>NC_069400.1:46562072-46604511 GCF_026875155.1 Cherax quadricarinatus
GGTGATGATTCAGAGAGGCTGCTGTCTGAACTCACCAAATTTTCCAACCTGTGCCTGGCGAGCAGTGTCCCAGAGGCCATCAGACCCCTTTTCTTTGGTGCCTCTTTGTGTGCCCTCCGGAAAAAGGATGGCGGAATCAGGCCCATTGCAGTGGGCAACACCCTTCGGCGCCTAGTCGCCAAGGCTGCATGCAGTAAGAAGGGTGAGTCAAGAGGCTGCTGCAATGCTGAAATCAACTCAGCTCGGTTTCGGCGTTCAACAGGGCTGTGAAGCAGCTCCTCACGCAGCACGAGTATATATCAAAAACATGTCCAATGAATAAGCCTTGGTCAAATTGGAATTTGCCAACACTTTCAATTCAGTCAGAAGGGATGCTGCTCTCCGAGCAGTTTATAGAAACTTCCCTTCTCTTTATCCCTTCATAGAATCATGTTATAGTGTGACTTCCAAACCATTGTTTGGGGACCATGAAATTGACTCATGTGAGGGCGTGCAACAGGGGGACCCTCTCGCCCCCTTTCTATTCTGTTTGGTCATCAAGGAAGTCACAGAAGCACTCTCCAGTGATCTCAATATCTGGTTCCTGGATGATGGTACCCTAGCTGGCACAACAGAATCTCTCCTAGAGGACATCAGTAAAATTAAAGACATGGGAGAAAGCCTGGGCCTTTCTTTAAACCCCACCAAATATGAAATAGTTTTCTACCAATCGACAGATGATCCAGAATATTAGCGCCGTTTTACCAGGAGCACGAGCCATTGATCCAGCCAATAGCACTCTCCTTGGTGCTCCTCTTGGGTCCAATGCCATCGATCTAATCCTAGAAAAATAAAGTCTCAGATCTCCGGACGATGGAAAGCAGGATGAAAGACATTGACACACATGATGCCTTCTACCTACTCACCAGGTGCCTGTCAATCCCAAAACTTACCTACTTCCTGAGATGCTTCCCAGCCTTCAGCAGTCCAAAACTCAAGGAATATGACTCTCTCCTTAAGACCATGCTAGAGAATGTATTGAATCTTTCCCTTGAAGATGGATAGTGGTTGCAAGCCTCACTTCAGGTCAGGCTTGGAGAGCTAGGAGTACGCAGATCCTCCCAGATTGCTCTACCAGCTTTCCTATCCTCTTCCATAGCATCAAACGAGTTGATAAGACAAATTCTTCCTGATAACCTCAGTGACTCAGCAGGAATACAGGACCCTAGCTACTCCAGTGCCATCACTGAATGGGAGACTCTTGCTGCTCCAGCACCAAACAGTTCCTCCAAACAGTTCCCATATTGGCAATGGGAACGCGACTCGGCCCTAAGACCCTCCGTATTGCAGTGGCTCTGCGCCTTGCTGCCCCAGTTCACACGAAATATACGTGTATTTGCGGCGAAGCACAAGCAGACCAATATGGTCTACATGGTCTTAACTGTTCCAAAACCAAGGGCTGACATGCAAGATACAATGAGGTCAACAACATCATAAAGAGAACCCTTGCTACAGCTGGATGTCCAGCCGAGAGGGAGCCCCGATCACTAGCAGCCAATAATAACCACAACCCAGCAAACCGCCCTGATGGGAAGAATGGAAGTATGGCAAGCTCCTAGCATGGGACTATACCTGTGTGTCCACACTGGCTGACACCTATATCCATCACAATGTTGGGGGGTAGGGAGGAGCTGCTGACCACAGGGAGGAGTACAAGATCAGCAAGTACAGGGACATAAGCCAACAGTATCAATTTGTCCCAGTGGGATCAGAGACCTTCGGATCATGGGGAAAAAATCCTACATGTTTCCTTAAAGAATTGGGTTGGAGACTCATCGACACCACCAGGGACCCAAGGGCAGCCACTTTCATGTTCCAGCGTCTCAGCGTGGCCATCCAGAGGGGAAATGCTTGCTGCATACTTGGCTCGCGTCCGGCTTTGGAGGAGCTGGAGGAAATTCATGATCTTTAATACATTGTACCATTGTATTCATGTTTGTGTTTTTCTGTAAATGTATTCTGTTATTAATAAATGTTCACATAGAATATAAAATATAGGGGGTGATAGGAGAAGAAAATATTCAAACAGCTCCGGGGAGAACCTTGAGTTTTCCCTGAGGTACGTTTATTGTCTTCTCTGAGGATGAGGGTCCCCATTCCAGCTATTGAGGTGGTACTTCCCTCTCTCTCTCTGTCTCTCTGTCTCTCTGTCTCTCTGTCTCTCTCTCTCTCTCTCTCTTTATATATATATATATATATATATATATATATATATATATATATATATATATATATATATATATATAATATATATATATATATGTATATTATATATATATATATATATATATATATATATATATATATATATATATATATATATATATGTGTGTGTGTGTGTGTGTGTGTGTGTGTGTGTGTGTTGTGTGTGTGTAGGGAGGTAGCGCCTCTAGAACTGCCTTAGGGACCCTCATCCTCAGAGAAAAGAATAAACTTGCTTCAGAGAAAGCTTAAGGTTTTCCCTGAAGCTGTTTGAGAATTTTATCCTACCACTCCCTATATTTAATACATATTTTATTTAAAGACAAAATACATCGACTAACATTCACAAAAATACAATAGAAAGTAAAACAACTCAGAGCTACATCTCGAATACTTTGTTCAGTTCTCCGGAGGTGGACCATGTGTCCAGAATGCTGCAAACATTTCCTCTCTGGATCGCAACACTGAGTCTCTGAAATAGGAAGCTAGTCGCTCTGTGGTCCTTGGTTTCTATGATGAGCTTTTCACCCAGCTCTTTGAGGAACTTTAGAACACACTTGCCCCATTCTGGATCCAAGGGTCTCCGACCCTATTGGGATGAAGTTATAGCAAGGGGAAAGGTCTTCATATTTGCGGATCTTCTGGGTCTCCCTGTGGCTGGCAGCTCCACCCCCTTCAGCTACGGAGTATGGCAAATAAGTATCTGCCAATGTGGCGGCACAGGTGTAGTCCCAGGCAATCTGCTTTCCATCCTTCCAAGGTAGCATAGTGGCTCCATCAGGACGTTTTTGACTTCCGTCAGACCTGTGCACTTGGGGTTCCCGTTGAGCTGGGCAACGGGCTGTGGCGATACTTCTCTTTATGATGTCATTGACCTCCTCAAGTCTGGCATACTTCCCTTCTGCTGTGTGACACACGAGACCATGAAGTCCGAATTGACCAGCTGTCGCCCTGCCGCAAATACACCTATGTTCGATGAGGATGGAGACGGCTAGACGAAGAGCAACACCAATCCGAATGGCCTGCGAGTCGATTCGAATGCTCAGGGAGGAATTGGGAACTGTACATCCACAGCAGGACTCGAACCTACCAACTCTGTATAAGAGCAACCAGTACTTTACCACGGAGCTAGACACATGACAAGCATGGGCGTCCAGCCGGAGCCAGGCGATATTTATCCATACCCCCGGGCACCAAGCTCGTTTTGAAAGTTATTTCATCGAATCTTGCCACATGCAGTGTAGAGCGAAAGAGATTTGAAATGCTTAACAATTCGCAAACAGGCAAAATTATATACAGACATTTCAAAAACGAGCTTGGTGCCCGGGGGTATGGAGAAACATCGTCTGGCTCCGGCTTGACGCCCAAACTTATCTTGGGTCTAGCTCCGTAGTAAAGTACTGGTTTCTCTGATACAGAGTCGGTAAATTCGAGTCCTGCTGTGGATGCAAAGACAATGTTTATACCACACACACACACACACACACGAATATATATATATATATATATATATATATATATATATATATATATATATATATATATATATATATATATATATATATATATATATATATATATATATACATATACATACATATATATATATATATATATATATATATATATATATATATATATATATATATATATATATATATATATATATATATATATATATATATATATATATGTATATATATATATGTCGTGCCGAATAGGCAGAACTTGCGATCTTTGCTTAAATAGCAACGCTCATCTTGCCATATAGGACAAGTGAAAATTTGTGTATGCAATTATTTCGCCAAAATCATTCTGAACCTAACGAAAAATATATATTTGATTGTGTTTGTTTAGTGCTAAATTATTGTAAACGCATTTAAAATATATTTAGTTGGGATAGGCTAAAATAAATTGCTCTTGTTATAATAAGGTTAGGTAAGTTTTCTAAGATTCTTTTGGTGCAAAATTAAAAATTTTTACATTAACATTAATGAAAAAAATATATCTTTAAACGTATAAGAGAAAATTTCAGAAAGGACTTAATTTTAAATGAGTTCTTGCTAATTGACCAGTTTTACATGTTCGGCACGACATATATATATATATATATATATATATATATATAGATATATATATATATATATATATATATATATATATATATTGTATATATGTATATATATATATATATATATATATATATATATATATATATATATGTATACACACACACACATATATATATATATATATATATATATATATATATATATATAATATATATATATATATATATATATATATATATAATATATATATATATATATGTATATATATATATATATATATATATATATATATATATATATATATATATATATATATATATATATATATATATATGTAGTGCCAAATAGGCAGAACTTGCGATCTTGGCTTAAATAGCAACGCTCATCTTGCCATATAGGACAAGTGAAAATTTGTGTATGCAATAATTTCGCAAAAATCATTCTGAACCTAACGAAAAAAATACATTTCATTGTGTTTGTTCAGTATTAAATTACTGTAAACAAATCTAAAATATATTTAGTTGGGTTAGGCTAAAATAAATTGCTCTTGTTATAACAAGGTTAGGTAAGTTTTCTAAGTTTCTTTTGGTGCAAAATTAAAAAAATTTACATTAACATTAATGAAAAAAATATATCTTAAAACGTATAAGAGAAAATTTTGGAAAGGACTTAATTTTAAATGGGTTCTATATATATAATACATACATATATATATATTTATATATATATATATATATATATATATATATATATATATATATATATATATATATATATATATATATTTATTATTATTAACACACTGGCCGATTCCCACGAAGGCAGGGTGGCCTGCGAAAGAAAAACTTTCACCATCATTCACTCCATCACTGTCTTGCCAGAAGGGTGCTTTACACTACAGTTTTTAAACTGCAACATTAACATCCCTCCTTCAGAGTGCAGGCACTGTACTCCACATCTCCAGGACTCAAGTCCGGCCTGCCGGTTTCCTTGAATCCCTTCATAAATGTTACTTTGCTCACACTCCAACAGCACGTCAAGTATTAAAAACCATTTGTCTCCATTTACTCCTATCAAACACGCTCACGCATGCCTGCTGGAAGTCCAAACCCCTCGCACACAAAACCTCCTTTACCCCCTCCCTCCAACCTTTCCTAGGCCGACCCCTACCCCGCCTTCCTTCCACTACAGACTGATACACTCTTGAAGTCATTCTGTTTCGCTCCATTCTCTCTACATGCCCGAACCACCTCAACAACCCTTCCTCAGCCCTCTGGACAACAGTTTTGGTAATCCCGCACCTCCTCCTAACTTCCAAACTACGAATTCTCTGCATTATATTCACACCACACATTGCTCTCAGACATGACATCTCCACTGCCTCCAGCCTTCTCCTCGCTGCAACATTCATCACCCATGCTTCACACCCTTATAAGAGCGTTGGTAAAACTATACTCTCATACATTCCCCTCTTTGCCTCCAAGGCCAAAGTTCTTTGTCTCCACAGACTCCTAAGTGCACCGCTCACCCTTTTCCCCTCATCAATTCTATGATTCACCTAATCTTTCATAGACCCATCCGCTGACACGTCCACTCCCAAATATCTGAATACATTCACCTCCTCCACTAACCTTACAAACTTCTCTTTAGAATCTCCCAAAAGCACAGCATCATCAGCAAAAAGTAACTGTGCAAACTTCCATTTTGTACTTGACTCTTTTTAATTTAATCTCACTTCTCTCACCAACACTCTTGCATTTACTACTTTTACAACTCCATCTATAAATGTGTTTAACAACCATGGTGGCATTACACACCCCGTCGAAGGCTTACTTTTACTGGGAAGTAATCTCTCTCTCTCCTACACACCCTAACCTGAGCCTCACTTTTTTCGTAAAAAAGTCTTCGCAGTATTTAGTAACTTGCTATGCTTTCCATACACTTGCAATATCTACCACACTGCTCCCCTATCCACCCTATCATATGTTTTTTTCTAAATCCATAAATGCAAGGAAAATATCCCTGCCTTTACCTAAATATTGTTCTCTTGTATGCTTCAATATAAACACTTGATCAACTCATCCGCTACCCATTCTGAAGCCTATATGTTCATTTGCAATCCTGCTTTCTCACTTCTAATTCTTTCATTAATAACCCTACCATTCACTTTACGTGGTATACTCAGTAAACTTTATTTATCCCATATAAATTATACAATCTCTTTTGTCCCTCTTTCCCTTATATAAGGGAATTATACAGGCTCTCTGCCAGTCCTTAGGTACTTTCCCCTCTTTCATACATTTACTGAACAAAAGTATCAACCACTCCAAAATTATATTCTCCTTCTTCCCCGCTTTTAACATTTCTTTCATGATCCCATCAGTTCTAGTTAATTTACGTCCTTTCATTCTACTTCATGTCTCATACACCTCCCCCACACTCACTGCCGGCTCGTCTTCACTCCTGAAAGATGTTATACCTTCCTGGCCACTGCATGAAATTACTGCCTCCCTCTCTTCATCAACATTTAACAGTTCTTCAAAATATTCTTGCCATGTTCCCAATACCTCGAGCTCCCCATCAGCTAACTCCAGTACGTTTTCTGATTTTCAACGGTCAAATCTGTTCGTTCTCTAGGCGGCTTTCTTAACCTATCGCTCTCACTCCAGAATTGTTTCTTATTCTCAGAAAAACTTGTTGACAGCGCCTCACCCACTCTATCACTTGCTGTCCTTCCGCACTCCCTCACCAATTTCTTCACCTCTCTTTTACTCTCCATATACTCTACCCTTCTTATAACACATCTCTATAAAACTGTCTCATACTTAATCATTCCACCAATCACTCCTCTTTCCTCCTGCACTCACCTTCCTATAACCACAAACTTCTGCTCAGCTTTCTGTCACTATTCCACCCCTCTTCAACCCCCTTACTACCTATACTCACACCAATCTCCCAATAGTTGCTTATATCTCACCCTAACTTCCCCCTTCCATAGTTTATAAACTTTTACCTCTCGATTACTTGCTGTTGCCGTTTTCCTTTTGCTCCATCTACCTCTTACTCGAAGCTTAGCTACAACTAAATGACTGTAGACACTGCAAGGCTCCAGGCAGACATCAACCAAATCTTCAAATGAGCTGCAGAAAACAATATGGAGTTCAGCGATGACAAATTTTAATTACTCTGATATGCTAAACGTGAGGAAATTAAAATTTCGTAGAAGTATAAAGCAAATTCCAAAAACACATTAGAGCGAAAAACTAACGTCAAAAACCTGGGAGTAATCATGTCGGAAGATCTCACCTTCAAGGACCACAACATTGTATCAATTGCATCTGCTAGAAAAATGATAAGATGCATAATGAGAACCTTCAAAACTAGGGATGAAAGCCCATGATGACACTCTACAGGTCGCTTGTTCTATCTAGGCTTGAATATTGCTGCACACTAACAGCACCTTTCAAGGCAGGTGAAATTGTTGACCTAGAAAATGTATAGAGAACCTTCATGGCATGCATAACTGAGATAAAACACCTCAATTACTGGGAATGCTTGAAGTTCCTGAACCTGTATTCCCTGGAACGCAGGCTGGAGAGATACATGATTATATACACCTGGAAAATCCTAGAGGAATTAGTACCAAACTTGCACACGAAAATCACTCCCTATGAAAGCAAAAGACTCGGCAGACGATGCAACATCCCCCCAATGAAAAGCAGGGGTGTCACTAGCACGTTAAGTGTCATGAGCCTAAGACCGTTCAACTGCCTCCCAGCGTACATAAGGGGGATTACCGATAGACCCCTGGCTGTCTTCAAGCTGGCACTGGACAAACACCTGAAGTTGGTACCTGACCAGCCGGGCTGTGGTTTATATGTTGGATTGTGTGCAGCCAGCAATACCAGCCTAGTTGATCAGGCCCTGATCCACCATGAGGCTTGGTCACAGACCGAGCCGGGGGGGGCGTTAACCCCCGGAACTCTCTCCAGGTAAACTTCAGGTAAATTGAGCTCAAAATAGAAGAAATGTTCGATTTTCACTGATGTTCAAGAGTAAACAAATCACGTCACGCGTCCAATACACATCAACTTGAGGGTCTAATATGCTTTCACAAATGCACTGTTATTGTTTATACCATTTTTCCATAATGCAGTAGCCTGCATAACAGTAAATTTTCTATTTTGTGTGAATAAAAATTCAAAATGGAAAGCAAGCATAATATAAGAGGGACCCAGAGTGGAAGGAGCTATAGGAGAGAGAGGGAGGGGACAGCAGAAGGAGCATTCAGTATCTGATGAGTCGTATGGATAGCCGGATATTAGCAGTGGTGCAAATACAATGTTGTGTAATTATGCTAATATTAATAATAAAGGTTATCTATTTATCACATTTATTCCAACTTGATATCATTCACATGGTAGATAGCCAAGAAGCACAATAAAGACGCCAAAATTAATAAAAGGCAAATTACATGGAGAGGCAGAGGGGGTGTTTACATCAGGGTAAAGACACTAACCAGTTTTCTTTTTGGATGGCTGTTGTCAATGATCTTATTCACCACGGTGACTTATTTATACAAATAATTTAAAAAAAATGCGAAGAAACATGAAAGAATTTACAGTGAAATTCAGCGGAGTTTTGGACTGAGCCACAAATGTGGGGAGACTGATGCACATGTTCTCTCAGGTCGTGTTTGTTAGGTCAAGAGCCAAGCAACCGGTCGACTTCTGATTGAAGTCGACCATTCTGAATTGCTCGAATACAGAACTATTAGAAAACTGAAGTTCCACTGTGTATATGCATATAAATATATAACTCTTGGGAGTTAGCGTGGGCTGTTAGCAAGCACCATGGCTTGTTGTAGTGCTTTAGAATCTCAGGTTCAAGTGTTGAAGAAGGAGATTCTACTTCTTCAGGAGGAAAATAGGAGACTGAAGCTTCGCATAGATGAGTTTGGGAGCGAGTGTGAGAAGGATTTAGCTGGTAAGGAAGGAATGGTCACCTGCAGTGATAGTGATAGTTCACAGCTCAGGAAGAAGGAAGATGAGGAGAGTTAATAGAGAAGATGTGAAGGTAGGAAATCGATTCTCTGTTCTCCAAGACGAGTGCACTTCAGTGGTTAGTGAGGTTGAATGTACCACTGATTTCCCTGCTAATCAAGGTAAGAATATTTTAATAGTAGGCGATTCTCAGGTGAGATATATGGACCGTGCATTTTGTAACAGAGACAGAAAGGTCAGACAGAGAGTGTGCCTTCCTGGAGCTGGTGTTGGTGACATAGTCAGCAGGTTGGATAATATTATGGCAGGTAATGGGAACGAGCCCATTATCAGTCTTAGTGCTGGGGCAATGACATTGGGAAGGGCAGAAGAGAGGAGCTGCTGGATAAGTACAGGTCAGCCACAGAAGTAGTTAGATCTAAAGGAGGGATGCCAGTCATATGTAGCATCTTGCCTAGAAAGGGAGTGGGCAATGAATGGATGTCTAGGGCAACTGGTATAAATTGCTGGCTAGACAGGTACTGCAAGGAACTTGCAATCCCATTCATTGATAACTGGGACCTATTCTTTGGCAAACGTGACATGTATGCAAGGGATGAGGTTCATCTCTCTGGGGATGGAGTGGTTGCATTAGCCAAATCAATTGAGAGGATAATTGATGACTTTTCTAGTAATTTAAACTGATAGATTACAGAGGTAAGGGTGTTTGTGAGAAACAATCAGACTGCAGCATTAGGGTTAAAAACACCAGTTATTACCGGGAAACCTCAGGGATATGTTTAAAAGACAATATTCAAAATAAAGTTGCTAGTAATGGCAAATCAATTATACAACAAAGAAAGAAAGATAGTAGAGGGCAACGAGTGACTAGCTCCCTTAAGGTTTACTATACAAATAGTAGGAGTCTAAGAAATAAGAGAGATGAGCTAAGATTGCTTGCAAGTGCAGGTAATATAGATATTATTGGTATAACAGAGACCTGGTTCAACCTGAAAGATAGAGAAATGCCTTCTGAATGCAACATACAGGGTTATAAACTATTCCACACTGATAGGGTCAACAGGAAAGCTGGTGGAGTGGCGATGTATGTCAGAGAAAATTTAAATTGCTGTCTTAGACATGATATAAGATTAGAAACATCGAACACAGAATCTGTTTGGCTACATTTTCTCGAGGGACGTGACAAATTAATTTTGGGTGTGATTTAAAGGCCCCCAAACCTTGATAGGGAGTGCAGTAAGCTGTTACGGGACGAAATTCATAAGGCATTTTAGATGGGGAAAAATTTGTGATCAAGGGAATTTTAATTTTAGAAAATTTTGTTTGGGAACAATATACGGAATTTTTGATTCTATGATTTCCCCTGATGCGGTTCAGGATTGCTTTTTAGAACTTTTTTGTGACAGAACCAACTAGAGGAAACAACGCTTGACTTGGTTTCCCAAAAAGAGTACAAATTTAAAAATCTTGTTAATAGAGCTTAGGAAAGTGACACAAATATTTAGTTTCAATATATCATGGAATTACCCGATAACTGAAAGAAAAAATCTCTGTCCCAGTTTTTCGTTTGGGCCGATTCATGGACTGAAAAATTAATGCTTTTGCAAATTGAATCCCTGACAGGGTCGGGGGTTTGATTTTGGTTGCCAATATGAGTTTTTCAGACATAGTTCTACTCCCAGACAACTTTTTTTTCCGGTAGGGAAATAATCAAAAAAAATGCCCCAATTGGATAAAACAATATTTTTAAAACATCTCATTGGTAAAAAGAGGGCATAAATAGGCGTATCAAAAAAGGGGGGAGGGCAGTTAAGAAAATAAATTTAATTCAATTAAAGAGAGAAAAAAAAAAGGGAATAAGAAAATAAAAAAAGGATTTGAGCAGGCGTAAGGGATCAAAGACTAACCAAAAAAAAGGGGTTTTTTCAGTTTCAAAAGTAAGTTTGGACAAGATTGGCCCACTTAAAAGTAAAACGGTCAAATCATGACAGTGATAAGGATATTGTGAAATTCTCAAAACCATTTCCACTCATTTTCACCCAGAAAATACTAGCGATATTCCCAAATAAAATTGTGTGAACAGGATAATAAAATATTACGATTTCGGTAACTAGTGACATGGTCCCCAGACAAATAGAAAACTAAAAAACCCAACAAATCCCCAGGGCCCCGATGAACTGTTTGCAAGGGTGTTAAAGGAATGTAAAGAGGGCTTAGCATACCTTTGGGTAATCTTTTTTAAAATATCACCACAAAAGGCATAGTGCCGTAAGTGGAAAATGGCAAATGTAATACCCATTTACAAGGCAGGGACAGGTCCCCGCTTTGAACATAGATAACAAAACCTTTCCTCCTAGTGGAAAATTTATGGAATCAAAAAATTGCCGGGGCAATTCGTAGCCATCTTGAAGGACAGATGATTAATGAATCTCAACACGGTTTTACAAAGGGGCGTTCCTGTCTTACGAATTTACAACTTTTTTACTAAGGTGTTTTAAAGGGGGTAGAACATGGTAAGAAATGAATTGTGTATATGGACTTCAGCAAACCCCCGATAAGTTTCCACACAGAGGGGTTTAGGGGAAAATTAAGGCCACGGAATAAGGGAGAATTTTTTTTTTTGGGGAAGGCATGGCTGACAAATAGGGACAGGAGTTTGATAAATGGGGAGAAATCAGAATGGGGGCACGTCACAAGCGGGGTTTCCTCAGGGGGCATGTTGGGCCCCTTGTGTTCACAATTAACAAAAACACATAGATGAGGGAATAAATGGACAAAGCAAATTTGCTGATGACACCAAAAAGGCCGTCCAATTCATTCTAATGAGGACACTAAAGCACTCCAGGATGATTTGAATAGACTAATGCAAGGTCGGAGTTAGTGGCAGATGCAGTTTAATATTAAACAAATGCAAAGTCTAAATGTTTGACAGTTAAATAACAAGGCCAAATATAAAACTAAATAATGTAGATCTTAATATTACTGATTGCGAAAAGGATTTAGAAGTTTCTGGTTAGCAGTAATCTAAAACCAAGATACAGTGCATTAGTGTTCGCAATAAAGCAAAACAGAATTCTTGGTTTTCATATCTAGAAGTATAAATAATAGAAGTCCTCAGGTGTTTCTTCAACTCTATATATCCTTGGCTGGGCCCCCCCCATTTAGACTACACGCTCAGTTCTGGTCACCGTATTACAGAATGGATATAAATGCTCTGGAAAACGTACAGAAGAGGATGACAAAGATGATACCATGTATCAGAAATGTTCCCTATGAGGATAGGCTGGGGGCCCTGAATCTGCACTCTCTGGAAAGGCGTAGAATTAGGGGGGATATGATCGAGGGGAATAAATGGAAAACAGGAATAAATAAAGGGGATGTAAATAGCGTGTTGAAAATTTCCAGCCAAGACAGGACTCGCAGCAATGGTTTCAAGTTGGAAAAATTCAGATTCAGGAAGGATATAGGAAAGCACTGGTTCGGTAATAGAGTTGTGGATGAGTGGAACAAACTCCCGAGTACAGTTATTCAGGCTAAAACGTTGTGCAGTTTTAAAAATAAGTTAGATAAATACATGAGTGAGTGTGTGTGGGTGTGAGTTGGACCTGACTAGCTTGTGCTGCTGGGTCTGGTGCCGTGCTCCATCCTTGAGTGGAGGTGACCAGACTGGGTGAGTCATTGGGCTAATCGGGGGGAAGGTCATTGGGCTAATCGGCGGGAAGGTCATTGGGCTAATCCGGTGGGGACACGGACCTGCTCCGCATGGGTCAGTAGGCCTGTTGCTGTGTTCCTTCTTTCTTTTGTTCTTCTTATATATATTATATATAATAATTTATATATATAATATATATATATATATATATAATAAACACTGATCTCTGGCTGAAGGGGACTCGAACCTACGAACCTTGGAACAAGGTACGCAGTGCTTTACCAATCTACCCACACTGGACCAATACCTTGGAGTCCAGCTTGCGCTAGACTTTGATCCAAGGCAGCCAGCTTTCAGGGAGAAGACTTACAGCTTTTCATCTCATCCCCTGCATGCATCAGCCTTACTAGATATATTAACAATGCAAGGAATTCGCAAGAGCAGGCGAAATATACACAAACACTGATCTCTGGCTGAAGGAGACTCGAACCTACGAACCTTGGAACAAGGTACGAAGTGCTATACCAATTGGTCTTATACGTTTAAAGATATATTTTTTCATTAATGTTAATGTAAAAAATTTAAATTTTGGACCAAAAGAGTCTTAGAAAACTTACCTAACCTTATTATAACAAGTGCAATTTATTTTAGCCTAACCCAACTAAATATATTTTAGATTTGTTTACAGTAATTTAATATTAAACACAGTGAAAATATATTTTTTTCGTTAGGTTAAGAATGGCTTTGGCGAATTATTATTATTATTATTATTATTATTATTATTATTATTATTATTATTATTATTATTATTATTATTATTATTATTATTATTATTATTATTATAATCAAAAAGAAGCGCTAAGCCACAAGGGCTAACAGCGGTTTTGGCTAAATTTTTGCATACACAACTTTCACTTGTCCTATATGGCAAGATGAGCGTTGCTATTTAAGCCAAGATCGCAAGTTCTGCCTATTCGGCACGACATATATATATATATATATATATATATAATATATATATATATTATATATATATATACATATATATATATATATATATATATATAATATATATATATATATATATATATATATATATATATATATATATATATATATATACATATATATATATATGTCGTGCCGAATAGGCAGAACTTGCGATCTTGGCTTAAATAGCAACGCTCATCTTGCCATATAGGACAAGTGAAAATTTGTGTATGCAATAATTTCGCCAAAATCATTCTGAACCTAACGAAAAAAATATATTTCACTGTGTTTATTTAGTATTAAATTACTGTAAACAAATCTAAAATATTTTTAGTTGGGTTGGGCTAAAATAAATTGCTCTTTTTATAATAAGGTTAGGAAAGTTTTTAAGATTTTTTTGGGGACCCAAAATTTAAAAAAAATTTTAATTAACATTAATGAAAAAATTAAATTTTTTAAAAACGTATAAGAAAAAAATTTTTAAAGAAAGGATTTTAAAATTTTAAATGAGTTTTTTGCTAATTGACCGGTTTTACATTTTGGCACGACATTTTTATATATATTTTATATAAAATATAAAAAATATATATATATATATATATTTATATATATATATATTTTATAAAATGCAAAACAACCCCTCTGAAAAAATTAAGAAATTAAAAGCGTTTTTCTTTAAATACTCCATTTTTAAGGAATTTTGGGAAAGTGAAGCACCCAAAGGGAAGCTAATAAGGGGTCGGCCAGCTCCTCACTATCAGATCCCAAAAGGGTTTAAAAACACGAAACGCGGGGCGAGCCAATTTGGGAAAAGGCCCCGGCAAAACTCACCCCCAAGCTTTTTAAATTTGTCCGGTATTTTTTAAAATTCTAAAAAATTTCTAAAAAATTATAAAGGGAAACAAAATTTTATATAAACCAAAGGAAATATTCATTTATTGTCCAAAACTGTTTTTTTATAAAAAGATTCAATTTTTTCCGTCGCCCAATGGATTTGGCTTGATACTATTTTCTAAACCTTATTGAAAAATTTTTTGGGAAAGGTTAAAATCCCCTTACATGAAAAAATGAGCATTGGAATCTTGTCCGGTTCTAATGTATAATTTTGTTGTTTTAATCTTATTTTCGAGTTTTTTTCCATTTTGGGCCGTAATAAACTTTATCGAAAATTTTACAAGGAATTTTTATAGCCCCACTTCCTCAGCATTTTGGGGGGAATTCTAATCAAAAGTTTTTTACTGGATAAAAGATTTTTGAATAAAACTTTAATATTAAAAGTCTTAAGAAGGGGAAGGCATATCAACCAAGTTTTCAGGGAAAGGGAAAACCAAACATATTTTTAGTTGAAAAAAGGCGGGTTTCCCCCTTTTTTTGGTTTTTAAAAAGTGTTTTTGCAACTTTAAAAGTTTTATAAATTTAAATTTTCCCTTGGGTTTTTTTAAATCTTTTTCCTTTTTCAAAAATTTTGAAATTTCCTCATCTATGAATTTCAAAACTACAAATTGAAAAAGCTCTCAAAAACATTGATGAGAAAACAGACGTTTGACTTATTTTGTCGGGGAAAAAATATGGACATGGGAAAACAGTTTTTTGTGGGTTTTTTCAAAAAAATTTTAAAAATTGAATTCATTTTTAAACCCTTAAAAATTTAAAAACATCTAAAAAAGGCAATGAGTTATTTTCTTCAAACTCACAGAAAAGTTTAAAAGGGGGGCTAAGCATTTAATTTTCCAAAAAAATGGTGAAATATCTACTTTTTGGGCATAAGACAAAAAATATCATCAACATATCTGAACCATTTAGCTCTTTTAGGGAGGATTGTGTTAAGCAAAACCCTTTTTTCAAAAAATTCCTGGATAGGTTACTAAAAACAGGGAAAGAGGTTTTTTCCCCTTGGGCCCTACCAAAAATTCTGAGGGGAAAATTTTCATTAAATACCCCAAATTTTTCCCTCAACAATGCAAATTTAAATAATTTTAAAAAAAAATAGGGAAAAGGCAAAGGGAAAAACATAGGTAACGAGTTTTTTTCCGAAAGAAACTTAATAAATCATAAAAAGGGGAACTTTCGAAAAAAAAGGAAGTAACATCAAAACAAACCCTGTTAAAAAACATTTAAGTCATCAAGGGGCTTTTTTTATCACCAAATCTATGTTGTTTTTAACATTTTAAAATTAGAAATTTTTCCCCTTGGGCTTTAAAATATCAACAAGCCATTTTGGGTAATTTATTGGAAACTGACCCTATGGGGTAATAATTTTGGGCTGACTGGATTCCCTGGTTTGTGTTTTTTTTATTAGTCCACACAAAAACCCGGGAATTTCCCGTCAGACCCCAAATTTTTAGCTCCATAGGGTTTTATTTCATATAAATTATCCAAAAAGCCCTTTTTTTGAAAATTTTGGCCCTATTTTTGGCAAAAATTTCTAACTTTATTTTTAAAAACAACATAGACTTGGTTATAAATTTTAAACTCCTTGACTGACTTAAAAGATTTTTAACATGGTTAGGTTTTTATGTTACTTTTCCCGGGTTTTCGAAAGTTCCCGTTGATGATTTTTTAAGTTTTTTATCTGAAGAACTGTTAATATGAAATTTTCCATTGCCCGTTCCACTATCATTAAACTTATTAAATTTTCATTGTTGTTCAAAAAAATTTTAAATTTTAAAGATAAGTTTTCCCCTCAGCGTTTTGGGTATGGCAATGGGAAATCCCTTTACCTGTTCTTAGTAAAACCCATACTGGAAATTTTTTGGGAAAAAAGGTTTTCTTAAAACAATTTCCCCCCTAATAGAGCTAAAAGGTTCAATATGTTGATATATTTTTTTGTCTTATGCCCAAAAATGTAGATATACCCATTTTTCTTGGAAAATTTTAAAAAGCCTTTGCCCCCTTCATAAACTTTCTGTTGAGTTTGAAGAAAAAATCATTCCTTTTTTATGTTTTTTAAATTTTTAAGGGTAATAATGAATTCAAATTTAAAATTTACAGAAAACCCACAAATAACTGTTCCCATGTCCAATATTATTCCTCGCATCAAGATAGAGTCAAACTGTCTGTTTTCTCTCAATGTTTTTTGAGAGCTTTACGAATTTGGTAGTCCTGAGTTCATAGATGAAGAAATATCCAAATTTTATGAAATAGGTAATGATTTAAAATACCCAAGAAATGTAATTGATAAATCTTTTAAGTTGCTAGAACACTTTTTAATCCAAAAAAGGGCAACCAGCCTTATTCAACTAAAAATATGTTGGTTCTCCCTTACCATGAAAACTTGGTTGATATGCCTTCTCTTCTTAAAGACTTTTAATATTAAAGTTGTATTCAAAAATCTTGATACAGTAAAAAAACTTTTGATAAGAATTCCCCCCAAAATGCTGATGGATGTGTCTATAAGATTCCTTGTAAAATTTGCGATAAAGTTTTATTACGGTCAAACTGGTAAAAATCTCGAACTAAGATTAAAACAAAAATAAATATAGCATTAGAATGGACAAGATTCCAATGCTCTATTTATTCATGTAAGAGATTTTAACCATCCCAAATTTTTTTCAAAAGTTTGAGAAAGTAGTATCAAGCAAGTCCATGGTCGACAGGATTTTAATTGAATCTTGTTTCATAAAAAGCAGTTTTGACAATAATTGAATTTTCCTTTGGTTTATATAAATTAGATCCATTTATAATTAATAGAATTTGGGTTAGAATTTAAAAAATACACTGGACAAATAATAGCTTGGGGGTGAGTTTTTTCAAGGGACCTATCCAAGTGGCTCGCCGCGCGTTACGTGTTTAACCGTTGTGGATCTGATTGTGAGGTGCTGGCCGACCCCTTATATAGCTTCCTTTGGATGCTTCACTTTCATAGTTCCTTGATAATGTGAGTAGTCACGAAAGCGCTTGGACTTTCTCATTCTTTCAGAGTGGTTGTTTTGCATATTTTGAAATCACCTGTTTACTGTGATCTTATTGCATATATATATATATATATATATATATATATATATATATAATATATATTTTATTTAAAATATATATATATATATATATATATATAAAATATATATATATATAAGTTTTTCAACTATTGTGTAAAGAAATATTAAGGTGTGCATATCATAAAAATATATAACTCACATCTATCAGCCTAGCTTTAGCCACGACATAGAAGCCGCCCACACTGAAGGCAGGATAGTTGTCTAGCAGGTCCAGCAAGTGATTCAACTGAAACATCAAATATACAAGAATATTATTAATGTATATTAGAGAGTGTAAAACCTATAAGTTGACGGGTAGGCACAATAACAGGTTGAAAGAATAAATGACATAGCATTTCACTTGAATAAAAAGCCTTTTTAAATGTATAGAAAATACATGGAATACATCTCTTTCTCTCTCCTTTTCTTTCTCTCCTTTTTCCTCTCTTTTCTCTCTCTCTCTCCTCTTTTCCCCCTTTTCTCTCTCTCTCCCCTCTCTCTCTCTCTCTCTCCTCCTCTCTCTCTTCCAAACTGGCGAATTATTACAACATTGCTTTTACATCCACAGAGACTCGAACATGCAACTCTGTATCAGAGTCCCCCAGTACTTTACCACCCGAGCCAGACCTCGATAAGATGGGGCCTTGGAGAAGAAAACCCTTTACCCCATCCCAGGGCACCAGCTGTTCCAAAGTAATTTCATCAATTTGCCACATGCCTGTTTTGGGAAAATTTTTAAGCATTTCAAATCTCTTTCGTTGTTTCCCCTGCATGTGCAGGATTGATGAAATAACTTTGAAAACGAGCCTGGTGCCCCGGGTATGAGGTAAAATCGTCTACTTTGGCTAGGTTCCCCATACTTATTTGGGGGCGGATCACTTTAAATATTAAGAGATAGTATGAAAGGAAACGAATGTGTTCAAATTTTGGCAGAGGACTTGTCGCAGACGGGTTATGAAATGAATGAATCATAGAATCTGAGAATGAAAAAAAAGTTAGTGGCACTAAAAATTGCTAAAGGGAAAACTCCACTTCGTGGCTCCACTGTGCATCCTTTTAAAAGAACCTATCTAGGTTCCGGATGTTGTACCGACTTCCGCAAGGTGAATGAGGTTTTTCCCGTACCATGTTTCTAAACAGTTTTTCTGAGGGATACTAACAGGTACCTTTAACAGATAAAGCGAAGGAGATGTTTGTTTTTGTAATTCCAGGTCACTATCAGTTTACTGTGACCCCCACTGGAATGAGGAATTCGCCTGCCTCATTCCAAACACTGATCCATCATGACATTAAAAAACTTGATGCACATTGGATTACCTAGGTATTATAGTTGCAGATTCCAATACATGGGATCAACATGAGTCTTGTTTGAAATACCTCTTCGAGAGGATCAGGACATTCAAACTAACTGTTGACCTTGTTAAATCATCTTTTGACCAGACTACTAACATTCTTTGGTCAAGAAATAGGTACTTCCCCAAGATAAAAAAAAAAACATTCAAAGATTTATGTGAGTGATAGGATTGTATCTTAGGTTCTGCCAAAGTTTTGCAGATGTGATAGCCCCTCTGACCTCTCCTACCAGTAAACATATTAATTCTTGTTAGACTTCTAGTTGTCAAGAGACTTTTAACTGTGTCAAACGTCTTTTATGATCTGCTCCCTCATTAATGTCCTCATATTTTCCAAAGTCAAATTACTTTGAAATATCTGCGGACAATAGTGTCTTACAGGTTGATACATGTGAGTCTAGAGTAGGGGCAGTGTTACTTCAAACATCTGGTGAGGAAAGTTTGCAGATCATGGACTATTATTTAGCCAAATACCAAACATATCAGTGGGCTTACTCCACCAGTGGATAGGAGACCCTAGCCCTGGTACTTGCATTAGAACATTTCGTCGTGTTCTTTTCAATTGCTCCCTATGTGGTCACTGTCTTCAGTGACCATGTTCCTAGTCTCTTGAATCTTCGCTGGCCCTACTATCTGCTGTCTCTTTCTGAGATTTGTGCCTGACTAAAGTTTTCTTTGGGTTGAGCACTTCCTGTTGAGTTGCATGGTTGAGATGAAAGGAGGTTCCATTAGTAATTCGTGCCATGGTGACAGACTACCCATTGAGGTATGAATATTAGAGAACCTTTTGGGGTGGGGGTTTGGCTTGCTATGAGTACATTATATATTATTTAGCGTAGGTCACACACCCATACAGGTATGCCCTACAGACCAGCAAACCGGGTGCTAAGAGTATAACAAGCTGATCCCCCTTGTTATGATTGCACTTTGCTTCAGTCCAGCCAGTCTCAAAGAAGCTCACCAATGTTGTAAAACGATGTTAGTGACTCTCAGAACATTGGCAGACATGTCTCAAGTCTGGTTCGCGACAATTCTCATTGTGTCTCTTATTTGTAAACTTGACATGTACATAATGTATATACATTGTTCATATACTTGCATGTCTTTTTGGTGATGGAAATATTTATAAGTATTGACTTGCTACGAGCAGGTGTACAGGCCACAAGCTACACCTGTCTTCGTAATAGTTGGGAACTCCAACTCCAATAAGCTTGAAGTTTGGTTATCCTCAGCGCATCAGTTCATTTCCAATAAATGTGAAAAGTTTACTAACGCGTGCTGCATAAGTTATATTGCAGCCTCGGTTGTGGAGAACAATTTTGATATTGCACAATTCACTAAATTCAAAGAACCTTAAGTGATTATTCAATTGTCATATTTTAAGGATCATGCTCGTGAATATTTTGTGAAGAACCAGACTCAACATTATTTTGACATATTGTTGTGGGTCCTCGATGTCAAGCACGCGAACGGAAGAAATTTCTCAAATGTCTCCACAGAGTAGTCACTGCACAACGTACCAAAACACATCTAAGTGTTTAACTGGATCTATACGTTTTTACACATTGCAACCATCAGGGATAAAATCAGTGAACTTGATAGTGCACTCAAGACCAAATTTTTTAAGGCTTAGAAAGCTCTTGATAATCTTAAGAAACCACACGATTGTTATCGTGAATGTTATGCAGATGGTGACGTGCTGTACCACTGTGAACACTGCCGCCCCTGAGAATAGTATTGCCACATCCATAACATTTCACGACACACTACACATTAATGTAGAGTTTTGAGATGCACTAATAAGGGCTTTTTTCCAGTGAGAAAGCCATAGGATGCCCTGCGAGGTAACAGAAATAAGCCATTCCTATGAGGTCTTCCTAACATTGCAGTGGAAACCACAGAGTAAAGGACATGCATGTCAACTCTAAACAAAACAAGTAGTAGCCTTTGACAAGTCACTGTGCATCATCAGCATCCCTAACATGTAGTCTCCCATTATGTTTTCATTATAAGAAACCTGATATCTGTGTTCAAAGTCCATTATATCATGGTGGAAGTGCTCCCCTTGCTCCTCTGAGTATGCTCCTATATTCTCCCTGAAATTTTCAAGATGAGCATTAAGGATATGGACCTTATGGGATATCCTACAGCCCATCTCCCCATAGCATTTTACCAAGGTCTCAACAAGTTCCACATAATTGTCAGCCTTGTTATTGCCCAGAAAGCTCTGTGCTACAACAACAAAACTCTCCCAGGCTTCCTTTTCTTTCTCTGTGAGCTTCTATGGAAATTCTGGACTCTCCACGATTGACTCACGAAACCGTAATGACACGATTGACTCTCTGGTCGCGGGTTCTATTCCCGCCCGTGGCATGGTTTCTCCACGATTTTCCTGACTTGTGGTCCAGTGAAGATGCTAGCCTTCCCCTTTGCCTCTGATAGCTTGGGAAAGAAGTCTTGAAGATACTTAAAGGCTGCAGACTCATTGTCAAGAGCTGTAACAACCAGTTTCATTAACCCTAGTTTGATGTGTATGTCAGCATAGTTGCTGATCCCCTGTATATGTATGTTATCTGAGTATCATAATTAGTACCATCCATATGTTTTACATAGTTGACCCCTTGCTAGGCTCAGTGACTAGCTTGTGTGACGTCACGTGAAGCCACATGAGAGCGCTGCGCTTCCGACCTCGTCCTCACTCCCCACTTAGGTCTGCGACAGGTGACACAGGCAGGCTGGGCCTCTCCCCTCTCACACTCTGCTAATATAAGTGTTACCATCCAACAAGTTTGTTTAACTCCAACCATCACATCTCCAGAAACCCTCTCGGCAAATGGTGACAGCGGTGCAGACGTAAAATTAATATTTACGCAGATGTATGGAGATCACTTCTGTCAGCCGACGATGGACATTGTGTCGACTGCATGCTAGCCTACTCAAGCAAGTGTCCACCAGCCTGTTTGCTTCTTGCTTACTGGTCAGTCTTTGTGTCATAGTGTTTATCTGCTTATTTGCATTACTTCTGAGGGGTTGACCTGGGTTTGCCAATTAAGCCAAGCCACCAAGCCAGTCTGTGGGAAGGGGGGAAGTCAAGCAGCCTACACCATCTAGCCTGTCTTAAGTACCAGCCTTGCCTGCTAAGCCAGCTTTCTACCCCTGCTGTTCTCATCGTTCAGCCTATAGCATAGAATTGTATGTCGAGACAAAATACGTAACATGACTGAGCTGTCAGCATAGTTGCTGATCCCTTGTATATGTATATGTTATCTGAGTATCATAGTTAGTACCATCCATATGTTTTACATAGCTGACCCCTTGCTAGGCTCAGTGACTAGCTTGTGTGACGTAACATGATGCCGCATGAGAGCGCTGCACTCCCGGCCTCGTCCTCACTCTGCGCTTAGGTCTACGACAGGCAACACAGGCAGGCTGGTCCTCTCCCCTCTCACACTCTGCTAATATAAGTGTTACCATCCAACAAGTGTGTTTAACTCCAACCATCACATCTCCACGAACCCTCTCGACATGTAATGTAGGGAACAGAACTTTTTGAGAATCTACCAATGGTTTATGTTTGATATTGTGTCTTCCTACTGAAAACTCAGTCCTTTGAGGCCAGTGCTTCCTCTGGTAATGTGCTGCTCTGCCTCTACTATCCCAATGACAGAGATAACAGGGAAACTTGGTAAAACCTCCTTGGAGTTCCATCAAAAATGCAACCATTTTGAAGCCTCCAATAACTTCCCATACTTATTATAGTTCAAAGCTTCCAGAAGAAGTTTGACACTGTTGTAATCCTCCTTAAGATGCACTGAATGAGTCAAGGGAAGAGCTGGATACTTGTTCCCATTGTGGAGAAGTACAGCTTTTAGGCTTTTGGAGGAGCTGTCAATGAAGAGTCATCACTCATCTGGATTGCATACAATTCCAATTACATCAAACAGGCCTGATATAATAGCAAAACCTGTCTTCATTAGTGAAGAAGCTTAAGAAATGTTGGTGACGTTTTCTTTGGCTTGTCACTTGCAGACTTTCATCCACCAAGTCCCACTCCTTGAGCCTTGAATTCAAAAGCTCATCATTTGACTTTGTCAAACCAAGATCTCTGATAAGGCCACTGAGGTCTGTTTGGTTTGGGTATTAAGGATTCTTCCCAACAGCTGCATCTGTGAGTTCATGGTCTTATTCACTGTGCTCTTAATTTTCTGATTTGCTGCTTTCTTCTAATGATTGACTTCTTTCGGGAGGTACTGGTGCAATAGAAGAGGGAAGGTCTGGATAAAAAATAGCAGGTGCATTTTTCCCAGTTCGGTGTTTGGAAGGATCCACCAGGCAGAAGTAGCAGTGGGCTGAGCGATCAGTGGGCTCACGCCATATTCAAGGAACAGCAAACTTCAAGGATAAGTTACATTGTTAGTATAGTCCTAGGTAAGCGATAAACCCGTGGGGGTTCATCGTTTACCAAGCTAATACTCTTCACAGTAATCTAGCTGGTACTTCTCCTGCTGTTTATGCTTCCGGTGTCTACTCCATTTCCTGCTCCTCTTGTACTCTCCAATACTTTGGAGAAACTGGCCGCTCTCTTTATAACAGACTTAAAGAACACAAAAAATGTGTTAGATCTGCCGACACCAATAATGCTCTTTTTCGTCATGTTTAAGATCACTGACTGGTCCTCTGCCAAGACTGTCTACCTTTCTCCTATTCTTCACAGACGCTGTCTTCTTGAAGCATCCTGTTATTATAAACAACTTTCCTAATATGAATCTTAGTTTTGGCTTTGTCTCTGTAGATGTCTTCCTTTCTTATTACATTGTCAAATGTTCCAAACTTCGGAACATTAGAGACATGACCTGTTCTATGTCTCCTCCTCTCTTTGTTTCTTCCCTTTCCTATATTTTTTTATCTTTTCCTTTCTTCTGCTTAGGTGTCTTATGTCCATCAGTTTTTTCCTCTGTGTTTTTGGTCCCACCCTCGTAGACCATCCCGAATGCTTCTTCTTCTACTGCTTCTACTACTACTACTACTATTGCTACTACTACTACTACTACTATTTTGCCTCGCTTCACTGCACTTTTAGTCTCTTGTTCCACTATCCCTGCCTACTAATACTATTTCCACTTCCACTACCGTCTCTAGTTCCTGTCCCTTCTCTCCTCTCGTATATGTACTGCTCCCATACCTTCGTGTGTTAGTGTGACTAGTTAATGGTCCAGGTCGGGCCAAAACGTCTTCTTAAGTTTGTTTCTGCTATGTGCATGATATTTGTGTACTATAAACCATTCCTGGAAACAGTTTGCGTCACAGGGATGGTGACTCCTGAATCCATAAAGACATACATGCTTGTTCTCACCTGGTAATGCTAACTCTTACCTTCTCCAGCTGTTGGCCCTGGGCTTCCAGACGCAAATTAGACACGGTGAATCTCAGTTTCCTCAGCTGAAAACATTGAATCATGATTTAGGAGGACTCTTGTTAATAATATCTCGGAAACTTACGTGTCTTTAATAGAAACAATATAATGCAAAGTTAGTTGTGAGATAATGCAATGGAAAATAAATTAACCAAATATATAAATATATACATACACTCACTGGCCACTTTATTAGATATACACTCTTTGTACGGGTAGGGCCTCTCTTTATTCACAGAACAGCCTTAGTTCTTCGTGACATGGATTCAACAAGATGCTGGAAATATTCCTTACTGATCCTGGTGCACATGTTAACACAATAGCTTCACGCTGTTGCGTTATATTTACCAGCTGCACATTATTGCTGTAAATCCCCCGTTCCACCACATCCGAAAGGTTTACAGCATATTCTGACCCTACGCAATGCATGTTACAGTAGAAGTCGAGATTCTTCAGACAAGACGACGCTCTTACAATGTTCAGCTCCATATATATATATATATATATTATATATATATATATATATATATATATATATATATATATATATATATATATATATATATATATATATATTATATATATATATATATATATATATAAGTAGTGAAGTTTTCTTCTGGGGGGTCCCTTCCGGTTTAGGGCCTTCCTCTGGGAGGTCCCTTCCGGTTTAGGCCTTCCACTGGGCGGTCCCTTCCGGTCTAGGACCAGCAGCTGGAGGGTCACCTTTTCACACCTAGGTGTTACTTCCGGTTTTGACCATGACCTCGCCCTCGAGACTACCTCACCCTTGACCCCCCAACCAATACCCCCGCCCACGACCCCCCCCCTCGCAACCCCCGTCGCGCCGCGCGCCCACGCGACCGCCCGCGCGCCCGCCTCGCCCGCGCGGCCCGCCCGCGCGCCCGCCCTGCGCCCTTCGCGACCCCCGGGGGAGGGGGCACGCGCCCGCCGCGCGCCCGCCAAGCGCCTCTTGCTGCGCCTTCTGGATAGCGTCGTCCGGATGCCCCGCGCCTCGAATTTTTTTTTTCTTTGGATTCCTCGGGATCAAATTTTTTAAGGTTCCCCCCCTCCACTTTCACCCCCCCCCAACCCCAAAAATTTCTCGATAATACAAGTTTTGGATTGCCCCCTATGGGGTTTCGAAATTCTTATGATCTCCTCGGATTAAGTTTTTCTCGAAATCAAAGTCCCATCTCATTGGATCCAATTTTTGGATTACCCCTCTCACTTTCATCCCACACCAAAAAAATTTCTCGTTTAATACAAGAACTCCATCTCTTGGATCAAGGTTTTTTGGATTCCCCCTCTGGGGTAAAGCATTCAAATGAATCTGACTACCTCCTATGGGGCATGGTGCTCTCTCTTACGACAGGTTAAACAGTGTGACGTCAGTATTCCTCTCATTAATGTGTTTCTCGACGGTCAGTGACGTCACGCGATGACCCCCACACACACTGGCTGAATCATGACGCACCCTTTTTGTTCAATTAAAGTTAATAAGGGGATATAGTACCTACATCATAGGGAATCATTTTCCACTCTTAACCCAGGTTAATCCAAATAATTTCTCTTTTTTGTTTCGTTTATTACCCACAAGCAATCAACAAATTTCTTTACAACACAAGTCTCGACATTTTTCTCGTTTTAACTATTTCATCTCAGGTCACTCCCCCACGAAGTAACCATCCTCCCACCTCCCGACCCTCACACTCCAACCAAACACCTCACATTTTTCATTCATAACCCCAATTTTTATCGTTTTAACCCTTTTTGTTCATTAAAGTTAATAAGGGGATACAGTACATCAGAAAGTCACCAAACACTTTATAACCCACTTTCGATAAATTCTCTAGTCACAATTTTACATATTACGAAGTTAATACGCACAACACCTCACTTTGAACACCTTCAAACACTCTCTTAAATCATTGAATACTCACAAATAATCCTTTATACATTTACCAAACAACACTGAAATACTCCAAAAACTCATTCGAACACCCCAAAATCACCTCTGAATATCCCAGAACACCTTCATAAGTACTCTTGCACATCTTTGAACACCTTCATAAGTATCTCATAATCATTTGTACACCTTCAAAAAACACTTTGAATACTCACTTAAACACCTTGATCACCTCAAAACACCTTTGAATTAACCTCAAAAACCTTTGAAACACTTCAAATAACACCCTTGAACACCCTTGTTCACCTTCAATAAAAAACAACATTTGAACACACTCAAAACACCTTTGAAACAACTTTTGAACATTTCCAAACAACACTGAAACACTTCCCAAAACACATTTGCGTACTCCCAATACACCATGAATACTAAAACACCATGAATAACTCAAAACTACCACACAAATTCACCTTGAAACACTTCCAAAAAGACCAATTGTGTACGCCAATTTACACACTGAATATACTAAAACAGACCCCCCTCCCCCCCCCCCCCCCCCCCCCCCCCCCTGTTCAATCAAAACACCCTTGAACCTTCAAAACACTCTGAAACACCTTCAAAAACCCTTTGTACATTTCCAAAACACTATTTGAGTACTCCAATTACACACTGAATACTACTAAATCAGACCGCTGATTCAATCAAAACACCGCTTCAAACACATTCAAAACACCTTTCGAACACCTTCAAAACCACCCTTGAACACCCTTGATCCACTTCAAAGAAAACAAACATTTGAACACACTCAAAAACACCTTTGAACACTTCCAAAAAACACAATTTGGAGTATTCATTTACACCACCTGAATACTACTAAAAACCATGGAATTCAATCAAAAACCCTTCATCACCCTTGAACACCTTCTAAAACACTCTTGAAATCCTTCAAAAACACCTTTGATACATTCCCAAAACACTATTTGAGTACTTCCCATTTACACACTGATTACACTAAAACACCGCTGAATTCAATTCAAAAACACCCTTCAACACTTAAACCTCCTTGACACACTCAAAACACCTTCACGCTTCAAAAACTCCTTTGAACACCTTCAAACTCATTGAACACATTCAAAATACACTCTCATAATCATTTGAACACACTCAAAACACTTTTGAATAACCTGCAAACTCACCTTTTGTAACACGTCGAATCACCCTTGAACACCCTTGATCACCTCAAAAAAAAAACAACATTTGAACACACTAAAACAACTTTGAACACCTATTTTGAACCCATTTCCAAACAACACTTGAAACACTTCCAAAAACACCATTTGAGTACCAAATACACACTGAATTACTAAAATCACACTGAATTACACTTCAAACACCTCCAAAATCACATAATACTAAAGATCAACACCCACATCCACAACACCCCACTACCCAATGACACCACATAAGTGAATTTTGTCTGTTTTATCTAATTTCTCATCAGATAAGTCATCATCACCACACTCCCATTTTTTTTTTTCGTTGTAACCCTTTTAGTTCATTAAAGTTAAGTATAAGGGAGACACATACTTTAGAAAAGTCACAAAAAACAACCGCCATACTTATAACGTTTTTCGTGTATTCTCTAGTTCGAAAGCCAACAACCCACATCCCACAACACCCACATCCCACATCCCACACACACACACATACATACACACACATCCCTAACCTAGACTAACCTAACATAAAATTATCTAAAAATTTTTTAAACCTAACCTAACCTAAACCTAACCTAACCTAACCTAACTAAATTATCCAAACCTAGCCTAACCTAACCGACCTAACCTTACCTAACTTATCCTAACCTAACTAACCTTGCCTAACCTACCTAACTTACCTACCTAACATACTAACCGGAACCTACACTAACCTAACTTACCTAAACATAACCTAAACCTAGCCTAACCTAACTAACCTAACTTAACCTAACCACCTAACCTAACCTGCTAGCCTACCTATACTTAACCTAACCTAAACTAGACCTAAGCTACCCTACCTAACCTAACCTAACCTTACCTATTTAACTTACCTATCCTAACCTAGAGAACCTATCCTAACCTAACCTAAAATATATTGGAAACACTTCCAAATACATTAGAGTACTCCAGAATTACTTTGAACGGACCCATTGGGATATTTCCAAATTAGTTTGAAAACTTTATACGTAGAAAATCGAAATTTTTTCTTGAGGTTAACACAACTCCATATGCTAGAAATATTTACTCTCGATTTCCGAATAGAAACACTTTCTCGTCTGAGAGACTATTTGTGGGTCACCCCTTTCCCCCCCCCAATATCTCCAATGGGTAATGCGGTTCACACCCAAGGTTGAACACTAACACTGCGTCAACTCAGGACAGACAGACGCCATGAAATGCGGGTAACATCCTAGGTAGAAAATCATCTCTTCCAGACCAAAAACTGTCTATCCTAACCTAACCTACCTAACCTTAACCTATTCCTAACCTAACCTGAACCTCACCTACCGCATCACTAACCTAATTCTCATCAATACCTCTATCCTAACCTAAACCTTAACCTAACCTAAACCACCTAACTCCATCAAACACCCCTATCCTAACCTAACCTAACCTATCCTAACCTAAACTAAGCTCCATCAACACCTCGAATCTAACCTAACTTAAACTAACCTAACCTTACCTAACCTACCGAAACCTACCTAAACCTAACCTAACTATTCCTACCTGTCCTAACCTAACCTAACTATCCTTAACCTAACCTAACCTAACCTAAACCTATTTATCCTAAGCTAACCTAACCTAACTTATCCTAATAACCTATCCTAACCTACCTAACCTAAAATAACAAACCTAACCTAACTTATCTAATCTAATCTACCTAACCTACTTATCCTAACCTAACCTACCTAACCTACCTAAAATAACTAACCTAACTTATCCTAACTACTTCTTTACTTTGAACACCTACAAAAAACACTCTCATACATCATTGAGACCCCTTTTCTCAATATCTCTCCATCCACAATCTTTATCATCTCACTACAGAACAACCCAAGATTACTTCTCGAACACTTCATTAAGCATTTGAGTACTCACATAAACACTTTTGATCATTTCCAAACAACTTGACGCACTTCCAAAATATCATTTTGATTACTCCCAAAATATGATTTGACAGCTCTAATTTATCTACACTTACAAGTTCATTTAAATTACATCTCATCCCCCAAACTCCTCCCTCATTCTCCAGACTTTACAACATTAGCACAAAAAAATCTAACTCATTCACTTATGACTTAGAAATTACCATATCTAACACACTGACTAACTTTGAACCAACTCTGAAAAAACTGATCTTTCTTCAAAAAGCTCTGCACACATCATTTGAACACCTTCAAAGAACACATCAAACACCTCCGAATACTCCAAAAAACATACTGATTACTACCAATTCACCACTGAATACTACAATCACCGTCAAAATCACCAGAAAATAAGTTTAACATCACCATCTAACATACTTTTTATAGAAATCCCCTCAAATCACTATAACCAAGAACTCCCTCCATTTGGGCAGGGAAAAAAAAAAGCGTGAACACTACCCTATTACGCAAACACTTAGACATGATCACCTCACTGAAAAACATATTTGTACACAATCATAATATTAAGACAATCACCAACTACAATCACCCATGTTCACTTACCTCAAAAATCACAATATCACAGAAAACAATTATTTTTATAAAACATTTCACACACACACAAAAAAAAATCATATTTGACAATATTAAGCGCACTACCTCACTACCACCAACACACACGATGTCTCACCCTCACAAGGACCGACGAGCTCCCCTCCAGTGAGCGTCACACTCCCATTGTGTTACTTGGTGGTTGGTAACATACACCATAACCCCCCTTGTTTCACATGTTGTAACCCTACATTATTTAAGTAACACTATATCAAGACGATTACCAGATTTTATGATCCCCAAACCCAAGATCACAGAAAACACACATTTTTATAATTATTCACACAAAAATCACGATCACCAATTCCATATACTGTTTACCGTCAAATCTATCAACACTAATCACCAAAGCATCACCCAAAAATCTAGTTCATGCATCTCAGGAACTACTTGATTCACTGAAAACAAATATTTTTTAAACATTCGCCACAAATAATAAGCATACACAAAAATACCACAACACTTCCACCAACATCTATAACATAAATGAGCACTATAAGACATAAGCACTATCACAAAAAAAAAATAATGTACACAGACACCCTCAATTATACATTTCAATTGCAAATTTAGACATGAGACATACACACCAAATCTAAGGACATTCACTCCAACATAAGACATACACATCAACCCTTAAAACTTCCTTCCTTTTCATTCGTATATCTCCTAGAGCTGTATTAACCCCGACGGTTCCATTCACGACGTAGGAGCCAGAGGAACCATCACCACTCCAAACCCACCTACTACCTTCGGCTCCTACGTCGTGGTGGATCCGTCGGGTGGCGTTTTAAAACAGCACTAGGAGATATACGGAAAATGAATAAGGAAGGAAGTTTTTAAGGGTGATGTGTATGTCTTAGTTGGAGGGTGAATGTCTTAGATTTGGTGTGTATGTCTCATGTCTTTAATTTGCATTTGAAAATGTATAATTATGTGGGTGTCTGTGTATTATTTTTTTTTTGTGATAGTGATATGTATAGTGCTCATGTTATGTTATAGTGTTGGTGGAAGTGTTGTGGTATTTTTGTGTATGTCTTATTTTTGTGCGAATGTTTAAAAATAAGTGTTTTCAGTGATCTAGTAGTTTTGAGATTGCATGATCTTAGACTTTTTTTGGTGATTCTGTGTGATTAGTGTTGATAGATGACGGTAAACATTATATGGGAATTGGTGATCTTGATTTTTGTGTGAATTATTATAAAAATGTGTGTTTTCTGTGATCTTGGTTGTTGGGGATTCATAAAATTGGTAATGTCTTGGATATAGTGGGGGGTTTCTTTGATAATGTAGGGTACAACAGGTTGAAACAAGGGGGGTTAGGTGTGATGTTACCATCCACAAGTAACACAATGGGAGTGTGACGTCACTGGAGGTGAGCTCGTCGTCCTGTGAGGTGAGACATCGTAGTGTTGGTGGGTAGTGAGGTGGAGTGCGCATTAGATATTGTCAATATGATTTTTTTTTTGTGTGTGTGTGAATGTTATAAAAATGATTGTTTTCTGTGATTTAGTGATTTTGAGGTAAGTGAACTTGGGTGATTGTGTTGGTGATGTCTTATATTATGTGGTGTGTTTACAAGATATGTTTCGTTGTTGGTGATCAATGTAACTAAGTGTTTGGTATTAGGTTTGTGTTCATGCTTTTTTTTTTTTCATGGCCAAATGGGGAGGGAGAGTTCTTGGTTTATAGTGTTTGATGGGTGTTTTCTATAAAAAAGGATGTTAGATGGTGATGGTTAAACTTAGTTTCTGTGTTTTTGACGGTGATGGTAGTATTCGTGGTGATTTGGTAGTAATTCCAGTAGTGTTTTTTGGGGTATTCGGAGGTGTTGATGGTGTGTTTTTTGAAGGTGTTCAAATGATGTTCAGTGCATTTTTTGAAGATGATCAGTGGTGTTCCGAGTTGGTTCAAAGTTAGTCAGTGTGTTTAGATTGGTAATGTCTCATGTTCATAAGTGTTGAGTTAGTTTTTTTTTGTGCTTATGTGTAAAGTCTGGAGAATGAGGGAGGAGTTTGGGAGGGTTGAGATGTAATTTAATGAAATGTGTAGTGGTTGATTAAATTTGAGCTGTCAAATTTATTTTGGGAGTAATCAAAATGATATTTGGAAGTGCTGTCTGTTTGTTTGGAAATGTTCAAAAGTGTTTATGTGAAGTATCAAATGCATTTAGTGAGTGAGTTCGAAAGTAATCTTGGGGTTGTTTGGTAGTGAGAGATAAAGGTTGTGGATGAGAGATTGAGAAAAGGGGGTCTCAAATGATTTTGAGAGTGTTTTGAAGGTGTTCATAGTAAAGTAAGTAGGTTAGGATAAGTTAGGTTAGGTTATTTTGGTTAGGTTTATGTTAGGTTAGTTAGGATAAGTTAGGTTAGGTTTAGATTAGATTAGATAAGTTAGGGTAGGTTCGTTATTTTAGGTTTAGGTTAGGTTAGGATAGGTTAGGTTAGGATAAGTTAGGTTAGGTTAGCTTAGGATAAGATAGGTTAGGTTAGGTTAGGTTAGGATAGGTTAGGTTAGGTCTTGGACTGGTTAGATAGGTTAGGTTAGGTTTAGGTAGGTTCGGTAGGTTAGGTAAGGTTAGGTAGGTTAAGTTAGGTAAGTATTCGAGCGTTGTTTGATGGAGTTAGGCTTTAGGTTAGATAAGGTTAGGTTAGGTTAGGATAGAGGTGTTGATGGAGTTAGGTTGGGTTAGGTTAGGTTAGGTTAGGTTAGGATAGAGCGTTGATTGATGGGTTAGGTTAGGTTGGTTAGGTTGAGGTTAGGTAGGTTAGGAATTAGGTTAGGTTAGGTTAGGTTAAGGTTAGGATAGAACAGTGCGTCTAGGGAAAGAGATGATTTTCTACCTTGGATGTTACCGCATTTCATGGCGTCGTCTGTCCTGAGTTGACGCAGGTGTTATGTTCTTCTTGGGTGTGATCGCATTACCCAGTGGTGTTGGGGTGGCGTGGGGGGGGGGAAGGGGATGACACACAATGAGTTCTCTCGAGCGAGGAAGTGGTTTCATTCCGAAATCGAGTAATATTTTACCATTGAGTGTGTTTACCAAACAAGAAAATAATGTTCGATTTTACGATTAAAGTTTTCAAAACTAATTTGGAAATATCCAAAATGGAGTCGTTCAAATTAATTATGGAGTACTCTAATGTATTTTGGAAGTGTTCCAAAAGTTTATTTTAGGTTTAGGTTAGGATAGGTTCGGCTAGGTTTGGTTAGGTATGGTTAAGATAGGTTAGAGTTAGGTTAGGGTAGGTTAGGTTAGGTATAGGTTAGGTTAAGTTAGGTTAGGCTAGGCCTATAGGTTAGGTTAGGTTGGGTTAGGTTTAAGTTAGGTTAGGTGTAGGTTAGGGAGGTTAGGTTATGTTAGGTAAGGTTAGGTTTAGGGTAGGTTCGGTCTAGGTTAGGTTAGGTTAGGTTAAGTTAGGTAGGTTAGGATTAGGTTTAGGATAAGTTAGTGTAAGGTTAGGATAGGTTAGGTTAGGCTAGGTTAGGGATAAGTTAGGTTAGGTTAGTTAGGTTATGTTATGTTAGGTTAGGTTAGGATTAGGTTAGGATAAGTTAGGATAGGTTAGTCTAGGTTAGGGATGTGTGTGTATGTATGTGTGTAGTGTGTGGGGATGTGGCGAGGTGGGTGTTGGTGGATGTGGTGTTGTTGTCGAACTAGAGGACTCGAAAAAGACGTTATAAGTGGTTGTTTTTGTGACTTTTTCTGATGTAGTGTGTCCCCTTATTTAACTTTAATGAACTAAAAGGGTTTTTTTTTTAAAACGAGGAAAAAAAAATGGGAGGTGTGGGGTGATGTGACTTTCTGATGAAATTAGATAAAACGAGAAAAAAATTGTGGGTGTTGTGGGTTGTGGGTGTTGTGGGATGTGGTGTTGATTCTTAGGTTTATGTGATTTTGGTGGTGGTTTTGAGTGGTATTCCAGTGGTGTTTTAGTATTCAGTGGTTGTATTTGGGGAGTTATCAAATTGGTGTTTTTGGAAGTGTTTCAGTGTTGTTTGGATATGTTCAAAGGTGTTCAAAGGTGTTTTGAGTGTGTTCAAATGTTGTTTTTTTTTGAAGGTGATCAAGGTGTGTTCAAGGGTGATTTGAAGGTGTTCAAAAGGTGTTTTGAGGTTATTCAAAGGGAGTTTGAGTGTTTCAAATGATTATGAGAGTGTTTTGAAATGTGTTTCATATGTGTTTTGAAGGTGTTAAAGGTATTTTTGAAGGCGTGCCTTTTTGAAGGGTGTTTAGTGTGTGTTCAGGTGTTTGATAGGTGTTGATGGTTGTTTTGATTGAATTCAGCGGTGTCTTTAGTAGTAATCAGTGGTGTAATTGGGAGTTACTCAAATAGTGTTTTGGGAATGTTCAAAGGATGTTTTGAGGAGTTCAAGAGTGTTTTGAAGGTGTTCAAGGGTGTTTGATGGTGTTGAAGGGATGTTTTGATTGAATTTAAGTGGTGTTTTTAGTAGTATTTTTTTTTTCAGTGGTGTAAGAATGGGAGAATACTCAATTGTGTTTTTTGGAAGTGTTCAAAGGTGTTTTTGAAGTGTGTGCAAATGTTGTTTTCTTTTGAAGGGTGATCAAGGGTGTTCAAGGGTGTTTTGAAGTTGTTCAAAGGTGTTTTGAATGAGTTGAAGGGTGTTTTGATTGAATTCAGCGGTGTTTTAGTAGTATTCAGTGGTGTAATTGGTGAAAAGTTACTCCAAATAGTGTTTTGGAATGTTCAAAGGTGTTTTTGAAGGTGTTTCAGAATGTTTTGAAGGTGGTTCAAGGGTTCTGTTTTTGATTGTAATTCAGCGGTGTTTAGTAGTATTCTGTGGTGTAATTGGGAGTACTCAAATTGTGTTTTTGAAGTGTTCATTGGTGATTTTGGTGGTTTGTTTTGAGTGTATTCAGTGGTGTTTTTAGTATTCTGTGGTGTATTTGGGAGTACTCAAAATGGTGTTTTTGGATAGTGTTTCAGTGTTGTTTGGAAAGGTTCCAAAAGTGTTTCAAAGGTGTTTTGATGTGTGTTCAAATGTTGTTTTTTTTTGAAAGGTGATCAGGGGTGTTCAAGGGTGTTTTTTTGAAGTGTTCAAAGGTGTTTTGAGGTTTTTCAAAGGTGTTTGGAGGTGTTCATGGGTTATGTTTATGTGAGTATTCAAAGTTGTGTTTTTTGTAGGTTGTACTTTTGATTATGAGTGTAATTATGAAGGTGTTCAAATGATGTGCAAGAGTACTTATGAAGGTGTTCTGGGAGTATTCAGAGGTGATTTTGGGGGTGTTCGAATGATGTTTTGGAGTATTTCAGTGTTGTTTGGAAATGTATAAAGGTATTTTTGTGAGTATTCAAATGATTTAAGAGAGTGTTTTGAAGGTGTTCAAAGTGAGGTGTGTGCGTATTAACTTCGTAATATGTAAAATTGTGACTAGTGAATTTATCGAAAAGTGGTTATAAGTGTTGTGGTGACTTTCTGATGTACTGTATCCCCTTATTAACTTTAATGAACTAAAAGGGTTAAAACGAGAAAAATTGGGGGTTATGAGTGAAAATTGTGAGGTGTTGGTTGGAGTGTGAGGGTTCGGGAGGGTGGGGAGGAGGTTACTTCGTGGGGGAGTGACCTGAGATGAAATAGTTAAAAAAATGTCTAGACTTGTGTTGTAAAGAAATTGTTGGATTGTTGTGGGTATTAACGAAACAAAAATGTGAAATTATTTGGATTAACCTGGGTTAAGAGTGAAAATGTTTTCCCTATGATGTAGGTACTATATCCCCTTATTAACTTGAATGAACTAAAAGGGTCGTCATGATTCAGCCTGTGTGTGTGGGGGTCATCGCGTGACGTCACTGACCGCCGAGTAAACACCCTTCATTAGACTTGTAGTAAGCATGCCCCCATAGGAGGAGTCTATTTTGAATGCTTATACCCAGAGGGGGGATTCCAAAAACTTGATCCAAGGAATTGGAGAATTTCGAAAACCCCATAGGGGGGATCCAAAAAATTTGATCCGAGGAGATGGAGTCATGGTATTGTCGAGAAAATTTGGGGTGAAAGGAGGGGTACCCAAAAAACTTGATCCAAGGAGATGGAGAATTTCGAAACCCCCATAGGGAGGAATCCAAAAAAATTGTATTGTCGAGAAATTTTTGGGATTGGGGGGTGAAAGTGGGAGGGGGAACCTTAAAAATTTGATCTGAGGAGATGGAGACTTTGATTTCGAGAAATTTTGGGATGGGGAGTGAATGTGAGAGGGGGAACTTCAAAAATTTGATCGAGGGGAGATGGAGAATTCGATAAAAACCCAGAGGGGGGGAATGCAAAAAACTTGGTAATATTGAGAAAATTTTTTGGATTGGGGGGTGGGGTGGAAGGAGGGGGCACAATCCAAAAAACCTTGATCCAAGGAGATGGGAGAATTTCCGAAAAAAAAAAAAACCCAGAGGGGGGCCGGAATGCAAAAAACTTGGTAATATTGAGAAATTTTTGGGATTGGGGGGTGTGGGTGGAAGGAGGGCCGTACCCAACAAAATCCTTGATCCAAGGTGATGGAGAATTCGAAAACCCCCATGGGGGAATCCAAAAAAATTGTAATTATCAGAAATTTGTTGGGGTTGGGGGGTGAAAGTGGGAGGGGGATCGAGGAGATGGAGACCTTTCGAAACCCCCATTGGGGGGAATCCAAAACCTTGGTAAATATCGATAAATTTGGGGATGGGGGGGTGAAAGTGGGAGGGGGGGGGGAACCTCAAAATTTGATCTGCTGAGGAGGAGGCGAGAGCACAAGTGAAAATGAAATTAAAAAAAAATTCGAAAAAAATCGGGAAAAAAAAATTCGAGGCGCGGGGTCGATCCCGGACGACGCTTGCAGGAAGGCGCCAGCAGAAGGCCTGGGACGGGGCTCGCGAAGGTGCGCGAGCGGCGCGCGGCGGGGGGTCGCGGAAATGGGCGCGTGCGTGCGCGCGGGCGGTTCGGAGCGCGCAGGGCCGGGCGGGACTGTGGGCAGCGCCGGGCTGGGCGCGGGGGCGCGCGGCGCGACGGGGGTCGCGAAGGGAAAGGGGGAGTTCGTGGGTGGGGGTATTGGTTGGGGGGTCAAGGGTGGGGTAGTCTCGAGGGCGAGGTCATGGTCAAAACCGGAAAGAAACACACCTAGGTGAAAGGTGACCCTCCAGCTGCTGGTCCTAGCCGGTACCTCGCTCAGTGGAAGTCCAAACCGGAAGAGAACTCCCAGTGGGAAGGCCTAAAACGGAGGAGACCTCCCAGTGGAAGGGCCCTAAACCGGAGAGACCCCCAGTGGAAAATCCACTATTATATATATAATATATATATTAATATATTATATATATTTTTTATTATATTTTTTAAATATATATATATATATATATACTATATATATATTATATATATATATATATATATATATATATATATATATATAAATATATATTAGCAAGTCGGCGTCTCCCACCGAAAGCAGGGTGACAAAAAAAATGAAAAATCCTCAAAAAGAAAAATACTTTCATCATTCACAGTTCACCTCACTCACACATCACTGTTTTTGCCCAGAGGTACTCAGAACACATCAGTTTAGAGATATACGTATAAAGTACACAACAATATCCTCCAAACTGCTAATATCCGAACCCCTTCTTTAGAGTGCAGTCGTTGTGCTTCACTTACCGGACTCAAGTCTGGCTATATAAAAATTACCGGTTTTCTGAATCCTTCACTAAATATTTTCCTGCTAACTCTCCAAACAGATCGTCAGGGTCCCATATACCATTCGTCTCCATTCACCTCTATTGAACATGCTCATGACACGCCTGCTGGAAGTCCAAGCCTCTTGCCCACAAACCTCCCTTAGCCCTTCCTTCCACCTTTTGAGGACGAACCCTACCCCGGCCTTACTTCCCCTACAGATTTATACGCTCTTCCATGCCGTTCTAGTTTGATCCATTCTCTCTAATGACCAAACCACCCTCAACAACCCCTCTTCAGCCTTTGACTAATACTTTTATAATGCCACACTCCTAATTTCCACACCCTATTTTCTTATAATATTTACACCCACACATGGCCCTTAGACAGGACATCTCACTGCTCCATCTGCCTCTCGCTGCTGCATTCACACCCAGGCTTCACACCCATATAAGATGTTGTTACTTACTTTCATACATTTCCCTTCTTTACCTCAATGATAATGTTTTTTGTCTCCCCATATACCTCAATGCAACCACTCACCTTTTCTCCCTCATCATTTCTATGATTTAACCTCATTCTTCATAAATCCATCCGCCGACACGTTCAACTCCCAAGTATCTGAAAAATTTACTTCTTTCCATACTCCTCCTCCCCAATTGATCCTCTTCAAGGGAGGCTTCTTGGCGTGGTGAAGAGACTCTTGGTCTGATTAATTAGACCTGTTGGTCTACTTCCTCAGACCGAACCTTATTACCCCCTTACCCCATCCCCTAATCCCATCCTCCCCATCTTCCCTTTTTCCTTTCCTCCTCCTCTCTCACCCATCCCTTTCTATTCTCTTTTTGGCTTTGGATTTTTCCACAGGCGTGCTAGTTCTGGTAGGGGAAAGGGTACTTGGTCCATCCCATTCTGTTTAGGTTCTTGGCGGTTGTCATGATTTGCCGTGGAATCTGGATCAATCTGGGGATGTCCCATCCCTCTCTGTATCCCGGAGGGTAGGTTTGGCTGTTCTTTGGGCGATTGGGTGTATCTCTGGAAGCCACCCTTTCGGATTCTGTGAGTGGTGCCAAAGGAGTATACTTTGTGGCGCATATCCGGCCGCCCTACTCTTTTGTCCACCGAGGTAGTCGGCAGATGTGAGGTTGCTATCCTGGATTGGCTGGTTTACTGCACGGAGTTCATGCTTGCATCTTGCGCTTACTGCGGTGCTGAGGTTCTCTTGGGAGGCTGAGGGAAGATATTCGGGCCCTTTCATTCCTCCTGGAATATTCCTCCCACTCCCCCTAACCTGGAGGACACAACCATTGAACCTACTACCCCCAGGCCCCTTCTAGTCTAACACACCCCATTCTGACACTGCACCTTTTTTGACCACTCTTCAGGGGACCACTCTGAGCCCATGTACCTCTTGCTGGTGCTGTTTCCTCACCCGATTCAGGTACCAGGGTTTCGCTAACTCTTCGATTTGTTGACCCTCCGCTTCATGTGACTATGCTTCGCCTCTCCCTCTACGGTACGCAATTTTAGTGAATTGCCAAGCCCATTTCACGTCGAACAACTCTGGTCCCACTCTAAGCACAACGACCAATCTCCTGATGATGTTACATCGTTGCCTTCCCATTCTACTCGGAAAAGACGGACACGTCATGCACTCCATCTCCACGCTCAGTTTCGGGACCACACAATGACTAATCTTTCACCTTTAAGACGACCCTTCTTCTTCTGCCTATCTTTCCGACCATTAGTATTGGCAAAGCGCTCCTGTGCCCATGTGGTAGAGAATTTCATTCATGCTCTCAAGAGCGGTATGCGGGGCAAAAAAATCGTCACTGTCAGAAATGCTACCCAAGCTTCATGATCTTTCTCTCCTTTTGCTTATCTGATAACTACTCCTATCACTATGAAACATCTTTCTCTCAATTCTATGCAGTGGTACTGTCAATTTCTACCCCATACCATAGTCAACAGAATTTCCAGACATGTGGAATGACATTCTTGGAACAGCTGGGAAACTCCAGGATCTCCGAATCCTCAAATTAGGACACTTATGTCCTTCTGCCTGCGGCAGAGATGATACCCTTGCAATGTGGCTCAATTAAAACATTCGACAGCCGTGAAACTCTGTCCTTGTTTTATGTCGAGGACATCGGTTACAAATTCGAAAGGTGATCCCTACACCGCAAACAGTGTAGAAATTGCTGGCGTTTTGGTCACCCAGCAAAATATTGCAGATCTAATAACGAATGCCAGTCTGTGGTGCCGACGACCATTCTAATATGGCTTGCAGTCAACCTCCATCTGCCTTTATTGTCGTGAGGCTCACCCTTCGTACCTCTCGCCTGTTGCATGAAATCCGTTGTCTCAAAGAGGCAGAAGGTCTCCCTTATGCTATGGCAGTTTCTCTTCTCCTCCTCCAAGGGATGATACCCCGTGTTTTTTATTCTTATGTTTCAAACGTCCCCCACTTTTGGGGTCCCTCTTCTGCAGCCTCTTCTGTTGTTTACCCTCCCATAGGCCACTCCGGTATCTAAACCTTTTGCTGTCCTGGGCTCTGACGTCCCTACTACAACTCAGTCTGTTCTCGCATCTTCGCATCCTTCCTCACTAGCCCCGGTCATCGACAAGACCTCGTACGACGCCTTATACCAATCGCCCCTCTACTTCACAGAAAGTCCAAAATTCCCCATTGCTCAAATCTTCTTTGCCACCTCCTTCCTTCTTCCACTCCGGGGGAAAACCCTAGTTCTTTTCCCTCTCTCAGGCTCTATTACAAGTGTGGGAGGGTTCAGGAGCTCAGGCGTAAGGTTAGAGATTTTAAAATTGAAGTCCAATGTCAAGTGTAACTTTATGATGTTGTTAAGGAGCAGTTTGCGCTACACTTCCATCTATAAACATAGTTTCATGGACTTCTCTGAGTTGCAAAGTTGCAGAATAGATATTGGAAAAAAATTGTATTTATCATATTAATTCTTGGAGTTTTACTCAAAATTGGTTAAAAGTTGTACAATGTTCTAGCCAACATCAGAATGAAAGATAAAAGAGTTACGATTATCTAGACTTTCAAACTTTTTTTTGCAAGAAATGTCAATAGATTGCATGATAAATTTTAGAAATTTGTGTTTTTTTTGTCATTTTTGTTGCTGAATAAAAGAGTCAATTAAAAAACCAAAATGGTTATAACATATTGCAAAACACACGTTGTTAATTACAAAGAACCATCATTCATCAACATTGTAAAAATCATGAACACTCTATTATTATCTTGCAAATGAGTGCACACAAAATGTACAATAACCTTATTCCTGAGTATGTTCAAGTTTTTGTTTCTGTAAAAACTCTATGGAGATGAAAACACCAAATCTGAGTGTGTTGCAACCCCTATCATTGATTGATAACCCAGAGGCAAACTGAGCAGCAGCAAACAACAACTCTGTGCTCTTAACTTTAGTCATCACACAACTTGTTTAGAATGAAATAATCAGTAATTTAGAATGATAAACAGTAATTTCTGGAGTGTAAAAAAAACAATTAAAAACTAATTGCCAACATGTCCTCTTGATGAAAGCCCAAAAAACATAAAAAAAATTACTTTTTTGAAAAAACAGACTTAGAAAGATGGATAGGAAAACAAGCTGGATTGAATCAACATGTTGCCAGAATTTTGCTACTATTTTTTGGTTAACAAAAAAACTTAAATTTCATAATTTTTTAACTTCAAATTTTAAAAATAGCTAAACTTAGCATCTGAGCCCCTTCCACCCTCCTCCTCGTACTATGCCTTCCACCCCGGTCCCATCCCAAGTTTTTCCCTCTTTTGCCACCTCCCAGGTTCTGCCTCTTCTGTTCCCCTCCCACCCTTCTTTCCAGTACTCTTATCACTCTTTCGATTCCCCCCTACTTTGGGACAGTCCATTACTGTCCCAATCTTTAGTCACCCTCACTCATTCTACCTCAAATATTGTGCCCATACATCTTTGGAATTCTGAAACATTTGAAAAGCCATTTCAGAATTAATGCAGACTAAACTTTAATGGACACTGATCCCACCTTCTGTTCCTTCTCTTCCCCTCTCCTCCTTTCCAAAAACTCCATTCTTCCAACGCTCTGTTCCTTCACTGCTTGAAGTCTTCCGAATGCCCCCTCTCCTCCCATTCCACAACTCCATTCTTCCCAAAAACCGCTCTGTTCCTTCACTTGTTGAACGTCTTCCGATGCCCCTCTCCTCCATCTCCACAACTCTATATTCAACGCTCTGTTCCTTCATGCTTGAACGTCTTCCGATGCCACCACATGCTGACTTTTCTAAACCCACTCTAGTTGTAGGTGCCCTTCCTATGGGATGGCTATTTACAGTGAATATCCGCGGCCTCAG
>NC_069400.1:46605011-46620875 GCF_026875155.1 Cherax quadricarinatus
GGGGGCAGTAGTAGGCCTGCTGAGGCAGTGACGCCACAACAGTTTTGTGACATTATACATATAAAGTGTAACATCGAATGTGAAGTGTATTCTATCATAAGTGAAAAGTGAAATCACTTGAGGGACGCGGGATGTAGGAGCATATATGGTTATAAACATCACGGGTGAAGAATTTTCAAAATAGTGATAGAAGGCCGACACAGACACAGAGACAGATTCTGCTTTTGACTCTCGCCCTGGCAGGTCATAGCAGCTCCCCTTACTTACTCTGTCTCCCTACGATCCCCGTTGGGGAGGGGAACCTTTACCAGCCTCGTCTTCGCCTTGACTTGCACGATGAGCTACGCAAATCGTGTAAAGATCAAGCCAAAAAGTGGTATCGTTGATGATTCAACGAAGCTTGCTCTTGCAACTGTTGTGCATGGAGCACTGCAAGTGAAATTTAATGCTATTTTGTCACTGAAAGAAGCATTCATTGTTGTATGTCACGATGATGCTAAAGCAGAGAAGTTACTCACTACAGAAGCCACCACTACTCTTACTGCTCAGGGATTTACTGTTACATCCTCTCCTGCCCTCAGGGCATGAAAATCAGTATTCCTAAAAAACTGGACAAGATTCTGACTTCTCAATCAATTGCTGAACTCAAGTCATCCATTGAAACACAAAATACTTGGGCTACTGTTGATAGCATTACCAAAATCCCGAATGCATCGTCTATGCTCAATGTCACCTTTACCGACGTGAACATGGCTGCCACTGCTCTGAACGAAGGTCTTGCTGTCTACTATTACTACATCAGTCCCACCTACATCGAAGCAGAGAGACACCACTACATCCAACATTGCTGGAAATGCAATTCTTATCTTCACACCACCAAAGCATGTCCAGTAAAAGACAAGAAGTTCTGCACTACATGTGGTAGTGAGGGACACACCTTCAGTTCCTGTACCGCTGCTGCTCCAACACAATCAGCGTGTTTAAACTGCAAAAGTAATGATCACCATACATTGGCAACAAAATGCCCTACAAGAAAGGATATTATGAAGAAACAACAAGATGCAACACAGAAAAAAATCTACCAACAACACACCAACGTATGCCGCAATTGCAAAGTTGCAAGCAGACACAAAAAAATTACTTCAAGCATCTACTCAACCCGCCTCCACCACCACCATCACTCTTCCAAAATGTGACGTAACGAAGATCCACTATTGTCTACTATATGCTCACATGCAGAAAATGGCTGTAATTTGCATTAAATAACATGCCATCATTCACATTTCCAGCATCGCCACCTTCTGAAGAAATTCTCAAATTCATCAAAGACTTAGTCACAACCTCGGACGTAGCAGATTCAACACTACCAACAACTAGTGACGTCACTCCAACAACGTCCAATGAGAAGCCTTCACCGCCACCACTCCTCATTGTAACCGACCAATCAGAAGCCTTGCCACCAGAAACATCTTCCTATTCGTCTACTGAAGATGACAACGAATATTCACTTTCACCTTCAACACCACCTAACAAGGAAGAAAAAACAGCAAAAAAATCATCATCTCACGACTCTCGACATGATAAAGATGAAGATAATAAAAAATATACTTCATGGAATGGAATCAACTTTTATACTACAGAAAAATATCATCAAGACATGCTGCTTCCTGAACTTTATTCTCACCTCATCGAAAAGAAGTCAAGTTTACCATCGATTCTTCCTGCTCAGCTAGAGCTCTTCGTACAATTGAACTTTCTACTATTCTAAAGGCCATTGTAGACCAACTAGAAGCAGAAGATTCCAGCCAAAAACACTTGCTGACACATATAAATTTGCTCCCTCTACAACGTTTTAAGGGTCTTGAAAATGGAACAGAATCGTAAAACAACGCCATGACTCCAGGTAATCACCAAACCTCTATGAACTGACCAATCAACGATGAGCTCCTTTCTTGTTGCCTGCAGCCGCCTATCATCATTCAAGTTGCAGTAATCATCCATCCAGCAAGATGCAGCCAGTACCTGCTGAGTTCCTGTTGCCTTCTACATCGTCTTCGCCAGTGTTTCTGAAATACATCTCCATCTACGCCTCCAGTACTTCGGTACCACATGTCCCAAAGTGGTTGGGCCACTTGCCTTGATTCCTCCTCTTCCCCTCCTTCCCATCATTTTCCAGTTATTTCCATCCTTCCTTATCTTTCTTCCTTCCCATCTTACGACAGCTCTCGTTGCCTTCAATTCGATTCGATTCGATAGAAGGCCTGTGTACGACGACTACATCATCAACATCTGGCAACTTATCACCGCACCGCTGCCAGCGCAAGTATTGCTCACCTATTGTGATTGCATGTTGTCGGGTTCTGGATTCTGGTCTTGCATCACTGTTAGATACTGGTCACTCACTCCTGCAAGCTATTACCAGAATTAGAGTAGAAATAGCATAGGTAAGGTGAAGATAGTGTTGATGAGAGTGTGAAGACTAAAGCAGTCTAGCGAGGGATAATGTCAGACACTACTAGAAGCTGAGACAAGCTAAATTTTACAACCTAGTTACTTTCTGTATTTTATAAGTAGAATTGATAAGTGTTAGAATTACTATTGGTAGTTTTAGAATTACTGGTATTACTACTGGTATTTATTAGCAGTATGAATACTTAGAAGTGGGGGCACACATACACACACACACACACACACACACACACACACACACACACACACACACACACACACACACATGAACAAGCAGTCAGGCACTTGTAAAAGCTGTAGTACACACACACACACACACATGCACAGGATTTCACACCTTCCTGTTAACTGACCTGAAATCCCTCCCTCTCTTTCTCTCTCTCTCTCTCTTTCTCTCTCAATACCTATCTCTCTACCTATCTCTCTCTCTACCTATCTCTCTACCTATCTCTCTCTCTACCTATCTCTCTCTTTACCTATCTCTCTCTCTATTATATATGTCTCTCTCTCTCAATACCTGTCTCTCTCTCTACCTCTACCTATCTCTCTACCTATCTCTCTCACTACCTCTCTCTACCTATCTCTGTCTCTACCTACCTCTCTCTACCTATCTCTGTCTTTACCTATCTCTCTCTACCTATCTCTCTCACTACCTATCTCTCTCTCTACCTATCTCTCTCTACCTATCTCTCCCTTTGCCTATCTCTCTCTCTACCTATCTCTCTTTTTGCCTATCTCTCTCTCCTCTCTTGCAACTCTCCCCTCTCTCCCCTCTAACATCTCTTCCCTCAAACACCTCCCCCCCTCTAATGTCTCTCCCCCTCTAACATCTCTCCTCCTCTCATTATCTCTCCCCTCTCCCATTTCCAATCTCTCTCTCTCCCCTCTCTCTCCCTCTATCCTCTCTCTCCCCTCTCTCTCTTCCATCTCCCCCTCTCTCCCCTTCTCCCCTGTCTCTCCCCTCTCTTTGCCCCTCTCTCTCTCCCCTCTCTCCTCTCTCTCTCTCTCTCTCTCTCTCTCTCTCTCTCTCTCTCTCTCTCTCTCTCTCTCTCTCTCTCTCTCTCTCTCTCTCTCTCTCTCTTTTTTTTACACAGGGTTTGACAAGGTTAAGGATCCCTAGCTTTATTGACAAGCTATTTACAGGTTAAGGATTCCTAACTTTATTGGCAAGCTAAGAGCTGTTACCTACATCCAGGGCCGGATTACCGCATAGGCAAACTAGACATTTGCCTAGGGCCCCACGCATTTGGGGGCCCCGCGGTCCAAGGGGTTCAGGGGCTCATCCAAGACTGCGCACATGGTGCAAGTGCAAAGGGGTCCCTACCTAAAAAGTTCAAGTGTTTGGAGAGTAAAATTGATTTTTAAAAATTAATCAAAACAAAAATAAATAATGAAATAAAATAAAATAAAAATAAATAAACCTAACCATAGATGGCAACACTCAACACGCCTTTGTTTACATCAGAACAGCTGTGTTTTCCCGCTAATTGGTGAGTATGGGAGATTCCTCTCCAATTTTCTGTAGTAATTACACGTTATCTAGACTTGTACTGTGACAAATTAACTGAAGTGTTGTTGATAGACATTGATGTGTATGAATAAATGTTTGTTTTCGCCTCTAAATGTTAAGGGAGGTACCTGATAGGGTTACTTGACCAGTAAAGATGAATTTTTGGTAAAAATACTATAAAGAAAAACCTAAAAACGCAAACTGACTTCCGTTTGTAGGTTTTAAAAGCACTTTGTCCTGTCTTTAAGTCTTTATCATTTCAATAACAGATCTCAATTGATTGATGTTCTACATCACTTCCATCGCAAATGTTTAGTTTTCAAGTTGCGACGGAAGTGATGTAGAACATCAATTAATTTACTACATATTTCCCCAGAAACACATAAGCCACATCAGAAAATCGTTGGTTGGGTGAAACTGAAAATTGTCCCTGCATTCTTTAATTCTCATGTCCTTATCTATGGTGGTAGGCCATATATAATGCAAAACATAATGATTAGTTTAGTTATGAAAATGGTAATATAAATACCATTGTGCATTGTTCTTGGACTCAGTATGATTTCTGTTTAAGTAAATTGGAGATCAAGGAGGATGAATTAGTAAAATATTCGTAGCCCAAATCACTAACCTAATCTATGGTAAAAGTTCTGTATATGACTCCTTTCTAGTAACGTTTTAAATTTTTAGATGCGCAGCCAGAGGAAAGGGGGCTACAAGGGCCATATCCCCCCAATTGACAGAAAAAAAAATTTAATAATAATTAAAAAAATAATAATAATTGATAATGAAAAATTTGTATTTGTATGATTACAGACAGTGATACATCCTCATTATGGCATCTCGTGAAAGTGATGTTGGACGTTCTTATGCGAGTGGGTCACAGAAAAGAAAGAAGAAAATTCAAGAAGAAGAACAGAAAAAGAAAGATGTAGGAAGCTGCAGAAAGATCACAGACATGCTCACGAAAACAGTTTCTGATTTTACCAGTACAGTTGAATCTGCAGATACGTCAGATCATACAGGAAGCTTTCCCTCCATTATTTCTCAGCCAGCATCTACTTCTTTTGTGTCTCCTCTCAATGTCTCAATGGACATTTCATCCACAGGATTTGTCTTAAAAGATTCTGCCTCATGGCCAAATGTAATCCAAGATTCTCTACGTAATGCTTTCATTGCAGAAAACTTCAGTCAAACTCTTAACATTGACTTTAGGAAATCAGCAAGGATTTATGATGATGGAAGTCAACTATGTTTTATAGGAAGCTTGCAAATTCAGAAACTGTGAAAAGATCATGGATGGTATACTCTGAAAGCTCAGGAAAAGTGTACTGTTCAGCATGCAAGCTATTTTCTTCTAAAGAAAATACCTTCACACAGGGGTTCAATGACTGGAAAAATTCCAAGCGTTTCGAGGAACATGAAAACAGCACCACCCACAGGAGCTGCATTTTAGCCAGTGTATTTCGTGCACAGAAAAAACGCTTATTGGATTCTCATTTGGAAAATCAAACTGAAAAAGAGCACACTTATTGGAGAAAAGTTCTGGAAAGAGTTGTTGCTGTTGTAAAATTCTTAGCTCTAAGAGGACTTGCTTTCCGTGGAGAAAATGAGGTTTTGGGTTCGGAAAACAATGGCAATTTCCTAGGATCATAGAACTGTTAGCACAATTCGATCCATTCTTAGCAAATCATGTGTCACGCCTTGGGAATGCAGGAAGAGGCACTGTATCTTACATGTCATCTACTATTTGCAATGAATTTATTGAACTGATGACTAAGAAGGTCCTCAATAACATCATAGCAGCTGTGAAAACTGCAAAATACTTTGCAATAAGTGAAGATTCAACACCAGATATTTCACATACAGATAAATTGACATTCATTGTTCGCTTTGTCGACTCCAGTGGTAAGCCTGTAGAGCGCTTTATAAAATTCATTCCTCTTTCAGGCCATGATGGAGAAACAATGATGAATGTAGTACTGGATACTCTGCTTGAACATGATCTCTCTATTATGGATTGCCGTGGCCAGAGCTACGACAATGCAAGTAACATGTCGGGTAAATATAATGGATTGCAAGCCCGTATCAAGCAAATCAACCCACTTGCTGAATATGTGCCATGCTCAGCACATTCTCTTAATCTTGTTGGGTCATGTGCTGCTGAGTGTTGTGTCTCTGCAGTTTCATTTTTTGGACATTTATAAGCACTCTTTAATTTTTTCTCTGCTTCAACGCATCGGTGGAGTATACTCAAGTCAACCATTCATGGAGATGGCATCAAATCATTATCAACAACAAGGTGGTCAGCGCAGCATGATGCAACACATGCTTTGAAAGACAGCTTTGCTGAAATACGTTCTGCTTTGATCCAGATAGCAGAGGATGAAGACCAGACAGCAACTACAAGAAGCGAAGCAGCCAGCTTAGCATCAAAATTGGAAGATTTTGAATTGGCCTTACTCTGTGTGCTTTGGGACTGTATACTGGAACGGTTAATGCCACGAACAAGAAGACACTTCAGAAAATTGAAATTGAAATGGCTACTTGTGCTAACCTCTATGCAGGCTTAGTGGAATTTGTAAGCTCACTTCACAATGATGAAGCTTTTGAAATGTTTGAAGAGAAAGCTAAACTGCTGGTGAAAGACTACTGTTACCGGGCTGATCATCAGCGGTCAAGGAAGAGGAAACGCAATTTTGAAGAGCCAGACAATGAAATTGTGTTGCTACCAAGGCAGAAATGTAAGACAGCTACATACTTCGTCATTCTGGATTCATTGATTACAGAATTGGTGAAAAGAAAAGAAATCTACCAGAATCTCAATAACAAGTTTGGATTTCTGTTCAAAATTACTACTATGCCAGATGCAGAATTGAGAGAAGCTGCATTAAAGTTGCAACAACACCTTTCAGCAGATGTTCAGGACACATTTGTTGAAGAAATAGTTCATTTTTCTGGGTATATGAATCAGATTAAAGCTCCACCTGAAAAATTTTGCGCCCTCAGCTGCTTTGAAACATTTAAGAAATGCAAGTATCTCAGAAACCTTCCCTAATGTTGACATAGTGTATCGCCTTTACCTAACATTTCCAGCTACTAACTGTGAAGGAGAACGTTCATTTTCTGTTTTGAAAAGAGTGAAAAACCAGCTCCGTTCAACAATGAGCCAAGACAAATTGTGTAACCTAGCCTTGTTGACCATTGAGTCTGATCTAACAAGAAATATTGATTTTCAGAATATAATTGATGATTTTGCCAATATGAAATCCAGAAAAAAGTTTTTTTAAGAAGTGCCTGTGAATATAAACAATTCTTTACTTTCTTGAGTTTATATGATTTGATAGTCTTATGCATGATGCAATGATAACAATAATGGTCAGTGATTTATAAAGGGAATAATAGTGCTGTAGTGGTTATGCTGAATATAATAGGTACATGATGTCACTACTTTAATAGCCTAATCTAGTAATACTATGCTGTCTTGAGTTTATTCTCTTTAAAATGAATGATTTAACAAGATAGTTATAACGGCTGTTGGTAAATGGTTTTGGTTGTCTTGATGTACTTTCCCTATTAAATTTAATCTAAATAGCCAGAATGTATTTAATTAGACCTTAAACAGGCTCACACCAACACCCCCCCCCACCCCCAAGCTGGAAGGGGTCGCTTCGCTTACCTGTAACTCAAAGGGGCCCCGCCAATCTGAATAGCCTAGGGCCCGGAGACTTCTTAATCCGGTCCTGCCTACATCAGCTCATTTGAAAGCATTTTTAGTGTTATGAGACATACAAGTAGGGAACAGGATGAAGTTGGAGCCATCTGTGGGCCAGCATTTTCATTTGATCAACTGACTTTATCTCGTTGACATCATTATGCTGTACGAATGTGTTCCATACTCGAGTCATCCTGGGTATATATGATCTCAGATGGAGTGATGTTCTGGAGAAGGGTACAGCCAGAGTGAAGTTGCTGCTTTCTGCCCGTCTTGTGGCATAAAAGCTTGTTTCACGCTGTCCTCGAAGTGGATCCAAGTGTGGTACTTTGACAATATTGGCCTTGTGCATAACAGTAAGGCCACCCACATCCCTCCTATGTTGAAGGCTCTGCTGAAATGACAGATCTATCCAAGATGGGTCCAGGTGAGAGATGAGACATCTTGCTCTGTTCTCTACTCTGTCAAGCAGTCGCAGATGAGAGGGGGGCAGGCAAACCAAGAAAGTGGAGCATACTCAATGTGTAAGCGTACTTGTGCCTCGCACAGAATCTTGCAACCCCTACTATCAAGCAGATGCAAGATACGGCGAAGTGCTGTAAGCATCCTGGCTGCCTTGTTTGCAAGATTTACAACATGGTTCTTCATGGTTAGTTTGGAGTCAAATTTCACTCCAAGGATATCTACTTCTTCTCCAGGTGCCAACACCCTCCCATTCATTCTTACTATTGCACCAGCATTACCATCATGGTGCCTAGAGACAATCATCATTTGCATTTTCTCAGGTGCAAATGTTACTTGCCATCTATTTCCCCAAGCTTATATAGCTCTCAGCTGGTGATTGATGTAGCTTAGAGCAGCTGGCATTTCTTCTCTTGGATAAGTGAATGTCAGTGTACAGTCATCTGCATATGCATGTGATTCTCTCGCTCTCTCTCTCTCCTCCCTTTTCCCTTCTCACTCTCCCCCTCTCTCCTACCTTTCCCTTCTCTCTCTTTCCCTCTCTTTCTCTCACTCTCTCTCCCCCTTTTCCTTTCTCACTCTCCCCCTCTCTCTCTCCTACTTTTCCCTTCTCTCTCTTTCTTTCTCTCTCTCTCTCTTGCTCTCTCACTCTTTTCTCTTTCAAAAAAAAGGGAAGAGGGAAAAAAGAAGGAAAAAACTAAAATGGTGGGAACTCGCAGGAACCATGGATCAGATGAGAACGGTTCTGGTAGGGAGGAGTGGATGGAGGAGCAGTAGAAAAGGACGGAACAAGAGTAGGATAAAAAATTAGGAGAGCTTTCTGAAAAAATGGAGACAGAGCTTTCTGTGAAATTAGAAAAGAGGTTAGAGAAGGAGAAGAAGAATTGGGAGGCACAAATCGAAACTGCAATAACCAGGATAAGGGCCCTAGAAGATGAGGTAAACAGGCTGAAACAAGTTACAGGGGCATTGACCAGAGAAGACACAGCATATGAAGCTGAGAGGTAGAAAAGGAAGGAAGGAGATATGAATTATGCTAAGGCCATATCAACCTGCCAAGAAGGGCCAAGGAGTGAAAGGGGAGAGCAGCTGGATGCAGGTGGAGAGGGTGATAGGTCAAATGCAGAGGCACAACAATGCTACCAAGAGCCATTGGAAAAAACAAGGGAGAAAATGACCATGTACAGACAGGAACCAGAGGCACAGAGGGAGAGGCAATGGGAGGAGGAAAGGGTAAAAATCAGTGTTTATCCATTGGCTTCAGGAGAGAGATGAAAGGACACACAGAAAGAAAGGAGAAAGAAAGGAGATTGAGAACATCATCATGGAAATAGGTGAAGAAGACATGGACGAGATTGTAAATTTTCAGAGAATACAGGGTACTTGAATGGGAGAAAACGACCGATCAAGCTGATTCTCAGGACAGAAACAGTGTGGAACAGGATCCTCCAAGAGAAACCAGAGTTGAAATACTTGGAAAAGTACAAGAGGGTGTTCCTAGACAGAGACAGAACACAAGCAGAACGACAGCAGCTGAGGAAGAGGACAAAAAAGCGATAGAAACTACAAAAGGAGACAAGGGTGGAACCAGCAGAGGTCAATCAGAGCAGAACAGAGCAGCAAGGGCAAGCACACACAGAACTATCCTCAGAACACCATCCCAACATAAACTACAATCCACACTCACAGCTTCCACCCAACACTCAGCTATAGAATCCCACAGTATGCTACCAGGTCTCCCACCCTCACAGGCCACCAAACCACAGTGTTGGAAAGGAAACTGAAGGTATGGTACACAAACGCTGATGGAATAACAAATAAGTGGGAGGAGTTGCACAAAAGAGTCAAAGAGGCATCACTGGACATCATAGCTCTCACAGAGACCAAGCTAACAGGTATGATAACAGATGCCATCTTTCCAACGGGATACCAAATCCTGAGGAAAGACAGAGGTAACAGGGGGGGGTGGAGGAGTGGCACTGTTGATCAAAAACTTATGTAATTTTGATGAGCTGGAGAGTTGACAGCGGAGAAGCAAGCGATTACATAATGGGAACACTTCACTCTGGAGGTCCCAAGGTGGTAATTGCAGTGATGTAAACCCACCACAGACCAGCAGGAGGCCAAGGCAAGAGTATGATGAGAGCAATAGAGCAATGGTTGACACACTGGCTGCAGTGGCCAGAAGAGCTCATGCATGCAGGGCAAAGCTCCTGATCATAGGTGACTTTAACTACAAGGAGATCGATTGGGAGAACTTGGAGCCACATGGGGGCCAAGACACATGGAGGGCTAAGATGATGGAGGTGGTACTGGAAAACTTCATGTACAAACACGTAAGGGACACTACAAGAGAGAGAGAAGAGGATGAACCAGCAAGACTGGACCTAGTATTAACCTTGAGTAGTGCAGATATTGAGGACATCACATATGAAAGACCCCTTGGGGCCAACGATCATGTGGTTTTAAGCTTCGAATACACAGTAGAGCTGCAAGTGGAGGGGGAAGCAGGAAGGCCAGGACGAATGAAGCCAAACTACAAGAAAGGGGACTACACGGGAATGAGGAACTTCCTGAGCGGGGTTCAGTGGGACAGAGAACTGGCAGGGAAGCCAGTTAATGAGATGATGGAATATGTAGCAACAATGTGCAAGGAGGCTGACGAGGGGTTTGTACCCAAGGGTAACAGGATTAATGAAAAGCCAGGATGAGCCCATGGTTCACCCAAAGGTGCAGGGAGGCAAAAACGAAGTGTGCTAGGGAATGGAAGAAATATAGAAGGCAAAGGACCCAGGAGAATAAGGAGAGCAGTCATAGAGCCAGAAATGAATATGTACAGATAAGAAGGTAGGCCCAACGACAATATGAAAATGACAGCAGCGAAAGCCAAATCTGATCCGAAGCTGTTATACAGCCACATCAGGAGGAAAACAACACTCAAGGACCAGGTAATCAGGCTAAGGAAGGAAGGAGGAGAGACAACAAGAAATGACCATGAAGTATGTGAGGAACTCAGCAAGAGATTCGAAGAAGTGTTCACAGAGGAGACAGAAGGGGCTCGAGAAAGACTGAGAGGTGGGGCACACCACCAAGTACTGGACACAGTACACACAACCGAGGAAGAAGTGAAGAGGCTTCTGAGTGAGCTAGATACCTCAAAGGCAATGGGGCCGGATAACATCTCTCCATGGGTCCTCAGAGAGGGAGCAGAGGCGCTATGTACACCCCTAACAACAATATTCAATACATCTATCGAAACAGGGAGATTGCCTGAGGCATGGAAGACAGCAGATGTAGTCCCAATCCTTAAAAAGGAGACAGACATGAAGCACTAAACTACAGACCAGTGTCACTGACATGTATAGTATGCAAAGTCATGGAGAAGCTTATCAGAAGAGTGGTGGAACACCTAGAAAGGAATGATCTCATCAACAGCAGCCAACATGGTTTCAGGGATGGGAAATCCTGTGTCACAAACCTACTGGAGTTCTATGACATGGTGACAGCAGTAAGACAAGAGAGAGAGAGGGGTGGGTGGATTGCATTTTCTTGGACCGCAAGAAGGCGTTTGACATAGTTCGACACAAGAGATTAGTGCAAAAACTGGAGGACCAAGCAAGGATAGCAGGGAAGGCACTACAATGGATCAGGGAATAATTGTCAGGAAGACAGCAGCGAGTCATGGTACGTGGCGAGGTGTCAGAGTGGGCACCTGTGACCAGTGGGATCCCACAGGGGTCAGTCCTAGGACCAGTGCTTTTTCTGGTATTTGTGAACGACATGACGGAGGGAATAGACTCTGAAGTGTCCCTGTTTGCAGATGACGTGAAGTTGATGAGAAGAATTCATTCGATTGAAGACCAGGCAGAACTACAAAGGGATCTGGACAGGCTGCAGACCTGGTCCAGCAATTGGCTCCTGCAGTTCAACCCCACCAAATGCAAAGTCATGAAGATTGGGATAATACAAAGAAGACCGCAGATGGAGTACAGTCTAGGGGGCCAGAGACTACAAACCTCACTCAAGGAAAAAGATCTTGGGGTGAGTACAGTGGACCCTTGACCAACGATGGCATCGATTAACGATAAATCCGACTAGCAATACATTTTAACGCAAAAATTTTGTCTCGACTAGCGCTAAAAATCTCGATCAACACTATTCGTTCTGTCTTAGACGCGTCCACTTCTGGCCAGTATTTACAAGCCAGCCAGCCACCGCGGTCGCTTCCAAGCATACAATCGGAACATTTCATATTATGACAGCCTTTTTAGTGATTGCACCTGCGAAATAAGTCAACATGGGCCTAAGAAAGCTTCTAGTGCCAACCCTACAGCAAAAAGGGTGAGAATTACTATGAATATGAAGAAAGAGATCATTGCTAAGTATGAAAGTGGAGTGCGTGTCTCCGAGCTGGCCAGGTTGTACACAAAACCCCAATCAACCATCGCTACTATTGTGGCCAAGAAAACGGCAATCAAGGAAGCTGTTCTTGCCAAAGGTGCAACTATGTTTTCGAAACTGAGATCGCAAGTACTCGAAGATGTTGAGAGACTGTTATTGGTATGGATAAACGAAAAACAGGTAGCAGGAGATAGCATCTCTCACGCGATCATATGCGAAAAGGCTAGGAAGTTGCATGACGATTTAATTAAAAAAATGCCAGCAACTAGTGGTGATGTGAGTGAATTTAAGGCCAGCAAAGGTTGGTTTGAGAGATTTAAAGGGAAGGGAAGTAACCCCGGAAAAGAACTTGCCCCCTCAAGTCCTAATGGAAGGGGATTCCCCTTCTAAACGCTAAGACCATCAACACTCTCCCCTCCTCCCATCCCATCAATCATCACCAGATCTTCAATAAAGGTAAGTGTCATGTAACTGTGCATGTCTTCTTCAGTTTGTGTGTATTAAAATTAATATTTCATGTGGTAAAAACAATTTTTTTTCATACTTTGGGGTGTCCTACACGGATTAATTTGATTTCCATTATTTCTTATGGGGAAAATTAACTTGACTAACGATAATTTTGACTAACGATGAGCTCTCAGGAACGGATTAATAGCGTTAGTCGAGGGTCCACTGTATTACACCAGGCACATCTCCTGAAGCGCACATCAACCAAATAACTGCTGCAGCATATGAGTGCCTAGCAAACCTCAGAACAGCATTCCGACATCTTATGATGGAATCGTTCAGGACCCTGTACACCGTGTACGTTAGGCCCATATTGGAGTATGCGGCACCAGTTTGGAACCCACACGTAGCCAAGCACGTAAAGAAACTAGAGAAAGTGCAAAGGTTTGCACCGAGACTGGAGTTTACTTGGAGTTTACCTGGAGAGAGTTCCGGGGGTCAACGCCGCCGTGGCGCGGTCTGTGACCAGGCCCCCTGGTGGATCAGAGCCTGATTAACCAGGCTGTTACTGCTGGATGCACGCAATCCAACTTACGAGCCCCAGCCCGGCTGGTCAGGTACCGACATTAGGTGTTTGTCCAGTGCCTGCTTGAAGACGGCCAGGGGTCTATTGGTAATCCCACTTATGTATGCTGGGAGGCAGTTGAGCAGTCTCAGGCTCCTGACACTTACTGTATTGTCTCTTAACGTGCTAGTGACACCCCTGCTTTTCATTGGGGGATGTTGCATCGTCTGCCGAGTCTTTTGTTTTCGTTGTGAGTGATTTTCGTGTGCAAGTTCGGTACTAGTCCCTCTAGGATTTTCCAGGTACATATAATCATGTATCTCTCCCGCCTGCATTCCAGGGAGTACAGGTTCAGGAAATTCATGCGCTCCCAGTAATTGAGGTGTTTTATCTCCGTTATGCGCGCCGTGAAGGTTCTCTGTACTTTTTCTAGGTCAGCAATTTCACTTGCCTTGAAAGGTGCTGTTAGTGTGCAGCAATATTCCAGCCTAGTTCCAGAGGTAAGAGGTATGTCCTATGAGGAGAGGTTAAGGGAAATCAACCTGACGACACTGGAGGACAGGAGAGATAGGAAAAACATGATAACGACTTACAAAATACTGAGAGAAATTGACAAGGTGGACAAAGACAGGATGTTCCAGAGACTGGACACAGCAACAAGGGGACACAGTTGGAAGCTGAAGACACAGATGAATCAAAGGGATGTTAGGAAGTATTTCTTCAGCCACAGAGTAGTCAGGAAGTGGAATAGTTTGGGAAGCGATGTAGTGGAGGCAGGATCCATACATAGCTTTAAGCAGAGGTACGATAAAGCTTATGGTTTCAGGGAGAGTGACCTATACCGACCAGTGAAGAGGGGGGGCCAGGAGCTTTGACTCGACCCCTGCAACCTCAACTTGGTGAGTACAACTAGGTGAGTACACATACATACACACACATACACACACATACACATACACACACACACACCACACACACACACACACCACACCACACACACAACAACACACACACACGACACACAAAACACACACACACACACACACACACACACCACACACAGGACAAAGACAGGATGTTCCAGAGACTGGACACAGCAAACGGGGACACAGTTGGAGCTGAAGACACAGTTGAATCACAGGATGTTAGGAAGTATTTCTTCAGCCTCAGAGTAGTCAGGAAGTGGAATATTTTTGGGAAGCGATGTAGTGAGGCAGGATCCATACATCTTAAGCAGAGGTATGAAAAAGCTCATGGTTCGGGAGAGTGACCTATTTAGCGACCAGTGAAGAGGCGGGGCCAGGAGTTTGGGACTCGACCCCTGCAACCTCAACTAGGCGAGTACAACTGGGTTTGAGTACGTACACAACACACACACACACACACAACACACAAAACACACACACACACACACACACACACACACACACACATCACTCACTCTTATATACAACAGGCCAAGTGTCTAATCGACATATGCCTAGGACAAAATGGTAACTAACACACACCAACACATACACTCACACATATATTAGTACACAAATACACATGCAAACACACACACAAGCACACACATACACACACATACACACCCACACATGGTAATGCTTTATTTACAGGGAGCAAATTCAGGGCATTTTTCCAGAATGGTCTGTAATGTACCACTGTGGGTAAAAAAACTTTGAACATATCTTGAACATTTCGGAGTTGTCTCTGAATTCATTAATTCAGAGATCGGCGGAAGTGACATCCAAGAGTCTGCTTATTTTATTGGACGCACCATAGACATGTGGCTCCTCCTGCATGACAGAATGGTAATAGATAGACTGACTGGTGTCAGTCTCCCTGAGTATTAAGTCAATAAAATTTAGTTGAAGTTCTTTTTGTGTGATTGTTCTCAAACTGCTGACTGACAACCCAAGATTGTAATCTACTCCCTCTTTGAAAGCATAACAGCTTAGCCAATTTATCATTTCTATCATGCATCTAAAGACCAATGTGAGATGGAATCCACAGCATGTGCACTCTGACTCCACTGTCCACAATCCTACCATACCTGTGTCTGGCTTCTGACACAAGCATGCCACAATTTATTTATTAATGAGTTGAGAGCATTTATGGATGACAGAGAATCAATCCTAGATACATGGACGCATTAAGGGCAAGGAGTATGGCAAACAGTTCTGTTTGAACGGAGACGCCCAGTTTTTTTGGGCTGCTCCCAAATTTTACTTAGCCTGAGTAGCCCCTTATAAGCTCACATTAGAAAAAAGAGAGACGGCCCTGTGTTTCTTGATG
>NC_069400.1:46621375-46636898 GCF_026875155.1 Cherax quadricarinatus
AATACCCAAGTAAAAACCCGGTGTACAGGGTCCTGAACGATTCCTTATTAATATCTTGGAATGCTGTTCTGAGGTTTGCTAGGCGCCCATATGCTGCAGCAGTTATTTAGTTGATTTGAGCTTGAGAAGTGCCTGGTGTTATACTCACTCCAAGATCTATTTCCTTGAGTGAGGTTTGTAGTCTCTGGCCCCCTATACTGTACTCTGTCTGTGGTCTTCTTTGCCCTTCCCCAATCTTCCTGACTTTGCACTTGGTGGGGCTGAACTCCAGTAGCCAATTCCTGGACCAGGTCTGCAACCTGTCCAGATCCCTTTGTAGTTCTGGCTGGTCTTCAATCGAATGAATTCTTCTCATCAGCTTCAAGTCATCTGCAAACAGGGACACTTCTGAGTCTATTCCTTCCGTAACTCGTTCACAAATACCAGAAACAGCACTGGTCCTAGGACTAACCCCTGTGGGACCCCGCTGGTCACAGGTGCCCACTCTGACACCTCGCCACGTACCATGACTCGCTGCTGTCTTCCTGACAAGTATTCCCTGATCCATTGTAGTGCCTTCCCTGTTATCCCTGCTTGGTTCTCTAATTTTTGCACTAATCTCTTGTGTGGAACTGTGTCAAACGCCTTCTTGCAGTCCAAGAAAATGCAATCCACCCACCCCTCTATCTCTTGTCTTACTGCTGTCACCATGTCATAGAACTCCAGTAGGTTTGTGACAAAAGATTTCCTGTCCATGAAACCATGTTGGCTGCTGTTGATGAGATCATTCCTTTCTAGGTGTTCCACCACTCTTCTCCTGATAATCTTCTCCTTGACTTTGCATACTATACATGTCAGTGACACTGGTCTGTAGTTTAGTGCTTAATGTCTGTCTCCTTTTTTAAAGATTGGGACTACATTTGCTGTCTTTCATGCCTAAGGCAATCTCCCTGTTTCGATAGATGTATTGAATATTGTTGTTATGGGGACACATAGCGCCTCTGCTCCCTCTCTCAGGACCGATTGAGAGATGTTATCTACCCCCATTGCCTTTGAGGTATCTAGCTCACTCAGAAGCCTCTTCACTTCTTCCTCGGTTATGTGTACTGTGCCCCACCTCTCCGTCTTTCTGGAGCCCCTTCTGTTTCCTCTGTAAACACTTCTTTAAATCTCTTGTTGATTTCCTCACATACTTCACTGTCATTTCTTGTTGTCTCTCCTCCTTCCTTCCTTATCCTGATTACCTGGTCCTTGACTGTTGTTTTCCTCCTGATGTGGTTGTATAACAGCTTCGGGTCAGATTTGGCTTTCGCTGCTATGTCGTTTTCATATTGTCGTTGGGCCTCCCTTCTTATCTGTGCATATTCATTTCTGGCTCTACGACTGCTCTCCTTATTCTCCTGGGTCCTTTGCCTACTATATTTCTTCCATTCCCTAGCACACTTGGTTTTTGCCTCCCTGCACCTTTGGGTGAACCATGGGCTCATCCGGGCATTTTCATTATTCCTGTTACCCTTGGGTACAAACCTCTCCTCAGCCTCCTTGCACATTGTTCCTACATATTCCATCATTTCTTTAACTGGCTTCCCTGCCAGTTCTCTGTCCCACTAAACCCCGTTCAGGAAGTTCCTCATTCCCGTGTAGTCCCCTTTCTTGTAGTTTGGCTTCATTCATCCTGGCCTTCCTGCTTCCCCCTCCACTTGTAGCTCTACTGTGTTTTCGAAGTTTAAAATCACATGATCGCTGACCCCAAGGGGTCTTTCATATGTGATGTCCTCAATATCTGCACTACTCAAGGTGAATGCTAGGTCTAGTCTTGCTGGTTCATCCTCTCCTCTCTCTCTTGTAGTGTCCCTTACGTGTTGGTGCATGAAGTTTTCCAGTACCACCTCCATCATCTTAGCCCTCCATGTGTCTTGGTCCCTATGTGGCTCCAAGTTCTCCCAATCGATCTCCATATGGTTAAAGTCACCCATGATCAGGAGCTTTGCCCTGCATGCATGAGCTCCTCTGGCCACTGCAGCCAGTGTGTCAACCATCGCTCTATTGCTCTCGTCATACTCATGCCTTGGCCTGCTGCTGTTCTGTGGTGGTTTATACATCACTGCAATTACCACCTTGGGACCTCCAGAGTGAAGTGTTCCCGCTATGTAATCACTTGCTTCTCCGCTGTCTCCTCTCTCAGGCTCATCAAAATTCCATCGGTTTTTATCAACACCCCATTCCCTGTTACCTCTGTCTTTCCTCAGGATCTGGTATCCCGTTGGAAAGATGGCATCTGTTATCACACCTGTTAACTTGGTTTCTGTGAGAGCTATGATGTCCGGTGATGCCTCTTTAACTCTTTCGTGCCACTCCTCCCATTTATTTGTTGTTCCATTAGCGTTTGTGTACCACACATTCAGTTTCCTTTCCAACAGTGGTTTGTGTGGCCTGTGAGGGTGGGAGACCTGGTAGCATACTGTGGGATTCTATAGCTGGGTGTTGGGTGGAAGCTGTGAGTGTGGATTGTAGTTTGTGGTGGGATGGTGTTCTGTGGATAGTTCTGTGTGTGCTTACCCTTGCTGCTCTGCTCTGCTCTGATTGACATCTGCTGGTTCCATCCTTGTCTCCTTTCGTAGCTCCTTTCGCTTTTTTGTCCTCTCCCTCAGCTGCTGTCGCTCTGTTTATGTTGTGTCTCTGTTTAGGAACACCCTTTTGTACTTTTCCAAGTATTTCAAGCGTGGTTTCTCTTTGAGGATCCTGTTCCGCACTGTTTTTGTCCTGAAAATCAGCTTGATCGGTCGTTTTCTCCCCTTCAAGTACCACCCTATTCTCCAAAAATTTACAATCTCGTCCATGTCTTCTTCACCCATTTCCATGATGATGTTCTCAATCTCCTTTCTTTCTGCCTGCCATCTTTCAGTGTGTGGCCTTTCCTATCTCTCCTGAAGCCCGTGGATAAACACTGATTTTGCCCTTTCCTCTTCCCATTGCCTCTCCCTCTGTGACTCTGGTTCCTGTCTGTACATGGTCATTTTCTCCCATGTTTTTTCCAATGGCTCTTGGTAGCATTGTGTGCCTCTGCATTTGACCTATCACCCTCTCCACCTGCGCCCAGCTGCTCTCCCCTTTCACTCCTTGGCCGTTCTTGGCAGGTTGATATGGCCTTAGCATAATGTGTGTGTGTGTGTGTGTGTGTGTGTGTGTGTGTGGTGGTGTGTGTGTGTGTTGTGGGGTGTTTTGCGTTTTGGGGTGTGTTGTTGTTTGGGGTGTGTGTGTTATACTCACCTAAGTGTACTCCCCTAATTTTTGATTGCAGAGGTCGAGATCAGCCCCGGGCCTTTCCCTCTTCACTGATCGCTACAAAGGTCCTCTCCCTCTTTTGCTTTGAGTTTTTGTCTACCTCTTTTTAAAAAATTATTTTAGGGTTTTCCGCCCCCAAACCTTACTTGCTGGGGAATTCCACTTCCTAAAGACTCTATGACTTAAGAAAAAATTTTAAAACGCCCTGGGGCTGTCTGAGTCTTCAGCTTCCGGGTTGTGCCCCTTTTTTCTGTGCCCCTTTCTCGGGAAAACTTTCCTATCTCTGTCCCCTTTTTGTCTTTTCCCCCTGCAGTATCTTGTATGTCGTTTTCATGTCTTTTCCGGGCCCCTTTTCTGCCCCTCCAGTTTTGGGTTCAGCCGTTTTTCCCTCGCCGATGACACAAAGATTGGGTTTGGATAATTGTTTTAAAACTTTGATTTAGGGAACTTCAGGAGGTTTTTAAAAAAACTCTATTTTTGGGTCAAAAAAAATTTTGGGCAGATGCAGTTCAATGTAGATAAATGCAAGGTTCTGAAGCTCGGGAGTGTCCATAACCCTAGCACTTACAAGTTAAATGATGTAGAACTTAGCCATACAGATTGCAAAAAGGACTTGGGGGTTATGGTGAGCAGCAACCTTAAACCAAGACAGCAATGCCTAAGTGTACGCAATAAGGCAAATAGATTACTGGGATTTATATCAAGAAGTGTAAGCAACAGAAGTCCAGCTTTATACATCATTAGTAAGGCCTCACCTAGATTATGCAGCTCAATTCTGGTCTCCATATTACAGAATGGACATAAATTCGTTAGAAAACATTCAGAGTAGGATGACTAAATTAATACATAGCATTAGAAATCTTCCTTATGAAGAAAGATTGAAGAATCTTAAATTACATTCACTTGTTAGACGAAGAATGAGGGGATACATGATCGAAGTGTATAAGTGGAAGATAGGTATTAATAAAGGGGATATTAATAAGGTCTTGAGGATATCTCCACAAGAGAGAGCCCGCAGTAATGGATTTAAATTAGATAAGTTTAGATTTAGAATGGACATAGGAAAGTATTGGTTTGGAAATAGGTTAGTTGATGAGTGGAACAGTCTACCTAGTTGGGTTATTGAGGCTAGGACTTTAGGAAGTTTCAAATTTAGGTTGAATAAGTACATGAGTGGGAGGGGTTGGATTTGAGTGGGACTTGGACATCAGAGCTTATTTCTTGGGTAGCATTGAAAATTGGGTTGGGCAAATGTTTTGTTAGTGGAATGAATTGTAAAGGACCTGCCTAGTATGGGCCAACAGGCCTGCTGCACTGTTCCTCCTTTCTTATGTTCTTATCTTTCCTCTGTTTTTATGTTTCCTTCCCCTGAGCTCTTGGACTAGCCTTGTTGTGAACCTTTGTACTTTCTCTAACTTCTTGACGTGCTTGACCAGGTGCAGGTTCCAGACTGGTGCTGCATACTCCAGTATGGGCCAAACATACACAGTGTACAGTGTCTTGAACCATTCTTTATTAAGGTATCAGAACGCTATTCTCAGGTTTGCCAGGCGCCCATATGCTGCAGCATTTATTTGGTTGATATGTGCCTCCGGTGACGTGTACTTATCCAAGTGGTGACGTGTACTTAGCTCAGTGGTGTCGTGTACTTAGCTCAGTGGCGACGTGTACTTCGCCCAGTGGTGGCGTGTACTTAGCTCAGTAGTGAGGTGTACTTAGCACAGTGGTGACGTGTACTTAGCTCAGAGAAGTTCTGTCCAGTGTGTTCTCCGTGAATCTGCACAAGATGTCCTCTATTGAGCAACTGTACCAGCAGCTGAAAGAGGAGCTTAGGGTTGCTAAACTTCAGATACGGCGACTAACAGATAAAAACAAGAGGATTCAAAGTAATCCTGCTGTTGTGAGTTCTCAGGTCAAGAGAGGAACTTGGTCAGTGGCCGGCCAACATGGAACAAAGCTGAAAATCAAGAAGTCTGTTGGAGTGGCGGAAACAACGAAGATCCAGAAGATTGCTGTGGAGACTTCCAACCCATTTTCGGTGTTAGCATACGAATGTGGGCTGTCTACTGGGACCATCACAACGAGCACCAAGGGAGCATTGGCAGACGTGAGTGAGACATCCCTTGATACCCCAATGAAGACCATCAAGAACGTCACGACAAATTCCACAAATGAAGGCAAGAACATTGTTTTATTAAAGTAAAAGGACACAAGTGCAACTAATGTGGCATTTTATTGTGGCAACGTTTCGCTCTACAGGAGCTTTCTCAAGCCATTACAAACAATACATGGACACAGAGGGTATATAAAGGCTCAGAGTGAGGTGCAATACTAGTGAGGTACCATTTCGATGTTCACTAGTGGTAGTAGTAGTAGTGACAAAAGTAATACAATATGGTAGAGCAATTAATTCGTACATGAGTAAAAGGATATAAAAGCTATTACTTGGGTAACAAAAATAGGTTGGACAAATATAGACTGGAAAGAGGCAGCTTGTTTCAGTGTTCACTCTCTGTAATGTGCTTTGTGTAGTATAACAGGCGAGACTATGTGATGGCAGGGTTTACTGTTTTTAGGAGGATTCTTGCTAAGACTTCGGAGATGGTGAAGCTGCCGTTGTTTTGTTTAATTGTATTTGAAACAGCGATCAGTGCTGATTCGAGGCACTTTCGTCTGCGGAAATTAGTTTCTTTGATCACTAATTGGGCATCTCTGAATTTCATGAGATGATTGGTGGAATTTCGGTGTTGTACACAGGCGTTGTTCAAGTCATCGTTCCTACATGCGTAAATGTGTTCACTGAGGCGGGTGTCGAGGTTTCTTGCTGTTTCACCTACGTAAATCTTGTCACAGCCTCCACAGGGTATAGTGCAAACCCTTCTGGAAGTTGCTGTCACTGTGTCTATGGTTCCTGGTAACTAGATTGAGTTGATAGTTAGGTTTGCGTATGTTGGTGGTACCACTACTACTACTACTACTACTACCATTACCACTAGTGAACATCGAAATGGTACCTCACTACTATTGCACCTCACTCTGAGCCTTTATATACCCTCTGTGTCTGCGTATTGTTTGTAATGGCTTGATAAAGCTCCTGGAGAGCGAAACGTTGCCACAATAAATGTCTCATTAGTTGCACTTGTGTCCTTTTACTTTACATATTGTCGGTAATTCTACTAACTTTATTACAATCTGTATGGCTAAGTTCTACATCATTTAACTTATAAGTGCTACGGTTATGGACACTCCCGAGCTTCAGAACCTTGCATTTATCTACATAGAACTGCATCTGCCACTTTTCTGACCAAGAATATAGTTTGTTTAAATCCTTCTGAAGTTCCCTAACGTCTACGTTTGAATCAATTATCCTACTTATCTTTGTGTCATTGTCGAATTTGCTCATATCACTAGTAATTCCCTCATCAAGGTAATTGATATATATTATAAACAACAACAGGCCCAAGACTGATCCCTGTGGAACGCCACTTGTTACAGATCCCCACTCGGATTTAACCCCATTTATGGACACTCTGCTTCCTGTCTGTGAGCCATGACTCGATCCATGAGAGCACTTTTCCCCCAATGCCATGAGCTGCCAGTCTTTGGTGCGGAACTCTATCAAAAGCCTTACTAAAATCTAAGTAAATAATATCAAACTCTTTATCATGGTCAACAGCCTCAAAAGCTTTACTGAAGAAAGTTAATAAATTAGTTAGACAAGACCGGCCTCTTGTGAATCCATGATGAGTATCATTAATCAAGCTATGCTTATCGAGATGGCTTCTTATAATCTCGGCTATAATTGACTCTAGTAATTTGCCTACAATTGAGGTCAGGCTTATTGGGCGGTAATTTGACGGTAACGACTTGTCCCCTGTTTTAAAAATAGGAATTACATTAGCCATCTTCCACATATCAGACACTACATCTGTTTGAAGAGATAAATTAAAAATATTAGTTAATGGTTCACAGAGTTCCATTTTGCATTCCTTAAGAAACCTTGAAAAAACCTCATCAGGACCCGGCGACTTATTTTGCTTCAGTCTGTCTATCTGCTTCACAACCATTTCACTAATGACTGTGATGTTACATAATTTATCTTCATCTAGCCCACTATAAAAAATAATTACTGGAATATTGTTAGTGTCTTCCTGTGTAAAAACCGAGAGAAAATAATTATTTAAAATCGAGCACATTTCATTCTCTTTGTCAGTAAGATGCCCATAGTTATTTTTAAGGGGACCTATCTTATCTCTAACTTTTGTTCTATAGACCTGGAAAAAACTTTTCAGGTTAGTTTTAGAATCCCTAGCAACTTTAATTTCATAGTCCCTTTTAGCTTTATTTATCTCCTTTTTTATGTTCCTCTTAATGTCAATATACTGATTCATAAGATGACCCTCACCTCTTTTGATACGTCTTTAAATTCCTTTTTTATGCCCTAGTAGATATTTGAGCCTATTATTCATCCATTTTGGGGCATTTCTATTTGATCTAATTTCTTTATACGGGATGAACCTTCTTTGAGCAGCATGTAGATAGCTCTCTTCGTTACTCCAGTCAACAGATAAGTGTTCTCTAAGCCCATCGCAATCTGCTAAGCGAAAATCTGGAACTGATACTGAGTTATCGCTACTATTGTACTTCCATTCAATGCTAAATGTAATTGATTTGTGGTCGCTAGCACCTAGTTCCTCTGAAATTTCTAAATTATTAACAAGGGATTCATTGTTTGCCAGAACTATGTCAAGCAGGTTATTTCCCCTTGTAGGTTCTGTCACAAACTGCTTCAAAAAACAATCCTGAACTAATTCTAAGATGTCGAATGATTCTAAATTCCCAGTCAAGAAATTCCAATCAATATGACTAAAGTTAAAGTCTCCTAGAATTACTATATTATCGTGCCTAGTGGCCTTAACAATTTCCTCCCATAGTAGTCTCCCTTGGTCCCTCTCTAAGTTTGGGGGACGGTATATCACTCCTAAAATCAGTTTTTCATGCCCTTCTGAAAATTCTATCCAAACAGACTCTGTATGTGTTACTTCAGACTTAATACCCGTTTTTATAAGAACATAAGAAGAACATAAGAACGAAGGAACACTGCAGAAGGCCTACTGGCCCATGCGAGGCAGGTCCAAGTCTCCTACCGGCTTAAGCCAATGCACCCAACCTAGTCAGGTCAGGTCACATTGACTTAAGGGAGGAACACGGCAACCGACCTGTTAGCACAAGCTATCAGGTCTAACTCACACCCACCCACATCTACTCATGTATTTATCCAACCTATTTTTAAGGCTACACAACGTTCTGGCCTCTATAACGGTACTTGGGAGTTTGTTCCACTCATCCACAACTCTATTACCAAACCAGTACTTTCCTATATCCTTCCTGAATCTGAATTTTTTCCAACTTAAAACCATTGCTGCGAGTCCTGTCTAGGCTAGATATTTTCAGCACACTATTTACATCCCCTTTATTTATTCCTGTCTTCCATTTATACACCTCAATCATATCCCCCTAATTCTACGTCTTTCTAGAGAGTGCAGTTTCAGGGCCCTTAGTCTATCCTCATAGGGAAGGTTTCTGATACATGGGATCATCTTTGTCATCCTCCTTTGTACATTTTCCAGAGAATTTATATCCATTCTGTAATACGGTGACCAAAACTGTGCAGCATAATCTAAATGAGGCCTAACCAAGGATGTATAGAGTTGAAGAACAACCTGAGGACTCCTATTATTTATGCTTCTTGATATGAAGCCAAGGATTCTATTAGCTTTATTGCGAACACTTATGCACTGTTGTCTTGGTTTCAGATTACTGCTAACCAGAACTCCTAAATCTTTTTCGCAATCCGTAATATTAAGATCTACATTATTTAGTTATATGTGGCATGGTTATTGTCCTGTCCAACATTTAGAACTTTGCATTTGTCTATATTAACTGCATTTTGCCACTTCTCCGACCACTGCATCAGTCTATTCAAATCTTCCTGGAGTGCTCGAATGTCCTCGTCAGAATGAATTCGACGGCCTATTTTGGTGTCATCGGCAAACTTGCCGATGTCGCTCTTTATGACCTCATCTATGTCGTTTATGTAGATTGTGAACAGCAGGGGGCCCAACACTGACCCCTGTGGAACACCGCTCGTGACGCTTCCCCACTCTGATTTCTCCCCATTTATGCAAACTCTCTGCTGCCTATTTGTCAACCATGCCTCTATCCAGGAAAAAATTTCTCCTCCTATTCCATGTGCTTTAATTTTCCTCAATAGTCTCTGATGTGGGACCCTGTCAAAAGCCTTACTGAAGTCCATATACACAATATCATATTCATTACCATGATCTACCTCCTCAAATACCTTAGTGAAAAAAGTTAATAAATTCGTAAGGCAGGAACGCCCTTTGTAAAACCATGCTGAGATTCGTTGATTAATTTATGCTTTTCAAGGTGGCTACGAACTGCCTCGGCAATTATTGATTCCATAAATTTTCCCACTATGGAGGTTAGGCTTATTGGTCTTATAGTTCGAAGCTAAGGACCTGTCACCTGTTTTGAAAATAGGTATCACATTTGCCATTTTCCACTTATCTGGCACCATGCCAGTTTGTAGTGATATGTTGAAAAGATTAGCCAAAGGTGTGCTAAGCTCCTCTTTACATTCCTTTAGAACCCTTGCATACAGTTCATCAGGGCCTGGGGATTTGTTAGGTTTCAATTTATCTATTTGCCTAAGGACCATGTCACTTGTGACCCTAATAGTGCACAGTTTATTATCGTCCTGTTCTACATAATTTATCATTACTGGTATATCGCTGGTATCCTCCTGTGTAAAAACTGAGAGGAAGTATGTGTTAAAAATTCTACACATTTCCTTATCACTGTCAGTGAGCTGACCCGAGGAACTTTTGAGTGGGCCTATCTTGTCCCTGATCTTACTTTCTGTATACCTGAAAGAATCCTTTTGGGTTAGTCTTCGATTCTCTTGCAACTTTAACCTTCATAATCTCTTTTTGCTTTTCTAATTCCCTTTTTTTATTTCTCTCTTTAATGAATATATCGATTTCTTAATTGCCCCTCTCCTCTTTTGATTTGCCTATATATGCCTCTCTTTTGACCAATCAGATATTTTAATCTATTGTTCATCCATTTAGGATCATTTTTGTTTGATCTGATTTCCCTATTTGGAACATAATTTGACTGAGCAGCTAGAACTATGCCCTGGAAAGCATCATATCGGCAACCATCACCACCTACCTGACCCTTAGTCAGGTCATTCCAGTTCAGCCACCTAAGTAATTTTTCAGTCCTATGAAATCAGCCAAGCGAAAGTCAGGGACGGAGACTTGATTGCCATTATTAGGGAATTCCATGATATATTAAAACTGAGTGATTTGTGATCACTACTCCCCAAGCTCATCATTAACTCAAGATTATTAATTAGTGTTTCCCTACTGGCAAGAACCAAGTCAAGGAGGTTATTTTCCCCTAGTTGGCTCTGTCCACAAACTGTTTTAAAAAACAATCCTGGATCGTATCAAGAAAGTCACCGACTCTAAATTTCCTGTCAAATTGCTCCAGTCAATCTGTCTATAGTTGAATCTCCCATTAGCACAACATTTTCGTATGTAGATGCCTTACGAATTTCGTCCCATAGAAGTTTACTGCACTCCCTATCAAGATTTGGGGCCCTGTAAATCACACCCAAAATTAGTTTTTCTCGGCCCTCGAGAAGCTGTAACCAAACAGATTCAGTGGCTGACGCTTCTAATTTAATATCTTGTCTTACACAACAATTTAAATTGTCTCTGACATACATCGCTACTCCACCACCTTTCCTGTTGACCCTGTCAGTGTGGAATAATTTATAGCCTTGTATGTGACATTCAGAGGGCATCTCTCTATCTTTCAGATTGAGCCAGGTCTCTGTTATAGCAAAAATATTTTTGTTTCCTGCACTTGCAATTAATCTTAGCTCATCTATCTTATTTCTAACACTCCTGCTATTAGTATAGAAAACCTTAAGGGAGCTAGTCCCTTGCTGCCCTCTGCTGCCCCCCTTTGTTAGCTGAACCTGTTCTTTGTCTTTATTTATAACTTCATGCTGAATGCCTTTTATACATTACTTTTTCCAAACCCCTAGTGTTGCAACCTGCTTGTTTCCCACACACACCCATACCTCTATCTTCCATCAGTTTAAAATCATGGGCATTTCACCAATGGCCTTCTCAATCGAGTCTGCAAGTGCTACCACCCCAGCCCCAGAGAGATGTCCCCCCCATCCCTTGCATCATATCATGTTTGCCAAAAAAAGTTGTTCCAGTTGTCAATGAATGGGATTGCAAGTTCCTTGCAGTATCTGTCTAGCCAGCAATTTACACCAATTGCCCTAGACAACCATTCATTTCCTACTCCCCTTCTAGGCAAGATGCTACATATGATTGGGATCCCTCCCTTAGACTTAATGAAATCTATAGCTGACCTGTACTTATCTAGCAGCTCTTTCTCTCCTCCCCTTTCCCCAATATCATTTCCACCAGCACTGAGACAGATAATGGGCTTGTTCCCATTACCTGACATGATATTATCCAGCCTTTTTGACAATGTCCCCAACACCAGCTCCAGGGAAGACACTCTATCTCTCATCTTCTTATTCCTATTACAAAAAGCACGGTCAATATATCTTACCTGAGAGTCACCAACCACAAGAATGCGCTTACCTTCATTAGCAGGGGAAAGTAGTACCCTTACCTTCACTGGCCACTGAAGTACATTCATCCTGGAAAAACAGAGAAGCGATTTCCTCCCTTCAGATCTTCACTCTTAATTTTCCTTACTCTGATGCGCCTCCCATTACTGTGAACAACTCGCCACTTGCAGCAGGTGCTGGGCTGCACCTCACTGCTGGTAGCTGTTGCTACCTCCCCAACTACAGCCTCCTCACAGCGAGAGACAGACTGCACCTCACTGCTAGAAGTCTCATTCCCCACAACTCCAGCCACCTCACACTCTCTCCCAGACCCATTGAGGTGGACCTTCAGCCTCCTAATCTCCTCCTGGAGAAGCAAGACCTCCTCCTTCAACTCTCCAACCTCAGTTTTTAAAACACTAAACCTCAGTTTTTAAAACACTCAACCTCAGTTTTTAAAACAGTTCAACAGTTCAAGCGATCTCGGACATACAATGCCACCCCACCCCCCTTCCCGATACTTCTATCTACTTGGAACAATTTAAAACCCTGAATGTGACATTCCGCAGGCATGCCCCGACTTTTTGAATTAAACCACGTCTCAGTTAAGGCAAAATACATCAATGTTACCTGCACTAGCAACTAATCTCAACTCGTCCATCTTATTCCTAGCACTACGGCTATTAGCATAATAAACATTGAAAGACTCTCCTTTCTCTTTACCCTTCCTGCTCATTTCTGTTTTTCTACTAAACCTATTACTGTCCTTATCACCCAGTGTTACTGGCTTTTCAATATCTACCTCGTTCTGCTTATTACTAGTTCCCCTAGAAATCATAATTACTACGCACTGGGACTTCACTGTTTTCCTGCCAAAACCCATACCACTAACTATTCCTAGTTTAAAGTCCTAATAGCTCCCTCCACTGCAGTTGCCAGTGCTCCCCAACCCAGACCTAATAATTTGAACCCATCCCTGGCATACATGTCATTTCTGTCATAGAAGAGGTCCCAGTTGCCAAAGAATGTTACCGCATTTTCCTTACAGTATTTGTCCAGCCAGCAATTGACACCAATTGCCCTGGACAACCATTCATTTCCAACTCCTCTCCTTGGCAAAATCCCACATATGACAGGGTTTCCACCCTTCCTCCTAATTATTTCTATTGCTGACCTATACCTGCTAATCAGGTCTTCACTCCTACGTCTGCCAACATCGTTGCCTCCAGCTCTGAGACAGATAATAGGATTGCTCGCATTACCTCTTATGATGTCATCCAGACGGCTAACAATATCCTCCATCCCAGCCACAGGAAAGCAAACCCCTGTGTCCCCTACTCCTATCCTTCAAGCAGAACGCCCTATCCATATACCTAACTTGGCTATCCCCAACAACAACAACATTCTTACCTTCCTTGGTGTCGTTCGTCGTGACGTTCCCAGTAGTCGACTCACATTCATCGGGTAGCACTGAGAATGTATTAGATGTTTCCACAACAGTTTCCACGGCAGTCTCTTTCTTCTTCATTGTTTCTACCTTTTCATTCGTCTTCTTGATAGTCAACTTCGTTCCCTGCTGTCCAGCCACTGACCAGTTTCCTGTCTTGACCTGAGGACTCAAAACAGGAGGACTACTACGAATCTTCTTGTTTTCCTCGGTCAGTCGCCGAATCTCCATCTTCGCCATTCTTAAAATACTGCTCATATTTGCAATGGGCTGGTAACCCCTACTCCTGTATAAATTAAAAAAAAACAGGAAACGAAAAACTTTATAAATTGGGATGTTTGAATGTGCGTCGATGTAGTGCAGATGATAAGAAATAAATGATTGCAAATATTATGAATGAAAAGAAGCTTTATGTCCTAACCCTAAGTGAAACAAAGCTGAAAGGGCAGGACAGTTTCAGTGATAAATAAATGGGATTAAGTCAGGAGGACATGAGAGAGTTAGAGCTAAGGAAGGGGTAGCAATAATGTTGAAGGATCAGTTATGGAGAGAGAAGAGGGAATATAAAAGTATAAATTCAAGGATAATGTGGATTAAAATAAGGGTCGGATGAGAAAAGAGGGTCATAATAAGTGTGTATACACCTAGAGAAGAGAGGAGTGTAGAGGAGAGAAAGAGATTTTGGGTGATGTTAAGCGAATGTGTAGGAACTTTTGAGGCAAGTAAAAGAATAATTGTGGTAGGGGACCTAAATGTTAAAGTAGGAGAAACGTTTAAAGAGGGTGTGGTAGGTAAGTTTGGGGTGCCAGGTGTATATGATAATGGGGAGCATATGATTGAACTTTGAATAGAAAAGGGGTTAGTTATAAGTAACACATTTAAAAAAAAAGAGGATAAATAAGTATACAAGATATGATATAGGGTATAATGACAGTATTTTGTTGGACTATGTATTGGTAGATAAAAGACTGTTGGATAGATTTCAGGATGTTCATGTTTATAGATGGGCCACAGATATAGCAGATCACTTTTTAGTTGTAGCTGCAGTGAGAGTAAAAGGTAAATGAGATACAAGGAAAATGAAAGCTGCAAGTAAGAGAGAGGTGAAGGTTTATAAACTAAAGGAGGAAGCAGTTAGGGTAAGATATAAACAACTGTTGGAGGACAGATAGGCTAGTGTGAGTATAGGCAATGGGGTCGAAGATGAATGGGGAAATTTCAAGAATGTAGTGTTAGAGTGTTCAGCAGGAGTTTGTGGTTACAGAAAAGTGGGTGCAGGAAGGAAGAAGAGTGATTGGTGGAATGATGATGTAAAGAGAGTAGTAAGGTAGAAAAAAAATTAGCATATGAGAGGGTTTAAAACAAAGTAGAAGTGATGCAGGAGGGAAGAGTATATGGAAAAAGAGAGAGATTAGGAGAGTGGTGAAGCAATGTAAACTGAGAGCAAATGAGAGAGTGGGTGAGACGTTATCAACAAATTTTGTTGAAATTAAGAAAAAAAATTGGAGTTAGGTTAATAAGTTGAGAAAGCCTAGGGAAAGAATGAATTTGTAAGTTAAAATAGTAGAGGAGAGTTATTAAATGGAGAGTTATAGGTGTCGGGAAGATGGAGGGAATATTTTGAGGAATTGCTAAATGTTGATGAAGATAGGGAAGCTGTGATTTCGTGTATAGGGCAAGGAGGAATAATATCTTGTAGGAGTGAGGAAGAACCAGTTGTGAGTGTGGGGGAACTGCATGGGTAAGTGGGTAGAATGAAAGGTAGTAAGGCAGCTGTGATTGATGGGATATTGATAGAAATGTTAAAAGCAGGTGGGGATATAGGTTTGGAGCGGTTGGTGCTATTATTTAATAAAGGTATGGAAGAGGGTAAGGTACCTAGGGATTAGCAGAGAGTATCAATAGCTTCTTTGTGTAAGATGGAGGGCAGGGCAGCAGATGAACAAGGAGGCTTTTGGAAGGGTAGGGGATGTGTAGACCAAATGTTTGCAGTGAAACATAGGTAAACAGTTTTTCGATAAGGTTAAAAAGGTTTTTGTGGCATTTGCGGATTTGTTAAAAGGCATATGATAGGGTGGATAGGGGGGCAATGTGGCAGATGTTGAAATGTATGGAATTGGAGG
>NC_069400.1:46637398-46680440 GCF_026875155.1 Cherax quadricarinatus
CTTTGACCCCGTTGTGCCCCCCTGTCAGGTATTCCTGATCCATTCAGTGCCCTTCCTGTTATATCGCCTGAGCTCTAGCTTTCTGCACTAATCTCTTGTGAGAACTGTGTAAAAGGCCTTCTTGCAGTCCAAGAAAATGCAATCAACCCACCCCTCTCTCTTGTCTTACTTTTTGTTATTTTATCATAAAACTCCGAAGGTTTTTGACACGGATTTGCCTTTCCTGAATCCGTCTGGGGTTGGCATTTATACTTTTGTTCCGTCCAGGCTCCACCACTCCCCCTGAAATCTTCTCCATAAAAAAAAGCTACTATACACGTCAATGACACAGGTCTATAGTTTTGGCCTCTTTTTTGTCTCCTTTTTTGAAAAAGGGGAAATCATTTTCCGTCTTCCATACCCTCAGTAGTTGCCCATTTTCCCGGGGTGTGTTTAAAATTGTGGTAAGTGTACCACAACATATCTGCTCCCTCTTAAGGACCCATGAGAGATGTTTTTTCCGTCCCATTGCCTTTGAGGGACGATGTCCCTTTGCATTTCTTCACCTCCTCCCATCTGTATGTATGTCGTCCAACACTTGTTTTTTGTATTTCCCTTTTTGGTGTCCCCCCTCTGGTCTGCCCCCCCCGAGTCCTTTCCCGTCTCAAATTAAATACTTCCCTTTAAAACCGTGTTGAGCTCCTCACATCTCTTATCGTTTTTTGTGATTCTCCACCTTCTTTCCTCACCTTATCACCTGTCCTTGACTGTTGTCTTCCCCCTAATGTCTATACAGCAGTTTCGGTCAATTTGACTTTCGATCTATGTCGTTTTTTATACCGCGGGCCTCCCCCCTTTTCTGCGCATACTCGTTTTTTGGCTCTTTTTACAATCTCCTTGTTTTTCCCGGTCCTATGCCCCCGTACCTTTTCCATTCTCTGTTGCACTTAGTTTTGCCTCCCTACACCTTCGGGGAAACCAAGGGCTCGTTTTGGCTTCTTATTATTTCGTTTTTCCCTCGGGAACAAAACTTTTCCCCTGCCTCCTTGCCTTTGTTGCCACATATTCCATCATCTCGTTTACTGATTTTCCTACCATTTCTCTGTCCCACTGAACCTCCTGCAGGAAGTTTCTCATACCTGTGTAGTCCCCCCTTTTATAGTTTGGCCTGTCCCCTTCAGTTCCTGTTACCTTCTCCACTTGTAACTCTACTATATAGTCAAAACTCAGAACCACATGATCGCTAGCTCCAAGGGGCCTCTCGTAAGTGATGTCCTCGATGTCTGAACTGCTCAGGGTGAACACAAGATCCAGTCTTGCTGGCTCATCCTCCCCTCTCTCTCTGGTTGTGTCCCTGACATGTTGACATGTGTGTGTGTGTGTGTGTGTGTGTGTGTGTGTGTGTGTGTGTGTGTGTGTGTGTGTGTGTGTGTGTGTGTGTGTGTGTGTGTGTTAGGTGGTCATAGAGTTTTGTGAATATCTTGATTATAGTGATTTTAGTGGATTTGAGATGCATTTGTGGATGTGAAATGTGATTTTTGTGTGTGTTCTGAAGAGGTGTGTTGGGAGATGGGTGTGATGGCGAGGGATATGGGGAGGGTTGTAATTAGAAATATGGGGAGATTTTACTGAAAATAAAAGGTAATGTGTGAATATTTTAAAAAGAAATTATAGAAATGAAAATTTAAATGATATTTTTGGAAAAGAATGGAGGGTGTTGAAACATGTCGCAATATTTTGGGTAGTTGATGCGAGTATAATATTAATTTATGTGGATACAAGGAGATGGGGATGGAGAGGATTTTATTAAAATTTTTAGTACGAGGGAGGAATGTGTATTATTTTTAAGATTCAGTAAAAAGAAGGGGAAAAAAATGTGAAAAAATTTGGGTTAATTGATGGGGGTTGTGGGAAATGTAGTCGAATTAAAGAGATACCGAAAAAGATATATTTGTGACTTTTTTCTGATGTCTGGTGTCCCCTTATTAACTTTAATGAACTAAAAGGGTTAAAACGAGAAAAAATTGTGGGATGGGGTAAATGGGGGGTGTTGTGACTTTTCTGATGAAATTAGTTGAAACGAAAAAAAAATTGTGGGTGAAGGGGGTTGTGGTGTTGTGCCTTTTTCTGATGAATTAGTTAAAACGAGAAAAAATTGTGGGTTGTGGGTTGTTGTGTTTTTTTGTGACTTTCTGATGAAATTAGCTAAAACGAGAAAAATTGTGGTTGTGGGTGTTGTGGGTTGTTGTTGTTTTTTGACTTTCTGATGAAATTACTAAAACGAGAAAAAATTGTGGGTTGTGGGTGTTGTGGGTTTGTGGGTTGTTGTTTTTGTGACTTTCTGATGAAATTAGATAAAACGAGAAAAATTGTGGTGTTGGGGTGTGTGTGTGCGTGTGTGTTAGGTGTCATAGAGTTTTTTTGAGAAAATCTTGGTTACAGTGATGATATTAGTTAAAACAGTAAAATTGTTGTAATTGATGAGGGAGTGTAGTCGAATTAAGTTACCGAAAAAAGATATATAAGTGGGTTGTGATGAAATTAGTTTAAAAACGATATTCAAAGGTGTTTTGAAGGTGTTCAAGGTGTTTATGTGAGTATTCAAATGATTTATGAGAGTGTTTTGGGATTTTTCAAAGTTAAGTGTTTGAGTTAGTTTTGTGACTTTTTTTCTGATGTATTGTGTCCCCTTAATAACTTTAATGAACTAAAAGGGGAAAAACGAGAAAAATGCCTAGTCTGGAGACTGAGGGGTATTTGTAATTTAAAAGAAATGTGTAAGTGCAGATAAATTAGAGATGTCAAATCTTATTTGGGAGAACTCAAATAGTGTTTTGGAAATGTTCAAAGTTGTTCAAAGGTGTTTGAGTGTGTTCAAATGTTGTTTTTTGAAGGTGATCAAAGGTGTTTTGAAGGTGTTCAAGGTGTTTTGAAGGTGTTCAAAGGGTTTTGAGGTTAATCAAAGTTGTTTTGAGTGTGTTTCAAATGATTATGAGAGTGTTTTGAAGGTGTTCAAAGGTGTTTTGAAGGTGTTCAAAGGTGTTTTGAAGGTGTTGAAGGGTGTTTTGATTGAATTCAACGGTGTTTTAGTAGTATTCAGTGGTGTAATTGGGAGTTCTCTCAAAATTTTGTTTTTTTGGAAGTGTTTCAGTGTTTTAATGGAAAGTTCAAAGGTGTTTTTGAAGGTGTTCAAGAGTGTTTTGAAGGTGTTCAAGGGCGTTTGAAGGGGTTCAAGGGGGGTTTTTTATTTAATTCAGCGGTGTTTTAGTAGTTTTTCATGGTGTAATTGGGAGTACTCAAATTGTGTTTTTTGGAAGTGTTTCAGTGTTGATTGGAAATGTTCAAAGGTGTTTTTGAAGGTGTTCAAGAGTGTTTTGAAGGTGTTCAAGGGTGTTTGAAGGTGTTGAAGGGTGTTTTGATTGAATTCAGCGGTGTTTTAGTAGTATTCAGTGGTGTAATTGGGAGTACTCAAATTGTGTTTTTTGGAAGTGTTTCAGTGTTGATTGAAAATGTTCAAAGGTGTATCTGAAGGTGTTCAAGAGTGTTTTGAAGGTGTTCAAAGGTGTTTATGTGAGTATTCAAATGATTTATGAGAGTGTTTTGGTGATATTCAAAGTAAAAGTGTTTGAGTTAGTTTTTGTGACTTTTTCTGATGTACTGTGTCCCATTATTAACTTTAATGAACTAAAAGGGTTAAAACGAGAAAAATTGGGGTTATGAGTGAAAATTGTGAGGTGTTGGATGGAGTGAGAGGGTTTGGGAGGGTGGGGAGAAGGTTACTTCGTGGGGAGTGACCTGAGATGAAATAGTTAAAACGAGAAAAATGTCTAGACTTGTGTTGTAAAGAAATTGTGGGTATTAACGAAAAAAAAAAATGTGACTTTCTGATGAAATAGTTAAAACGAGAAAAAAATGGGGTTAAGAGTGAAAATGTTTTCCCTATGATGTAGGTACTATATCCCCTTATTAAATTTAATGAACTAAAAGGGTTAAAACGAGAAAAAATTGAGGTTAAGAGTGAAAATGTTTTCCCTATGATGTAGGTACTATATCCCCTTATTTAATTTAATGGACTAAAAGGATCGACAAGATTCAGCCTGTATGTGTGATGTCACTGTCATAGGGGGAAGTCGACAAGTTTCAGCTTGTGTGCGCGGTCATCGCGTGACGTCACTGTCAGAAGGTGAGTGTCCCCTTATTAACTTTAATGAACTAAAAGGGTCGACAAGATTCAGCTTGTATGTGTGACGTCACTGACCGCCGAGTAAACACCCTTCTTAGTTCATTTGACTTGTTTAGACCTGTAGTAAGCATGCTTACCCCCAGAGGGGGGATTCCAAAAACTTGATCCGAGGAATTGGAGAATTTCGAAACCCCCATAGGGGGGAATCCAAAAACTTGGTAATATTGAGAAATTTTTGGGATTGGGGGGGTTAGGGGTGGATGGAGGGACAATCCAAAAAACCTTGATCCAAGGAGATGGAGAATTTCGAAAACCCCATAGGGGGGAATCCAAAAAACTTGATCCGAGGAGATGGAGACTTTGATTTCGAGAAATTTTGGGATGTGGGTGAAAGTGAGAGGGGGAACCTTAAAAACTTGATCCGAGGAGATAGAGAGCACAAGAAAATGAAATTCAAAAAAATTCGAAAAAAATCGGAAAAAAAAATCGAGGCGCGGGGGCGATCCGGACGACGCTGCAGAAGGCGCAGCAGAAGGCGCGGGCGGGGGTCGCGAAGGGCGCGGGCGGACGCGCAGGTGGGCGCGCGGCGTGACGGGGGTTGCGAAGGGGGGTCGCAAAGGGGGGTCGTGGGAGGGGGTAATGGTTGGGGGGGGTCAAGGGTGAGGTAGTCTCGAGGGCGAGGTCAAGGTCAAACCGGAAGTAACACCTAGGTGTGAAAAGGTGACCCTCCAGCCGCTGGTCCTAGACCGGATACACCGCTCAGAGGAAGGCCCTAGACCGGATACACCGCCCCGTGGAAGGCCCTAAACCGGATACAGCGCCCAGAGGAAGGCCCTAAACCGGATACAGCCCCCAGAAGAAAAGTTGACTACTTATATATATATATATATAAAATATATATATATATATATATAATATATATATATATATATATATATATATATAATATATATATGCAAAACAACCACTCTGAAAGAATAGAGAAATTCCAAGCGCTTTCGTGACTACTCACATTATCAAGGAACTATGAAAGTGAAGCATCCAAGGAAGCTATATAAGGGGTCGGCCAGCACCTCACTATCAGATCCCACAACGGTTAAACACGTGACGCGCGGCGAGCCAACTTGGATAGGTCCCTTGCAAAACTCACCCCCAAGCTATTTATTTGTCCAGTGTATATATTAAATTCTACCCAAATTCTATTAATTATAAATGGATCTAATTTATATAAACCAAAGGAAATATTCATATTATTGTCAAAACTGCTTTTTATGAAACAAGATTCAATTATATTCCTGTCGACCATGGACTTGCTTGATACTACTTTCTCAACTTTTTGAAAATCAATTGGATGGTTAAAATCTCTTACATGAATAAATAGAGCATTGGAATCTTGTCCAGTTCTAATGCTATATTTATGTTGTTTTAATCTTAGTTCGAGATTTTTACCAGTTTTGACCGTAATAAACTTTATCGCAAATTTTACAAGGAATCTTATAGACACATCCATCAGCATTTTGGGGGAATTCTTAATCAAAAGTTTTTTTACTGTATCAAGATTTTTGAATACAACTTTAATATTAAAAGTCTTAAGAAGAGAAGGCATGTCAACCAAGTTTTCATGGTAAGGGAGAACCAACATATTTTTAGTTGAATAAGGCTGGTTGCCCTTTTTTGGATTATAAAAAGTGTTCCTAGCAACTTTAAAAGATTTATCAATTACATTTCTTGGGTATTTTAAATCATTACCTATTTCATAAATTTGGATATTTCCTCATCTATGAACTCAGGACTACAAATTCGTAAAGCTCTCAAAAACATTGATGAGAAAACAGACAGTTTGACTCTATCTTGATGCGAGGAATAATAGTGGACATAGGAACAGTTATTTGTAGGTTTTCTGTAAATTTTAAATTTGAATTCATTATTACCCTTAATAATTAAAACATCTAGAAAAGGCAATGAGTTATTTTCTTCAAACTCAACAGTAAAGTTTATAGAATGGGCTAAGCTATTTAAATTTTCCCAAAAAAATGGTGTATATCTACATTTTTGGGCAAAAAGACACAAAATATCATCAACATATCTGAACCATTTAGCTCTAAATTTGGGAGGATTGTGTTAAGCAACCTTGTTTCAAAAAATTCCATGTATAGGTTACTAAGAACAGGTGAAAGAGGATTTCCCATTGCCATACCAAACTTCTGAGTGTAAAACTTATCATTAAATACAAATTTTGCATCAACAATGCAAAGTTTAATAAGTTTAATGATAGTAGGAACAGGCAATGGTAAATCATAGTTTTAAAGAGTTCTTCAGATAAGAAACTTAATAAATCATCAACAGGAACTTTCGTAAACAAGGAAGTAACATCAAAACTAACCATGTTAAAATCATTTAAGTCAGTCAAGGAGCTTAATTTATCAACCAAGTCTATGTTGTTTTTAACATTAAAGTTAGAAATTTTGCCAACAATAGGGCTCAAAATATCAACAAGCCATTTGGATAATTTATATGAAACTGACCCTATGGAGCTAATAATTGGTCTGACTGGATTCCCTGGTTTGTGTGTTTTTATTAGTCCATACATGTAAGGTAAAGATGGATTAGTGGAAGTAAATTGTTTGACTAATTCACCTTTGCCTTTCAGTAGAAGTTTTATTGTTTTATTGAAATTGCTGTTAACGGTTTCTAGGGGATTTGGTTTATATAAATTAGATCCATTTATAATTAATAGAATTTGGGTAGAATTTAATAATACACTGGACAAATAAATAGCTTGGGGGTGAGTTTTGCAAGGGACCTATCCAAGTTGGCTCGCCGCGCGTCACGTGTTTAACCGTTGTGGGATCTGATAGTGAGGTGCTGGCCGACCCCTTATATAGCTTCCTTGGATGCTTCACTTTCATAGTTCCTTGATAATGTGAGTAGTCACGAAAGCGCTTGGAATTTCTCTATTCTTTCAGAGTGGTTGTTTTGCATATTTTGAAATCACCTGTTTACTGTGATCTTATTGCATATATATATATATATATATATATATATATATATATATATATATAATTATAAACATACACCAAACTCAGCCAGAGATCAGTGTTTGTGTATATTTCGCATGCTCTCGCGAATTTCTTGCATTGTTCAAATCTCTAGTAAGGCTGATGCATGCAGGGGATATGAAAAGCTGTATGTAAGCCTTCTCCCTGAAAGCTGGCTGCCTTGGATCAAACGTGTAGCGCATGCTACACGCCAAGGTATTGGTCCAGTGTGGGTAGATTGGTAAAGCACTGCGTACCTTGTCCTAAGGTTCGTAGGTTCGAGTCTCCTTCAGCCAGAGATCAGTGTTTGTGTATATTTCGCATGCTCTCGCGAATTCCTTGCATATATATATATGTATGTATGTATATATATAAATTGTGGTTTCCAGGACTATAACATAACCATAACATTAAGGAGACCTTGTACAGGAACTCAATTATAAGAATTCTTATTAGACACTTAAGTAATATACATAAAACAAAATTATATTAAATTTACACTCACATGTACGTCAATACACTGTGGACGTCACATTGTCAGTGTGGTAAACATGGGCGCCACACCCCACCAGCTCTTCACTTACAGAATTCCAGATCTGCATAGTCAATTTCAGTTGTCTTCCAAACAGAAATACGTAGAAATATGTAATAATGGACAAAATTCCAATCTCCACGTCTACGGTGTGCCTTCCCACTGTATCAATACCCCTCTTCATGAAACTAAAGGGCCGTTTTCAAGCCAATCCCTATACACTGCCACCCTTCCTCCCTGCACACTAGTGGAAACATGAATATTATAGTGTGATCTTAGTCAATAATGTATTAATATTACAATTATTATAGTAATACTGGCCTGGCCACATACAACATATTGACTCACAGACTCAGTAGAACCCCCCCCCCTCCCATAAACCCTCCCCATGCTCATGACATGTCTTTAAGTATATCCACGTCACCTGTGGATATACTTAGTGTAACCTGCACATGAGTCATAACACTGTGTTACTAGCCCCACTTAGGCCTCTCTGTCCTACACATTTAACTAAACACCCTAGCATTAAAATTAATTACCCCTGCCCTATAATACCCCACAGGTGCTCTAGGACACCTCTCTTGTACCTTCACGCAAGATGCTTTACATACTTCAGATGTACACACACTACGTCAAAATACAATGGCACATCGAGACCTCTAAAATAGGATGCTCAATCCCCCAACCTACCTTCCCAAAAACTCCTTACATCAAGATATGTACATGACAATTTACTTAGATACATGACTTAAATTCTTCTATAATAATACAAAATCTTGACATCATTGATGAATCTGCTTGTACCAACATTAATAGTGGGCGATTTTTCACAAAAATTGTGACTACGCCCCTTCCCCTCCAGACTACTAGTACACAGAATTCTCGACAGTCCCAATTGGGCCTCTACACTGTGTACACGCTTTCAAGTGGCACTTGTTTACACATTGCCCTGAGATGCTAAGTACTGCACTACCTGACACAACTTCAATACAGTCTCTAGCTGTCACACCCGTTACTCGCCAGATGCATGCCGTCATTCACACCACTGTCATATCCTGAATGCCGTTTGCAGCCGCCAGACTCTACAGGCCTAGCACACCGTTACTCACGTACCATGACCATACCATCCTCCCCCAATCTTACATGAATGGAAGCCTGTTGTATACTCCCTGATCTCCCACTTTTACTCCATGTCCCTCCAGTCACATTCACATTTTTACACATCCCACTCCACCCACCCTTCACCCCTCACAAGGACAACAAACCCCCCACAGTGAGGTTCTTGTAGCCGTTCAAAAAGCCGGACACCAACTGCTTCCCATAAATGCTCCTATTCCTGCACAACGTCCTATAAAAAGTTGCTGCCAACACCCTCCTCTGAACTTCCCACTCACCCATCCCCCGCAATCCCCACGAGCCATAAACAAAATCCACTATCACGTACACTATTGCCCGTGCCACTTCCTCTGCCTCCCCCCAACATCTAAACTGATTGCCCTCAAGACAGACACCCTCCTCCCCCACCCTCCCCAACACTCGACTCATCCATTCTCTGATCCCCCTAGTTCCTCACAAAAATACACCACTGTGAGGGAAAAGTTCAACAGATAGGAGTAGCGAGCAACTATATGATAACGATAGTTTGATTGCCGGCTGCTTGTTAAGGTAGGGTAAGTCTAGCTCCCGCTATTCCCCCCTCCTTCCCCCCCCCGAAAGGTGACGTGTGGGGCTCCGGCCAAACAGTAAACACTCGACTCAGCTCCCAGCACAACTGTAAGTACAAGCCTGCTCCTGTTCTAGTGGACTTATTGGCTGAAAGCTTCACTTTTGACCAATAATAAACTTAGTCCTTTCAGCCTTGATCTCTGTTAGATGTTTTAATAATCACCATGTCTTTTAGGTATTGTACTTATCATGGAGAGTGATTTCTTAAGCAGTGGGTAACCTGTCTCTTTCCAGATTGGAATGACAGATTGGATCACCTGCCAACCAACGAGAAGTATTGAAGGAGACGGACTAATGTCCCAAGACGTCACATGTTGGATCTACCTACCTGATTACTAGCATGCAACAGCAGACAACAACCCCTCATCTTGGTAGTGGTAAAGAATCTGCTTTCCTGTCATCTGGACTGACTATGTACAGTTATATTGGGGTATCTGGTGGGGGTTGACACCGTCTTGTAGAAATTGTAGCCGTTACTGATGATGTGGGTGAAGAACTAGTCGTTGGGTTGTCACCAACACATGTGACCCCCCCCCCCACCCACATCATCAGTAACGGCTACAATTTCTACAAGACGGTGTCAACCCCCACCAGACACCCCAATATAACTGTACATATTAGCGTTGAATTCACATGTCATTTTTCCATTTCATTTTTCATTTCTTTCAAATAGGATATACCTTCATGTTTCACTGTTTTATCTTTGCATTAATAAATAATAAAGTGTTTATCTTTGTGAATTATTTCTTTTTCTATTCATTAATTTTCCTGAGGAGGAGCCAGCCATGGTAATACTGACTGAAGTTGTTACAGGGCTGAGTAAGCCTTCACAAGTGGCGACCTTGCCAGGATCAACACGACTGAATCAAGATTCAACTCTATCTCGAATCTACCATTGGAACTTCAACGCCGCATACCACAGATGGTTACCACCAGCCATGAGTAATTCTCTATGGTAGGACTACAGTACAGGTATTCAAAAGATTTGGTGATTGTTATAGTCTCAATTTATTGTAAGTCAAGTCAAGGCAGGATATACTAGTTAATTCTGCCACCTATTGTGAGCTTGAAACGATTTGGAGGAATTGACTCTAGGGACCCGAGATTTTCCAGTGACAATTTGTTTCAATGAGCTCTATTTATTATATCAAGGGAACTATCGTAGGACACTCTTGATTTATTGGTGGGAAGATTGGATGGTCAAGGGACCCCATTCTACTTCCTGTTTGCTTGGAGCCGGCATAGAACCCTTCGTTTTCATTAATACATATTGTTTAATTGAAGCAGGGGTCGAGCCCTCTGGTTTACTTACAGTTTGAGAGGAGCAGGAATTGAACCCTCTGTTTTCTTTGATATCCATTTCATTTTCCCCTGGTAGTTTAAGTTATTCTTGCAAGAATGGAGGAATACCAGTTTTGGATGAATGCTGGAAGTAAGTTACGAATAACAGGGAAAAATTTAGAAGCTTTCATAAGCGCTAAGATCCAGGAAAGAGAAAGAAAGGAGAGAGAGAACCTTGAGAGAGAACACAAAAAGGAGCGTGATAGACTTGATCGTGAGGAAAGAGCTAGAGAACGTGAGGAAAGAGCTAGAGAATGTGAGGGTAGAGCTAGAGAACATGAGTTAAGAGAAAGAAAAAGATCGCGAGCTCGAAAAAGCTCGCCTTGAATTAGAGAATAAAAAGTTAACTTTCTCACAACAGTAATTAGAGGAAGGAGTAATGGAACAACGTGCAGCTAGTGCACATATTCCAACACCTAATTTACCTCCCTTCACAGAGGGGGAAGATATAACTTCATACATTATCAGGTTTGAAAATACCGCTACCCTCTGTGAATGGCCTGCTGACACCTGGGCTACCAGGTTAGGAATGTTATTTTCTGGTACAGCTTTGAATATCTATGCAACTTTGTCGCAGCATATCATATGTAATTATAACCTACTGAAGAAGGCAATCCTTAAAGCATATCAAAAAACCACAAATTCTTATAGGAAAGATTTCAGGTATGCCACCTTACAGCATGGCCAAAACTTTCAGCAGTTACAGGTAACACTCTTTCGTTTGTTCGACTTTTGGGTAGAGAGTTCAGGAATTGATCACAGTTATGAATCTCTTAGAGACTTCATGGTTCTGACCAGTTCCTGACAGCTCTTCTTCACCAGATACGAACATTCATTAGAGAACGTAACCTGATTAAAGCTGATGAAGTGGCTGAGGCCGCTGACTTGTATGCTGAGGCTCACAATTCCTATAAAGACCTAAAAGGATCGAACCCTAAGGGCAAAGGTTCACCAGATCTTAAGAAATCAAAGCCTCTAGTGGAAAGTAAACTGATGTCTTTTATTCCTGTTTCTCATTCATGTGGTGTTAAGTTCGTCCCAAGACTGAATCTTACAAACGCGCTTGAGCTGCACAAAGGCACCTATATCATCCTGGGTGAGATCCACTGCTGCAACAGCAGCACGAATGTACTGTGTATCCGTGGGACTATCAAATAGAGCCTGAACAGTCGTCTCGACTGACTGCAGCCATGGCTCTAAACTATTTGAACGACCGTCAAAAATAAGGGTCGGGTATGGACGATGAGCCGGCCCACTGGTGGTCGAGGCTTGAGCCACAAGTTGACCAACTGTCGCGGGGGCTTCGATGCCCTGCCGCGTGTTCACACTGGCTGAGGCACCATTGCTAGCACCAGCAGAATCTGGACTAACGGCATGGCCACTGCGTGTCTTAGTCATGACGTCAATTGTTCAAATGCAAGCAGGTCACGAAGAGGGTAAACAGGTCAGAGCAAGAAATGGTATGCACTGGCTACAATTCAACACAGAGTCAGAGAGAACACAGCACCACGGTACTAGGTAAACTGCTTAGTGATGGAAATAATTTGAGCAAAACAACAACAAAAAAAAGAAATAGTGGTACACTCTGAAACACAAAATAAGAGATGTATGCAAGTGAATGAACTATAGGGAAGTGCACAAAATGAAGCTAAGGATGGTCAATAATTTCACCAGGAGTCTGGCAACAAAATTTATGAAAAGGAGTTGAACTGTAAACACTGGTAGCAAAAATTGCACAAAAATTAAAATAAATCAGGTACTACACAACCCTAAACTGTGCTGCAAGCAGAGTTTAAAAAATATTGCAGGTGCTAGCAGTTGCAAATTAGAATGCAAAAAAAAAAAATAATTCACTTGCACAAAGGGAAGTTGGCACAACAAAGATATCAGAGTATGGAATAGTGCCAAAAATCACAGAAAAAAAAATACACTGTATCCAGAAATGCTATATTGCACACAAAATAAAATTAATAAAAATGCAAATTATTAAATTCAAGAATATGGCAAAGGTTAGCTGGTGTTAGCAGGGTGTACACTGGCAAAACAAAAATTTCACAATCTCAAGGTCAAAATTAATGAACTTCACAAGTAATTTTGGCAATTAATGGTAAATAAGCAGGTTCCCAAAAATACACTCAATGACTTGGGTATACAAAATAGCAAAATGCAATGCACATAGGTGAATATTCACAAATAAAACATAGAATATATGTAGAGCAAATAAATGGGGAAACAGGAGAAAAGTTTAATGGGCTAGGCACAGATTGTATCACTGCAGGTAGAATAAACTAATACTTAAGTACTTGAAGATTACACTTATTAAAAGAAAAAAAAACACTAACAAACCAAACAGTCCATGGTTGTCAACAATCTGTGGCTAACTTGCAGGTGCAACTAGCAAAATAACAGCACTGGTCCTAGGACTGACCCCTGTGGGACCCCGCTGGTCACAGGTGCCCACTCTGACACCTCGCCACGTACCATGACTCGCTGCTGTCTTCCTGTCAAGTATTCCCTGATCCATTGTAGTGCCTTCCCTGTTATCCCTGCTTGGTCCTCCAGTTTTTGCACTAATCTCTTGTGTGGAACTGTGTCAAACGCCTTCTTGCAGTCCAAGAAAATGCAATCCACCCACTCCTCTCTCTCTTGTCTTACTGCTGTCACCATGTCATAGAACTCCAGTAGGTTTGTGACACAGGATTTCCCGTCCCTGAAACCATGTTGGCTGCTGTTGATGAGATCGTTCCTTTCTAGGTGTTCCACCACTCTTCTCCTGATAATCTTCTCCATGATTTTGCATACTATACATGTCAGTGACACTGGTCTGTAGTTTAATGCTTCATGTCTGTCTCCTTTTTTAAAGATTGGGACTACATTTGCTGTCTTCCCTGCCTCAGGCAAACTCCCTGTTTCGATAGATGTATTGAATATTGTTTGTTAGGGTACACATAGCGCCCCCCGCTCCCTCTCTCAATACCCATGGGGAGAGTTATCTGGCCCATTGCTTTTTAGGTATCTAGCTCACTTTAGAAGCCTCTTCACTTCTTCCTCGGTTTTGTGCACTGTGTCCAGCACATGGTGGTGTGCCCCACCTCTCCTCTTTCTGGAGCCCCTTCTGTCTCCTCTGTAACACTTCTTTGAATCTCTTGTTGAGTTCCTCACATACTCACGGGTCATTTTCTTGTTGTCTCTCCTCCTTCCTTCCTTAGCCTGAAATTTCCTGGACCCTTGACTGTTGTTTTCCTCCTGATGTGGCTGTACAACAGTTTCGGGTCAGATTTGGCTTTCGCTGCTATGTCATTTTCATATTGTCTTTGGGCCTCCCTTCTTACTGTGCATATTCGTTTCTGGCTCTACGACTGCTCTCCTTATTCTCCTGGGTCCTTTGCCTTCTATATTTCTTCCATTCCCTAGCACACTTGGTTTTTGCCTCCCTGCAACTTTGGGTAAACCATGGGCTCATCCTAGCTTTTTCATTATTCCTGTTACCCTTGGGTACAAACCTCTCCTCAGCCTCCTTGCATTTTGTTGCTACATATTCCATCATCTCATTAACTGGCTTCCCTGCCAGTTCTCTGTCCCAGTGAACCCCGTTCAGGAAGTTCCTCATTCCTATGTAGTCCCCTTTCTTGTAGTTTGGCTTCATTCGTCCTGGCCTTCCTGCTTCTCCCTCCACTTGTAGCTCTACTGTGTATTCGAAGCTTAAAACCACATGGTCACTGGCCCCAAGGGGTCTTTCATATGTGATGTCCTCGATATCTGCACTACTCAAGGTGAATACTAAGTCCAGCCTTGCTGGTTCATCCTCTCCTCTCTCTCTTGTAGTGTCCCTTACATGTTGGCACATGAAGTTTTCCAGTACCACCTCCATCATCTTAGCCCTCCATGTATCTTGGCCCCCATGTGGGTCCAAGTTCTCCTAATCGATCTCCTTGTGGTTAAAGTCACCCATGATCAGGAGCTTTGCCCTGCATGCATGAGCTCTTCTGGCCACTCTAGCCAGTGTGTCAACCATCGCTCTATTGCTCTCGTCGTACTCTTGCCTTGGCCTCCTGCTGTTCTGCAGTGGGTTATACATCACTGCTATTACCACCTTGGGACCTCCAGAGTGAAGCGTTCCCACTATGTAATCACTTTCTTCTCTGCTGTCTCCTCTCTCCAGCTCATCAAAATTCCAGCGATTTTTGATCAGCAATGCCACTCCTCCACCCCCCCTCTTCCCTCTGTCTTTCCTCAGGATTTGGTATCCCGTTGGAAAGATGGCATCTGTTATCATACCTATAAGCTTGGTTTCTGTGAGAGCTATGATGTCCGGTGATGCTTCTTTGACTCTTTCATGCCACTCCTCCCACTTATTTGTTATTCCATCAGCGTTTGTGTACCATACCTTCAGTTTCCTTTCCAACACTGTGGTTTGGGGGGCCTGTGAGGGTGAGAGACCTGGTGGCATACTGTGGGATTCTATAGCTCGGTGTTGGGTGGAGGCTGTGGGTATGGACTGTAGTGTGTGTTGGGATAGTGTGATAGGTTGTATGGTTCTGAGAATAGTTGTGTGTGTGCTTGCCCTTGCTGTTCTGTTCTGCTCTGACTGACCTCTGCTGGTTCCATCCTTGTCTCTTTTCCTAGCTCCTTTCGCTTTTTTGTCCTCTCCCTCAGCTGCTGTCATTCTGATTTTGTTCTGTCTCTGTCTAGGAACACCCTCTTGTACTCTTCCGAGTATTTCAATCGTGGTTTCTCTTGGAGGATCCTGTTCCGCACTGTGTGTGTGTGTGTGTGTGTGTGTGTGTGTGTGTGTGTGTGTGTGCACTCACCTAGTTGAGATTGCAGGGGTCGTGTCCAAGCTCCTGTACTCACCTATTTGTGGTTGCAGGGGTCGAGTCTTAGCTCCTGGCCCCGCCTCTTCACCGGTTGCTACTGGGCCCTCTCTCTCCCCGCTCCATGAGCTTTATCAAACCTCGTCTTAAAACTGTGTATGGTTCCTGCCTCCACTACGTCATTTTCTAGGCTATTCCACTGCCTTACAACTCTATGACTGAAGAAATACTTCCTAATATCTCTCTGACTCATTTGTGTCTTCAACTTCCAATTGTGGCCTCTTGTTTCTGTGTCCCCTCCCTGGAACATCCTGTCTTTGTCCAACTTGTCTATTCCATGCAGTATTTTATATGTCGTTATCATGTCTCCCCTGACCCTCCTGTCCTCCAGTGTTGTCAGGCAGATTTCCCTTAATCTTTCTTCATAGGACATTCCCCTTAGCTCTGGAACTAACCTTGTCGCAAACCTTTCTACTTTCTCTAGTTTCTTGATGTGCTTTATCAAGTGCGGGTTCCAAACAGGTGCTGCATACTCCAGTATGGGCCTGACATACACGGTGTACAGTGTCTTGAACGATTCCTTACTAAGGTATCGGAATGCTGTTCTCAGGTTTGCCAGGCGCCCATATGCTGCAGCAGTTATCTGATTGATGTGTGCTTCCGGAGACATGCTCGGTGTTATACTCACCCCAAGATCTTTCTCCTTGAGTGAGGTTTGCAGTCTTTGGCCACCTAGCCTATACTTTGTCTGTGGTCTTCTGTGCCCTTCCCCTATCTTCATGACTTTGCATTTGGCAGGATTAAATTTGAGAAGCCATTTGCTGGACCAGGTGTCCAGTCTGTCCAGGTCTCTTTGCAGTCCTGCCTGGTCATCATCAGATTTAATTCTCCTCATTAACTTCACATCATCTGCAAACAGGGACACTTTTGAGTCTAACCCTTCCATCATGTCGTTCACATATACCAAAAATAGCACTGGTCCTAGGACTGACCCCTGTGGGACCCCGCTCGTCACAGGTGCCCACTGTGATACATCATTTATTTATTTATTTATTTATTTATTTATTTATTATCAATTTGAGCACACATACAGAGGTACAAAAAAATACAGATAAGAGCAGCATGCCAAAGCCACTTATACTATGCATAGCATTACGGGCTGGCTTAAAATTAACTTAAGATTAACTAAGCAATGATGAAATCAGTGATAAAACATTAATGTAAACAGATTACTATAAAGCACAAGTGAGTATTACAAAGACAGGTCATATGGTTGCATTCAGTCATATGAAGGATTCTGTTAGGTAGTGTATTTAAAAAATAATAAAGTTAGATTCGGTCTTAGGTTTAACATTTATGTGATATAATTGTGAGAAACATTTAAGATATACAATTTATAAGGTTCAGTTATTCAGTATTTATTTGGTTTTGGGTGAGTAAGTGATCTTTGAGTAGAGACTTGAATTTTATAAACAGGTAGTGTTTCTTTTATATTTACGGGTAATGAATTCCAGATTTTAGGGCCTTTTATGTGCATTGAGTTTTCGCATAGTGTGAGATGGACACGAGGAACATCAAAAGTGATCTGTGCCTTGTGTTATGGTCATGTGTTCTGTTGAGGTTGGCAAGGAGATGTTTGAGGGGAGGGTTATATCAGAGTTAAGTGTTCTATGTATGTAATAGGTGCAGTAATAAGTATGGATGTTTTGTATGGTGAGTAGGTTTAGTGTATTGAATATTGGTGGAGTGTGCTGCCTGTAGTGAGAATTTGTTATCATTCTAACTGCAGCCTTTTGTTGGGTAATTAGTGGTCTGAGAGGGGTTAATTGTTGTTGAGCCCCATGCACAAATTCCATAGGTGAGATAAGGGTAAATAAGAGAGTGATATAGGGCAGGAGGGCTGACTGTGGAACATAGTACCGTATCTTCGATAGTATGCCTACAGTCTTGGAAATTTTCTTAGAAATTTGTTTGTATATGTGTATGAAATTTGAGTCTATTATCAAGGTGGATTCCTAAGAATTTTCCCTCTGTTAGCTTTGTGATAGGTGATCCGTTTATCATTATGTTAAGAGGGACATCTGTAGCTCTGTTACCAAACTGAATGAAGTAGGTTTTGTCAATGTTTAGTGTAAGTTTGTTAGTCCTCATCCAGGTAGATATTTTCTGTAATTCGGTATTTACAGTTTTGGCTAGTGTGACTGGGCTCGGGTGAGAGAAGACGTATGTAGTGTCATCTGCAAATTAGTGTGGGTTTGAGTAATTGCGAAGCATTTGGAAGGTCATTTATGTATAGGAGAAAGAGAAGAGGGCCAAGGACACTTCTCTGTGGGACACCAACTGTAATTGGTTGCGCAGAAGAGTTTGCCCCATTTGCGTACACATATTGGCTTCTGTTGCTGAGGTATGACTTGCGGTAGTTGAGGGAGTCCCCTCTTATACCATAGTGTGACAATTTTTTACGTGGAGCAAGTCATGGTCAACTGTATCAAAAGCTTTACGTAGGTCAATGAAGATCCCCAGTGGGACTTCTTTTTTCTCTATTGCAGTGTATATATGTTCTAGCATGTGTATAATAGCATCATTAGTATTTTTATTAGGCCTGAATCCAAATTGGCAGGGGTTGAGTATGTTTTGGGAGATAAGGTAGGAGTAGATTCGTTTATGAATTAATTTTTCGAAGATTTTTGAGAGAGGGGTGTAAGTTGGATATTGGCCTATAGTTATTCAACTCTGTTTGGTCTCCCCCTTTGTGGATCGGGGGGGACCCTTGCTATTTTGAGTACTGTAGGGAAGGTGGAGGATTCAATGGATTTGTTAAAGAGTGTTGCAATGATTGGAGATAGCACTTGTGACACTTTTTTGTATTTTAAAGGGTGGTAAGGTACTTAAATCTCCTGCCTTGTTTTTTAGTGCATTGATAATAAGGGAGACTTCGTATGGGTTAGTCGGAGCTAGGAACAGTGTGTTCGGGTAGTTGCCGGTGAGGTAGTCATTTGGTGGGGTATCTGAGCTTGGGATTTTATTGGCAAGGATTTGTCCTATAGTGGAGAAGAAATCATTGAGTCTGTTTGCTGTTTCTGTTGGTGGGAGTTGGGGTTCATCTGATTTTGCTAATTTTATTTCGCTATTTCGTGATATCTTTTTTGTTCCCAGAATTTCTGATAGGGTTTTCAGGTCTTTTTTATATCACCTCGTAAGTTGGATAATCTGTTCTCATAATACAATTTTTTTGCCCTTCTTATCAGGCTGGTTAGGATTGACGAGTAACGTTTTGTTTGGTCTCTGGTTATGTGACCCATTCTGTACTGTTTTTCATATTGGTGTTTTGTATTTATGGATTTGAGAATGCTGGGTGTTAGCCAGGGACTGTTCAGTCTCTTTGCTGTCATCTGTTTAGTTTTTTTAGGGCAGTGCTTGTTATAGAGGTATTGGGTCTTTTTTAGAAAATTATTAATACATTCGTCAATATCTGTATAGATTTCTAGCTCAGTGTGCCAATCAATGTTTGCTACTGCTGTTGTGAAGTTATTAATGGCTGCCTCATTGTGAAGTCTGAAGGTGACTTTAGTAGTGTCTTGGGGTAGTTTACCAAGAGTTGTTATGAGGAAAGTAGGGTAGTGGTCTGTGGTATTATCTGTAATTATGCCTGTTTTTAAAGGGGATATGGTGTTGGTCCAGATGTGGTCAAGTAGGGAAACACTAGTCTCTGTAACTCTTGTAGGTTTTGTTACTGTTGGTAAGTAACATACAGTTACTCATTGTGTTTGTGAATTCAGTAACGTGTGGGTCCTGGTCTTGCAGGAGATTTATATTGAAGTCACCTGAGAGTAGTAAGTGATCTTTGTTCATGCGTGCATCAGTTATCATACTTCCTAGATTTTGACTAAATTGGCTAATGTTTGACTGTGGAACTCTGTAGATGTTTATCAATGTGAGAGGTTTTTGTAGGTATTTGGATTTGAATTTAGCTATTATATATTCCCCATGTTCATCCCTTGTGCAAGTATTAGTGATACATTCTAGTTGGTCTGAGTAGTATATGGCTGTGCCACCCCCTTGTTGGTCTGGCCTACAGTTGTGTATGGCTGTGTAACCAGGAATGGCATAGACATCTGTACTATCAGGCTTTAGCCAGGTTTCAGTTAGTGTAATGATGGACATATTGGCATGTAAGGAATTTAGTAATGCTATGAGGTCATCGTAATGCTTGCTTAAAGATCTGATATTGTAGTTAAAGATAGTTATGTTGTTGTTGGCACTGAGAAGTGCCTTTGATTGTTCTGCAGTGTAGTAATTACAGTAACTGTTTGATTCATTTAAGTCATTAAATAAGAGGTTGGTATCAGGATCAATGCTTGTAATCATAAGATTTGTAGTGAATCTATAGTTAGAATTAAGTATAAAACAAAGTAAAATAGTCTTAAGCTAAAAAAGAGCACCTGAATTATTTAACAAATGTAAAATAATGAGCTAAGGGACTAATACAAATAAAGTGATGATCATATAATAGAGCTTGGGAATATGATAGTAGGTAGTACTATAAAGGTAATTTTTTAAAGTTAGAATTATAGTTTAAAATTATAATAAAAGGGACTAATATAGGTTGTGGTGAACAATAAAGTGGTAATCAAATAAATGAGCTTTGGAATATAATGGCAAAATTGTGAACTTATTCTACTTTAGCACCTGAGAATAGCACCTTGATTATTTTAACAATTGTGGATATATAAACTAGGATAGTTATATAAAGCTAAAATAAAGGAGAAAATATATAAGGGACTAAAATTAAGTAATGGTAAGCAAAGTTAAATGGACAGATGGTAGGAATTATAATATAAACTTATATAAAAATACAATTTGAAATGGTACTTGCAATTGCACTAGAGTCTGGTATAGGTTGTTGACAAGATCAAGATTATAACTATAGATTTAAATTGACAAAATAAAATTCACAATTAAAGTACCAAAAGAATAATAGTAAAAAATCACAATGGTAATGTCTTGGTTATAATATGATAGTAAGATGGTAGACAGGTACCCAGGTACACAGGTACAAGGATAATATAAAGGCTGGAGTTGAATATAAAAACTTGAAAATTTGGCAACAAAATGTTATGGGAAGTATAAAATAATGTTTAATGTACAAAAGTAAAATTGACTGGTAGTAAATATGGTGTTTAATAAAATTTTAGTAAGTAATAATGATTACAAAAAAGTGAAAAAGTAATGTTTATTTCATTCAATATTGCACTGGTAGTTATACTTGAGGTTATATGGCAGTACAAGGTAATTAAGAGTAATCTAGGATAGTAAATGTGGTATTAAAACAGGTAAAGGTAATTAGACAAGTAATGGTTATTAAATGTCAAAAATGTTAAGAGTAAATTGAAATTTTAGTAAAAATGATATTTATTAATTTTAGTAAGTAATATCAATTGATAGTATTTAAAAAAATAAGAGGTAGTAATATGGACAGAGAAAGTATCAATTCAGCTAATGTTCAAGCGAACAATAGTAAATAAGAAAATCACATAAGGTGATTTATGCTTACTAGTAAAATCACAAAAATGAGGTAGTTGATTATTTAATTACTAAGAGATTGTACAATGAAATTTGAACAATAATGGAGCAAAACATACACTACACTACGTAGGCTTTTAAGTTGGACATTGTTTAGTTATTCTCTGTAAGATTAGTATCCCTGAGAAATCGTGATAGATCATTCTCGTTCGTGATTGTGTACAGTTGACCTACATTTGTTTTCCTAACAAGAATTTTCCCATCCCGTGTGAAGCATTGGTGTATTGTGTCATTATTCTCCCGCTTAAGTTTTCTGACTCTATACAGGAGGTTTTTGACGTTTTTTGGTAAGACACTCGTTTATGTATACCTCTTTCTTTACTTTAATAGATGCAATAATTAAGTCTTTTTTCCTGTCATGTGAGTGGAATCTAAGCATAACACTTTTTCTATCATGGGATCCTAGTAACCTGGCTTCTTTTATTTCAGACTCTGGTACAATAACACTAGTTTGGTCCTTTATGATCTGCAGAGTAATTTCTTTACTGTTTGTTTGGTTCATATCACTGGGAAAAAGTGGACTGTTAACTATTACTGCGTCCGATAGTTTATCTTGCTCAGTTTTATCTTCTTGGAGAGCAAAGTAGTCACTGAACTGGTTATCTAAGTTGTTCTTCCATTGTTTTACTGCTTCTTCAACCTTTGTATTAAGAGATATTATTTGTTGGGTATGGCTATCTATGACTGTTTGGATGGTCTTGTCACAGTTAGTCATTCCAGGTGTTGATAACTTTTGTTCAAGACTGAGGATTTTGTTTTCGAGTTGTGTCATCCTGGTGTCGTGTTTTGTTAGCGTCTCTCGAAGAGAGACTCGTTGTTGCCTCCCTGTCAGGTATTCTCTGATCCATTGCAGGGGCCCTTCCTGTTATATGTGCCTGATCCTGTGTGTGTGTGTGTGTGTGTGTGTGTGGTGTGTGTGTGTGTGTGTGTGTGTGTGTGTGTGTGTGTATGTGTGTGTGTGTGTGTGTGTGTGTGTGTGTGTGTGTGTGTTTTGTGTGTGTGTGTGTGTGTGTGTGTATGTGTATGAGTGTGTGTGTGTGTGTGTGTGTGTGTGTGTGTGTGTATGTGTGTGTGTCTGTGTACGAGTTTGTGTGTGTGTGTTTGTGTGTGTGTGTGTGTGTTTGTGTATGTGTGTGTTTGTGTGTGTGTGTGTGTGTGTGTGTGTGTGTTTGTGTGTGTGTGTGTATGTGTATGAGTGTGTGTGTATGAGTGTGTGTGTGTGTGAGTGTGTGTGTGTGTGTGTGTGTGTGTGTGTGTGTGACTCAACAATCAATATTTGCACCAATAACTCATTACAGTTGTGACCGGGTGTGGAAGTGTGAATTGCTCATTACTCTGGAATTTGTTCATGATTGTACCCATGTATAAACGTAAGTAGATGAATGGTTCAGTGAACCGACATGTTGATAAATTACCTCATTCTCCTCCTGTTCTTCAAGTTTCTCCTATGTATGGACTGATGAAGCCACTGTGTGGCGAAACGTTTCCTCAATAAAGATACCCAAGAGTTGCACATGTGTCTAATTTATCAACATGTCGGTTCACTGAACCATTCATCTACAAACCTGTCAGACACTGCAACTTCTTGGGATCTTAATACTTAGGAATTCTTCGCTTGCCTAATTCTTGGGCACGACCTACTTCCACATTGAACAAATGTGACACCACCTATGACTGCTGCACCTCTCCTGCCATACGGTTTATAAGCTGCTTCTCCGCTCATATGCCGTATTCTACTCAAGATTGATGGACTGAACACATCGACTCAAGGTTGAGGGACTGATTACCTCATTCTCCTCCTGTTCTTCAAGTTTCTCCTATGTATGGACTGATGAAGCCACTGTGTGGCGAAACGTTTCCTCAATAAAGATACCCAAGAGTTGCACATGTGTCTAATTTATAAACGTAAGTAACCATTCTTACAGGATTCATTACCTTTGTAACTTGTGAGTTCATTACCTTTGTACCTAGTTCAGCTATCAAACTTTGGAGCCCAGTCCCTGGACCCATTATGTACCTCTGTATTCTGTAAATACCTTTGTAATTTGTCATAATTGTGACTAGACCTACCTGGAGTTCATTACCTTTGTAAATTGTGAGTTCATTACCTTTGTAAATTTTGAGTTCATTACCTCTGTAACTTGCTCAGCTATCAAAACTTTGGGGTCCAGTCCCTGGACCAATTATGTACCTCTGTAATCTTTTGACTACCGCCCACAGGATGGGTATGGGGTGTATAATAAACATATTAATCTTAACTTATTAAATGCTAGCAATGTACCAGACAGTACTTAAAAGCCATAAAGATGTGATATGTGCCTTCTGCAAAATACTACTGTACACGAGAGAAGTGATTATTATTATTTTGTTTATATTCATTAATTTAATTTAATTTGATAATTTACGCCTAGACAACCTTTTTATTAATAAACTTATTTAAATTTAATTTCTTTAGTAGTAGCCTACCAGTTGTAATCCCTGAAGCACTATTGAATCTTACTAAGTTCTAATGGATAATTGGGCCAGGATACTGACTACTTGTTACAAAAACCCAGTAACAGGCTGGATGCTAGAAGGGCAGTCCTTTTTAGTATTCACTAGAGATCTCTATTCTTATCAGAAATCGCGTTTCTTGTAACAGCATATATTTGTACGCTTGTGTGCATGTGTCTGTGTGTGCGCCCTCGTGTGTGTATGTGTGCGCGCGCGCTCGTGTGGGTGTTTGACCCACTTAATATTTGTATTTATAACTCATTACAATTGTGACCAGGTGTGGACATATCAGTGGCTCATTACTTTGTAATTTGTTCATGACTGTAACCATGTATAGGAGTGAGGCTGATTCATTACCTTTGTAACTTTCCATGATTGTGACCACATCTACCTGGAGTTCATTACCTTTGTAACTAGTTCAGCTATCATAACTTTGGGGTCCAGTCCCTGGACCCATTATGTACCTCTGTACTCTTTTGACTACCGCCCACAGGATGGGTATGGTGTGACTACCGCCCACAGGATGGATATTATGGAAAAAATTTTTGGGGTGATTACTTGTACATACCTGAACATTACATGCATACGAGTAATCTCATTGGGAGACAACGACTATATTGTTTACCGTAGTCACCCGTGTGGACATGTGAGAAAACTTTACCACCTCTGGTCACTACAGGTGGCCCCTCGACCCTCACAATCTTAGCCATATCTATCCGAGACCAGTATAAATTGGATAGCACCCACAAGTACAGCGCTACTAATTAATTGTGGACTGTATAGATTATATTAGTTTAACTGAATGAAGGAGGGGGGGTAGGTTACACATGGATACATCCATCAAGAAAAAACATTTGTACATAATCTCACCACTTACCAGATATTCTCTGATGGTCACTTGATGTAGCTGGATCACCCATAACCTATCCAAATAAAACACACCTAACTGGCCAGTATCAGTCTGCTATAACTAGAAAGGTTATTTAACTGTGGGTGATTGATGCTCCTTATTTCCTCCATTCACCATCTCATTTCGATGTCCTGCTACGCCGACACGGTTCTTATTCCAGCAGGACGAAGTATCGGTTGGTTTGTTCCGGTTTAGAAGTCGTGATTCCATATGAACTTCACTATCCTCGGGACGGGAACCACGTGTTCACTCGGAGCAGGGCGGTTTATTTCACTTCCCGCATTCTCTTAACTTATTGTTATTATCACTGATTACATTACCATTCACAAGACGATTTAACATCTCATAATTATTATACACATTAGAGGTCACTCCATTAAGATCTGAGACCGATGAGTAATGATTAAACCACGGGTAATTTCCCCTGGACACTCCATGGCGACGCACCAGTCCCCACCGGTCATACCATTATTCACTAATTTTACCACTTTATTACGGTGGTCCCGTAAATCCCGTTCCCTCACACTTCACCAGGAACAGTTACGACACTTCCTATTATGAAGTGAGGCCTATATTCAAAATTCAAATTCAAATTCAAAAGTTTATTCTCTATAAGGATTACAATGTTGAGTTTACAGAATTTGGTTATTGTGAGGTTTACATGTAGTAAAATAATAATTACAGAGTGTACCACTACAACACCTAGCATGGCTAGGCATTTCGGGCAGACTTAGATTAAATCTTATGTTTAAAATATTACAAAATTATGAGGTAAGTTGGTATTATGGCTAAGCGACTAAATACTAGTTTGTGAGTTTAGCAATGTGAATGCTTTTGTTTTGGCACAATACTTAGTTTCAGTATTGGAGTATCACAGGCCAACTTATGACTAGTTAAGATTCATTATTTTAAGATTGAGATTGATATTTCTGTTTATGGTCAAATGGGTGAGTGAGTGTAAGTGTGAACCACCAGGTGGTATTCGTGTAATTAGTTGACAGGGTGTATCAGGGAGATAAGATGTTTTCTAATGGTAGTTTTGAAAGTGATGAATGTGTCTGCAGTTCTAGAGTTTTCAGGTAGGGTGTTCCAGATTTTAGGGCCTTTGACATACATTGAATTTTTGTAAAGGTTTAGCCGGACACGGGGAATGTCATAGAGATGTTTGTGTCTGGTGTTATGCCTGTGGGTTCTGTCACAACTATCAAGAAAGCGTTTTAGGTCAAGGTTAATATTGGAATTTAAGGTCCTGTAGATGTAGATTGCACAGTAGTAAGTGTGGATGTACTGAACAGGGAGTAAGTTTAGATCTATGAAGAGTGGTGGTGTGTGTTGCCATGGATGGGATTTAGTGATTATTCTTACTGCGGCTTTTTGTTGGGTTATTATTGGCTTTAGGTGTGTTGCTGCAGTTGAACCCCAAGCACAGATAGCATAGGTGAGGTATGGATATATAAGTGAATGGTATAGTGTGAGAAGGGCTGTTTGCAGCACGTAGTATCATATCTTGGAGAGGATCCCAACCGTAGTAGGTTTTGTCAGTGTTAAGCGTAAGTTTATTGGCTGTCATCCAAGTAGATATTTTGATCAGCTCCTCGTTAACAATGGTGTTGAGGGTGGCAAGATTAGGGTGAGAGATGACTTAAGTCATGTCGTCAGCAAAGAGAATGGGTTTCAGGTGTTGAGATACGTTTGGAAGATCATTGATGTACATGAGGAAGAGCAGGGGACCAAGGACACTTCCCTGTGGAACTCCAGTATCAAGTGGCCGTGTTGTTGATGCTGTGTCTTTAATTAATGGTGACATACTAATACCTATTAGTAAGGTAAGATTTGAAATATGCAAGCGCATGGCCTCTTATACCATAATGGTCAAGTTTGTGGAGTAGGATGCCATGGTCTACTGTGTCAAAAGCTTTTCTTAGGTCAATAAAAATTCCTAGTGGATATTCCTTATTTTCCAATGCTGTGTAAAGCAGATCTAGCATTTTTATGATTGCATCGTTAGTGCTTTTATTTTTCCTGAATCCAAATTGGCAGGGGTTGAGTATGTTTTGTGCCATTATGAATGAATATAGTCTCCTGTGCAAGAGTTTCTCAAAGATTTTGGATAGCAATGGTAAGTTTGATTTTGGCCTATAGTTGTTTAAATTTGTATGGTCACCACCTTTATGTATTGGTGTAACCCTTGCCGTCTTGAGTAGTTTCAGGAAAGTGCTAGTTTCTAGTGACTTGTTAAAAAGTAATGAGATGGCATGCGAGAGGACATGGGCCGCTCGCTTGTACAATAATGGTGGGACATGAGAGATTCCCTGAGCTATTTTTAAGTGACTTTATAATCTCGGTGACTTCCGTGGGCTCAGTTGGTGCAAGATAGAAGGAATTTGGGAAATTCCTATCTATGTAGTCCCCGGCATGGGCATTTGTACATGGGATTTTATTGGCGAGATTAGATCCTATGGTTGAGAAGAAGTCGTTTATCTTGTTAGCTGTGTCAGTGGGATGCAGTGGTGTTTCATTAGGTTTAGTTAGGACAATATTCTTGTTTTTTTCAGTTTGTGGGTCCCTAGAATCTAAGAGAGTGTTTTCCAGGTCTTTTTTATGTCTCCTCTTGTGTCAGTGAATCTACTGGAGTAATATAGTTCTTTGGCTATCTTTATTACTTTGGTGAGGACTGATGAATAGTGTTTAAGAATATCTTTGTGTATTAAGCCCAGTCTATATTGCTTTTCATATTGGTGTTTCTTATCAATGGATTTCAGAATGGTGCTGGTTAGCCATGGGCAACCAAGCCGTTTGTTTGTGATCTGTTTCGTTTTTATAGGACAATGTTTGTTGTATAGTCTAAGTAATTTGTTAAGAAAAATGTCTGTCCAGTCATCAATACCATTGGCCTTGGAGAATTCTGTAGGCCAGTCAACAGTCTCTAGGTCAGCTGTGAACTTCCTTATTGAGGCCTCGTCATGGAGTCTAAATGAAACTTTGTTGTATTCAAGTGGTGGTTTACTGTTTGTCAAGAGGAAGGTAGGGCAGTGGTCTGTAGTGCTATCTGTGATTATCCTTGATTTAAGGGGGGCTATCCCCTCAAGGAAGGTTCCTTGATGTTGGTGAGGGGCTCTTGATTTAGGGAATTGGATCTGTGCTCCAGTTCCCCGAATTAAGCCTGAATGCCTTCCACATCCCCCTCCCCAGGCGCTGTATAATCCTCCTGGTTTAGCGCTTCCCCTTGATTATAATAATAATAATAATAATAATAATAAGGGGGGCTAGTATATTGGTCCATATGTGGTCTATTATGATTGCACTTGTTTCAGTGAGCCTGGTTGGTTTAGTTATTGTTGGTATGAAAAGTGTGTTGTTCATATTGTTGATGAAATCAGTTACAGGCTGATCATCTAGTAGGCCAAGGTTGATGTTGAAGTCTCCAGTTAATAGAAGGTAGTGCTTATTCATTTTCTGTTTGTAATTAGTGCCTTTAATTTCTCACTGAAATTTGGGATGTTTGTGTTGGGTATCCGGTAAATGGCACTGATTGTTATAGGCGTCTTAAGGTTTTTTACAGTAAAATTAGCAAAAATGTATTCTCCATATTAATCCTTAGGCCGCCGTGAACGCCAATTTCCTGGTCCCATGTTTTCACAGCCTCCTCACTACCTTCAAAAAACTCCCGCTCCCCCATGCCCTGAGTCGACCCGTCCTCCCCGCACATCCGCGCAGATGCAGGGCGAACCCGGTTGGTTCTATTCAAAATACAAATACATTTTGACCCAAATCATCACATTAAACACTTATTAGGCACTATAGCTTCGAAAATTAAATAATTTCCACACTGCCGCCTGGCGGAAGTCATTGTTAGACGACTTAAATTGCGTCTTCCTCCAGGAGACGATTCCAGCCCTCTCTAGATTGAGCTGCTGTTTTCCTAGAGGGTCTTACTACAATTTCTTCTTGCATCACTCGGTCATTGTCTTCAATATCACTCATGTCAGTTTCCCTTAGATTTCCATCTGCACTGGACTGAACACCTGACCACGACACAACACTTTGACGTTTCTGACAACACCTTGTGCATCTGGGTTTAATGTAACTACCTTGCCCAGAGGCCACAATGTTCGATGTTGTTCAGTATCAATTAACACAATGTCACCTGGTTGAATGTTCTGTCGGTTTACTGCCTCTGGCAAACCATAAAAGTGTTCACGTAGTGTAAGAAGATATTCTTTTCGCCACACATTGGACCAATGAATAATTACCTTATTTAACATCTTGAACTTATCACTCAACATGGTCACGTTATTGTAATCCTCATCACTTCCCTCGGGATTATCTCTATAGATAGGTGCAGCTTCTAACCTTCGTCCACATATTAGGTGAGAGGGAGTCAGGATCTCCGCGTCAGGAGTGTCGCTCATGTATGACAGAGGGCGATTGTTTACCTGATTCTCTGCCTCCACCAACACTGCACGGAATTCCTCCAAATTAATTATCTTCCTGTATAGCACCTTACGAAGACATCTTTTCACTGTACCTATCATTCTTTCGTACAGTCCTCCCTGCCAAGGGGCTCTGGGAGTAATAAATTTCCAGACATATCCTCGCTGGGTCAACAAAGACTGTACATCATCACTCTTATTTAATTCCATCAAGTGTTGAGCGCCCGCTACAAAATTGGTGGCATTATCTGAGCTCATCAATCTTGGACAGGATCTCCTAGCTGCAAATTTTCAGAACAGCTGTATGAACTGTTCTGCAGACAAGTCCTGAGCCACTTCTAGATGAACAGCCCTAGTAGCTGTACAAGTAAATAGACATACATACACCTTCAAATGAACACCATCTGAAGTACCTGTTAAAATGATTGGCCCACTGTAGTCCACTCCGGTCACATCAAATGGTTTTACCAACTGCACACGTTCCTTGGGCAATGGTGGAGGACCTGGGTACATGTAGGTTCTGGCATCCACCCGGCGACATATTACACACGACTTGATAACCCTTTTTACGCTTTGCCGTCCTTGTGGAATCCAGAAGGTTTCCCGAAAACAGTTTAAGATTTCCTGTACCCCACCATGCATCACGTTATTATGGGCATTAAAGACAATCAAGGTTGTCAGGTGATGAGTTTTGGGCAGCAAGATAGGGTTTACCTGGAGTTTACCTGGAGAGAGTTCCGGGGGTCAACGCCCCCGCGGCCCGGTCTGTGACCAGGCCTCCTGGTGGATCAGAGCCTGATCAAACAGGCTGTTACTGCTGGCTGCACGCAAACCAACGTACGAGCCACACCCCGGCTGATCAGGAACTGACTTTAGGTGCTTGTCCAGTGCCAGCTTGAAGACTGCCAGGGGTCTGTTGGTAATCCCCCTTATGTGTGCTGGGAGGCAGTTGAACAGTCTCGGGCCCCTGACTTATTGTATGGTCTCTTAACGTGCTAGTGACACCCTGCTTTTCATTGGGGGGATGGTGCATCGTCTGCCAAGTCTTTTGCTTTCGTTAGTGAGTGATTTTCTTTGTGCAAGTTGGGTTACTGTCCTCTAGGATTTTCCAGGTTTTATATAATCATGTATCTCTCCTTCTGCGTTCCAGGGAATTTCAGGTTTTTGGAACTCAAGCGCTCCCAGTTTTTGAGGTGTTTTATCTCCCTTATGCACGCCGTGAAAGTTCTCTGTACATTTTCTAGGTCGGGCATTTCACCTGCCTTGAAAGGTGCTGTTAGTGTGCAGCAATATTCCAGCCTAGATAGAACAAGTGACCCGAAGAGTGTCATCATGGGCTTGGCCTCCTAGTTTTTAAGGTTCTCATTATCCATTCCCGTCATTTTCTAGCAGATGCGATTGATACAATGTTATGGTCCTTGAGGTGAGATCCTCCGACATGATCCCCTCCCAGGTCTTTGACGTTGGTTTTTTCGCTCTATTTTGTGGCCAGAATTTGTTTTGTACTCTGATGAAGATTTAATTTCCTCATGTTTACCATATCTGAGTAATTGAAATTTTCATCGTTGAACTTCATATTGTTTTCTGCAGCCCACTGAAAGATTTGGTTGATGTCCGCCTGGAGCCTTGCAGTGTCTGCAATGGAAGACACTGTCATGCAGATTCGGGTGTCATCTGCAAAGGAAGACCGGTGCTGTGGTGACATCCTTGTCTATGTCGGATATGAGGATGAGGAACAAGATGGGAGCTAGTACTGTGCCTTGTGGAACAGAGCTTTTCACCGTAGCTGCCTCGGACTTTACTCTGTTGACGACTACTCTCTGTGTTTGTTAGTGAGGAAATTATAGATCCATCGACCGACTTTTCCTGTTATTCCTTTAGCACGCATTTTGTGCGCTATTAAGTCATGGTCACACTTGTCGAAGGCTTTTGCAAAGTCTGTATATATTACATCTGCATTCTTTTTGTCTTCTAGTGCATTTAGGACCTTGTCGTAGTGATCCAATAGTTGAGACAGACAGGAGCGACTGTTCTAAACCCATGTTGCCCTGGGTTGTGTAACTGATGGGTTTCTAGATGGGTGGTGATCTTGCTTCTTAGGACCCTTTCAAAGATTTTTATGATATGGGATGTTAGTGCTATTGGTCTGTAGTTCTTTGCTGTTGCTTTACTGCCCCCTTTGTGGAGTAGGGCTATGTCTGTTGTTTTTAGTAACTGTGGGACGACCCCCGTGTCCATGCTTCCTCTCCATAGGATGGAAAAGGCTCGTGATAGGGGCTTCTTGCAGTTCTTGATGAACACAGAGTTCCATGAGTCTGGCCCTGGGGCAGAGTGCATGGGCATGTCATTTATCGCCTGTTCGAAGTCATTTGGCGTCAGGATAACATCGGATAGGCTTGTGTTAATCAAATTTTGTGGCTCTCTCATAAAAAATTCATTTTGATCTTCGACTCTCAGTCTGGTTAGCGGCTTGCTAAAAAAATGAGTCATATTGGGACTTGAATAGCTCACTCATTTCCTTGCTGTCATCTGTGTAGGACCCATCTTGTTTAAGTAGGGGCCCAATACTGGACGTTGTTCTCGATTTTGATTTGGCATAGGAGAAGAAATACTTTGGGTTTCTTTCGATTTCATTTATGGCTTTTAGTTCTTCCCGCGATTCCTGACTCCTAAAGGATTCTTTTAGCTTAAGTTCGATGCTTGCTATTTCTCTGACCAGTGTCTCCCTACGCATTTCAGATATATTGACCTCTTTTAGCCGCTCTGTTATTCTTTTCCGTCGCCTGTAAAGGGTGCTTAGCATATTCCCCCAATTCAGCATTTTGTAACCTGCCTCTGCCCCTAATTACATCATTCTACAAATACAGCCCCAGCTTTTCTATTATTCAGCCTTTCACAATTTTTCTACCATCATTAATTTAATCTCATCCCTGTATGTTTCTTCTTGTACCCTCTGTAGCCAGTATTTCAGGGGATGGGGAAAATTATATGAGATATTCATCTTACTTATAAATTTAAACACTAACCTTGTCACGTTAATCAGCTTGGGTAAGGAAGAATACCTATTCATATCAATGGCTAAGGAGGGACTACTGACTGGAGCTGTGTTCACCGTAATTTCGACAGGAGCAATATGTGCCTTTTGCACCGGCCAGTTAATTTTGTCCACCAGCCAACTTGGCCCTTTAAACCACGATAAATCACTCACAAATTTTTCATAAGTCAAGCCTCGGGACAAGAAGTCAGCCGAATTCTCGTCACCAGGAATGTGATTAAAGGTTAACATATGCTGACCCAAACTGTTATATTTCTCCTGTATTTGATTGATTTCAGCGACTCTATTTTGTACGTACACAGTCTTACTGTTACCATTACGAATCCATTGTAAGGACACCTCATTATCAGACCAAATTACGGTGTCGCTGATATTTATCTCTCGCAATTTATTTCTTATATAATTGGCTAATTTGACACCTACATAAATGGCCGTTAATTCCAACTGAGGTAAGGTACGTGATTTGACTGGAGCCACCTTAGCCTTAGACATAACAAGAGAAATGACACTATTACATTGAAGGTAAGCAACTGCTTCATATGCTAATTTCGAAGCATCGCAAAAAATGTGGAGTACATTTTCTCCATCTTGACTGGCCACATTACGTGGGAACTCCAACATTGGTAATTTTACATATTCGCCTATTAGTTCTTCCCACCTTTCAACAAATTCCTCAGGTAGGGTTTCATCCCAAGCACACTTAAACTTCCATGCTTCTTGTATCAACAATTTTCCTCTTATGGTAAGTGGTGACACTAAGCCTAGTGGATCGAAGCATTTTGAAACTTCTGCAAGACTCTCTTGGTTAATTTATTGGGCATGCTGTAGTAATTAGACTTTAACGATAACAAGTCTCTCTCTGTGTCCCAAGTCAGTCCCAGCACATTACTATATTTAGACACTTCAACTCCAGGGTTGTCTTTATTTATTTGAGCCCTTAAACTGGACAAATTACTGTTCCATTCCCTCAGGGGCATATTTGCACCTTTCATTATTTCATTAGCCCCTTCATATATGCTCATTAGTTCCTCTTCAGTAGACGTCACCCCCAGGAAATTGTCCACATAAAATTGTTTACCCATTACTCTACTCAGTGGACCACCCGTACGCTTAAGGTGTGCATTTATCGTTGCCTGGAGTAGGAACGGACTGGAGGTAGCACCAAACAATACACTTCTGAAGCGGAAAGTCTTCAGACGACTAAGTGGGTCACTAGGATTCTCAGGCCATAAGAACCTTGTGCAATCCCGGTCAGCCTCCTGCAGACCCACTCTCAGGAAAGCTTTACTTATGTCCGCCATGAAGGCATAATTCTTAACCCTGAAGTTTAATAATATGTCTCCCCGTTTTTCCGTCAGTGACGGACCTGTCATCAAACAGTCATTCAAACTAGGTACATTTTTGTAACTCCTGGCACTACAATTAAACACAATCCTCAGAGGAGTGGTCTTAGAATCCTTCTTCACTCTGTGATGTGGCAAATAGTGACCATAAATCTGAGCTTGCTCGGGAGGTACCTCCTCTATGAATTTATTATTTAACTGCTCATTAATTATATCATCGTAAGCAAGCAACAGTTCTGGTGTCTTGCTCAGTTCACGAAGCTGAGCCTTTAATTGTCCATAAGCCATCCGGTAATTAGTTGGTAGGTCTGGATGGTTCAGCTTCCACGGAAGTCTCACCCAGTATTGTCCAGATTCAAATTTAACATCCTTCTGGTATTGTTCTTGAGTAAAGGAATCATCTGGACTTTCTTCATTTACATTGATCCCTATGCTGTCCAATTCCCATAATTTATACACAGGTTCAACTTCATCCTCTATTGAAGTATATTTATACTGGGGAGATATTTCATGAGTAAGACACACTGTAACTGTAATTATGGCTTCCTCCAGTCATTCATTATCAGTACGAGGAAGCCTACCATACATCACGTGACCTTCTGCGGTCCTTAGAAGGGTGACTCCGCATTTCTTTGTCATACCCTTTACAAATTCAAATTCAAATTCAAATTCAAAGTTTATTCTCTATAAGGATTACAATGCTGAGTTTACAGAAATTTGGTTATTGTTTAGTTTACATGTAGTAAAATTGTGATTACAGACTGTACCACTAGAATGCTTAGCATGGCTAGGCATTTCGGGCAGACTTAGTTTTATTCTTAATTGTAAAATATTACAAATTATGAGGTAAGTTGGTATTATGGCTAAGTGACTAAATACTAGTTTGTGAGTTTAGCAATGTGAATGCTTTTGTTTTGGCACAGTACATTGTTTCAGTTTTGGAGTATCACAGGATTCATTATTTTAAAATTGAGATTAATATTTTGTTTATGGTCAAATGAGTGAGTGAGTGTAAGTTTTGAACACCAGGTGGTATTCGTGTAGTTAATTGACGGGGTGTATCAGGGAGATAAGATGTTTTCTAATGGTGTTTTTAAGGTGATGAATGTTTCTGCAGTTCTAGAGTTTCAGGTAGGGTATTCCAGATTTTAGGGCCTTTGACATACATTGAATTTTTGTAAAGGTTTAGTCTGACACGGGGAATGTCGTAGAGATGTTTGTGGGCTGGTGTTATGCCCGTGGGTTCTGTCACAACTATCAAGAAAGCATTTTAGGTCAAGGTTGATATTAGAGTTTTAGGCCCTGTAGATGTAGATTGCACAGTAGTAAGTGTGGATGTTTCTGAACTGGGAGTAAGTTTAGGTCTATGAAGAGTGGGGAAGGGTGTTGCCAGGGATGGGATTTTTGTGATTATTTTTTACTGCAGCTTTTTGTTGGGTTATTATTGGCTTTAGGTGTGTTGCTGCAGTTGATCCCCAAGCACAAATAGCATAGGTGAGGTATGGATAAAATAAGTGAGTGGTATAGTGTGAGAAGGGCATTTTGCGGAAAGTAGTATCGTATCTTGGAGAGGATCCCAACCGTTTTGGATACTTTTTTGGGTATATGCTGGATATGGGTGCTGAAATTCAGGTTGTTGTCAAGGTATAAGCTGGGAAATTCCCCCCATTATTTCTGGTAATTAGAGTGTAGTCAATCTTAATGTTAATTTTTGCATCTCCTGCATGCTACCAAACATAATATAGTAGGTTTTTCAGTGTTAAGCAAAAGTTTATTGGCTGTCATCCAAGTCGATTTTTTTAATCAGCTCCTCTTTCCCACAATGGTGTTGAGGGGTGGCAGATTTAGGGTGAGAGATGACATAAGTCGTGTCATCAGCAAAGGAATGGGTTTCAGGTGTTGGGATATGTTGGAAGGTCTTTGATGCATATGAGGAAGAGCAGGGGCCAAGGGAAACACTTCCCTGCGGAACTCCAGTATCACGTGGCCGTTTTTTGCTGATGCTGGTCTTTAATGGTGCCCGTACTGATACCTTTTTAGAAATGTAAGATTTGAAATAAGCAAGCGCATGGCCTCTTATACCGTAATGATCAAGTTTGTGGAGTAGGATGTCGTGGTCTACTGTGTCAAAACCTTTCCTTAGGTCAATAAAAATTTCCCTAGTGGATTATTCCTTATTTTCCATGCTGTGTAAAGCAGATCTAGCTTTTTATGATTGCATCATTAGTGCTTTTTTTTTTCCCTGAATCCAAATTGGCAGAGGTTGATATGTTTTGAGCCGTTATAAATGAATACAGTCCCCTGTGCACAAGTTTCTCTAAGATTTTGGATAGCAATGGTAAGTTAGATATTGGCCAAATAGTTGTTTAAGTCTGTAGGGTCACCACCTTTTTGTATTGGTGTAACCCTTCCCATCTTGAGAAGTTTCGGGAAGGTGCTTGTCTCTAGTGACTTGTTAAAAAGTAATGAAATAGCATGCAAAAGGGGACATGGGCCGCTCGTTTTGTACAGTAATGGTGGGACATGAGACAGTTTCCCCGAGTTATTTTTAAGTGACTTTAAAATCTCATGACTTCCGTGGGCTCAGTTGGTGCAAGTTAGAAGGAATTAGGGAAATTCCCATCTAGGTAGTCCCCGGCATGGGCATTGGTATGTGGGTTTTTTACTGGCGAGATTAGATCCTATGTTTGAGAAGAAGTCGTTTATCTTGTTAGCTGTGTCAGGGGGTTTGGAGTGGTGTTTCATTGGGTTTTTAGTTAGGACAATATTCTTGGTTTTTCTCAGTTTGTGGGTCCCTAGAAACTGAGAGAGTGCTTTTCCCGGTCTTTTTTATATTCCTCTAGTGTCTGTGAATTAGGGGTAGTATAGTTGTTTGGCTTTCTTTATTACTTTGGTGAAAAGCTGATGAATAGTGTTTAAAAATATCTTTGTGTATTAAGCCCTTGTCTATATTGCTTTTCATATTGGTGTTTCTTGTCAATGGATTTCAGAATGGTGCTGGTTAGCCATGGGCAAACCCAAACCGTTTGTTTGTGATCTGTTTTGTTTTTATAGGACAATGTTTGTTGTATAGTCTAAGTAATTTGTTAAGAAAAAAGTCTGTCCAGTCATCAAAACCATTGGGCCTTGGGGGAATTCTGGGAGGCCAATCAACTGTCTCTAGGTCAGCTGTGAACTTCCTTACTGAGGCCTCGTATGGAGTCTAAATGAGACTCTGTTGTATTCAAGTGGGGGGTTTATAATGTTTGTCAGGAGGAAGGTAGGGTAGTGGTCTGTAGTGCTATCTGTGATTATCCCTGATTTAAGGGGGGCTAGTATATTGGTCCATATGTGGTTATTATGGTTGCACTTGTCTCAGTGAGCCTGGTTGGTTTAGTTATTGTTGGTATGAGAAGTGTGTTGTTCATATTGTTGATGAAATCAGTTACGGCTGATCATCTAGTAAGCCAAGGTTGATTTTTTAAAGTCTCCCGCTAAGAGAAGGTGGTGCTTATTCTTTTTTCTGTTTGTTATTAGTGACTTTAATTTCTCACTGAAATTTGGGATGTTTGTGTGAGGTATCGGTAAAAAGGCACCGATTTTATAGGCGTTTAAGGTTTTTTACAGTAAAATTTTGCAAAATGTATTCCCCAAATTCATCACTAAAGCAAAATGGTGCTAAGACAAGATAATTGGTTAGAGTAATAGATGCAATACCACCCCCAACTTGGTTTGGTCTGCAGTTGTGAATTGCTGTGTATCCTTTGGGAGAGGGTAGATATCTATTGTGTCCTGCTTAAGCCAGGTCTCAGTAAGAATTTAAAGCAGGGAGAAGGGTGTCTTTAGTGATTCAAGGGGGTGCTAGGAGGTCATCATAGTGTTTGCCCTTTAAAGGGCCTGATGTTGTAGTTAAGTACTGATAGATTTTTGCTTGTTTAGGATAGTGGTGGCTTGTGATGCTGTGTAATAAAGGGAGTTTACTTTCCAATAGGTTTTGATTGGGTGTCAGATTATGGAGGTTTAGATCAGGGTCAACTTGATCAATCATCTTCTAGGTTTAAATTATGGTTATTTATATCCTGAGTTGTGTGTTGAGTTCTAGTACTGATATCTGTAGTGGTAGGAAGTTTGGACAAGTATATAGCTAGAGTATTTTGGTCATGTAGGGTATAGTCAGTACTACACATAATGAAGTTGATGTTGTCTATGTGTTGTGCTGGAATGAACTAAAGTACAACTAGGTATAAACTAGTAATATAAAAATACAATTGCATTGCATAGGCAATGGGGTCGAAGAGGTATGGGGTAGGTTTAAAAATGTAGTGTTAAAGTGTTCAGCAGAAGTTTGTGGTTACAGGAATGTGGGTGCAGGAGGGAAGAGGAGCGATTCGCGGAATGATGATGTAAAGAGAGTAGTAGGGAGAAAAAGTTAGCATATTAGAAGTTTTTACAAAGTAGAAGTGATGCAAGGAGGGAAGAGTATATGGAGAAAAAGAGAGAGGTGAAGCAATGTAAAAAGAGAGCAAATGAGAGAGTGGGTGAGATGTTATCAACAAATTTTGTTGAAAATAAGAAAAGTTTTGGAGTGAGATTAACAAGTTAAGAAAGCCTAGAGAACAAATGGATTTGTCAGTTAAAAATAGGAGGGAGAGTTATTAAATGGAGAGTTAGAGGTATTGGGAAAGATGGAGGGAATATTTTGAGGAATTGTTAAATGTTGTGAAGATAGGGAAGCTGTGATTTCGTGTATAGGGCAAGGAGGAATAACATCTTGTAGGAGTAAGGAAGAGCCAGTTGTGAGTGAGGGGGAAGTTCGTGAGGCAGTAGGTAAATGAAAGGGGGTAAGGCAGCCGGATTGATGGGATAAAGATAGAAATGTTAAAAGCAGGTGGGATATAGTTTTGGAGTGGTTGGTGCAATTATTTAATAAATGTATGAAGAGGGTAAGGTACCTAGGGATTGGCAGAGAGCATGCATAGTTCCTTTGTATAAAGGCAAAGGGGATAAAAGAGAGTGCAAAAATTATAGGGGGATAAGTCTGTTGAGTGTACCTGGTAAAGTGTATGGTAGAGTTATAATTGAAAGAATTAAGAGTAAGACGGAGAATTTGGATAGCAGATGAACAAGGAGGCTTTAGGAAAGGTAGGGGGTGTGTGGACCAGGTGTTTACAGTGAAACAAAATAAGTGAACAGTATTTAGATAAGGCTAAAGAGGTCTTTGTGGCATTTATGGATTTGGAAAAGGCGTATGACAGGGTGGATAGGGGGGCAATGTGCAGATGTTGCAAGTGTATGGTGTTTGGAGGTAGGTTACTGAAAGCAGTGAAGAGTTTTTACGAGGATAGTTTAGGCTCAAGTTAGAGTATGTAGGAAAGAGGGAAATTTTTTCCCAGTAAAAGTCGGCCTTAGACAAGGATGTGTGATGTCACCGTGGTTGTTTAATATATTTATAGATGGGGTTGTAAGAGAAGTAAATGCGAGGGTCTTGGCAAGAGGCGTGGAGTTAAAAGATAAAGAATCACACACAAAGTGGGAGTTGTCACAGCTGCTCTTTGCTGATGACACTGTGCCCTTGGGAGATTCTGAAGAGAAGCTGCAGAGATTATTGGATGAATTTGGTAGGGTGTGCAAAAGAAGAAAATTAAAGGTGAATACAGGAAAGAGTAAGGTTATGAGGATAACAAAAAGATTAGGTGATGAAAGATTGAATAATCAGATTGGAGGGAGGAGTATGGAGGAGGTGAACGTATTCAGATATTTGGGAGTGGACGTGTCAGCGGATGGGTCTATGAAAGATGAGGTGAATCATAGAATTGATGAGGGAAAAAGAGTGAGTGGTGCACTTAGGAGTCTGTGGAGACAAAGAACTTTGTCCTTGGAGGCAAAGAGGGGAATGTATGAGAGTATAGTTTTACCAACGCTCTTATATGGGTGTGAAGCGTGGGTGATGAATGTTGCAGCGAGGAGAAGGCTGGAGGCAGTGGAGATGTCATGTCTGAGGGCAATGTTGGTGGTGTGAATATAATGCAGAGAATTCGTAGTTTGGAAGTTAGGAGGAGGTGCGGGATTACCAAAACTGTTGTCCAGAGGGCTGAGGAAGGGTTGTTGAGGTGGTTCGGACATGTAGAGAGAATGGAGCGAAACAGAATGACTTCAAGAGTGTATCAGTCTGTAGTGGAAGGAAGGGGGGTAGGGGTCGGCCTAGGAAGGGTTGGAGGGAGGGGGTAAAGGAGGTTTTGTGTGCGAGGGGCTTGGACTTCCAGCAGGCATGCGTGAGCGTGTTTGATAGGAGTGAATGGAGACAAATGGATTTTAATACTTGACGTGCTGTTGGAGTGTGAGCAAAGTAACATTTATGAAGGGATTCAGGGAAACCGGCAGGCCGGACTTGAGTCCTGGAGATGGGAAGTACAGTGCCTGCACTCTGAAGGAGGGGTGTTAAAGTTGCAGTTTAAAAACTGTAGTGTAAAGCACCCTTCTGGCAAGACAGTGATGGAGTGAATGATGGTGAAAGTTTTTCTTTTTATGGCCACCCTGCCTTGGTGGGAATCGGCCAGTGTGATAATAATAAAAAATAAAAAAAATTAAAAATAGAACAAGACTCTCACTTGTAATTGCACTAAGGTCTAATAATGACTTTTGTGGAGTCTATGTTTTGAGCTAGAGTGAGCTATAGTACAATAGGTTTAATCTAATAATATAAAAATACAAATTAAAAATAGCACTAGTCTCTCACTAGTAATTGCACTATGGTCTAATATAGTGAATTTGGTATTGACTATGTATTGAGTTAGAATGAGCTATGGTACAACTGAATTTAATCTAATAATATAAAAATACAAATTAAAAATAGCACCAGTCTCTCACTAGTAATTGCACTATGGTCTAATATAGTGAATTTGGTATTGACTATGTATTGAGCTAGAAAGAGCTATAGTACAACTAGGTTTAGTCTAATAATATAAAAATACAAATTACAAATAGCACCAGTCTCTCACTAGTAATTGCACTATGGTCTAGTATAGTGAATTTGTATTGACTATGTATTGAGCTAGAATGAGCTAGAGTAAAACTGTGATTAATCTAATAATATAATAAAGAAACAAGACTCTCAACTGTAATTGCACTAAGGTCTTATATAAGTTGTTTACAAGAATTAGAGTATAATTAGATTTAAATTGACAGGAAAAAATACACAAATTAAGGTAGCAAAGAAAAATTTAAAAAAAATGATAAAAAAAAAATTGGCAATGACTTGGGGTATAATATGCTAGTAAGATGGTAGACAGGATAATATAAAAGTTGTAGTTGAAATACTAGTTTAAAAAGTATGGAATAAAAATGGTCAATAAAAGAGTTTACAATAAGTTTGATCAATTTTGTTTAAAGTAAAATTGGGCAATAATGGGATTTAGAATAAAATTGGGCAATTGGTATTTTTTAAAGTTTTGGTAGAATTATTGAAGACAAGTTAGGGTTTAGTTTTTAATAAAATAAGATGGAACAGTGTTTGGGGTTTAAGTTGTAAAAAAGGAGATAGATTCTGTAGATATTAAACACAATTAAGACTATGAGGTGGGAATGGTCGTTGAATACAACAATGACAATCAAAAGTAGTTGGGGTATTAGATTTTAGGGGGGCCACAAATTTATGACAATATAACACTAACAGTGATTGCTGATGTTATGAATAAAAAGAAGTTGGATGTCCTGGCCTAAGCGAAAACAAAGCTAAAGGGGGGTAGGGAGTTTCAGGGGGGGGAAATAAATGGGTTTAAAATCGGGAAAGTATTGAGAGAGTTAGAGCAAAGGAAGGGGTAGCAGTAATGTTAAATGATCAGTTATGGAAGGAGAAAAGAGAATATGAATGTGTAAATTCAAGAATTATGTGGATTAAAGTAAAGGTTGGATGCGAGAAGTGGGTCACAATAAGCGTGTATGCCCCTGGAGAAGAGAGGAATGCAGGGGGAGAGGAGAGATTTTGGGAGATGTTAAGTGAATGTATAGGAGCCTTTTGAACCAAGTGAGAGAGTAATTGTGGTAGGGGATGAATGCTAAAGTAGGAGAAACTTTTAGAAAGGGTGTGGTTAGGTAAGTTTGGGGTGCCAGGTGTAAATGATAATAGGAGCCCTTTGATTGAACTTTGTATAGAAAGGGGTTTTAGTTATAGGTAATACATATTTTAAGAAAAAGAGGATAAATAAGTATACAAGTATGATGTAGGGCGAAATGAGAGTAGTTTGTTGGATTATGTATTGGTAGATAAAAGACTGTTGAGTAGACTAAAGGATTTTACATGTTTATAAAGGGGCCACAGATATATCAGATCACTTTTAGTTGTAGCTACACTGGAGTAAAAGGTAGATGGGATACAAGGAGAATAGAAGCATCAGGGAAGAGAGAGGTGAAGGTTTATAAACTAAAAGAGGAGGCAGTTAGGGGAAAAATATAAACAGCTATTGGAGGATAGATGGGCTAATGAGAGCATAGGCAATGGGGGCGAAGAGGTATGGGGTAGGTTTAAAAATGTAGTGTTAGAGTGTTCAGCAGAAGTTTGTGGTTTCAGGAAAGTGGGTGCGGGAGGGAAGAGGAGCGATTGGTGAAATGATGATGTAAAGAGAGTAGTAAGGGAGAAAAAGTTAGCATATGAGAAGTTTTTACAAAGTGAGTGATGCAAGGAGGGAAGAGTATATGGAGAAAAAAAGAGAGGTTAAGAGAGTGGTGAAGCAATGTAAAAGGAGAGCAAATGAGAGAGTGGGTGAGATGTTTTTCAACAAATTTTGTTGAAAATAAGAAAAAGTTTTGGAGTGAGATTAACAAAATTAAGAAAACCCAGAGAACAAAAAGGATTTGTCAGTTAAAAATAGGAGAGGAGAGTTTATTAAATGGAGAGTTAGAGGTTTGGGAAGATGGAGGGAATATTTTGAGGAATTGTTAAATGTTGATGAAGATAGGGGAAGCTGTGATTTCGTGTATAGGGCTAGGAGGAATAACATCTTGTAGGAGTGAGGAAGAGCCAGTTGTGAGTGTGGGGGAAGTTCGTGAGGCAGTAGGTAAAAGAAAGGGGGTAAGGCAGCCGGGATTGATGGGATAAAAATAGAAATGTTAAAAGCAGGTGGGGGTATTTGTTTTGGAGTGGTTGGTGCAATTATTTAATAAATGTATTGAAGAGGGGGAGTACCTAGGGATTGGCAGAGAGCATGCATAGTTCCTTTGTATAAAGGCAAAGGGGGATAAAGAGAGTGCAAAAATTATAGGGGGATAAGTCTGCTGAGTATAACCTGGTAAAGTGTATTGTAGAGTTATTATTTAAAGAATTAAGAGTAAGACGGAGAAAAGGATAGCAGATGAACAAGGAGGCTTTAGGAAGGTAGGGGGTGTTTTGGACCAGGGGTTTACAGTGAAAAATATAAGTGAACAGTAAATTTTGATAAGGCTAAAGAGGTCTTTGTGGCATTTTATGGATTTGGAAAAGGCGTATGACAGGGTGGATGGGGGGCAATGTGGCAGATTGTTTCAAGTGTATGGTGTAGGAGGGAGGTTCTGAAAACAGTGAAGAGTTTTTACGAGGATAGTGAGGATCAAGTTAGAGTATGTAGGAAAGAGGGGAAAATTTTTTCCAGTAAAAGTAGGC
>NC_069400.1:46680940-46702276 GCF_026875155.1 Cherax quadricarinatus
GCAGCGAGGAGAAGGCTGGAGGCAGGGGGAGATGTCATGTCTGAGGGCAATGTGTGATGTGAATATAATGCAGAGAATTCGTAGTTTGGAAGTTAGGAGGAGGTGCGGGATTACCAAAACTGTTGTCCAGAGGGCTGAGGAAGGGTTGTTGAGGTGGTTTCGGACATGTAGAGAGAATGGAGCGAAACAGAATGACTTCAAGAGTGTTTCAGTCTGTAGTGGAAGGAAGGCGGGGTAGGGGTCGGCCTAGGAAAGGTTGGAGAGAGGGGGGTAAAGGAGGTTTTGTGTGCGAGGGGCTTGGACTTCCAGCAGGTATGCATGAGCGTGTTTGATAGGAGTGAATGGAGACAAATGGTTTTTAATACTTGACGTGCTGTTGGAGTGTGAGCAAAGTAACATTTATGAAGGGGTTCAGGGAAACCGGCAGGCCGGACTTGAGTCCTGGAGATGGGAAGTACAGTGCCTGCATTCTGAAGGAGGGGTGTTAATGTTGCAGTTTAAAAACTGTAGTGTAAAGCACCCTTCTGGCAAGACAGTGATGGAGTGAATGATGGTGAAAGTTTTTCTTTTTCGGGCCACCCTGCCTTGGTGGGAATCGGCCAGTGTGATAATAAAATAATAAATAACACTAACGGTGGACTATGGGTATTATCTGCACTTTCCTCTGATTCTGTTAGTCCAGCCTCACTTAGAAATGTTTTAAGGTCATGTTCTGTGGAGATGATGTATCTCTTCCCAGTGGGCTGTTTCCTAACTGCTATTTTTCCATCCCTCACAAAGCACTGGTGGATTTTTTGGGCATAGCGCAATTTTCTTAGCCGATAAAGAAGGTTTTGTCTTGTTTTGGTAAGGCACTCATTGACGTAAACATCAGTTTTCATAGAAATAGATGTTTTTAGTAGGTTGTTTCTTTGTAGGCTAGTTTGGAATTTTAACAGCACTGTTTTTTTACCTGCTTGGTAGCCCATCAGTTTGCAATCCTTTAGGTCGTCACTACGTATATTAAGGCGAAGGTGGTCCTTGATAAGCTGTAGGGTGGTCTCCATGCAGGTCTCTTGGGTGACTGTGGCTGGGAGATGTTTGCTGTTAACTACAACAGCGTCAGATAGCTGCTGTTGGTCATTATGGTCTTGGAAGTTGGTTATGACATTGGCAAGTTGTTGGTCCACTCTTGATCTTTCCTCTGTAATGTTGGTAGTAAGTAGGGTGACTTGGTCTTTTAGAGTGTTGATGGTGTCTAGGGACCGGGTGTGGGTGTTGCTTTGTTGTTCTAGAGTGTCTAGTTTATGTTCTAGAGCAGTGATCTTGTTGAGGTAATCTGCATTGCTAGCCTTTAGTTCCTGCATTTCTTGAGTTAGTTTGGTGATCGTTTGGTTCTGAATCATAAGGAGTTTAGCTATTCGGGGTCGGTGATCTTCTTGACATCAAATACTGGGAAGGAGTTATCTTGGACTGTAGCGGCGGCCATGTTTGTTGTTGTCTGTCGTGTGTTGTGGTGATGCCGGTGGGTGATGAGGGTTGTGTCCTGGCTGGCAGTACCACAAGTTTTCCTCGTGTTATTACTGCTCTCACCTTTGATGTTAGGAGTCCTTAGCTGGTTACTGGATCTTCTTTTATTGTTCTGACCCTTGTCCATTGGCTGTGGCTTCGGGTGAATAGTAGGCGATGGGTGATGGGTGAATGTTGTGGAGTATCAAAGGTGGCATAATGGTCACTACCTATCAAAATATCTATTGGCCCCACAGAATCATTATTTACAACAGAAGATGCCAAATTTACCTTACTTGAAAGCCTTTCAGTAGCGTTACCAAGCCCTATTGTAGATATTTTCTCTGGGAGCCTATCCACAATTACGGCATTAATACGTTTTCTCTCATTGCCCAGCCTGACAGTTACATAAACAGTGTCGTATGACTGGGCCTTCTTATGCGAGAGAAAGCCAGATAACTTGAGTATAGCAGGATCTCCCATTTGTACCTTCATCCATTAAGGCAATTACGTTTTATGAAGGTACGTTGTGATCCCTGATCCAGTAATGCTGTTACAGTTTTGGATTTACGCCATTTATCATTAATCACCACATCCAACAAAGGTAAAGCTACCTCAGCTAGGCCATCATTACCGATATTAGCTGCAATCTTTACGTTGGCTACTTTTGTGTCCGAGTTATTATCACTATCAGTACTATTGTTACCATCCTTACGATTAGATCCGCCCTTACACATAGCTATGTGGTGTCTTCCCTTGTTACACTGATAACAATGGTTCAAGTTAGCACGGCAATCCCTTACATTATGATTTCCTAGACACCTGATACATCTAGCAAGCTCTTCCAATCTTTCCACTTTAACATCCCATGAATTATAGGCATTACAGTTCTTAGAGAAATGAGTACCGTTGCAGAAGATACAATCTCTCCTTTCTTTGCCTGACCTCTTATCAACTGGGCTACCCTTATTGTGGTACTTCCTCCTCTTGCTTTGATGTGGAGAACCACTATTACTGGCCCCTGTCACTTGATATGTGCCTACGTAACCCCCGTTTAGTAGGTGACTTATGTTTATTAATATTGGGATAAAGTTTCCTTTTGTGGAACTTGACAGGTGCACTGGGGTCTGTAGACGTGGTATTCCTAGAGGTAATGGGTTGGCTGGTCTGCAGTTGGACAATTAGCTCCTGCAGGCCCACTCTTATTTCTTCCAACCCGAAGTAACCCTTGTGATATCTGTTAGATAGCCACTCTATTGTCTTGTGGTTCAATTTATTCTGAATCAAGGCACTCAACAACCACTCTGCTCCCTCCAGATCATATTTATTACTCAAGGTCTTAAGAGTGCTTTCTAGTTTGATCCTAAATTGCTGTAAGCCGTTGCGGTTGTGAGCTGGAGTCTTCAAACTAGCCAAATTAGCTACTAGATCCAGCCTGCTTTGCTCCAAGTTACCATAAGTGACCTCCAACAAGTCAACTGCCTCACTATAGGAGTCATCTACATTTGGGAATGCTTGTATGAGAACATGTGCATCTCCCCTTACTTGTCCCTTTAAATAGCATAATTTGGTGACACTTGCAAGATCATGTACGACTGCTTTAAAGATAGACCAAAACTCCTCCCAGTTTTCTCCCGGATTAAACACAGGCATGCATAATTCTGGGAGTTTTGGTAGACACCTCTGATTTTCCTTACTAGGTTGACCAACAACATTGTTTACACCTTTACCTTCTCCAAAACCTTAGTTTTGCAGGACACAATGTTGTCCTCCACTTCATAATATTGATCCAGCAGCCGCTCCCTTTCAGCATCATCTGCACATTTCACCAGAAGATCGCTCTCACAGTCCTTATACCACAATTTATATGACTCATATCTATTTTTTAAGGCATCTAGGTGTAACTTTAATTCATCATGGTTTACCGTTTCTAGTCCCATTAACTCCATACACTTGTTGTATGATTTAGTAACATGACCCTTCCGAGCTTGTAGTGACGCTTTCTTTGCTTTGGCATCCATGGACTTGCCAGCCACACTAACTTCCTCAGACCCAGTCATGGTTAGGGAATTAATAATCACCAATTATACAACTTAAGCAGACACCTTGTGAGAGTAATTCTTGCACTTTACTCTTGTATAAATCCTAGCCACCCAGTATCAGTCTGCTATAACTAGAAAGGTTACTTAACTGTGGGTGATTGATGCTCCTTATTTCCTCCATTCACCATCTCATTTCGATGTCCTGCTACGCCGACACGGTTCTTATTCCAGCAGGACGAGGTATCCGTTGGTTTGTCCCGGTTTAGAAGTCGTGATTCCATATGAACTTCACTATCCTCGGGACGGGAACCACGTGTTCACTCGGAGCAGGGCGACTTATTTCACTTCCTGCATTCTCTTAACTTAATGTTATTATCACTGATTACATTACCATTCACAAGACGATTTAACTTCTCATAATTATTATACACATTAGAGGTCACTCCATTAAGATCTGAGACCGATGAGTGATGATTAAACCACGGGTAATTTCCCCGGGACACTCCATGGTGACGCGCCAGTCCCCACCGGTCATACCATTATTCACTAATTTTACTACTTTATTACGGTGGTCCCGTAAATCCTGTTCCCTCACACTTCACCAGGAACAGTTACGACACTTCCTGTTATGAAGTGAGGCCTATATTAATCCTTAGGCCGCCGTGAACGCCAATTTCCTGGTCCCATGTTTTCACAGCCTCCTCACTACCTTCAAAAAACTCCCGCTCCCCATGCCCTTAGTCGACCTGCCCCCCCCCCCCCCCCCGCACATCCGCGCAGGCTCAGGGCGAACCCGGTTGGTTCTATTCAAAATACAAATACATTTTGACCCAAATCAACACATTAAACACTTATTAGGCACTATAGCTTCGGAAATTAAATAATTTCCACAGATATGGTGTGACTACCGCCCACAGGATGGGTATGATGTGACTACCGCCCACAGGATGGGTATGATGTGACTACCACCCACAGGATGGGTATGTTGTGACTACCGCCCACAGGATGGGTATGGTGTGACTACCGCCCACAGGATGGGTATGGGGTACATAATAAAGATATTAAACTAACTAAACTGACCTTGATGAAATAATTATGTGGCCCGGTGGCCTGGTGGCTAAAGCTCCCGCTTCACACACGGAGGACCCGGGTTCGATTCCCGGCGGGTGGAAACATTTCGACACGTTTCCTTACACCTGTTGTCCTGTTCACCTAGCAGCAAATAGGTACCTGGGTGTTAGTCGACTGGTGTGGGTCGCATCCTGGGGGACAAGATTAAGGACCCCAATGGAAATAAGTTAGACAGTCCTCGATGACGCACTGACTTTCTTGGGTTATCCTGGGTGGCTAACCCTCCGGGGTTAAAAATCCGAACGAAATCTTATCTTATCTCTTATCTTCCCTATAAGAGAAGAGTTTTCTATGTTACCTCTGGTAGCAATACAGAAAACGGTGTACTGTACATGGAAAACAATAAGAAATCACATATCGCATAAATATACCCAAAATAGCGCGATTTTAGTGACTTTTTATTAATTTCTTGACGTAATTAGCTACTCCACGCGTTTACCCGAATATCTCGAAAGTAAGATTTTGTCCTATTCATTGTCACTGTACCATTATTAATGATTGGAATGAAATGATTTTCACAGACAAAATAAAACAAAGTGTGTTTGAATTTACAATTAAAATTTTTTTGGAATACCTCAAATATTTTTTATTTTGTGCGGGGAAAAAAAGATATATTGGTGAGTGTCAAAAAAGGAAGTTAGTTAGTTAGGTTTAATATGTTTATTGTGGAAAATTTTTTAATTTTCCGAAACTATAGTGCCTAATAGGTGTTTAATGTGTCTATATGGGTCAAAAATGTATTTGAAAATAAGAGTAGAACCAAGAGTTCCCTTTGCGCATGCGCGGATGTGCGGGGGGGGGAGGCGCGGATTGTTTTGAATGTGGTGAAGAAGCTGAGAAAGCATGGAACCACAAAATTGACATTCACGGCGGCCTAAGGATTAATATAGGCCTCATTTCATAATAAGAAGTGTCGTAACTGTTCCTGGTGGAGAGTGAGGGAACGTGATTTACGGGACCAAGGTAATAGAGTGGTAAAAAGTGTGATAAGAGTAGGACGGGGTGGCAGGTGCACGGCCAGGGTGTGTCCAGGGGACATACCCGTGTGTTAATCCTTGCTCATCGGCCTCAGATCTTAATGGAGTGACCTTTAATTTGTATAATAGTTATGAGACGTTAAATCGTCTTGTGAATGGTAATGTAATCAGTGATAATAACATTGAGTTAAGAGAATGCGGGATGTGAAATAGAGCGCCTTGCTCCGAGTGAACGTGTGACTCTCGTACCGGGGATAATGGAGATTTATGGAATCACGACTTCTAACCGGGACAAACCGACGGATACCTCGTCCTGCCAGAATGAGAACCGTGTCGGTGTAGCAGGACATCGAAACTGAGATGGTGAATGGAAGAAATAAGGAGTATCAATCACCCACAGTTAAGTAACCCTTCTAGTTATAACAAACCTATGCTGGCCAGTGGTGTTATGTTGTAATTAGATAGGTTATGAGTGATCCAACTACATCAAGTGACCACCAGAGAACATCTGGTAAGTGGTGGGATTATGTATAAATGTTTTCCTTGATGGATGTATCCAGGTGTATCCTACCCCCCTCCCCTTCATTCAGCTAAACTAATATAATCTATACAGTCCACAATTAATTAGTAGCACCGTACTTGTGGGTGCTACCCAATCCATACTGGTCTCGGATAGATATGGATAAGATTGTGAGGTCGAGGGGACCACTTGGTGCGACCAGGGGTGGTTAAGTTTTCTCACATGTCTACACGGGGTGACTACGGTAAACAATATGATTGTCTCCCAATGAGATTACTGGTATGTATATAATGTTGAGGTACATACAGGTAAGCACCCTAGAAAATTTTCCATATCTGCTATGAAAAACCAACGTCAAAGACCTGGGAGTGATCATGTCGGAGGATCTCACCTTCAAGGACCATAACATTGTATCAATCACATCTGCTAGAAAAATGACAGGATGGATAATGAGAACCATCAAAACTAGGGATGCCAAGCCCATGATGACACTCTTCAGGTCGCTTGTTCTATCTAGGCTGGAATATTGCTGCACACTAACAGCACCTTTCAAGGCAGGTGAAATTGCTGACCTAGAAAATGTACAGAGAACCTTCACGGCACGCATAACGGAGATAAAACACCTCAATTACTGGGAGCGCTTGAGGTTCCTGAACCTGTATTCCCTGGAACGCAGGCGGGAGAGATATATGATTATATACACCTGGAAAATCCTAGAGGGACTAGTACCGATCTTGCACACAAAAATCACTCACTACGAAAGCAAAAGATTTGGCAGACGATGCAACATCCCCCCAATGAAAAGCAGGGGTGTCACTAGCACGTTAAGAGACCATACAATAAGTGTCAGGGGCCCGAGACTGTTCAACTGCCTCCCAGCATACATAAGGGGGATTACCAACAGACCCCTGGCAGTCTTCAAGCTGGCACTGGACAAGCACCTAAAGTCGGTTCCTGATCAGCCGGGCTGTGGCTCGTACGCTGGTTTGCGTGCAGCCAGCAGTAACAGCCTGGTTGATCAGGCTGTGATCCACCAGGAGGCCTGGTCACAGACCGGGCCGCGGGGGCGTTGACCCCCGGAACTCTCTCCAGGTAAACTCCAGGTAAACTCCAGGTATCTTTCCCTCCTGCATTGCAGGGAGTACAGATTCAGGAACTTCAAGCACTCCCAGTAATTGAGGTGCTTTATCTCCGTTATGCGCGCCATGAAGGTTCTCTGTACATTTTCTAGGTCAGCAATTTCACCTGCCTTGAAAGGTGCTGTTAGTGTGCAGCAATATTCCAGCCTAGATAGAACAAGTGACCTGAAGAGTGTCATCATGGGCTTGGCATCCCTAGTTTTGAAGGTTCTCATTATCCATCCTGTCATTTTTCTAGCAGATGCGATTGATACAATGTTATGATCCTTGAAGGTGAGATCCTCTTACATGATCACTCCCAGGTCTTTGACGTTGGTGTTTCGCTCTATTTTGTGGCCAGAATTTGTTTTGTACTCTGATGAAGATTTAATTTCCTCGTGTTTACCATATCTGAGTAATTGGAATTTCTCATTGTTGAACTTCATATTGTTTTCTGCAGCCCACTGAAAGATTTGGTTGATGTCCGCCTGGAGCCTTGCAGTGTCTGCAATGGAAGACACTGCCATGCAGATTCGGGTGTCATCTGCAAAGGAAGACACGGTGCTGTGGCTGACATCCTTGTCTATGTCAGATATGAGGATGAGGAACAAGATGGGAGCGAGTACTGTGCCTTGTGGAACAGAGCTTTTCACCGTAGCTGCCTCGGACTTTACTCTGTTGACTACTACTCTCTGTGTTCTGTTAGTCAGGAAATTATAGATCCATCGACCGACTTTTCCTGTTATTACTTTAGCACGCATTTTGTGCGCTATTACGCCATGGTCACACTTGTCGAAGGCTTTTGCAAAGTCTGTATATATTACATCTGCATTCTTTTTGTCTTCTAGTGCATCTAGGACCTTGTCGTAGTGATCCAATAGTTGAGACAGACAGGAGCGACCTGTTCTAAACCCATATTGCCCTGGGTTGTGTAACTGATGGGTTTCTAGATGGATGGTGATCTTGCTTCTTAGGTCCCTTTCAAAGATTTTTATAATATGGGATGTTAGTGCTATCGGTCTGTAGTTCTTTGCTGTTGCTTTACTGCCCCCTTTGTGGAGTGGGGCTATGTCTGTTGTTTTTAGTAACTGTGGGACGGCCCCCGTGTCCATGCTCCCTCTCCATAGGATGGTAAAGGCTCGTGATAGGGGCTTCTTGCAGTTCTTGATGAACACGGAGTTCCATGAGTCTGGCCCTTCCGCAGAGTGCATGGGCATGTCATTTATCGCCTGTTCGAAGTCATTTGGCGTCAGGATAACATCAGATAGGCTTGTGTTAACCAAATTCTGAGGCTCTCTCATAAAAAAATCATTTTGATCTTCGACTCTCAGTCTGGTTAGCGGCTTGCTAAAAACTGAGTCAAATTGGGACTTGAGTAGCTCACTCATTTCCTTGCTGTCATCTGTGTAGGACCCATCTTGTTTAAGTAAGGGCCCAATACTGGACGTTGTTCTCGACTTTGAAACCATACCCCCGGCCGGGATTGAACCCGCGGTCATGAGTCTCAAAACTCCAGCCCGTCGCGCTAACCACTAGACCAGCTAGCTGGTCTAGTGGTTAGCGCGACGGGCTGGAGTTTTGAGACTCATGACCGCGGGTTCAATCCCGGCCGGGGGTATGGTTTATTTGCAATCGTGTCATTACGATTTCTTAAGTCTTCTCGACTTTGATTTGGCATAGGAGAAGAAATACTTTGGGTTTCTTTCGATTTCATTTATGGCTTTTAGTTCTTCCCGCGATTCCTGACTCCTATAAGGTTAAGTTCGATGTTTGCTATTTCTCTGACCAGTGACTCCCTACGCATTTCAGATATATTGACCTCTTTTAGCCGCTCTGTTATTCTTTTCCGTCGCCTGTAAAGGGAGCGCCTGTCTCTTTCTATTTTACATCTACTCCTCCTTTTTCTTAGAGGAATAAGCCTTGTGCATACATCGAGTGCCACTACTATTGTTACTACCATTACCACTGTTGCTACTACTACTACTAATATTGTGAAAATTTGTCTAGACTGCCTCCATGTGAGTTGCTTACCCTAGCCAGCTTTGTTGACACCGAGCTCTGAGGTCGGCACCTCAGCCTCACAAGTGGCTTACAGGACAGATTTCCACAAATGACTGATGTTGCAAGAAAATCTCGCCCGCATGCACGAATAAAGGGCTAACTTACTTGGTGTTGGAGAATATTCTCTGGTCTTCAACCTCCCTAAGCTTTAGCCCCTCTGGACTTCCCCTCAGAACCACGTGCACCTGGGAGCCTTAATTCCTGCAATATTCAGTCATTATTAGTGACCTGCCTGTGCCTTAGAAATTCCTGTTTCCAAGGGGGTGAGTATCCCCTAGTATAACTATGCAGAAAGTGATACTAGCTTCTAAGGCCTAACCACGAAGAGTCGCCGCCACGTACCGAACATGGGCCGCCCGTCTGCACAAAGACCCATAGCTCAACTCACTCGCAAATTCCCCCCAGAAACTGGCCAGAAAACTGAGAAGGAAAGGGAGGTCTTGTCTTACTGTATGGGCCTGATGGAGGAGGACATCTACAGTATGTCAAGGTGCCTTCACCAGATTTCCCCAGGGCCTAGTATGTGTAGACACGTGGGGGCACCGCCCTGATGTTCACGGCACTTGTTACTCGGTTGGTGTCTGATCTTAGAAGAAGGCACAGTGGTCTCAAAACCCCATGTGCCAGAATTCAAACTTGGGCTGTCAGTTCTCCCTAACTAATATAACCTAGCGTATGCCTACATTATCGGCCTATTACTACCTACGTTAAGGTCTTAGGTCTACATTATTATTATCTACAGTTGCCTCAATAATCCTAATATTAGTGTAGTAATAGTATAAACTACCTACTTCTTCCTTGAAGGGTAAATCTATCAATTAAGATGTACCTTCCAACTGCCTTCGCCAACCAGGGTGTGTGTGTGTGTTTTTGGTGGGTGTAAGGGCCACCCAACCCAGCCATTCCATCTGCGACCTGATGGGATCTTTGTACGACGTATCTGCCATGTGGAACTTTAGGATAGAATAAATTTCCACATCCTCCCACCGGCGAAGGTAGACACTATTCATTTAAATTCAATTCAATTCAATTCAAGTTTATTCTCTATAAGGGTTACAATGTGGGGTTTACAGGTTTTGGGTATTGTGTGGTTTACATGTTTACCTGGGGCCACTAGGACACCTAGCATGGCTAGGCATTTCGGGCAGACTTAGATTAATTCTTAACATTAAATCCTTACAGATTATGGTATTAAGGCTAAGTGACTACATCATAATTTGTGAGTTTAGCAATGCGAATGCTTTTGTTTTGGCACAATACAAAGTGTCTATATTGGAGTATCATAGGCAAACTTATGACTAGTTAGGATTTATTATTTTAAGATTAAGATTAGTATTTCTGGGTTTATAGTCAGTGGGTGAGTGTAATTGTGAACCACCAGGTGGTTATCATGTAGTTAGTTGTCGGGGTGTATCAGGGAGATAAGATGTTTTCTAATGGTAGTTTTAAAAGTGATGAATGTGTCTGCAGTTCTAGAGTTTTCAGGTAGGGTGTTCCAGATTTTAAGTCCTTTGAAATACTGTACATTGAATTTTTGTAAAGGTTTAGTCGAACACGGGGAATGTCAGAGAGATGTTTGTGTTTGGTGTTATGCCTGTGGATCCTGTCACAACTATAAAGAAAGCGTTTTAGGTCAAGGTTAATATTGGAATTTAAGGTCCTGTAGATATAGATTGCACAGTAGTAAGTGAGGATGTTCTGAACAGGGAGTAAGTATAGATCTATGAAGAGTGGGGAGGGGGTGTTGCCAGGGATGTGATTTAGTGATTATTCTTACTGCAGCTTTTTGTTGGGTTATTATTGGCTTTAGGTGTGTTGCTCCAGTTGAAACCCAAGCACAGATAGCATAGGTGAGGTATGGATATATAAGTGAATGGTATAGTGTGAGAAGGGCAGTTTGCGGCACATAGTATCGTATCTTGGAGAGGATCCCCACCGTTTTGGATACTTTTTTTTGTTATGTGTTGGATATGGGTGCTGAAATTTAGGTTGTTGTCTAGGTATAGGCCAAGGAATTTGCTCTCATTATGTCTGGCAATTAGAGTGTTGTCGAGCTTAATGTTAAGTTGCGCAACACCTGCTCTGCTACCAAACATAATGTAGTGGGTTTTGCCAGTGTTAAGTGTAAGTTTATTGGCTGTCATTCAAGTCGATATTTTGAGCAGCTCCTCGTTAACAATGGTGTTGAGGGTGGCAAGATTAGGGTGGGAGATGACATAAGTCGTGTCGTCAGCAAAGAGAATGGGTTTCAGGTGTTGGGATATGTTTGGAAGATCATTGATGTAAATGAGGATGAGCAGGGGTCCAAGAACACTTCCCTGTGGAACTCCAGTATCAAGTGGCCGTATTGATGAGGCTGTGTCTTTAATGGTGACATACTGATACCTATTAGAAAGGTAGGATTTAAAATATGCGAGCGCATGGCCTCTTATACCATAGTGGCCAAGTTTGTGGAGTAGGATGCCATGGTCTACTGTGTCAAACGCTTTTCTTAGGTCAATAAAAATTCCTAGCAAATGTTCCTTATTTTCCAATGCTGTGTAAAGCAGGTCTAGCATTTTTATAATTGCATTGTTAGTGCTTTTATTTTTCCTGAATCCAAATTGGCAGGGGTTGAGTATGTTTTTTGACGTTATAAATGAATTTAGTCTCCTGTGCACGAGTTTCTCGAAGATTTTGGATAGCAATGGTAAGTTTGATATTGGCCTATAGTTGTTTACATCTGTAGGGCCACCACCTTTATGTATTGGTGTAACCCTTGCTGTCTTGAGTAGTGTCGGGAAAGTGCTAGTTTCTAGTGACTTGTTAAAAAGTAATGTAATAGCATGCAAATGGACATGGGTCGCTGTCTTGTACAATAATGGTGGGACGTGAGACAGATTCCCCGAGTTATTTTTAAGTGACTTTATGATCACGGTGACTTCACCTTTTGTGAGCCCCCACGGTGGACCCTGGACACGAGTACCGTCCAACCACTCTCGTCGAGCAGACTCCAGTCTAACTTCAACCTTCCAGTTTCCCCTGCGTGGACCTCTGGGAGTGTAAACTTGTTGGTTCCGGTGGTCTTAGCACCCATTCCTTTAACTTTAACATCTTTCATATGTCTAGCCTTGACTGAGCGGCTCTGTACTTTCCCACCCAGTGGCCCACATGCCCAGGTAGCCTTTCCTCCCACTGATACGAGGTTCCCTGGATTTAATGGCAATCTATCTCCCTCTTTACGTACCCCGTAAAAGTGCTTTCCCAAGGTGGCTGAGTGTTCATCACTCCGTACCTGGTTCAGCTTCCCTGGCGGTTCATCGTGTATACTGGTACTCATTATCACTACTCCCCCAGCTATCATGGAGACACTTTCTTCCTTCTCTGGCGTGGCAGGGAATTCAGGTGGAATCCTGCCACCTATGATGTATCATACAGGGGATCTGTATAAACCAATTCCTTCCCTAAAAGTCCATCATGTAGACAGGAAGTCATCTATCTGACTGACTCCCACCAGGATACCTACATTTCTGACTGTGTCAGTGGTCATTCCCTGGTCTGCCAGCTTCACGCCAAGGTCTTTCAATCGCTTGGCTGCTGCAGCAAGACCTCTCGCTGTAATTGCCGAGGGTAATGTTTCTACCACCAAGGTTGTAATGTCTCTGCGATGTCCACCTAATTTGGCTGTGAAATCCACCATGTCATAAGACTGGGGTGGGACCTGACTTATAGCCCCTCCCAACATCATACTAACTTTCCTGGTGGCCTTCAACTTTAATTTAGCCACCAACTTCTTTGTTATCAAGGATACTTGTGCTCACGAGTCAAGGAATAATCGGGTTGTTTCAGACCTGTGCCCATTCACAACCATTGCCATGACTGTAGGTAGGGCAGCACCTCCGTGATTCTCACTTGGATTAGAGACTTCATTCCCACTAATCACATTGGCTACCATTTCAGGCTCGGACTCACTTTCCTTCTCTACCTGAGAGATATCCCTACTAGCCTGGGGTTCCTTTTAAATTATTGGGACATAGTGCAGTATGGTGCTTACCTCTGCAACACACTCGACACTCACTGAGCTGGGTGTCACAGTCTCTGGCAAAGTGTTCCCCACAACACTTGAAGCAGAGCTCAACTCCTTTAGTCTCTGTTGCCTACTGCTCAGTGTTGTATACTCAGAGCAACTCGTGATAGCATGTTCGCCTTTGCAGAACACGCATATTCTGGCATGAGTGCCTCTGAGGTTCTGCTTAGAGGTTCTTGCCTTAGACACTTCTTTACCATAGTACACTCCAACGTCAGTCGTATGAGCTTTAGACTGATCTCTCGAGATCTTTGAGTAACTGTCTGTGTTTTTATGAGGTGATGGTGGTGACTCTTCTCTCACACCTATACTCAAATGAGAAACGAGATCTCCCAACCCCTCAACAACTTGCTGTATAGTGAACCGGTGTGTCCGATATTTTAAGTGTAACTCATGCACTGTAGTGCCAGCCAGTTTCCTCTGAATCACCTGACTGATGAACCATTCTGACTTACCCCAATCATGTAAATCTTTAAGACTATTTGTCAAACTCATAATTTCGATTCGGAACTTCTCTAGGCTCTGACGGTCATGGCGACAAGCCTCAAGATCCAACAACCGATAAAGTATAGCTACCTTTATCTCCTCAGTGTTGCCAAACATGTCCTTTAATTGGTCTTTGGCATGTTGGTAATTAGTGTCAGTGGTTTGGTAATGCTGGACCAAGCCCAAGGCTTTACCCTAGAGCTGTGATAGTAAATACTGTAATTTGACAGCTTCTGACAAATCGTCTGTCATCTATCTGGGCTTTAAACTGATCCCAGAAAGCAATGTACTCTGTTAAGGTTCCGTCGAACGTTGGTAAATTCAACTGGGGCAATCTGGGCAACACATTAACAGGCGTGCTGCTGTTCGTGCTCCCTGAAATATTTGCTGCCTCTACCATACCAGCTTTCAAAGACCCGTGCTGAAAATTTCCAGCCAAGATAGGACTCGCAGCAATGGTTTCCAGTTGGAAAAATTCAGATTCAGGAAGGATATAGGAAAGTACTGGTTTGGTAATAGAGTTGTGGATGAGTGGAATAAACTCCCGAGTACAGTTATTCAGGCTAAAACGTTGTGTAGTTTTAAAAATAGGTTAGATAAATACATGAGCGGGTGTGGGTGGGTGTGAGTTGGACCTGACTAGCTTGTGCTGCTGGGTCTGGAGCCGTGCTCCATCCTTGAGTGGAGGTGACCAGACTGGGTGGGTCATTGGGCTAATCCGGGGGGAGAGTCATTGGGCATATCCGGAGGGGGGAACATGGACCTGCTCCACATGGGTCAGTGGGCCTGTAGAAGTGTTCCTTCTTTCTTATGTTCTTATGATCTTATGTACTTAAAGGAGAAAGCGGACACACACTCACTCACCAAACAAACAAATAAACCATATCACTGATATATAATACGGACAAGATGAAATATTAGACACATGTACGACATCTGGGTATCTTGTAGACGTTCCTCCATTCAGTGGCTGTATCAATACAATACCACTTTAAGGTCACACAGCAATTATTGTCAAATACTACAAAAAACTCGCACAGTTACTTAAGTACCAATTTTTCAGTCCTCAGCGTCCCGTGCACTCGCACTGGAAACAGCAGGCAATGCACCTACTTGTTTCATCTTCACAAATAATTAAGCACAAGCCTTTTGCAGCCTGTTGGTGGTTATGTCCACTAGCTTGGTCATTAAACCAAACTTGCTTTTATCTTCAGTTGACGTCACACCCGGAAATTGTCCACATAAGATTATTTACCCAATTATTTCGCTCAGTGGACCACCTGAGCACTTAAGGTGTGCATTTATCGTCGCCTGAAGTAAGAACAATTTATTATTTAACTGTTTATTAATTATATTTACCTAGACCTGGAGTTTACCTGGAGAGAGTTCTGGGGGTCAACGCCCCCGCGGCCCGGTCTGTGACAAGGCCTCCTGGTGGATCAGAGCCTGATCAACCAGACTTTTAAAATGCTGGCTGCACGCAAACCAACGTACGAGCCACAGCCCGGCTGATAAGAACCGATTTTAGGTGCTTGCCCCAGTCCCAGCTGAAGACTGCCGTGGTCTGTTGGTAATCCCCCTTATGTATGCTGGGAGGCAGTTGAACAGTCTCGGGCCCCTGACAAATTATTTTTATATCTTTTTAACGTGTAGTGACACCCCTGCTTTTCATTGGGGGGATGTTGCATCGTCTGCCAAGTCTTTTGCTTTCGTAGTGAGTGATTTTTGTGTGCAAGTTCGGTACTAGTCCCCTAGGGTTTTCCAGGTGTATTAATCATGTATCTCTCCCGCCTGTTTCCAGGGAATAGAGGTTCAGGAACCTCAAACGCTCCCAGTAATTGAAGTGTTTTATCTCCCTTATGCGGGCCGTGAAGGTTCTCTATACATTTTCTAGGGCAGCAATTTCACCCGCTTGAAAGGTGCTGTAGTGTGCAGCAATATTCCAGCCTAGATAGAACAAGTGACCTGAAGAGTGTCATTATGGGATTGGCATCCCTCGTTTTTAAGGTTTCATTATCCATCCTGTCATTTTTCTAGCAGATGCGATTGATACAATGTTATGGTCCTTGAAGGTGAGATCCTCCGACATGATCACTCCCAGATTGGTGTTTCGCTCTATTTTGTGGCCAGAATTTGTTTTGTACTCTGATGAAGATTTAATTTCCTCGTGTTTACCATATCTGAGTAATTGAAATTTCTAATCGTTGAACTTCATATTGTTTTCTGCAGCCCACTGAAAGATTTGGTTGATGTCCGCCTGGAGCCTTGCAGTGTCTGCAATGGAAGACACTGTCATGCAGATTCGGGTGTCATCTGCAAAGGAAGACACGGTGCTGTGGCTGACATCCTTGTCTATGTCAGATATGAGGATGAGGAACAAGATGGGAGCGAGTACTGTGCCTTGTGGAACAGAGCTTTTCACCGTGGCTGCCTCGGACTTTACTCTGTTGACTACTACTCTCTGTGTTCTTTAGTGAGGAAATTATAGATCCATCGACCGACTTTTCCTGTTATTCCTTTAGCACGCATTTGTGCGCTATTACGCCATGGTCACACTTGTCGAAGGCTTTTGCAAAGTCTGTATATATTACATCTGCATTCTTTTTGTCTTCTAGTGCATCTAGGACCTTGTCGTAGTGATCCAATAGTTGAGACAGACAGGAGCGACCTGTTCTAAACCCATGTTGCCCTGGGTTGTGTAATGATGGGTTTTCTAGATGGGTGGTGATCCTGCTTCTTTCAAATTCAAATTCAATTCAAAGTTTATTCTCTATAAGGATTACAATGCTGAGTTTACAGAAATTTGGTTATTGTTTAGTTTACATGTAGTAAAATTGTGATTACAGAGTGTACCACTAGAACGCTTAGCATGGCTAGGCATTTCGGGCATACTTAGTTTTATTCTTTAAATTTTAAAATATTACAAATTATGAGGTAAGTTGGTATTATGGCTAAGTGACTAAATACTAGTTTGTGAGTTTAGCAATGTGAATGCTTTTGTTTTGGCACAGTATATAGTTTCAGTATTGGAGTATCACAGGATTCATTATTTTAAAACTGAGATTAATATTTCTGTTTATGGTCAAATGAGTGGGCGAGTGTAAGTGTGAACCACCAGGTGGTATTCGTGTAGTTAGTTGACGGGGTGTATCAGGGAGATAAGATGTTTTCTAATGGTAGTTTTGAAGGTGATGAATGTGTCTGCAGTTCTAGAGTTCTCAGGTAGGGTATTCCAGATTTTAGGGCCTTTGACATACATTGAATTTTTGTAAAGGTTTAGTCTGACACGGGGAATGTCGTAGAGATGTTTGTTTCTGGTGTTATGCCTGTGGGTTCTGTCACAACTATCAAGAAAGCGTTTTAGGTCAAGGTTGATATTAGAGTTTAAGGCCCTGTAGATATAGATTGCACAGTAGTAAGTGTGGATGTACTGAACTGGGAGTAAGTTTAGATCTTTGAAGAGTGGGGGCGTGTGCTGCCAGGGATGCGATTTAGTGATTATTCTTACTGCAGCTTTTTGTTGGATTATTATTGGCTTTAGGTGTGTTGCTGCAGTTGATCCCCAAGCACAAATAGCATAGGTGAGGTATGGATAAATAAGTGAGTGGTATAGTGTGAGAAGGGCATTTTGCGGCATGTAGTATCGTATCTTGGAGAGGATCCCAACCGTTTTGGATACGTTTTTGGCTATATGCTGGATATGGGTGCTGAAATTCAGGTTGTTGTCAAGGTATAAGCCTAGGAATTTTCCCCCATTATTTCTGGTAATTAGAGTGTTGTCAATCTTAATGTTAATTTGTGCATCTCCTGCTCTGCTACCAAACATAATATAGTAAGTTTTGTCAGTGTTAAGTGTAAGTTTATTGGCTGTCATCCAAGTCGATATTTTAATCAGCTCCTCATTCACAATGGTGTTGAGGGAAAGCAAGATTAGGGTGAGAGATGACATAAGTCGTGTCATCAGCAAAGAGAATGGGTTTCAGGTGTTGGGATACGTTTGGAAGGTCATTGATGTAAATGAGGAAGAGCAGGGGACCAAGGACACTTCCCTGCGGAACTCCAGTATCAAGTGGCCGTGTTGCTGATTCTGTGTCTTTAATGGTGACGTACTGATACCTATTAGTAATGTAAGATTTGAAATAAGCAAGCGCATGGCCTCTTATACCTTAGTGGTCAAGTTTGTGGAGTGGGATTTCGTGGTTTACTGTGTCAAAAGCTTTTCTTAGGTCAATAAAAATTCCTAGTGGGTATTCCTTATTTTCCAATGCTGTGTAAAGCAGATCTAGCATTTTTATGATTGCATCATTAGTGCTTTTATTTTTCCTGAAATCCAAACTGGCAGGGGTTGAGTATGTTTTTGAGCCGTTATAAATGAATACAGTCTCCTGTGCAGGAGTTTCTCAAAGATTTTGGAAGCAATGGTAAGTTAGATATTGGCCTATAGTTGTTTAAGTCTGTAGGGTCACCACCTTTATTTTATTGGTGTAACCCTTGCCATCTTGAGTAGTTTCGGGAAGGTGTTAGTCTCTATTGACTTGTTAAAAAGTAATGAAATAGCATGCGAAAGGACATGGGCCGCTCGCTTGTACAGTAATGGTGGGACATGAGACAGATTCCCCGAGTTATTTTTAAGTGACTTTATGATCTCAATGACTTCTGTGGGCTCAGTTGGTGCAAGATAGAAGGAATTAGGGAAATTTCCATCTAGGTAGTCCCCGGCATGGGCATTGGTATGTGGGATTTTACTGGCGAGATTAGATCCTATATTTGAGAAGAAGTCGTTTATCTTGTTAGCTGTGTCAGTGGGATGTAGTGGTGTTTTCATTAGGTTTAGTTAGGACAATATTCTTGGTTTTCTCAGTTTGTGGGCCCCTAGAATCTGAGAGAGTGTTTCCCAGGTCTTTTTTATATCTCCTCTAGTGTCTGTGAATCTACTGGAGTAGTATAGTTGTTTGGCTTTTTTTATTACTTTGGTGAGAGCTGATGAATAGTGTTTAAGAGTATCTTTGTGTATTAAGCCCTGTCTATATTGTTTTTTCATATTGTGTTTCTTGTCAATGGATTTCAGAATGGTGCTGGTTAGCCATGGGCAACCAAGCCGTTTGTTTGTGATCTGTTTTTTTTTTATAGGACAATGTTGTTGTATAGTCTAAGTAATTTGTTAAGAAAGATGTCTGTCCAGTCATCAATACCATTGGCCTTGGAGAATTCTGTAGGCCAATCAACAGTCTCTAGGTCAGCTGTGAACTTCCTTACTGAGGCCTCGTCATGAGTCTAAATGAGACTTTGTTGTATTCAAATGGTGGTTTACTAATGTTTGTCAGAAGGAAGGTAGGGTAGTGGTCTGTAGTGCTATCTGTGATTATCCCTGATTTAAGGGGGGCTAGTATATTGGTCCATATGTGGTCTATATGGTTGCGCTTGTCTCAGTGAGCCTGTTGGTTTAGTTATTGTTGGTATGAGAAGTGTGTTGTTCATGTTGTTGATGAAATCAGTTACAGGCTGATCATCTAGTAAGCGAAGGTTGATGTTGAAGTCTCCAGCTAAGAGAAGGTGGTGCTTATTCATTTGTCTATTTGTTATTAGTGACTTTAATTTCTCACTGAAATTTGGGATGTTTGTGTGAGGTATCCGGTAAATGGCACCGATTGTTATAGGCGTCTTAAGGTTTTTTACAGTAAAATTAGCAAAAATGTATTCCCCATATTCATCACTAAAGCAAGTGGTGCTAAGACAAGATAATTGGTTAGAGTAATATATTGCAATACCACCCCCAACTTGGTTTGTTCTGCAGTTGTGAATTGCTGTGTATCCTGGTAGAGGGTAGATATATATTGTGTACTGCTTAAGCCAGGTCTCAGTAAGAATAATGCAGGAGAAGGGTGTCTTTAGTGATTCAAGGAGTGTTAGGAGGTCATCATAGTGTTTGCTTAAGGACCTGATGTAGTTAAGTACTGATAGACTTTTAGCATTGTTTAGGATAGTGGTGGCTTGTGATGCTGTGTAATAAAGGCAGTTACTTTCCAATAGGTTTTGATTGGGTGTCAGATTATGGAGGTTTAGATCAGGGTCAACGTGATCAATCATCTTCTAGGTTTAAAATTATGGTTATTCATATCCTGAGTTGTGTGTTGAGTTCTACTACTGATATCTGTAGTGGTTGGAAGTTTGGACAAGTATATAGCTAGAGTATTTTGGTCATGTAGGGTATAGTCACTACTACACATAATGAAGTTGATGTTGTCTATGTGTTGTGCTGGAATGAATTAAAGTACAACTAGGTATAAACTAGTAATATAAAAATACAAATTAAAAATAGAACAAGACTCTCACTTGTAATTGCACTAAGGTCTAATAATGACTTTTGTGGAGTCTATGTTTTGAGCTAGAGTGAGCTAAAGTACAATAGGTTTAATCTAATAATATAAAAGTACAAATTAAAAATAGCACTAGTCTCTCACTAGTAATTGCACTATGGTCTAATATAGTGAATTTGGTATTGACTATGTCTTGAGGTAGAATGAGCTATGGTACAACTGAATTTAATCTAATAATATAAAAATACAAATTAAAAGTAGCACCAGTCTCTCACTAGTAATTGCACTATGGTCTAATATAGTGAATTTGGTATTGACTATGTATTGAGCTAGTAAAGCGTGTGTGAGGTTGTTTGGGTACTGGTTCATCTATCTACAGCTGCACACTTACGCTGTGAGTTACGTGTGAGTTACCTAGGATGGACCAAGGAAGTCGACCAGAGTGATTTATCTCATTATCATTGTAACCTTACCTAGTTACCGTGTTTTATTTTTTTTTAAGTAATATTGTTTATAATCTCTGGTTGGGGTAAGAGGTTGTCTTCAGCATTCTTTGTGATGTCCGCAATATTATTATTTCAGTGAGGTACATTAAGTGGCACTAGCCTGAACTGACTCAAGTGGAAGTTATCATTGAATTTGAACCCCTTGTTTAATGTGATATATGTCAGGATTCTAATTTTATGCTCAATATTACCTACTTTCTCTCACTCTCTCTCTCTCTCTCTCTCTCTCTCTCTCTCTCTCTCTCTCTCTCTCTCTCTCTCTCCCCTCTCTCTCTCTCTCTCTCTCTCTCTCTCTCTTTTCATCTTTGTAATTTGTAATAAGGTGTAAGACCTCGCCTGTACCATCCATTATATGCATCATATTATTATTAACACACATACAAGAAGTCTCTGAATGTATTTTTAGTGAGGTATGTATCGTATTAAGTCATTCCTGGAGTGGAACCACAGTCGATGGCCTCCACTCCAAACCAACAGATACAGATACTAATGCCGGAAAAAAAATTTCCCCCCAGTACCAACAATACCACCAGTCCGATAACATTCTTCTTTGCAAATATACAGGGTCTAAAGCCAGCAACAAACAACAAAATACCTTTTTATCCGTGGACTGTTGCAGGAAAA
>NC_069400.1:46702776-46724457 GCF_026875155.1 Cherax quadricarinatus
AAAAATTATTTTTTAAATTTTTTTTTTTTTTAAATTAATATAATTATTATATATTATATATATATTTTATATTAATATTAAATATTTTATAAATTATATAATATATAATATTTTTGTCGGCCAATATGTAAAACTGGTTAATAGCAAAACTCTTTAAAATTAAGTCCTTCTAAATTTCTCTTATACTTTAAAGATAAAATTTTTTCATTTTATGTAAATTTTTTAATTTTCACCAAAAAAATCTTAGAAACTTACCTAACCTTATTATAACAAGAGCAATTTTTTAGCCTAACCCAACAAATATATTTAAATACTTTACAATAATTTAGTACTAACAAACACAATCAAATTATTTTTTCGTTAGTTCAGATGATTTTGGCGAAATATTGCATACCAAATTTCGCTCGCCATAGGCAAAATGACTTTTGCAAATTAAGCCAAATCGCAAGTTCGCCGTTCGGCCGACATATAATATATATATATAATATATATAAAATATTATTATATAATATTATATATATATATATATATATATATAATATTATAATATATATATAAATATAAATACATATATTTATATTTATATATTTATATATATATAATATATATATATATATTAAAAATTAAATATATATATATATATATATAAAATTTATTTATTTTATATATATATATATATAATATTTATATATATTTATATGTATATTATTTGTATATTTAATATATTTTACATATATGTAAATAATAATAATATATATAATATATATATATATAAGGGAGGAGAGAGAGAAAAGAGAGAGAGAGAGAGAGAGAGAGAGAGAGAGAGAGAGAGAGAGAGGAGAGAGAGAGAGAGAGGTCTGGCGTCGTGGATAAATATGTAATGGGATTGCGTATGGGGCTTTACTCAGTCCGGTGTTTGCAACTGCCCATGAAGATTCACTATAGCGAACAAGGAGCTCAGAAACGGTCAGACTTTGCATCGCTCTACAATGGATAAATGCAATATTGTTGTTATTTTAGATAAAGTTGAATACTTAGGTAAAGGGAGCCATTTGTTAGGTGATAATGAAACTTACGAACCGTTCGTTAAGAACCCCACTGACCATGTCAATAGCTATGTCAATAAAAGTCTTAAAACGTCATTGAAAGGAAATGATGAACTAATTAAACACCTGTCAGCGAGGTCTTCAACTCTTCCCTAACTTTATGGGTTGATCAAGACCCATAAATGGGAACTCAGTTCGTCCAATTATAAGCTCATTAGGCTCAGCAGCATATTACCTATCTAAATGGTTAGTTAATCTTTTAACTTCCATTGTTGGTAGGATCTCGGATGCCCATGTTAAAAATAGTGTTGACCTTACTGAAAGGCACCAGAAATTAAATGTTTCACGCGACTTTACCCTTGTGAGTTTTGATGTAACAGCCCTGTTTGCTTACGTACCTTGAAGAGGGACTAACAAACGTCTTGCCCTCCCCCACGAATATAATTATTGAACTGATTAAACTTTGTGTTATGGATTGCAAGTTTGTGTTTAAAGGAAAGTACTATGCTCAAAAACAAGGCATAGCTGTAGGAAATCCCCTAAGCTCCTTTCTCAGCAACCTGTACATGGAATTCTATGAGACTAGAATACTTAAAGATATTTCCCAAAATAATCCCAGGTGAATCTAATACGAAGATGATGTTCTTTGCCTTTGGCCTAGAGATCACAACATCGATGAGTTCCTACTTAGACTCAGTGGTCTGGTACCTTCTATTAAGATCACAACAGAGCATGAAATAAATAACACTCTACCCTTCCTATATGTTTTAATACATTGCATAGACAGAAGATTCAGATTTACAGTTAACAGGAAGACCATCAATGTGTTATTATACATTCATTATTATTCCAATCATGAATCTAGGGTTAAAAGGTGTGTTTTTCTTACAATGTTACTGAGAGCTTTTTGTATCTGCAGTCCTGAGTATTTAGAAGATGAAATCAACAAGATATTTGACATAGCCATAAAACTGAGATACCCCAGGGATTTTGCTGAGAAGGCCCTTCTGTCAGCTAGGAAGACTTTCTACAGGACTGAACCCAAGGAAACGCCTGACAGGAAAAATGTATTGGTCTTCCAATACAATGATAATTTGGTCTGCCTGCAGGAGGCACTAAAGAGTTCAATGTAAACATTGCCTTCCAAAACAATGGGACAGTGAAACAGAGATTGATTGAAAACACTCTTCCTAATAATGTGGGTGGTGCTTACAAGATCCCATGCACCATTTGGCCAATCATACATTGGCCAGACAGGTAAACCTCTAGAAATCAGATTATCCCATCACCAGTACTCAGGACAGGCCAGGTGTCGAATGCAATCTTTAACTACATCAACTTTTGCAATCACCCACCCTGGGTGGGTTTGCCACCCAGATAATTATACCCAATAGTTCCATCATGGAAAGAGTCCTCATCATGGAGTTCTCTCTCTCGAAACATGATAGGAATGCCGTATATATTATTGCTCGACAGCTATTTAGTGGAGTCTATTGTCACAGCCTTAAACAACAATGTTACACAAAAGCGCAGGTATGCCCGTCGTGAACGTTAATGAAAGATATAACATCCTTTTTAAGTCTGTCGCGACCTCGTTATAAAACATGTTAGGTCTGCCGTGACCGGCGACACAATGTATAACCCAGCCAGCTTCTTCTGCATAAAGGTATCGTAAGGTTACGGGTTTAACTCTAGGTGGTGGGGCTGCAGTCACAGGCTGCAACCTGAGTGATATAACAACATTAGTGAGGAAGAATGCATGGGGACTTATTTAGGTATTGGTGTACATGTGCGTTTATACATGGATAGGCCCCAAAAAAAAGAGGCAAAGTGACCTATTGAGATCCTAACCCGTTTAGGTACAGCAGCACAAGGTACACATAGTTCATTGCATCATGGTGATTGCAACTAGTTTTAGCAGTTTTACTGAACTAGGTAGTTAGTAATATAATAATAATATTGATAACATAATAATAAGAGTGGCGTTTAAAAGGCACAGGAGAGATCATTCAGGCATATCTAGAAAGTTTTTGGTATTACCTTTTAACAAAAATGAGGGCATTTATTCCTCCTATTTCATTAGAAGTTTGTATACAATAGCTACATTCTGCATGTGGATGATGCAATATTGCAATGTAACTTCTTACGTCACATGACCTGTTCCCATCAGTTAGAAGCTTAAAGGGCTGACTACTATCTCTTAGTTACTCTTATGCCCATCTGCAAACTATGAGTCCTACCTCACCCGTCTCCATATGGAGCGGGTGTGGGGGGACCGGAGTTGGTTGGCATTCAGAGAGAGATTCTCGAAGGTGCTAAACCCCTACTACCATACTCTGAAAACTCTCAAATTTTTTTTTCTCCTGTTGCTGCCCTTGTAACATTGCACAGCTCCTGATGACGCATTGAGAAGTGTGAAAGCACTTGAGCTTAAGATCGAGCTCCAGCTTCACCTCTCTTCTCTCCTTTCACCTTTGTACCCTCCTTTTTAGTTTCTGCCATTCTTCTCGTGTTCTCTCGTGGTTCAGATACACTTTCTGGTACACCAGCATGTCTTTTAGTCTTGCTTTCTCCTGCATATATATATATATATATATATATATTTTATATATATATATATATATATATATATATATATAAAATATATATATATATATAAATATATATATACATATATATAATATATATATATATATATATTATATATATATATATATATATATATATATATATATATATATATATATATATAGGAGACCCTAGCTATGGTCAGTGCCATCACCGAATGGGAGACTCTTGCTGCTCCAGCACCAAACCTAGTGCAGCACTGGCTCACAGTCAAGCTGGGATAGCCCAATTGCTGAAAAGGTGCTTGCCAACATGCTCAGGGCTGCAACATCAGATAGGGAGATTGCCCGTCTCCAGGCTGTGAGTGCACCTCACTCCGGGGACTTCCTCCAAAACAGTTCCCATATCGGCAATGGGAACGCGACTCGACCCTAAGACCCTCCGTATTGCAGTGGCTCTGCGCCTTGCTGCCCCAATTCACACAGAATATATGTGTATTTGCGGCGAAGTGCAAGCAGACCAATACGGTCTACATGGTCTTAACTGTTCCAAAACCAAGGGCTGGCATGCAAGACACAATGAGGTCAACGACATCATTAAGAGAACCCTTGCTACAGCTGGATCCCCTGCCGAGAGGGAGCCACGATCACTTGCAGCAAACAATACCCACAACCCAGCAAACCGCCCCGACGGGATCACCATCTATCCTTGGAAGAATGGCAAGCTCTTAGCATGGGACTATACCTGTGTGTCCACACTGGCTGACACCTATATCCATCACAGTGTGGGGCGACAGGGAGGAGCTGCTGACCACAGGGAGGAGTACAAGATCAGCAAGTACAGGGACATTAGCCAACAGTATCAATTTGTCCCAGTGGGATCAGAGACCTTGGGATCATGGGGAAAAAATGCCACACGTTTCCTTAAAGAATTGGGTTCCAGACTCATCGACACCACCAGGGACCCAAGGGCAGCCACTTTCATATTCCAGCGCCTCAGCGTCTCCATCCAGAGGGGAAATGCTTGCTGCATACTTGGCTCACGTCCAGCCTCGGAGGAGCTGGAGGAAATTCATCATCTTTGATACATTGTGCCATTGTATTCATGTTTATGTGTTTTTCTGTAAATGTATTTTGTTTATTAATAAATGTTCACATAGAATAAAACATATATAGGGGGTGGTAGGAGAAGAAAATATTCAAACAGCTCCGGGGAGAACCTTGAGTTTTCTCTGAGGTACGTTTATTGTCTTCTCTGAGGATGAGGGTCCCCATTCCAGCTATAGAGGTGGTACTTCCCTATATATATATGCATATATATGCCTATATCTCATTGGTTAGGCCTCATATAGACTATGCTGCTCAGGTCTGGTCACCGTATTACAGAATGGATATAAATGCTGAGGATGACAAAGATGATCCCATGTATCAGAAATCTTCCCTATGAGAATAGACTGAGGGTCCTGAATCTACACTCTCTCGAAAGGCGTAGAATTAGGGGATAAGATCGAGGTGGAAAACAGGAATAAATAAAGGGGATGTAAATAGCGTGCTGAAAACTTCCAGCCAAGACAGGACTCGCAGCAATGGTTTCAATTCGAAAAAATTCAGATTCAAGAAGGATATAGGAAAGCACTGCTTTGATAATAGAGTTGTGGATGAGTGGAACAAACTCCCGAGTACAGTTATTCAGGCTTAAACGTTGTGTAGTTTTAAAAATAGGTTAGATAAATATATGAGTGGGTGTGGGTGGGTATGAGTTGGACCTGACTTGCTTGTGTTGCTGCTGGGTATGGTGCTGTGCTCCTTCCCTGAGTGGAGGTGACCAGACTGGGTGGGTCAGTGGGCTAATCCTGGGGGGTCATTGGGCTAATCCGGGGCGGGGCATGGACCTGCTCCGCATGGGTCAGTAGGCCTGTTGCAGTGTTCCTTCTTTCTTATGTTCTTATGTTCTAAAGCTAAGAATAGTGTTCTGATACGTCAGTAAGGAATTGTTCAAGACTCTGTATACCATATACTCCAGAGCAAAGGGGATTGTCCTACGAAGAAAGGTTGAGTGAATAGACAAGGTGGACAAAGACAGGATGTTCCAGAGATGGGTCTCCGAAACAAGGGGTCACAGTTGAAAGTTGAAGACTCCTATGAGTCAAAGGGATGTTAGGAAGTATTTCTTCAGTCATAGAGTTGTCAGGCAGTGGAATAGCCTAGCAAGTGATGTAGTGGAGGCAAGAACCATACATAGCTATAAGACAAGGTATGACAAAGCTCAGGAAGCAGAGAGAGAGAGGACCTAGTAGCGATCAGTGAAGAGGCGGGGGCAGGATCTGAGTCTCAAACCCTGCAACCACAATTAGGTGAGTACAATCAAGTGAGTATTTATATTTATATGAATGAGTAGGAGAATAGTATCCTATCGTATTATAGCAGTAGTTTAGATGTTTTCTTTAGGTGGCTTTACTTCTTTTTAACTAAAGATCCCTCGTTGGATACTTTGCCTTAGTCTCTAAAAAGTACCTGTCGCTAGAAACAAGCAGTTTATAATTCATTTTGTAACCTGGTAAATGTATTATAAATATATTCAATTTCCTGTTGCATGAACTGTAAATTACATATTTGGTAGTTCTTGAGCTGATGTCTCACTTTTTTTGGAAGGAGGGAAGGGTTAAGTTAGAAGAAAGAGCAAGCAGATGACAATCCGTATGTATTGGTTTCTGTATACATTAAAGAGTGTCATATTTCAAACACCTCTACATACCAGTGTCAAAAAATATTAATCTATTATTTTCTTAGTATTCAACAATGAACTTAATATTTCTACTCGATTATTTTCTTATTATTAAACATAGAACTTAATATTTCTACTCAGATATTTAATGCAGTCTATAACCTGTGCTACTTTGGTAGATGTTGACAGTGAGAACAGAGTGGTGGTACTTTGGTAGGTGTTGACAGTGAGAACAGTGTGCTACTTTGGTAGATGTTGACAGTGAGAACAGTGTGCTACTTTGGTAGATGTTGACAGTGAGAACAGTGTGCTACTTTCGTACATGTTGACAGTGAGAACAGTGTGCTACTTTGGTAGATGTTGACAGTGAGAACAGTGTGCTACTTTGGTAGATGTTGACAGTGAGAACAGTGTGCTACTTTGGTAGATTGACAGTGAGAACAGTGTGCTACTTTGGTAGGTGTTGACAGTGAGAACAGTGTGCTACTTTGGTAGATGTTGACAGTGAGAACAGTGGTGCTACTTTGGTAGATGTTGACAGTGAGAACAGTGTGCTACTTTTGGTAGATGTTGACAGTGAGAACAGTGTGCTACTTTGGTAGATGTTGACAGTGAGAACAGTGTGCTACTTTGGTAGATGTTGACAGTGAGAACAGTGTGCTACTTTGGTAGATGTTGACAGTGAGAACAGTGTGCTACTTTGGTAGATGTTGACAGTGAGAACAGTGTGCTACTTTGGTAGATGTTGACAGTGAGAACAGTGTGCTACTTTGGTAGATGTTGACAGTGAGAACAGTGTGCTACTTTGGTAGATGTTGACAGTGAAAACAGTGTGGTGGTACTTTGGTATGTGTTGACAGTGAGGACAGTGTGATACTTTGGTAGATGTTGACAGTGAGAAGAGTGTGCTACTTTGGTAGATGTTGAGAGTGAGAACAGTGTGCTGGTACTTCGGTAGGTGTTGACAGTGAGAACAGTGTGCTACTTTGGTAGATGTTGACAGTGAGAACAGTGTGGTGGTACTTTGGTAGGTGTTGACAGTGAAACAGTGTGTTATTTTGGTAGATATTGACAGTGAGAACAGTGTGGTGGTACTTTGGTAGGTGTTGACAGTGAAACAGTGTGTTATTTTGGTAGATGTTGACAGTGAAAACAGTGTGGTGGTACTTTGGTATGTGTTGACAGTGAGGACAGTGTGATACTTTGGTAGATGTTGACAGTGAGAACAGTGTGCTACTTTGGTAGATGTTGACAGTGAGGCCAGAGTGGTACTTTGGTAGATGTTGACAGTGAGGCCAGAGTGGTACTTTGGTAGATGTTGACAGTGAGGCCAGAGTGGTACTTTGGTAGATGTTGACAGTGAGGCCAGAGTGATACTTTGGTAGATGTTGACAGTGAGGACAGTGTGCCACTTTGGTAGATGTTGACAGTGAGGCCAGAGTGGTACTTTGGTAGATGTTGACAGTGAGGACAGTGTGCCACTTTGGTAGATGTTGACAGTGAGGCCAGAGTGGTACTTTGGTAGATGTTGACAGTGAGGCCAGAGTGGTACTTTGGTAGATGTTGACAGTGAGGCCAGAGTGATACTTTGGTAGATGTTGACAGTGAGGCCAGAGTGATACTTTGGTAGATGTTGACAGTGAGGCCAGAGTGATACTTTGGTAGATGTTGACAGTGAGGCCAGAGTGGTACTTTGGTAGATGTTGACAGTGAGGCCAGAGTGGTACTTTGGTAGATGTTGACAGTGAGGCCAGAGTGGTACTTTGGTAGATGTTGACAGTGAGGCCAGAGTGATACTTTGGTAGATGTTGACAGTGAGGCCAGAGTGGTAATTTGGTAGATGTTGACAGTGAGGACAGCGTGCCACTTTGGTAGATGTTGACAGTGAGGCCAGAGTGGTACTTGTAGATGTTGACAGTGAGGCAGAGTGGTACTTTGTAGATGTTGACAGTGAGGCCAGAGTGATACTTTGGTAGATGTTGACAGTGAGGCCAGAGTGGTACTTTGGTAGATGTTGACAGTGAGGCCAGAGTGGTACTTTGGTAGATGTTGACAGTGAGGACAGAGTGGTACTTTGTAGATGTTGACAGTGAGGCCAGAGTGATACTTTGGTAGATGTTGACAGTGAGGCCAGAGTGGTACTTTGGTAGATGTTGACAGTGAGGACAGAGTGGTACTTTGGTAATGTTGACAGTGAGGACAGTGTGGTACTTTGGTAGATGTTGACAGTGAGGCCAGAGTGTACTTTGTAGATGTTGACAGTGAGGCCAGAGTGGTACTTTGGTAGATGTTGACAGTGAGGCCAAGTGGTACTTTGGTAGATGTTGACAGTGAGGCCAGAGTGATACTTTGGTAGATGTTGACAGTGAGGCCAGAGTGGTACTTTGGTAGATGTTGACAGTGAGGACAGTGTGCTACTTTGGTAGATGTTGACAGTGAGGCCAGAGTGGTACTTTGGTAGATGTTGACAGTGAGGCCAGAGTGGTACTTTGGTAGATGTTGACAGTGAGGCCAGAGTGATACTTTGGTAGATGTTGACAGTGAGGCCAGAGTGGTACTTTGGTAGATGTTGACAGTGAGGACAGTGCGGTACTTTGGTAGATGTTGACAGTGAGGCCAGAGTGGTACTTTGGTAGATGTTGACAGTGAGATCAATATGGTACTAATGTGCCACATTGATCTCAGTTTTCAAATCGTCTTAATGCTCTGAGTAGAAACATTAAATTTAAAGCTGAATTAGAATTTAATAAGTCAGAAAATTTTTAGAAAATGTAACGTACCTCAGTAGTGACGATATCTGGAGCACAACACACGCTGGCAAGTTCAGCTCCACATTTAATCAAAAAAACTGCATAAAGCAATTTATCTTTTAGTAAACTTTTTGAGCAATGAAACTGTAAATGCCGACTATGATAAAGGTGACGTTTTGTGCCATGAAAACGAATGTAGGGCAGAGAAGTGTTTATTGATCAATATTTGAGATGACACAGTTGTGACACTTGTCTTGTAGCAGCCAGTACAACCTTCACAGTCTTCCTTTCCAATCTTCCCCTCTGCTGATATTCTTTTTGTTTTCCGCTTCTTTATTTATGTGAAGTTTCTCTGTGTATTTAATGCGATGTTTTATTTCTTTCAGCAGAGCAGCAACCAGATAACAAAATTACATAAAATAAAATAGTGTTTACAAAGGAAAATTACGAAAATGTTATTCATCAAAAATGATTTTGAAGCAAGAAAAACTATTTCCAATTTTGACGAGGATTTGAGAAGTAAGAATGTTAAGGAAATTGTCATAAGAACTTCCAAAAAAGAAAACGAAATAATACAAAAATGAAGAACACATCTCTTGTAATTTTCCAGGTATAAGGAACATAATAAGGTGTGATATGGTCCAGGTGTGAAAGCAGCAACGGGAGACTTGTCCGACTCATCAAGAAGTGTAAACACGCAAATAATATCCCAAGCAGATGCACCACTTCAGCGATGGTGGTCATCGTGACGAATGAATTCGATGTTGAAAAAAACATATCCACATGAATTAATTCATATGCTACAACTAAGACGATTAACACCAGGTGAAACAATAGGATGAGGTTAGACCAGCTTGTAAGAAACCTCGTGGGACGCAGCTTTGGGAACATGGTACCACACTCACCATATTCTTCAACAGGCATGACCCTCTTCCAACCTCTGTTATGTAAAAGTGGTGATTTCGTTATATCTGTTTGTTGTGATGAGCGCGATTGTGACGTTCAGAAGCAGCTGTCATATCACATGACGAGAATGGAAGGTTTCCAAGCGTTGTGAGAGTGATAGGAACAGGGCGCTGTTACCTGGGTCATCAACTTTGAGTTGTGTTTTGGGCCCAACTGCAAGGGAAAACCTCCCAGGAGTCTCGTCCACCAAAGCACATACCCTCAGTACTCGCACCAATGATGCAGCCTCGAGTCCATTATTTTGTACTATAGTACTACACGCAACTGTGGTGCTAGTACAACAAATTGTATTAATGGATGATGAGGTGACCTAGCCCACTTGGTAAGAGACCTGGCTTTACATGCTGGACACCTGACTCACTTCGTGGACAATTGGCTCACTTGGGGGATACCTTGTTTACTTGGTGGTCACCTGACTCACTTGGTAAACACCTGGCGCTCTTGGCAAAAACCTGGCTAACTGGACACCTGGCCCACTTGGTGTGTAACTTGCTCACTTGGTGCATACCCGTCTCACTTGGTGAATATCCGGCTCACTTCGGACACCTCCTTCAGTAGACCCTCTGGCTCATTTGGTGGACACCTGGCTCACTTGGTGGATATATGGTTTCTCTTGGTGGATACTTGACTCACATGGTACAAAACCTGACTCACTTGCTAGGCATCAGGCTCTCTTTCATGGACACTTGAATCATTTTCGGGGGACATCTGGCTCACCTGGTGGACATCTGACCAATTGGTGGGTTTAAAGATCCGCTCCTCTTCTGTCTGAAAGGCAACTGAAATTGATTATTTCTTATCTGGAATTTCTAAGTAAAGAGCTGGTGGGGAGTGGCGCCCATGTTTACCACACTGACAATGTGACGTCCACTTTTGTATTGACGTATGAGTGTAAAATTTATATAGTTTTGTTTTATGCATTTTAGTTAAGTGTCTTTTAAGAAGTCTTATAATTGAGTTCCTGTACAAGGTCTCCTTAATTTTTATGGTTATGTTATAGACCAGGAACCATAATATATATACATATATATATATATATATATATATATATATATATATATATATATATATATATATATATATATATATATATATATATATATATATATATATATATATATATATATATACATAAATATATATATATATATATATATATATATATATATATATAGATATATATATAATATAATATTAAAATATATATATATATATATATATATATATAATATACATATATATATATATATATATATATATATATATATGAATATATATATATATATATATAATATATATATATATATATATATATATATATATATATGAACATCAAAATGGTATACATACCGACAGGTTGTTAGGTAAGACACATATGCAACAGTTAGACACTTTATTCCGAAACGTTTCGCCTACACAGTAGGCTTCTTCAGTCGAATACATCTTCACATCTCTACTGTTCCTGCCTACTTTCTGTATTCGACTGAAGAAGCCTACTGTGTGGCGAAACGTTTCGGAATAAAGTTGTCTAACTGTTGCATATGTGTCTTACCTAACAACCTGTCGGTATTGTATACCATTTTGATGTTCATCTTGTCAGACACTGCAACACATGGCATTTTGGGTACAGAAAACACCTTGGACAAGCTTTTCAAGTGAGAAGTGTTGGATCGGGAGAGGGACATGACCTATCAGAGGCTACATTCTCACTACTACTACTACTACTACTACTACTATACTACTACTACTCTGCACCTCTCCTTCCGACAGTATTTAAGTCTCCGCACTGTCGCTTGATCTTCAGATAGTTCCTGACTATGGAACTGAACTTCTCCAGGCCGAGGGACTGACAACCTCAAATTCTACGACTACAAGGGTGATGGACTGATTACATCGTCTTCACATCTCTACTGTTCCTGCCTACTTTCTGTATTCGACTGAAGAAGCCTACTGTGTAGGCGAAACGTTTCGGAATAAAGTTGTCTAACTGTTGCATATGTGTCTTACCTAACAACCTGTCGGTATTGTATACCTTTTTGATGTTCATCTTGTCAGACACTGCAACACATGGCATCTTGGTACAGAAAACACCTTGGACAAGCTTTTCAAGTGAGAAGTGTTGGATCTGAGAGGGACATGACCTATCAGAGGCTACATTCTCACTACTACTACTACTACTACTACTACTACTACTACTACTACTCTGCACCTCTCCTTCCGACAGTATTTAAGTCTCCGCACTGTCGCTTGATCTTCAGATAGTTCCTGACTATGGAACTGAACTTCTCCAGGCCGAGGGACTGACAACCTCAAATTCTACGACTACAAGGGTGATGGACTGATTACATCGTCTTCACATCTCTACTGTTCCTGCCTACTTTCTGTATTCGACTGAAGAAGCCTACTGTGTAGGCGAAACGTTTCGGAATAAAGTTGTCTAACTGTTGCATATGTGTCTTACCTAACAGGGAACAGACTTGCTGTTACCTGGGTCATCAACTTTGATGTTGTGTTGATCCCAACTGTAAGGAAAGCCTCCCAGGAGTCTCGTCCACCACGCACATACCCTCAGTACTCGCACCAATGATACAGTCCTCGAGTCCATATTTAGTACTATAGTACTACACGCAACTGTGGTGCTAGTACTAGCAAGTTGTATTAATGGATGATTAAGGTGACCTAGCCCACTTGGTAGAGACCTGGCTCACTTGCTGGACACCTGACTCACTTCGTGGACACTTGGCTCACTTGGTGGATACCTGGTTTACTTGGTGGTCACCTGACTCACTTGCCAAACACCTGGCCCTCTTGGCAAAAACCTGGCTAACTTGGACACCTGGCCCACTTGGTGTATAACTTGCTCACTTGGTGCATACCTGTCTCACTTGGTGAATATCCGGCACACTTCGTGGACACCTCCTTCAGTAGACATCTGGCTCATTTGGTGTACACCTGGCTAACTTGATGAACACATGGTTCACTTGCTAGATATGTGATCTACTTTGTGGACATCTGGTTCACTTGATGGATATATAGTTCTCTTGGTGGATACTTGACTCACATGGTACACACCTGACACACTTGCTAGGCATCAGGCTCTCTTCATGGACACTTGAATCACTTGGTGGACATCGGCTTCAACTGGTGGACATCTGACTCACTTGGTGGTTTACGATCCGTTCCTCTCTCTGTCTGAAAGGCAACTGAAATTGATAATGTTTAACTGGAATTCTCTAAGTGAAGAGCTGGTGGGGTGTGGCGCCCATGTTTACCACACTGACAATGTGACGTCCACAGTGTATTGAATCAAGAAATCGTAATGACACGATTGCAAACAAACCATACCCCCGGCCGGGATTGAACCCGCGGTCATAGAGTCTCAAAACTCCAGCCCGTTGCGTTAGCCACTAGACCAGCTAGCCACAATAAGATTCATCCAACTAGGTATATTTCTACACCATAGGAAGGTTAGCACAGGCACCTCTGTGGCTAACGCGACTGGCTGGAGTTTTGAGACTCTATGACCGCGGGTTCAATCCCGGCCGGGGGTATGGTTTGTTTGCAATCGTGTCATTACGATTTCTTGAGTCATGTTGACGGCAGTGAAGGGACTTGAGCTAGAGTTCGTCACGGCCACGCTAGCTGGAGATTCGTCTGTAAAAACTTGCATTTGTGTCACAGAGGTGCCTGTGATAACCTTCCTATGGTGTAGAAATATACCTAGTTGGATGAATCTTATTGTGGCTAGCTGGTCTAGTGGCTAACGCGACGGGCTGGAGTTTTGAGACTCTATGACCGCGGGTTCAATCCCGTCCGGGGGTAGGATTTGTTTGCAATCGTGTCATTACGATTTCTTGAGTCATGTTGACGGCAGTGAAGGGACTTGAGCTAGAGTTCGTCACTGCCACGCTAGCTGGAGATTCATCTGTAAAAACTTGCATTTGTGGTCACAGAGGTGCCTGTGCTAACCTTCCTATGGTGTAAAAATATACCTAGTTGGATGAATCTTATTGTGGCTAGCTGGTCTACTGGCTAACGCGACGGGCTGGAGTTTTGAGACTCTATGACCGCGGGTTCAATCCCGGCCGGGGGTATGGTAGTGTATTGAAGTATGAGTAAAATTTATATTGTTTTGTTTGATGCATTTTACTTAAGTGTCTCTTAAGAAGTCTTATAATTGAGTTCCTGCACAAGGTCTCCTTAATGTTATGGTTATGTTATAGTCCTGGAACCACAATATATATATATATTATATATATATATATATATATATATTTTATATATATATATATATATATATATATATATATATATATATATATATATATATATTTATAATATATATATATATATATATATATATATATATATATATATATAATATATATATATATATATATAAGTGAAGTTTCCTACAGAGGCATCCCTTCCGGAAAAAGCCTTCCACTGAGCGCACCCTTCCGGTTTAGGCCTTCCACTGAGCGCACCCTTCCGGTCTAGGACCTTCTGAGGCATCCCCTTTTCACACCTAGGTCTTACTTCCGGTTTGACCTTGACCTCGCCCTCGAGACTACCTCACCCTTGACCCCCCAACCAATACCCCCGCCCACGACCCCCCTTCACGACCCCTCATTCGCGACCCCCCATCGCGCTGCGCGCCCGCCCGCGCGCCCGCCCGCGCGCCCCACCTGCGCCCTCCGTCGCGCCGGCGCAGCCCGCCCGCGCCCTCGCGACCACTCGCCCGCGCCTTCTGCAAGACGTATGGTCCGGAATCGCCACATCCGCGCTCGAATTTTTTTGTCCGTTTTTTTTCGAATTTTTGTTTTGAATTTCTTTTCTTGTGCTCTCCATCTCCTCGATCAAAGTTTTGAACAGGTTCCCCCCTCTCACTTTCGCCCCATCCCCAAATTTCTCGAAATCAAATTCTCCATCTCCTTGGAGTCAAGGCTTTTTGGATTGTCCCATCCTTCCACCCCCTACCCTCTCCAATCCCAAAAATTTCACATTATTACCAAATGTGTTTTGGATTCCCCCCTATGGGGGTTGACAGAAATTCTCCAATATCCTTCGGATCAAGTTTTTGGATTCCCCCCCCCTAAGGGTTTTCGAATATAGATATAATCTCCTTGGATCAAAGTTGGGATCCCCCTGTGGGGTTTCGAAATTCTCCAATTCCTCGGATCAAGTTTTGGAATTCCCCCTCTCGGGGGTAAGGCATGCTTATTAAGGTCTAAACAAGTCAAATGAATCTTAAGAAGGGTGTTTTACTCGGCGGTCAGTGACGTCATACATACAAGCCGAATCTTGTCGATCCCAGTTTTAGTTCATTAAAGTTAATAAGGGGACACAACCTTCTGCCAGTGACGTCACGCGATTGACCGCGCACACAAAGCTGAAACTTGTCGACTTCCCACTATGACAGTGGACCGTCACACATACAGAGCTGAATTTGTCGATCCTTCTAGTTCATTAACATTTAATAAGGGGAATAGTACTCTCTGAATCATAGTGGAAAACATTTTCACTCTTAACCCACATTTTTTCTCGTTTTAACTATTTCATCAGAAAGGGTCACATTTTTTTTTTTCGATGTATACCACAATTTCTTACAACAACAAGTCTGACATTTTTCTACGTTTTAACTATTTCATCTGTCAGGTCACTCACACGATGTACTAGTCTCCCCACCCATCCCAAAACACCCTCTCACTCCATCCAACACTCACATTTTGCACTCATAACCCAATTTATTCTCGTTTTAACCCGTTTAGTTCATTAAAGTTAATAATGGGACACAGTACATCAGAAAAGTCAAAAAACTAACTCAACATTTTATCTTTGAGCATCACCAAACACTCCATATAATCATTTGAATATCACATAAACACCTTTATGAACACATTCAAACACCCTATGAGTACACCTTCGACACCTTAGTGTGACATTTTAATCAACACTGAAACACTTCCAAACAACACAATTTGAGTTCTCCAATTACACCATGAATACTACTAAAACACCGTCATAGCCCTGAATTCAATCAAAACACCCTTCAACACCTTCTAGAACACCCTGAACACCTTCATAAACACTCTTGTGAACACCTTCAAAAACACCTATTTGAACATTTTCCAATCAACACTGAAACACTTCCAAAATAACCACAAGTGAGTACTCTCCAATTTACACCACTGTATACTACTAAAACACCGCTGAATTCAATCAAAACACCCTATGAACACCTTCAACGCCCTTGAACACCTATCATAAACACTCTTGAACACTTCAAAACCACTCTTTTGAACTATTTCCAATCGATACTGAACACTTCCATAGAAAAACACAATTTGAGTGATCTCCCAATTTACACCTACTGATAATACGTCTAAAACACGCTGAATTTCAATCGTAGAGAAAGAACACCCTTCAACACTTCAAAACACCTTTAAACACCTTCAAAGAAAACACTCATCATAAATCATTTGAACACACTCAAAAATAAAAAAAAAATTACATTTGAATAACTCAGAAACACCATATTGAACACTCAAAACACCCTTGGAAAAACTTCAAAAAACACCTTGATCCCCTTCAATAAAAACAAACATTTGAACATGCACACTCAAATCCACCTATTGACAACCACCTTTGGAACACCTTTGAACATTCCAAAAAACACTTTTGAGTACTCCCAAATAAGATTGAATCTCTAATTTATCTGCGCTTACTCTCTCTTTGCAATTAAATTCAACTCATCCCTCAGTCTCAAGACTAGGCATTTCCTTCTCGTTTTTACCCCGCAATTTTTGGTTCTTTAAGTTATTTCTGGGACACAATACATCGAAAAAAAAAAGTCGCAAAAACTAACTCAAAACACTTTACTTATCTCTGAACTTCCAAAAAAAAAAAATATACACTCTCATAAATCTATATTGATTACTACATAGAACACCCTTGACACCTTCAAAACACCTTTGAAATATTGTTTTTAAACTAATTTCATCACAAACCTCACTTTATCAATCTTTTTCGGTAACTCTAATTCGACTACACTATCTCATCAATTACCAACAAATTCTTACTCGTTTTAACTAATATCATCACTGTTACCAAGAATTTTAACAAAAGAACTCTGACACTAACACCACACGACACACACACCCCCAAACACCCACTCAATTTTTTTCTCGTTTTATCTAATTTCATCTCTCAGAAAAGTCACAACAACAACAACCCACAACCCACAACACCCACAACCCACAGAATTGTATTTCGTTTTAGCTAATTTCATTTCATAAGTCACAACAAACAACAACGCAAACCACAACACCCACAACCCACAATTTTTTCGCGTTTAGCTTATTTCATCAGAAAGTACACAACAACAACAACTCGCAACCCACAACCCACATTTTTTTCTCCTTTTAACTAATTTCATCAGAAAAAGGCACAACACCCACAACCCACTTCACCACTATTTATTTCTCGTTGAACTAATTTCTATCAGGAAAAGTCACAACACCCAAATTCACCCTCACATCCCACATTTTTTTCTCGTTTTAACCCTTTTAGTTCATTAAGTTTAAATTAAGGGGTCACAGTACATCGGAAAAAAGTCACAAATATCATTTTTTTCGGTATCCCTCTAATTATGACTACAGTACCACAACACTCATCAATGACATTTGTATTCACATTTTTTCCCCCCTTCATTTTTAATGATGCTTAAAAGTTAATAAACATCCTCATACAGTACTAAAATTCTTAATAAAATCCTCTCCATACCTCCATTCTCTTGTATCCACATAAATTAATATTATACTCGCATAAACGTGACCAACTATTGACGACATGTTTCAACACCCTCCATTCTTTTCCAATATATCATAACTTTTACATTTGCTATAATTTACTTAAAATATTCACCATATACCTTTTATTTTCAGTAAAAATCTCCCCAGTATTTCTAAATTACAACCTCCCATATCCCTCGCCATCACAACCATCTCCAAACATCTCTCAGAACAACACATCAAAAATCACATTTCACAATAAACACAAATGGCATCTCAAATCCCACTAAAATACACTATAATCAAGATACTTCACAAAACTCTATGTACCACCATATCACACACACAGAGACATCCCACACACACACACACAATACAAGACCACCTAACTCCTATCCTTAACCTAACTACCTAACCTACCCTAACCTTAACCCAACCTAACTTACCTAGAAACCTCCCTAAGCCTTAAACCCAACCTACTTAACCTAACCTAACCTAGACTACCTAACCTAACCTCCTAACCTAACCTAACCTAACCTAACTAACCTAACCCAACCTTAACCTAACCTAACCTATCCTAACCTAAACCCTAACTAACTTTACGTACCTTGACCTAACCTATCCTAACCTACCCCAACCTAACCTTACCATAACCTACCTAACCTAACCTACTAACCACTAACTATATTCACTTACCTAACCTAACTCCTTACCTAACACTAACCTAACCTACCATAACCTAATCCTAACATTACATGAACCTAACTTAACGCATATCCTAATCCTAACCTAACCTAACTCCTGCAACCAACCTAAAATTATTGGAACACTATAGCAAAATACATTAGAGATACTCAGATTACTTTGAAAACTCCATTTTTGGATTATTTCCAAATTAGTTTGAAAACTTTATCGTAAAAATGCTGAACATATTTTCTTGTTGGTAAACACACCCATAGTGTGAGAAATATTTGACTCGATTTCTGATAAATAGAAACACTTTCCTCGCACTGAAGAGAGCTGATAATTAAGGTTATATGGGCCGCCCCTTCACCCGACGCCACTGTGGATATGTCGAATTCACACCAAGGTAGAAACATAACATCTGCGGTCAACTCAGGTCAGACCCCAGATGGCATGTATGCGTTTTCACACCCAGGTAGAAAAAATCAACCTGAAAATCCCACTCACCCTAACAAACCATACTAACCTATCCTAGCCGTAACCTAAACCTAGCCTAACCTAACTCCCTAACCATAACCTAACCTAACCTAGCCTAACCAACCTAACTAACCTAACCACCCAAACCTAACTTAACCTAAACCTAACTAACCTATCTTAACCTTACCTAATCTAACCTAAACCTAAACCGAATCCTAACTATCCTAATGTAAGCAATACCTAACCTACCTACCTAACTTTTCCTACATAACCTACTGAACCTACTAATACCTAACTTAACTAACAACTAACCTAACCTCACATAACCTAGCTAACCTAACCATATCCTAACCTAAGACCTAAACCTAACTCTAACCAAGACACCATTCAAACACTCTGAATACTCCCCAAAACACACTGATTACTAAAATCACAACTGATACTACTTCAAATCTCGTCCAAAATCACCAGGAAAACTAGTTTAACATTCACCATCCATGACTTCCTTTTGTTATAGAAATCCCCTCAAAATCACTATATCCTAAGAAACCCAACCTAACTAACCTTTCTACCTAACCAACTAACCTAACCTAACCGAACCTAACCTAAACTACCTAACCTAACAAACCTAACTAACCTAACATAGCCTAAACCTAACCTTATACCTAACCGAAACTTATCCTAACCTAACCTACCTAGCCTAACCTTACTAACCCTAACCTAACTGAACCTAACCTAAACTAACTAGCCTAACCTACCTAACTAACCGAACTATCCTAACCATAACCTAAACCAAAACCTACCTAGTACATCAAACACTCCGCCACACCCCCCCCCCCCCCCCAAAACACTACTTGATTACTACCAAATCACCACTGAATACTACCAAATCACCGTCAAAATCACCATAAACTAGTTATAACATCACCCATCCAACTTCCTTTTTATAGAACTCCCCTTGAAATCTGGTCTATAACCAAGAACCATCCTTAACTAACCTTTCCTGCCTAACCGAACCATTAAACCTAACATTACCCAACCTAACTACCCACTCTAACCTATCCTAACCTAACCCAACCTAAGATCTAACACATCAAACACTACGAATAGTCTCCTCTCAAAAAACTACTTTAGTGATTACTACCAAATCACCTAACCTAACCTAACCGAAACGAACCTAACACTACCCAACCTAACCTAAATTAATCCTAACCTAAACTAAACTTATCCTACCTAACCTAACTAACACCATCAAACACCTCCGGAAAATACCCCAAAAACACTACTGATTACTAAACAAATCACCTAACCTAACCTAACCTATCCTAACCCCAACCTACTACCTACCTAACTACCTAAACCTAACCTAACTAACCTAACCTATCAAACCTAACACCTAACCTAACCTAACTCTTAACCTAACTAACTTATCCTAACCTACCTAACCTAACTATATCCTAACCTAATCCAACCTAACTAACACCTCAAACACCTCCGAATACTCCCAAAACACTACTGATTACTACCAAATCACCACTGAATACTACCAAATCACCGTCAAAATCACCAGAAACTAAGTTTATCATCACCATCCAACATCCTTTTTATAGAATGAATATTCTTACCGCATTTTATGTTGCATATCACATTTCCTCTTCCACATCATCCCTAAACATCCTTCCTTATTCATTCCGTATATCTCCTAGAGTTGTTTTAACCCCCGACGGGCCCATCACGACGTAGGAGCCAGAGCAACCATCACCACTCCAACACCACCTACTACACTCTGGCTCCTACGTCGTGATGGGCCCCGTCGGGGGTTAAAACAACTCTAGGAGATATACGGAATGAATAAGGAAGGATGTTTAGGGATGATGTGGAAGAGGAAATGTGATATGCAACATAAAATGCGGTAAGAATATTCATTCTATAAAAAGGATGTTGGATGGTGATGATAAACTTAGTTTCTGGTGATTTTGACGGTGATTTGGTAGTATTCAGTGGTTTAGATTCGTGTTGAGTATATCAGTAGTGTTTTAGGAAGTAGTTGTGGAGTGTTGTTGTAGGTGTTGAGGTTAGGTTAGGTTAGGTAGTTAGGTTAGTAGTATTAGGTTAGGATAGTTAGTAGGTTAGGTTAGGTAGTTTAGGTTATGGTAGGTTAGGTTATTAGGTGTTAGGTTAGGTTAGGTTAGGTTTAGGAAAGTAGGTTAGGTTAGGTTATGGTTAGGATAGTGTAGGTTAGGTTAGGTTAGTAGTTAGGTTAGGTAATATGTTAGGTTAGGTTAGGTGTGGTAGGTATAGTAGGTTGGGATATTGGAGGTGTATGGTTAGGTATTAGGTTAGGTTAGGGTATTAGGTTAGGTAGGTTAGGTTAGGTATTGTGTTAGGTTTGGGAATGTTAGGTTAGGTGTTGAGTTAGGTAGGTTAGTTAGGTTAGGGTTTAGTAGTTGTTAGGTTAGTTTAGGTTGATGGGAGTATTCAGTGTTTGAGGTGTTAGGTTAGTTTAGGTTAGGTTAGGAATCAGGTAGGTTAGTTAGGTGGTAGGTAGTTAGGTGGTTAGGTTGGTTGTGTTAGGTTAGGTTAGGTTAGGTTGGGTTAGGTTTAGGTTAGGTTAGGTTAGGTTGGTCTTGGTTAAGTGTTGTTAGGTGGTTTAGGTTAGGATGTGTTAGGAAT
>NC_069400.1:46724957-46767726 GCF_026875155.1 Cherax quadricarinatus
CCCCCAACACCACCACCACCTTTATCACTAACCCCACCACCACCACCATCACAAACACCCCCCACCATCACTAACACCCCCACCACCATCACTAACACCCCACCACCATAACATAAACCCCACCCCATTATCACAAACACCCCCACCACCACCACCATTATCATAACCCCAACCACCACCATCCATCCCACCCCCACCATTAACACAACACCCCCACCCCCATTATACTAACACCCCCACCACATCACAACCCCACCCCCCCATCCCACCACCACTATTACAACCTAGGTTTTCAAATGGCCTGTTACCCCCCAGGTGTAAGGGAGCAAATAAACACGTAAAAAAGTTTAACTTTTTTTATCCCTTCACAATTATAACAGAAATAGTACACTAGCAGTGATAAATACGTGCACTCCCCGGAAAGAAAGGCAGAAATAGAAGCCACAAGAAGCCCCGGCTTAAAAACCACTCTAAAAGGGGAAGACAAGGGCGCAGGAGAGGGGTACCAAAAACCTCTGCGATTGTCAATCCCACCTTCTTATTGCTAGAACCTGGTCACTATTGAACGATGGGGCCCCATCTTCAACTCTTGAACCTGGTTCGCTGGGTTGGGGGGAGATAGCCTGTAAATGGGTGTGTCCATGCCCCAAATAAAGGTTACGTACTCTTTGCATGCACGAAACCACCTCACAAACACCCCCAAACCCCCTTTATCACTAAACAACCACCACCACCACCATCTCACCACCCACCATTAACACTACACCCCACCACCATTATTATAACACACCACCCCCAAACACCACCCCACCATCACCCACCACCCCCAAATCACTAACACCACCACCATCATTATCACTAACACCACCACCACCATCACTAACACCACCACCACCATTAACACTAACACCCCCACCACCACCTCCTAACACCACCACCACCATTATCACTAACACCACCACCACCATCATCACCACCACACCACCATTTAACACTAACACCACCCCCAAACCATTATCACACACCACCACACCATCACCACCACCACCATCACAAAACCCACCACCACCATCCCCAACACCAACCACCACCATCACTAACACCACCCCCAAACACTAACACCAACCACCACCACACTAACACTACCACCACCATCATCACTAAAACCACCCCCACCACCACCATCACTAACACCAACCACCAACCATTACACTAAACCATCACACAACCGCCATTCATCACTAACACCCCCACCACCACCACCATCAAAAACTAACACCACCCCCACCATCACACCACCCCCACCATCACTAACACCCCCAACCACCATTAACACTAACAACCCCCACCCACATCACCACCACCACCATCACTAACACCACCACCACCATTATCACTAACACCACCACCACCCATCACTAACACCACCACCACCATTAACACAACACCACCACCACCATCATCACCACCACCACCATCATAACAACCACCACCACCATTAACACTAAACCACCACCACAAATCATCACCACCACCACCCATCACTAACACCCCCCACCACCATTAACACTAACCCCACCCCCACCTCATCACCACCACCACCATCACTACACCACCACCACCATTAACCTAACACCCCCCCAACCATCATCACCACCACCACCATCACTAACACCACACCACCATTAACACTAACACCACCCCACCATCACTAACACCCCACCACCATTAACACTAACCCACCCCACCATTATACACTAACACCACCACCACCATTATCACTAACAACCACCACCACCATCATCACCACCACCAACCAACACTAACACCACCACCACCATTATCACTAACCCCACCACCATCACTAACACCACCACCCCCAAACACTAAAAACCACCACCATCATCACTAACACCACCACCACCATCATCACCACCACCACCATCATCACTAACACCACCACCACCACCACCATCACTAACACCACCACCACCATTAACACTAACAACACCACCACCATTATCACTAACACCACCATCATCATCATCACTAACACCACCACCACCATCACTAACACCACCACCACCATCATCACTAACACCACCACCACCATCATCACCACCACCACCATCACTAACATCACCACCACCATTATCACTAACACCACCACCACCATCATCACCACCACCACCATCACAAACCCACCACCCACCACCATTATCACTAACACCACCACCACCATCATCACTAACACCACCACCACCATCATCACTAACATCACCACCATCACTAACACCACCACCACCATCACTAACACCACCACCACCATTAACACTAACACCACCACCACCATTATCACTAACACCACCACCACCATCATCACTAACACCACCACCACCATCATCACCACCACCACCATCACTAACACCACCACCACCATTAACACTAACACCACCACCACCATTATCACTAACCCCACCACCACCATCATCACTAACACCACCACCATCACCACCACCACCATCACTACCACCACCACCACCATCACCACCACCATCATCACTAACACCACCACCACCACCATCATCATCACCACCACCACCATCACTAACACCACCACCACCATCATCACCACCACCATCATCACCACCACCACCATCACTAACACCACCACCACCATCATCACCACCACCACCATCACTACCACCACCACCACCATCATCACCACCACCATCATCATCACTAACACCACCACCACCATCATCACCACCACCACCATCACTACCACCACCACCACCATCATCACCACCACCATCATCATCACTAACACCACCACCACCATCACTACCACCACCACCACCATCACTACCACCACCACTAGCACCGTCACTGCCTCTAGGTAAGAAGGGAGGGCAGTGTGGGTAGCAGCCTAACAGGTTGTTCATCACACTCCTACCCTTCTACTCTACATAAATTACAGTGGGAACAAAAGCTGTTTCCCTGACATTCCATTTCACAGGATGGTGTTGATACATCGTACCTTCACTAACGTTTCACCTTTGCTATACCTCTGATGAGTTCCCAGAGTTTTTCTACTTCCACAACCCGGCGTTAGGCCAGGCTCGTCTCTCGTTCCACTATGTTATTATAGCAGTGTGTAGGTTAGGGTAATAAAGTAATGTCCAAGTATGTATAATCATGCATATATCTCTCTCCTCCGCTCCAGTGAGTACAACCTCCAGAGTTTCGTTCCAGCACAGTTGGAATTACTATTACTTCCAGATCTCTCTCTCTGGAAGGCCTATCCAACAAACAAGTAAAGAAAAGATTTTAGATTATTACAGACGTAAAAACACACGTGTACAATTATAGACACACAAATACAATAGCAGACAGGCGATAATTCTGTAATTCTACCAACATTAATACGATCTTAATCTAAGACAAGCCAAGGGGGATGGAAATCTACAACTCAAGTACTTTCACACGTTTCGCACAGACGTGTGAAAGTACTTGATAAAGATTTCCATCTCCTGTAGCTTGTCTTGTATTTATATATACATATATACATGCCTGAATATTACAGTGATGGTCAGAAGGGAAGGAGAGGTGCTCAGTTAAGAATAGGGAGGATGGGAAGAGAGAAGGAAATGGTTAGAAATTAAGATCTGGTTGTGGTCAGAAAGATAGGGAAGGAGGTGGTGTTAATACAAGGTGGAAGATAGAGGTACACACACCACAAACAACTGCCACTGCAGCGCCACTATAACTGGCCATCACGTTGTTAGTGGCGCTACAGGTGACCACAAGTGTTGTTAAGTGGGGTGTTGAGCCGGCTACCTCCGTTTACTACCTCCGCTCACTGATGATAACTTAAGTGGCCTATCCAGGACCGCTATATTACCCGAGTCCTGTACACGTACATTAGACTAGACCATTACCTGAAGACTGTTCTGGGGAGTCATCGCCCTGATCAACCAGGTTATTGGTCTTAGTTACACGTAGTGTAAAATATGCACTACACCCCGTAACTTAAGTGACGTCTTGAAGACAGCCGGGAGTCACGTAATGTATAAGAACATAAGAACATAAGAACGAAGGAACACTGCAGAAGGCCCACTGGCCCATGCGAGGCAGGTCCAGGTCTCCTACCGGCTTAAGCCAATGCACCCAACCTAGTCAGGTCAGGTCATATTGACTTAAGGGAGGAACACGGCAACCGACCTGTTAGCACAAGCTATCAGGTCTAACTCACACCCACCCACATCTACTCATGTATTTATCCAACCTATTTTTAATTAAAGCTACACAACGTTCTGGCCTCTATAACGGTACTTGGGAGTTTGTTCCACTCATCCACAACTCTATTACCAAACCAGTACTTTCCTATATCCTTCCTGAATCTGAATTTTTCCAACTTAAAACCATTGCTGCGAGTCCTGTCTAGGCTAGATATTTTCAGCACACTATTTACATCCCCTTTATTTATTCCTGTCTTCCACTTATACACCTCAATCATATCCCCCCTAATTCTACGTCTTTCTAGAGAGTGCAGTTTCAGGGCCCTTAGTCTATCCTCATAGGGAAGGTTTCTGATACATGGGATCATCTTTGTCATCCTCCTTTGTACATTTTCCAGAGAATTTATATCCATTCTGTAATACGGTGACCAAAACTGTGCAGCATATCTAAATGAGGCCTAACCAAGGATGTATAGAGTTGAAGAACAACCTGAGGACTCCTATTATTTATGCTTCTTGATATGAAGCCAAGGATTCTATTAGCTTTATTGCGAACACTTATGCACTGTTGTCTTGGTTTCAGATTACTGCTAACCAGAACTCCTAAATCTTTTTCGCAATCCGTAATATTAAGATCTACATTATTTAGTTTATATGTGGCATGGTTATTGTCCTGTCCAACCTTTAGAACTTTGCATTTGTCTATATTAAACTGCATCTGCCACTTCTCCGACCACTGCATCAGTCTATTCAAATCTTCCTGGAGTGCTCGAATGTCCTCGTCAGAATGAATTCGACGGCCTATTTTGGTGTCATCGGCAAACTTGCCGATGTCGCTCTTTATGCCCTCATCTATGTCGTTTATGTAGATTGTGAACAGCAGGGGGCCCAACACTGACCCCTGTGGAACACCGCTCGTGACGCTTCCCCACTCTGATTTCTCCCATTTATGCAAACTCTCTGCTGCCCATTTGTCAACCATGCCTCTATCCAGGAAAAAAATTTCTCCTCCTATTCCATGTGCTTTAATTTTCCTCAATAGTCTCTGATGTGGGACCCTGTCAAAAGCCTTACTGAAGTCCATATACACAATATCATATTCATTACCATGATCTACCTCCTCAAATACCTTAGTGAAAAAAGTTAATAAATTCGTAAGACAGGAACGCCCCTTTGTAAAACCATGCTGAGATTCGTTGATTAATTTATGCTTTTCAAGGTGGCTACGAACTGCCTCGGCAATTATTGATTCCATAAATTTTCCCACTATGGAGGTTAGGCTTATTGGTCTATAGTTCGAAGCTAAGGACCTGTCACCTGTTTTGAAATAGGTATCACATTTGCCATTTTCCACTTATCTGGCACCATGCCAGTTTGTAGTGATATGTTGAAAAGATTAGCCAAAGGTGTGCTAAGCTCCTCTTTACATTCCTTTAGAACCCTTGCATACAGTTCATCAGGGCCTGGGGATTTGTTAGGTTTTAATTTATCTATTTGCCTAAGGACCATGTCACTTGTGACCCTAATAGTGCACAGTTTATTATCGTCCTGTTCTACATAATTTATCATTACTGGAATATCGCTGGTATCCTCCTGTGTAAAAACTGAGAGGAAGTATGTGTTAAAAATTCTACACATTTCCTTATCACTGTCAGTGAGCTGACCCGAGGAACTTTTGAGTGGGCCTATCTTGTCCCTGATCTTACTTCTGTATACCTGAAAGAATCCTTTTGGGTTAGTCTTCGATTCTCTTGCAACTTTAACCTCATAATCTCTTTTTGCTTTTCTAATTCCCTTTTTTATTTCTCTCTTTAACTGAATATATCGATTTCTTAATTGCCCCTCTCCTCGTATGATAGAAGGCTGTTGAAGAGTCGTGGTCCGCTTACACTTATTTCACTGTCCCAACTGCTGTTCACTGGAGGTACAACTCGCACTCCAGAGGTACACCTCTCACTTGAGGGAGGATGTTTACAGGCAAACAACACAGTTTACAAACAATTCTTAGAGAACACTCCAGGGTAGACTTTAAATATTTTGCTATGTTTATGTATGAGAGAGAGAGAGAGAGAGATAGAGAGAGAGAGAGAGAGAGAGAGAGAGAGAGAGAGAGAGAGAGAGAGAGAGAGAGAGAGAGAGAGAGAGAGAGAGAGAGAGAGAGAGAGACTGTTGTAAGTGTCTTAGATACACATTTATCAAGATTGTTGCTTGCTGACACACTTGTTCTTACTAAGAGATCTGATATAAAAACTGATGTGATAACAGGACATAAATAGAATACAAACAGTTGAGTCGGAGGCGACTACAGTGAAAACCTGTGTTCCACAAGGTACAGTACTGGCTGCCTATGTTCCACAAGGTACAGTACTGGCTGCCTGTGTTCCACAAGGTACAGTACTGGCTCCCAGTGTTCCACAAGGTACAGTACTGGCTCCCAGTGTTCCACAAGGTACAGTACTGGCTGCCTGTGTTCCACAAGGTACAGTACTGGCTCCCAGTGTTCCACAAGGTACAGTACTGGCTCCCAGTGTTCCACAAGGTACAGTACTGGCTCCCAGTGTTCCACAAGGTACAGTACTGGCTGCCTGTGTTCCACAAGGTACAGTACTGGCTCCCAGTGTTCCACAAGGTACAGTACTGGCTCCCAGTGTTCCACAAGGTACAGTACTGGCTCCCAGTGTTCCACAAGGTACAGTACTGGCTCCCAGTGTTCCACAAGGTACAGTACTGGCTCCCAGTGTTCCACAAGGTACAGTACTGGCTGCCTGTGTTCCACAAGGTACAGTACTGGCTCCCAGTGTTCCACAAGGTACAGTACTGGCTCCCAGTGTTCCACAAGGTACAGTACTGGCTCCCAGTGTTCCACAAGGTACAGTACTGGCTCCCAGTGTTCCACAAGGTACAGTACTGGCTGCCTGTGTTCCACAAGGTACAGTACTGGCTCCCAGTGTTCCACAAGGTACAGTACTGGCTCCCAGTGTTCCACAAGGTACAGTACTGGCTGCCTGTGTTCCACAAGGTACAGTACTGGCTCCCAGTGTTCCACAAGGTACAGTACTGGCTGCCTGTGTTCCACAAGGTACAGTACTGGCTCCCAGTGTTCCACAAGGTACAGTACTGGCTCCCAGTGTTCCACAAGGTACAGTACTGGCTCCCAGTGTTCCACAAGGTACAGTACTGGCTCCCAGTGTTCCACAAGGTACAGTACTGGCTCCCAGTGTTCCACAAGGTACAGTACTGGCTCCCAGTGTTCCACAAGGTACAGTACTGGCTCCCAGTGTTCCACAAGGTACAGTACTGGCTCCCAGTGTTCCACAAGGTACAGTACTGGCTCCCAGTGTTCCACAAGGTACAGTACTGGCTCCCAGTGTTCCACAAGGTACAGTACTGGCTGCCTGTGTTCCACAAGGTACAGTACTGGCTCCCAGTGTTCCACAAGGTACAGTACTGGCTCCCAGTGTTCCACAAGGTACAGTACTGGCTGCCTGTGTTCCACAAGGTACAGTACTGGCTCCCAGTGTTCCACAAGGTACAGTACTGGCTCCCAGTGTTCCACAAGGTACAGTACTGGCTGCCTGTGTTCCACAAGGTACAGTACTGGATCCCAGTGTTCCACAAGGTACAGTACTGGCTCCCAGTGTTCCACAAGGTACAGTACTGGCTCCCAGTGTTCCACAAGGTACAGTACTGGCTGCCTGTGTTCCACAAGGTACAGTACTGGCTCCCAGTGTTCCACAAGGTACAGTACTGGCTCCCAGTGTTCCACAAGGTACAGTACTGGCTGCCTGTGTTCCACAAGGTACAGTACTGGCTCCCAGTGTTCCACAAGGTACAGTACTGGCTCCCAGTGTTCCACAAGGTACAGTACTGGCTGCCTGTGTTCCACAAGGTACAGTACTGGCTCCCAGTGTTCCACAAGGTACAGTACTGGCTCCCAGTGTTCCACAAGGTACAGTACCGGCTCCCAGTGTTCCACAAGGTACAGTACTGGCTGCCTGTGTTCCACAAGGTACAGTACTGGCTCCCAGTGTTCCACAAGGTACAGTACTGGCTCCCAGTGTTCCACAAGGTACAGTACTGGCTCCCAGTGTTCCACAAGGTACAGTACCGGCTCCCAGTGTTCCACAAGGTACAGTACTGGCTGCCTGTGTTCCACAAGGTACAGTACTGGCTCCCAGTGTTCCACAAGGTACAGTACTGGCTGCCTGTGTTCCACAAGGTACAGTACTGGCTCCCAGTGTTCCACAAGGTACAGTACTGGCTCCCAGTGTTCCACAAGGTACAGTACTGGCTCCCAGTGTTCCACAAGGTACAGTACTGGCTGCCTGTGTTCCACAAAGGTACAGTACTGGCTCCCAGTGTTCCACAAGGTACAGTACTGGCTCCCAGTGTTCCACAAGGTACAGTACTGGCTCCCAGTGTTCCACAAGGTACAGTACTGGCTCCCAGTGTTCCACAAGGTACAGTACTGGCTCCCAGTGTTCCACAACGTACAGTACTGGCTCCCAGTGTTCCACAACGTACAGTACTGGCTCCCAGTGTTCCACAAGGTACAGTACTGGCTCCCAGTGTTCCACAAGGTACAGTACTGGCTCCCAGTGTTCCACAAGGTACAGTACTGGCTCCCAGTGTTCCACAAGGTACAGTACTGGCTCCCAGTGTTCCACAAGGTACAGTACTGGCTCCCAGTGTTCCACAAGGTACAGTACTGGCTGCCTGTGTTCCACAAGGTACAGTACTGGCTCCCAGTGTTCCACAAGGTACAGTACTGGCTCCCAGTGTTCCACAAGGTACAGTACTGGCTCCCAGTGTTCCACAAGGTACAGTACTGGCTCCCAGTGTTCCACAAGGTACAGTACTGGCTCCCAGTGTTCCACAAGGTACAGTACTGGCTCCCAGTGTTCCACAAGGTACAGTACTGGCTCCCAGTGTTCCACAAGGTACAGTACTGGCTCCCAGTGTTCCACAAGGTACAGTACTGGCTCCCAGTGTTCCACAAGGTACAGTACTGGCTCCCAGTGTTCCACAAGGTACAGTACTGGCTCCCAGTGTTCCACAAGGTACAGTACTGGCTCCCAGTGTTCCACAAGGTACAGTACTGGCTCCCAGTGTTCCACAAGGTACAGTACTGGCTCCCAGTGTTCCACAAGGTACAGTACTGGCTCCCAGTGTTCCACAAGGTACAGTACTGGCTCCCAGTGTTCCACAAGGTACAGTACTGGCTCCCAGTGTTCCACAAGGTACAGTACTGGCTCCCAGTGTTCCACAAGGTACAGTACTGGCTCCCAGTGTTCCACAAGGTACAGTACTGGCTCCCAGTGTTCCACAAGGTACAGTACTGGCTCCCAGTGTTCCACAAGGTACAGTACTGGCTCCCAGTGTTCTACAAGGTACAGTACTGGCTCCCAGTGTTCCACAAGGTACAGTACTGGCTCCCAGTGTTCCACAAGGTACAGTACTGGCTCCCAGTGTTCCACAAGGTACAGTACTGGCTCCCAGTGTTCCACAAGGTACAGTACTGGCTCCAGTGTTCCACAAGGTACAGTACTGGCTCCCAGTGTTCCACAAGGTACAGTACTGACTCCCAGTGTTCCACAAGGTACAGTACTGGCTCCCAGTGTTCCACAAGGTACAGTACTGGCTCCCAGTGTTCCACAAGGTACAGTACTGGCTCCCAGTGTTCCACAAGGTACAGTACTGGCTCCCTGTGTTCCACAAGGTACAGTACTGGCTGCCTGTGTTCCACAAGGTACAGTACTGGCTCCCAGTGTTCCACAAGGTACAGTACTGGCTCCCAGTGTTCCACAAGGTACAGTACTGGCTCCCTGTGTTCCACAAGGTACAGTACTGGCTGCCTGTGTTCCACAAGGTACAGTACTGGCTCCCAGTGTTCCACAAGGTACAGTACTGGCTGCCTGTGTTCCACAAGGTACAGTACCGGCTCCCAGTGTTCCACAAGGTACAGTACTGGCTGCCTGTGTTCCACAAGGTACAGTACTGACTCCCAGTATTTCACAAGGTACAGTACTCGCTCCCATCCTCTACAGACGATACTAGAATCTCAGGACACTGTAAACCTCGAAGTGGATATAAAAAGTCTTCCGGTGACTCACAAAAGACAAGATAATGCTCACTGAGGACTAATTTCAGTTACTCGTTATGGAAAACTCGAAGAAATAAAAATATAACGAAATACAATAGAGCAGAAAACTAATGTGAAGGACCTGTCAGAGGATCTCACCTTCAGTGATAGTATGGATAATGAGAACCTTCCAAACAAGGGATTATCCTCTTTAAGCCCCTTCCAAGGCAGGCAAAATTGCAGATCTAGATAATGTACAGAGAACTTCCACTGCACGTATTAGTCCAAACACCTTAATTGCTGACAGAAAGATGTATCATAATTCACACCTGAAAAAATTCTAGAGTGGTACCAAATCTCCGCACAGAAATCACTATACGAAAACATTTAGGAAAAACACAATAAGTGTCAGGGGCCCCAGACTAATCAACAGCCTCCTATCATTCACACGGAACTGGACACCTAAAGTCAGTGCCAGACCAGCAGGGCTGTGGTTCATACGTTAAGCTGCGTGCGGCCAGTACAAAGTCTAGTAACAGTCTACTTAAGAACATAAGAACATAGGAAAGGAGGAACACGGCAGGAGGCCTGTTGGCCCATACTAGGCAGGTCCTTTACAATTCATCCCACTAATAAAACATTTGCCCAACCCAGTTTTCAATGCCACCCAAGAAATAAGCTCTGATGTGAAAGCCCCACTCAAATCCAACCCCTCCCACTCATGTACTTGTCCAACCTAAATTTGAAACTACCCAAAGTCCCAGCCTCAATAACCCAACTAGGTGAACATTAAAATGGTATAAAATACCGACAGGTTGTTAGGTAAGACACATATGCAACAGTTTCGAAATAGAGATACCTAACTGATGCATATGTGTCTTACCTAACAACCTGTCGGTATTTTATACCATTTTAATGTTCAACAGTCTCCTTCAGTGAACGATAGCGAAAATAATTTGTCAATTATAGCTCAAATTATAAGAAGCCATCTCGATAAGCATAGCTTGATTAATGATACTCAGCATGGATTCACAAGAGGCCGGTCTTGTCTAACTAATTTATTAACTTTTTTCAGTAAAGCTTTTGAGGCTGTTGACCACGATAAAGAATTTGATATTATTTACTTAGATTTTAGTAAGGCATTTGATAGAGTTCCTCACCAAAGACTGTTGAAGAAAGTAGCAGCTCATGGCATTGGGGGAAGAGTGCTCTCGTGGATCGAGTCATGGCTCACAGACAGGAAGCAGAGAGTGTCCATAAATGGGGTTAAATCCGAGTGGGGATCAGTAACAAGTGGCGTTCCACAGGGATCAGTCTTGGGCCCGTTGTTGTTTATAATATATATCAATGATCTTGATGAAGGAATTACTAGTGATATGAGCAAATTCGCCGATGACACGAAGATAGGTAGGATAATTGATTCAAACGTAGATGTTAGGGAACTTCAGGAGGATTTAGACAAACTCTACTCTTGGTCAGAAAAGTGGCAGATGCAGTTCAATGTAGATAAATGCAAGGTTCTGAAGCTCGGAAGTGTCCATAACCCTATCACTTATAAGTTAAATAATGTAGAACTTAGCCATACAGATTGCGAAAAGGACTTGGGGGTTATGGTAAGCTGCAACCTTAAACCAAGACAGCAATGCCTAAGCGTACGTAATAAGGCAAATAGATTACTGGGATTTATATCAAGAAGTGTAAGCAACAGAAGTCCAGAGGTCATACTGCAGCTTTATACATCATTAGTAAGGCCTCACCTAGATTATGCAGCTCAATTCTGGTCTCCATATTACAGAATGGACATAAATTCGTTAGAAAACATTCAGCGTAGGATGACTAAATTAATACATAGCATTAGAAATCTTCCTTATGAAGAAAGATTGAAGACTCTTAAGTTACATTCACTTGTTAGAAGAAGAATGAGGGGAGACCTGATCGAAGTGTATAAGTGGAAGATAGGTATTAATAAAGGGGATATTAACAAGGTCTTGAGGATATCTCTCCAAGAGAGAACCCGCAGTAATGGATTTAAATTAGATAAGTTTAGATTTAGAAAGGACATAGGAAAGTATTGGTTTGGAAATAGGGTAGTTGATGAGTGGAACAGTCTACCTAGTTGGGTTATTGAGGCTAGGACTTTGGGTAGTTTCAAATTTAGGTTGGATAAGTACATGAGTGGGAGGGGTTGGATTTGAGTGGGACTTGCACATCAGAGCTTATTTCTTGGGTAGCATTGAAAATTGGGTTGGTCAAATGTTTGTTAGTGGGATGAATTGTAAAGGACCTGCCTAGTATGGGCCAACAGGCCTGCTGCAGTGTTCCTCCTTTCTTATGTTCTTATGTTCTTATAAAACATCAGGAGAATGAAAAATAAACAACTGCAAATAATTTATTGGCATTAAATAGCGGTATACATTTAGAATATTGATGAAATGTTAAAGTTGGTGGCTTCTGCCACCCCTGTGGCACCATCCTGGCAGTTGTGCCTCAACGGTAATTTACATCACTGCTCAATGGTGAACGAGGCTGAGTTATACAATGAAGATAGAATACATGGTCCAGACCGTGGTCCATTACTAAAAGATCTGTCCCATACAACAGAGCACTTCGTCTGGTCCCTCACACGTCATGTTGGTCTGCACGTACATGTCTGGTAGACCACTCACGAAGGACCACAGGAAGTAACAACCATCGCTGGTCAGACAGGAACAAGCTTCCACGGTCTCGTTGGCAGGCAAAGTGAGCGCTGGATACATGTTCAAGTTGAGCAGCTGTATCCTCAGACCCACCACCACCAGGTTGTTAAACAACTGCACTGTGTACCTGGCAGATGCAGCAACCAGCAGGACCACCAGCAGTACCTTCATCAAAATATTCATGATACACGCTTCACCTTCAGTGTCTGAGGAAAGTCGTAGCAGTACTGATATGGAACACCCTCTCTGCTCCTTATAAGGCTCGTACAAAAACACGTGACCCGTAATATAACGCTGTGGTAGGCCTACCGGCTTATTCCTGGCAGGTCCTTCTCAAATGCAACCCCCCCACTCACTCAAACGTTAGTTCTTAAACCCAGAAGGTTCTTAGACATAAATAAGGTCCTGAGGATATCCTCCAAGAAAGAACTCGAAATAATGGATTCAAATTGGATAATATATATCAATGACCTTGATGAGGGAATTACTAGTGAAATGAGCAAATTCGCCGATGACACAAAGATAAACATCAAAATGGTATACAATACCGACAGGTTGTTAGGTAAGACACATGCAACAGTTAGACAACTTTATTCCGAAACGTTTCGCCTACAATCTCTACAACCACTGTGTTGTAAACACCACCTCCAAGTCGGTTTTTCAAACCATTCATCACACCACCTCCAAGGCTGAGGGACTGATTACCTCATCTTTTGTATACAGTTCTTCTGTTTTCTAATTATGTCCTAGAATTTGTATTAATAAAGCCACTGGATGGCGAAACGTCTACAATAAAGATAACCAGATGTTGCACAAGTGTCTTAACTTTCATCTTGTCGGTATTGTATACCTGTCTTGCACATAGGTAACATAAGAACATAAGAATGTAGGAACACTGCAGAAGGCCTACTGGCCCATACGAGGCAGGTCCTTATCAAAACGACATCTGAACATTAAAATGGTATAAAATACCGACAGACTGAGGGACTGACCACCTCAAAACTTTAAGGGTGATGGACTGATTACATCGTCTTCAAGTATCTTCTGCTTCTATCAACCTTTCCTGTACTTGACTGAAGAAGCCTACTGTGTAGGCGAAACGTTTCACAATAAAGATACCTAACTGTTGCATATGTGTCTTACCTAACAAAACGACATCTACCTAAAGCCACCCAAGAAATAACTCCCGTACCCAATGACACCAATCAAACCCAGCCCCTCCCACTCATATATTTGTCCAGTCTCTTCTTAAAGCTACCCAAGGTCCTAGCCTCTATCACCCCACTGGGAAGACTGTTCCACGCATCTACAACTCTGTTAGAAAACCAGTACTTACCTATGTCCTTTCTAAATCTAAATTTATCCAACTTAAATCCATTATTCCTGGTTCTTACCTGGTTCGACACCCTCAGTACTTTATTAATGTCTCCCTTGTTTATGCCCGTCATCCACTTATACACTTCAATGATATCTCCCCTCATTCTACGCCTCTCCAGAGAGTGGAGATTTAAGGCTTTAAGTCTATCTTCATACGGGAGGTTCCTTACACAGTAAATCATTTTAGTCATTCTTCTCTGTATGTTCTCTAATGAGTCTATGTCCATCCTGTAGTAAGGTAGGATAATTGATTCAAACGTAGATATCAGGGAACTTCAGGAGGATTTAGACAAACTCAATACCTAGTCAGCAAAGTGGCAGCTGCAGTTCAATGTAGATAAATGTAAGGCTCTGAAGCTCGGGAGTGTCCATAACCCATAATTGTATTCGAAATACAATTAAACAAAACAAAGGCAGCTTCACCATCTCTGAAGTCTTAGCAAGAATCCTCCTGAAAACAGTAAACACTGCTATCACATAGTCTCTCCTGTTAAACTACACAAAGCACATTACAGAGAGTGAACATGTTGATAAATTCATTCATCTAAAAACAGAGAGTGAACACTGAAACAGGCTGCCTCTATCCAGTCTATATTTGTCTAACCTATTTTTATGTTACCCAAGTTATAAGCTTTTATGTCCTTTTACTCGTGTACGAGTTAATTGCTCTACCATATTGTATTACTACTACTACTACAACTTATGTCACTACTACTACTACCACTAGTATTGCACCTCACTCTGAGCCTATATATACCCTGTTGAAGAAATGAGACACTTGTGCAACACATGAGAATCTTTCTTGAAGAAACGTTTCGCCACACAGTGGCTTCATCAGTCCAATACAAGGGTGATGGACTGATTACATCGTCTTCACATCTCTACTGTTCCTGCCTATTTTCTGTATTCGACTGAAGAAGCCTACTGTGTAGGCGAAACGTTTCGGAATAAAGTTGTCTAACTGTTGCATATGTGTCTTACCTAACAATACAATATACCCTGTGTCCATGTACTGTTTGTAACGGCTTGATAAAGCTCCTGGAGAGCGAAACGTTGCCACAATAAAATGTCACATTAGTTGCACTTGTGTCCTTTTACTTTACCTAGTTAGGTTATTGAGGCTAAAACCTTGGGAAGTTTCAAATTTAGGTTGGATAAATACATGAGTGAGAGGGGTTGGATATGAGTGGGACTTGCATATAAGAACATAAGAATGGAGGAACACTGCAGAAGGCCTACTGGCCCATGCGAGGCAGGTCCTTATCAATGGAAATAAATGGTATAAAATACCGACACAATGGAAATATAAACACAAATGCAGTATAATGTGATCCTTTATTGACTACGTTTCGCCCACACAGTGGGCTTTTTCAAGTCACAAACAGAACTGACTGAGTTCTGTTTGTGACTTGAAAAAGCCCACTGTGTGGGCGAAACGCAGTCAATAAAGGATCACATTATACTGCATTTGTGTTTATATTTCCAGGTCCTTATCAAAACGACTACTACCTAAAGCTTCCCTAGAAATAACTCCCGTACCCTATGACACCAATCAAACCCAGCCCCTCCCACTCATATATTTGTCCAGTCTCTTCTAAAGCTACCCAAGGTCCTAGCCTCTATCACCCCACGGGGAAGACTGTTCCACGCATCTACAACTCTGTTAGAAAACCTGTACTTACCTATGTCCTTTCTAAATCTAAATTTATCCAACTTAAATCCATTTTTCCTGGTTCGACACCCTCAGTACTTTATTAATATCTCCCTTGTTTATGCCCGTCATCCACTTATACACTTCAATGATATCTCCCCTCATTCTACGCCTCTCCAGAGAGTGGAGATTTAAGGCTTTGAGTCTATCTTCATACATAAGAACATAAGAAAGGAGGAACACTGCAGCAGGCCTGTTGGCCCATACTAGGCAGGTCCTTTACAATTCATCCCACTAACAAACATTTGACCAACCCAATTTTCAATGCCACCCAAGAAACAAGCTCCGATGTGCAAGTCCCTCTCAAATCCAACCCCTCCCACTCATGTACTTATCCAACCCAAATTTGAAACTACCCAAAGTCCTAGCCTCAATAACCCAACTAGGTAGACTGTTCCACTCATCAACTACCCTATTTCCAAACCAATACTTTCCTATGTCCTTTCTAACATGGAACCAAGCTGAAGATCAAGAAAACGGTTGGAGAGGCAGAAACAACGAGAAACCAGAAGACTACCGTGGAAACTTCCAACCCATTCTCGGTGCTACCTGACGAATGTGAGTGTTCTACTGGGAATGCCACAACCAGCACCAAGGAAGCATTGGCAGACGTGAGTGAGACATCCCTAGAAACCCCAACGAAGACCATCGAGAACGTCTTGACGAATTCTACAAGTGGTAGTAATCCTTCTGTTGTGAGTCCCCAGGTTAAGAGGGGAGCTTGGTCAGTGGCCGGGCAACATGGAACCAAGCTGAAGATCAAGAAAACGGTTGGAGAGGCAGAAACAACGAGAAACCAGAAGACTACCGTGGAAACTTCCAACCCTTTCTCGGTGCTACCTGACGAATGTGAGTGTTCTACTGTGAATGCCACAACGAGCACCAAAGAAGCATTGGCAGACATGAGTAAGACATCCCTAGAAACCCCAACGAAGGAAATCGAGAACGTCTTGACGAATTCGACAAGTGTGTAATGCTAAACCCCCCTGGCGACGTGAGTCGACTACTCAGAGCTCACGAGGACAAGACGCCAAGGAAGGTAAAAAATTGTTGTTGTTGGGGATAGCCAGATTAGGTACCATGGATAGGGATTTGTTGAAGGATAGGAGTAGGGAGACAGAGAGTGATGTTTTCCTGGGGCTGGGATGAAGGATATATTGTTAGCCATCTGGATGACATCATGAGGAGGTAATGGGAGCAATCTATTCTCTGTCTCAGTGCTGGAGGCAACGATGTTTGGCAGACGTAGGAGTGAGGGACCTGATTAGCAGGTATAGGTCAGCAATAGAGATAATTAGGAGGAAGGGTGGGAAACCTGTCATATGTGGCATTTTCCAAGGAGGGGAGTTTGGAAATGAATGGTTTTGTCCAGAGCAATGGTGTCAATGCAGGCTGGACAAATACTGTAAGGGTAATGCGGGTACATCATTGACAACTGGGACCTCTTCTATGGCAGAAATGAATGTATGCAGGGATGGGTTCACTTTCCTGGTGTGGGGTGGGGAGCACTGGCCAACGCAAGTGGAGGGAGCTGTTAGGTTCTTTAAACTAGGAATAGTTAGTGGTATAGGGTTTTGGCGGGAAAACTGTGATGAAGTCCGCAGGGTAGTAACATGAGTACTAGGGACGAACTAGTAATAGCAAAATGAGGTGGATATTGGAAAGGCCAGTGCACTAATTGACAAGGACAGTAATACGGTTTAGTGGAATAAACAGAAAGGAGCAGGAAGGGTAAAGAGAGAGGAGGGTCAATAAATATTTATTACACAAAATAGTCGCAGTGCTAGGAATAGTGAACGAGTTGAGACTGCTTGCTAGTGCAGGTAACATAGATGTATTTGCCATTACTGAGACGTGGTTTAATTCAAAAAGGTCGGGGACATGCCTGCAGGAATTGTCACATTCAGGGTTTTAAATTGTTCCAAGTAGATAGAGATCGGGAAAGGGGGGTGGGGGTGGCATTGTATGTCCCGAGATTCCGCTTGAACTGATTGCATAAAAAACGGGGTATTAAGTCTGAAGTAACACATACAGAGTCTACTGTTTGGATAGAATTTTCAGAGGGAGCATGAAAATTAATTTTAGTGTGAATTACCGTCCCCAAATTTAGATAGGGACCAGGGGAGGAGACTTCTATGGAGGAAAATGTTAGGGCCAAAAGGCACGATAATGTAGTAATTTAGGAGACTTAACTTTAGTCATATTGATTGGAATTTCTTGACTGGGAATTTAGAATCATACGATTTCTTAGAAGTAGTTCTGATTGTTTTTTGAAGCAGATTTGACAGAACTACAAGGGGTAATAACCTGTTGATTAGGTCTGGGCAAACACTGAATCCCTTGTTAATAAATTAGAAGTTTCAGAGGAAACTGGTGCTAGCGACCACAAATCAATTCATTAGAATTGAAGGGAAGATATGATAGTAGGGATAACTCAGTAAACAAGTCCCAGGATTTTTCGCTTAGCAGTTTACGATGGGCTTAGGAACACTTATCATCTGTTGACTGTGGTAACGAAGGGAGCTAACTCAAATATGAAGTTTTCTGAACACAATACATGCTGCTCTCAAAAGATCGTTTAGCCCTTATAAGGAAATTAGATCAAATAGAATTGACCCAAAATGGATGAATAATAGGCTGAAATATCTACTTGGGCATAAGAAAGGAATCTATAGGCGTATCAAAAAGGGTTTGGGGGGGGCCGAGTTGGAGGGTCATCATTGAATTCAGTATATTGACATTAAGAGGGGACTTAAAAGGGGATAACAAAAGCTAAAGGGGAACTATGAAAATTAAAGTTGCTAGGGATTCTAAACTAACCAAAAAGTTTTTTCAGGTCATAGAACATAAGTCAGGGTCAAATAGGTCCCCTTAAAAAAAACTAAGTGACATCTTACTGACAAAGAGAATGAAATGTGCTCGATTTTAAATAATTATTTTCTCTCGTTTTTACACAGGAAGGACACTAAATAATATTCCGGTAAAATTTTTATAGTGGATCAGAAGAAGATAAAATTATGTAACATGACAGCACTAGTGAAATGGTTGTGAGCAGTAGACCGACTGAAGCAAATAAGTCACCCGGTCCTGATGAGGTTTTTTCAAGGGTTCTAAAGGAATTGCAAAAATGGAAGTCTGTGAACCAATTAACTAATATGTTTTTAGTTTTCTCTCAAACAGGTGTTGTAGTGTCGTATGTGTAAGATGGCTTAATGTAGTTCCTATTTTTTAAAACAGGGGGACAAAGTCGTTACCGTCAAATTACCGCCCAATAAAGCCTGACCTCAATTGTAGGCAAATTACTAGAGTCAATTATGCTCAGATTATAGAAGCATCTCGAATAAGCATAGCATGATTAAGGATACTCAGCATGGATTAACAGAGGCCGTGTTCTTGTCTAACTAATTTGATTAACTTTCTTCAGTAAAGCTTTTGAGCTGTTGGACCACAATAAAGAATTTGAGATTGTTTACTTAGATTTTAGTAAGGCATTGATAGAGTTCCGCCACAAAAGGACTGTTGAAGAAGTATGCAGCTATGGCATTGGGGGAGGGGTGATCTCGTGGATCGAATCATGGCTCAAGACAGGAAGCAGAGAGTGTCCATAAATGGGGTTAAGTCCGAGTGGGGATCGGTTATACAAGTGGTGTTCCACAGATCAGTCTTGGGCCGTTGTTGTAAATAATATATATCATTGATCTTGATGAGGGAATTACTAGTGATTATGAGCCAAATTCGCCGATGACACGAGATAGGTAGGATAAAGCAATTTCAAAACGTTAGATGTTAGGGAACTTCAGGAGGATTAGACAAACTCTTCTCTTGGTCAGAAAAGTGGGCAGATGCAGTTCAATGTAGATAAATGCAAGGTTCTGAAGCTCCGGGAGTGTCCATAACCCTAGCACTTATTAAGATAAATAATGTAGAACTTAGCATACGATATGCCCCCCCGCCCCCGGACTTGGGGGTTATGGGGTAACGCAGCAACCTTAAACCAAGACAGCAAGCCTAAGCGTACGTATAAGGCAAATAGATTACTGGGATTTAATCAAGAAGTGTAAGCAAAAGAGTCCAGGGGTCATACTGCAGCTTAATACATCATTAGTAGCCCCTCACCTAGATTATGCAGTCAATTCGGTCTCATATTACTGAATGGACATAAATTCGTTAGAAAACATTCAGCGTAGGAATGCTAAATTAATACATAGCATTAGAAAATCTTCCTTATGAGAAAGATTGAAGACTCTTAAGTACATTCACTTGGTTAGACGAAGAATGTGGGGAGACCTGATCGAAGTTGTACAAGTGGAGATAGGTATTAATAAAGGGAAGATATTATTAATAAAAAAGGTCTTGAGGATATCTCTCCAAGAGAGCCCCCCCACCCGCAGTATTGGATTTAATTAGATAAAGTTTAGATTTAGAAAGACATAGGAAGTTTTGTTTGGGAAATAGGGTAGTTGATGAGTGAACAGTCTACCTAGTTGGGTTATTGAGGCTGGGAGTTTGGGTGTTTCAAATTTAGGTTGATATAGTACCATGAGTGGAGGGTTGGATTTGAGAGTGACTTGCACATCGGAGCTTGTTTTTTGGGTGGCATTGAAAATTGGGTGGTTCAAAATGGTGTTAGTGGAATATGAATTGTAAAGGACCTGGCCTAGTATTATGGGGCCCAAACAGGCCTGCTGCAGTGTTTCCTCGTTCTTATGTTCTTATGACGTTCTTATGTGAGTCGACTACTCGGAGCATCACGACGGACGACGCCAAGGAAGGTAAAAACATTGTTGTTGGGGATAGCCAGATTAGGTACATGGATAGGGCATTCTGTTTGAAGGATAGAGTAGGACACGCTAGGAGGCAGAGAGTGTTTTCCTGGGGCCGGGGATGAAGGGATATTGTTAGACGTCCTGGGATGACATCATAAGAGGTAATGGGAGCAATTATTATCTGTCTAATTGCTGGAGGGCAACGTTGTTGGCCGACGGTAGAGTGAGGACCTGGATTAGCAGGTATAGGTCAGCATAGAGTAATTAGGAGGCAAGAAGGCGTGGGAAACCTGTATATGATGGGCTTCATTCTTGCCAAGGAGAGGGAGTTGGAATGAATGGTTGTCCAGAGAATTGGTTGTAATTGCTGGTGGACAAATACTGTTAGGAAATGTGGTAACATTCATTGACATCTGGGACTTCTTCGATGGCAGAAATGACATGTATGCCAGGGATGGGGTTCACTTATCTAGGTGTGGGGTGGAGCATGTCCAACGCAGTGGAGGGGGAGCTGTTAGGTCTTTAAACTAGGAATAGTTAGTGGTATGAGGTTTTTGCCGGAAAACGTTGAAGTCTCAGGGTATAGAATATGAATATAGGTTGAAACTAGTGAATAGGCCAAAATGAGAGTGATATCGAAGCAGTGGGACTAATTGACAAGGACAGTAATAGGTTTAGTGGAATAACAGAAAGGAGCAGGAATGATAAAGAGAAAGGAGGGTCCTTAAAGTATATATTACACAAATAGTCGCAGTGCTAGGAATAAGATGGACGAGTTGAGACTAGTTGCTAGTGCAGGTAACATAGATGTATTTGCCACTACTGAGACGTGGTTTAATTCAAAAAGTCGGGACATGCCTGCAGAATGTCACATACAGGGTTTTAAATTGTTCCAAGTAGATAGAAGTATCGGGAAGGGGGGGTGGGGTGGCATTGTATGTCTGAGATCTTGTAGATGAATGGTTCAGAGAACCGACATGTTGATAAATTAGACACATGTGCAACTCTTGGGTATCTTTATTGAGGAAACGTTTCGCCACACAGTGGCTTCATCAGTCCATACAAAGGAGAATCTTGAAGAATAGGAGGAGAATGAGGTAATCAGTCCCTCAACCTTGAGTCGATGTGGTCAGTCCATCAATCTTGAATAGAATACGGCATACGTGCTGAGAAGGAGCTTATAAACCGTTGGCAGGAGAGGTGCAGCAGTCAGAGGTAGTGTAACATTTGTTCAATGTTGAAGTAGGTCGTGCCCAAGAATTAGGCAAGCGAAGAATTCCCAAGTATTAAGATCCCAAGAAGATGCAGTGTCTGACAGGTTTGTAGATCGCTTGAATTATTTTCTCTCGGTTTTTACACAGGAAGACACTAATAATATTCCGGTAATTAATTTTTATAGTGGATCAAAGAAGATACTTATGTAACATACAGTCTAACTAGTGAAATGGTTGTGAGCAGATAGACGACTGAAGCAAAATTAAAGTCACCCGGGTCCTGATGAGGTTTTTTCAGGGGTTCTTAAGGGAATGCAAAATGGAAGGAAGTCTGTGAACCATTAAACTAATATTTTTAATTTATCTCTTCAAACAGGTTGTAGTGTCTGCTATGTGGAAGTGGTAATGTAATTCCTATTTTTAAAACAGGGGACAAGTCGATACCATCAAATACGCCCAATAAGCCTGACGCTCAATTGTAGGAAAGTTGTAGAGTTCAATTATAGCTGAGATTTTAAAGAAGCCATCTCGATAAGCATAGGCTTGATTAATATAATCAGCATGGATTCACAAGAGGCCGGTATTGTCTAACTAACTTTACTAACTTTCTTCAGTAAAGCTTTTTGAGGCTGTTGGACCACGATAAAGATTTTGATATTGTTTTACTTAGATTTTAGTAAGGCATTTGATAGAGTTTCCGCCACCAAAGACTGTTGAAGAAATAGCAGCTCATGGCACTTGGGGGAGGAGAGAGAGACGGGAAGGGTGCTCTCGTGGATCGAGTCATGGCTCACAGACATGAAAGCAGAGAGATGTCCATAAATGGGGTAAATCCGAGTGGGGATCCAATACAAGTGGCGTTCCACAGGGATCAGTCTTGGGCCTGTTGTTGTTTATAATAGATATCAAGATCTTGATGAAGGAATTGTAGTTGATATGAGCAAATTCGCCGATGATGACACGAAGATAGGTAGGATAATTGATTCCAACGTAGATGTTAGGTACTTTCAGGAGGATTTAGGACAAACTCTTACTCTTGGTCAGAAAAGTGGCAGAGGCCAGTTCAATGTAGATAAATGCAAGGTTCTGAGCTCGGGAGTGTCCATAACCCTAGCATTATAAGTTAAATAGTTAGAACTTAGCCATACAGATGCGAAAAGGACTTGGGGGTTTTGGTAAGCAAGCAACCTTAAACCAAGACAGCAATGCCTAATCGTACGTAATAAGGCAAATAGATTACTGGGATTTATAATCAAGAAGTGTAAGCAACAGAAGTTCCAGAGGTCATACTTGCCGCTTTATACATTTCTCATTAGTAAAGGCCTCACACCTAGATTAATGCAGCTCAATTCTGGTCTCCATATTACAGAATGGACATAAATCGTTAGAAACAATTCAGCGTAGGATGACTAAATTAATACATTAGCATTAGAATCTTCCTTATGAAGAAGATTGAAGACTCTTAAGTTACATTCACTTGTTAGACGAAGAATGAGGGGAGACCTGATCGAAGTGTATAAGTGGAAGATAGGTATTAATATAGGGGATATTAACAAGGTCTTGAGGATATCTCTCCAAGAGAGAACCCACAGTAATGGATTTAAATTAGATAAGTTTAGATTCAGAAAGGACATAGGAAAGTATTGGTTTGGAAATAGGGTAGTTGATGAGTGGAACAGTCTACCTAGTTGGGTTATTGAGGCTAGGACTTTGGGTAGTTTCAAATTCAGGTTGGATAAGTACATGGATAAGTACAGTGGGAGGGGTTGGATTTGAGTGGGACTTGCACATCGGAGCTTGTTTCTTGGGTGGCATTGAAAATTGGGTTGGGCAAATGTTTTGTTAGTGGGATGAATTGTAAAGGACCTGCCTAGTATGGGCCAACAGGCCTGCTGCAGTGTTCCTCCTTTCTTATGTTATGTGTTCTTATGTTGCACATGTGTCTTAACTTTCTTATGTTAATAAAGATATCCATGAGTTGCACAGGTGTCTAATTTATCAACGTGTCGGTTCTCTGAATCATTGATCTGCAATAGGCCTGTTGGCCCATACTGCGCAGGTCCTTCACAAATCCATCCCACTACCAGAATATTTACCCAGCTCATTTGAGTTGAGGGTGGCATACAGTGCGGGTGGCAGACAATACAGGTGGCAGACAGTACAGGTGGCAGACGGTGCAGATGGCAGACAGGCGCCACACGGGTGAGATCACCTGCTCGAAACCCGCTAACTTCTCAAAGGAAATGCCGGACAACTGCAACCCTGCCAATACTGCCTAGAGGTACGCGCGTGTGTGTTTGTGTGTGTGTGTGTGTGTGTGTGTGTGTACTCACCTAGTTGTACTCACCTAGTTGAGGTTGCAGGGATCGAGTCCGAGCTCCTGGCCCCGCCTCTTCACTGATTGCTACTAGGTCACTCTCCCTGAGCCGTGAGCTTTATCATACCTCTGCTTAAAGCTATGTATGGATCCTGCCTCCACTACATCGCTTCCCAAACTATTCCACTTACTGACTACTCTGTGGCTGAAGAATTACTTCTAAAATCCCTGTGATCATCAGTGTCTTCAGCTTCCAAACTGTGTCCCTTGATTTACTGGTCGATCTCTGGAAACATCCTGTCTTTGTCCACCTTGTCAATTCCTCTCAGTATTTTGTATGTTCGTTATCATGGTCACCCCTATCTCTCCTGTCCTCCAGTGTCGTCAGGTTGATTTCCCTTAAACCTCTCCTCGTAGGAATACCTCTTAGCACTGCTGCTAGTCTTGTTGCAAACCTTTGCACTTTCTCTAGTTTTACGTGCTTGGATAGGTGTGGGTTCCAAACTGGTGCCGCATACTTCCAAATGGGCCTAACCGTACACGGTGTACAGGGTCCTGAATGATTCCTTATTAAGATGTCGGAATGCTGTTCTGAGGTTTGTAGGCGCCCATATGCTGAGCAGTTATTTGGTTGATGTGCGCTTCAGGAGATGTGCCGTGTGTTAACTCACCCCAAGATATTTTTTCCTTGAGTGAGGCTTTGTAGTCTCTGACCCCTAGACTGTCCTCCGTCTGCGGGCCTTCTTTGCCCTTCCCCAATCTTTCATGGACTTTGCACTTGGTGGGATTGAAACTCCAGGAGCCAATTGCTGGACCAGGTTCTGCAGCCTGTTCCAGATCCCTTTGTATTTTGCTGGTCTTCGATCGGTGAATTCTTCTCATCAACTTCAGTCATCCGCAAACAGGGACACTCACAGAGTCTATTCCTTCCGTCATGTCGTTCACAATACCAGAAGAAACAGCACTGGTCCTAGGGGACGACCCCTGCGGGACCCCGCCTGGTCACAGGTGCCCACCTCTGGACACGCGCCACGTACATGATTCGCTGCTGTTTCCTGGGACAAGTATTCCCAGCATCATTGTAGTGCCCTTCCACTGGTTCCCTGCTTGGTCTCCAGTTTTTGCACAATCTCTTGTGTGGAAAACTGTGTCAAAAGCCTTCTTGCAGTCCAAGAAAATGCAATCCACCCCCCCTCTCTCTCTTGTCTTACTGCTTCACCATGTCATAGGAACTCCAGTAGGTTTGTGACACAGGGATTTCCCATACTGAAACCATGTTGGGTGCTGTTGATGAGATCGTTTCCTTTCTAGGTGTTCCACCCTCTTCTACTGATAATCTTCTCATATTATTTTTGCATCTATACATGTCAGTGGACACTGGTCTGTAGTTTAATGCGTCATGTCTGTTCCTTTTTGAAAGATTGGGATAATTTGCTGTCTTCCAGGGCCTCAGGCAATCTCCCTGTTCGATAAAAAAGAAAATTTTTTTTTTTGGTTTTTAATTTTGGCGGAAAATTTTTAATTGTTGTAGGGGTACACATAGCGGGGGGACTCTGCTCCCTCTCTCAAATACCCATGGGGAGATGTTATCTGGCCCCATTGCCTTTGAGGTATCTAGCTTCACTCAGAAGCCTCCTTCACTTCTTCCTCGATTGTGGCACTGTGTCCAGCACTTGGTGGTGTGCCCCACCTTCGTCTTTCTGTGAGTCCTCTGTCTCCTCTGTGAACAATTCTTTTGAATTCTTGTTGAGTTCTTCACATACTTCACGGTCATTTATTGTTGTCTTCCTCCTTCCTTCTTAGCTGGATTACCGGTCCTTGATGTTGTTTTCCTCCTGATGGGATGTACAACAGTTTCGGGTCAATTTGCTTCGCTGCTATGTCATTTTCATATTGTCTTTTGGGCCTTCCTTTTTATCTGTGCATATTGTTTCTGGCTCTTACGTACTGTTCTCCTTATTCTCTGGGTCCTTTGGCCTTCTATATTTCTTCCATTCCCTAGCACACTTGGTTTTTGCCTCCCTGCCACCTTTGGGGTAAACCATGGGCTCATCCTGGCTTTTTCATTATTCCTGTTACCTTTGGGTACAACCTTCTCCTCAGCCTCCTTGCATTTTGTTGTACATATTCCATCCATCTCATTACTGGCTTCCCTGCCAGTTGTTCTCTGTCCACTGAACCCCGATCAGGTAGTTCCTCATTCCTGTGTAGTCCTTTCTTGTCGTTTGGCTCTCATTCATCTGGCCTTCTGCTTCTCCTCCACTTGTAGCTCATATGTGTATTCGAAGCTTATAAAACCAACATGGTCACGGCCCCAAAGGGTCTTTCATAGGTGATGTCCTCGATATTCTGCATACTCAAGGTGAATACTAATGTCCAGCCTTGTGGTTATTCTTCCTCTCTCTTTTGTAGTGTCCCTACGTGTTGGAACATGAAGTTTCCAGTACCACTCCATCCATCTTAGCCCTCCCATTGTATCTTGGCCCCCATGTGGGTCAAGTTCTCCCAATTGATCTCCTTGGTTTTAAAGTCACCCATGATCAGGGGGAGCTTTGCCCTGCATGCATGTGCTTCTTCTTTATGGCCACTCTAGCCAGTGTGTCAAACATGCTCTATTGCACTCATTGTACTCTTGCCTTGGCCTCCTGCTGTGTTTGTGGTGGGTTATACATTCACTGCTATACCACCCTTGGGACCTCCAGAATGAAGTGTCCCGCTATGTAATCACTTTCTTTCTCCGCTGTCTCCTCTCTCAGCTCATCAAAATTCCAGCGATTTTGACAGCAACGCCACTCCTCCACCCCCCCTGTTCCCTCTGTATTTCCTCAGGATTTGGTATCCATTGGAAAGATTGGCATCTGTTATCATTTACCTGTAGCTTGGTTTCTGATGAAGGAGCTATGATGTCCGGTGATGCTTCTTTGCCCCCTCCCTTTCCTGCCACTCCTCCCACTTATTGTTATTCCATCAGCGTTTGTGTACCATACCTTTCATTTCCTTTCCAACACTGGATTTGGGGGGCCTGTGAGGGTGGGAGGACCTGGTGGCATACTGTGGGGATTCTATAGCTCGGTGTTGGGTGGAGGCTGGGGGTATGGATTGTTAGTGTGGTTGGGATGGTGTGATGATAGTTTGTTGGTTCTGGAGATAGTTGTGTGTGTGCTTCCTTGCTGTTCTGTTCTGCTCTGACTGACCTCTGCTGGTTCTTCCTTGTCTCTTTTCCTAGCCTCCTTTCGCTTTTTTGTCCTTCTCCCCTCAGCTGCTGCGTTTCTGATTTTGTTCTGTCTCTGTCTTAGGAACACCCTCTTGTACTCTTCCGTGTATTTTCAATCATGGTTTCTCTTGGAGGATCCGTTCCGCACTGTTTCGTCCTGAGAATCGCTTGATTGGTCGGTTTTACCTTCGAGTATCCCCCTATCTCTGAAAATTTACAATCTCGTCCATCTCTTCCCTATTTTTCCGTGTGATTTTCTCAATTCTCCTTTCTTCTTCCTGCTGCCTTTCAGTGTGTGTCCTTTCCTCTCTCTCCTGAAGCCCATGGATAAACACTTATTTTGCCCTTCTTTCTCCCATTGCCTCACCCTCTGGACTCTGATCTGCCTGTATGTGGTCAGTTTCTCCCTTGATTTTTCCAGTGGCTTGATAGCCTGGTTGTGCCTCAGCATTCGACCTATCACCCTCTCCATCTGCAACAGCTGTTCTTCCCTTTCACTCATTGGCCTCCTTTGCGCAGGCTGATTATGACCTTAGCATAAATTCATAAGTCCTTCTTCCTGTTCGCTCGCAGCTTCAATGCTGTTGTCTTCCTCTGGTCACTGCCCCTGTAACTCGCTTCAGCCTATTTTCTCAAACTTCTAGGGACCCTTTATCTTGGCTACTGCAGTTTCGAACTTGTGCCTCCCAAATTCTTTGTCTCCTTCTCCAAACCTCTTTTTCCAATTTTCACAGAGAGCTCTTCTCCGTTTTTTCAGAAAGCTCTTCCTAATTTTCTCTCCCCTCTTGTTCCATCCTTTTCCACTGCTCCTCCATCCACTCCTCCCTACCAGAACCATTCTCATCTGATCCTTGTTCCTGCGAGTCCCCACCATTATTTTTTTGTGAGAAAAGAGAGAGGGAAAGTAGAAGGAGAGAGAGAGGGGAAGAGTGAGAAGAGGAAAGAGGGAGAGCAGAGAGAGTGTGAGAGGGGGAAAGAAAGAGAAGGCGACAAGGAAGGAGAGGGGGGAGAGTGAGAAGGGAAAAAAAATGGAGAAGAGATGGAGAGAGAGAGCGAGAGAACAAGAGAGAGAGAGAGAGGAGAGAAGACGAGATGAGACGAGAGAGAGAGAGGAGGAGAGAGAGGACCGAGATGAGAGAGAGAGAAAAAGGGAAGGTAGAACGAGAGGGGGGATAGTGAGAAGGGAATAAGGGGAAGAGAGTGAGAGAGAGGGCGGGAGAGAGAGTGGAGGGGATGGGTAGGAGAGGGGGAGAGTTTAGAAGGGAGGAAAAGTGGGGAAGAGAGAGAAGAGAGAGGGAGAGAGGGAGAGAGGGAGAGAAAGATGCGAGGACGAGAGACGAGAGAGAGAGAGAGAGGAGAGAGAGAGAGACGAGAGAGACGAGAGAGAGAGAGAGAGAGAGAGGAGAGAGGGAGGGAGAGAGAGAGAGAAAGAGAAGGCAAAGAGGGGGAGAAGGGGGTGGGGGGGGGATAGAGAGAGGGGGCAGAGAGGGGGAGGGAGAGAGAGGGAGCAGAGAGGGGAGAAGGGGAGGAAAGAGGGGGGAGTGGAAGAGCGAGGGGAGGAGGTAGGGGGGGGTGAGGGAGGGGAGGAGGGGAGAGAGATGGGGAAAGGGAGAGGGGAGAGATAATGGGAGGGGACGAGAGAGATGTTAGAGTGGGGGGGAGAGGTGTTAGAGGTAAGAGATGTTAGAGGGGAGAGATGGGAGAGAGGAGTTGAGAGAGAGAGATAGGTAGAGAGTGTGATAGGTAGAGAGGAGAGTATAGGTAAAGAGTGAGAAAGGTAGAAGGATAGGTCTCTTACTGAGGATAGGAAGAGGGGGGGGAGAGGAGCAATGGTTCAGATGGTCGGTTCACAGACGGTGTGTGAAATCAGTGTATGTGTTGAGTGTGTTTGTTTTGCGTGTGTACTACAGCTTACAAGACTTGTTCCTGTGTGTGTGTGTGTGTGTGTGGTGTTGTGTGTGTGTGTGTGTGTGTATGTGTGTGTGTGTGAGTGTGTGTATTTGTGTGTGTGTATGAGTATGGGTGTTTGTTGTGTGTGTGTGTGTGTGTGTGTGTGTCTGTGTGTGTGGTGTGTATGTGTGGGTGTGTATGTGTGTGCTTGTGTGTGTGTGTATGTGTGTTGTGTGTGTGTGTATGTGTGTTTGTATGTGTGGTGTGTATGTATGTGTGGTGTGTGTGTGTGTGTGTGTGTTGTGTGTGTGTGTTGTGTGTGTGTGTGTGTGGTGTGTGTGTGTGTGTGTGGTGTGTGTGTGTGTGTGTGTGTGTGTGTAGTGTGTGTGTGCGTGTGTGTATGCGTGTGTGTGTGTGTGGTGTGTGTGTGTGTGTGTGTGTGTGTGTGTGTGTGTGCCCCACTTCTAAGTATTCATACTGCTAATAAATACCAGTAGATACCAGTAATTCTAAGCTTACCAATACTTGTAACACTTATCGATTCTGCTTCTAAAATTCAGAAAGTAGCTAGGTTGTAAAATTTAGCTTGTCTCAGCTTAAGTGTCTGACGTTATCCCTCACTACCGCTTTACTCCTTGCACTCTCCTCTATGCTATTTCTACTCTAATTCTGGTAATGGCTTGCAGGAGTGAGTGACCAGTATCTAACAGTGATGTTGTTAGGTAAGACACATATGCAACATCGTCTTCAAGTATCTTCTGCTTCTATCAACTTTTCTGTACTTGACTGAAGAAGCCTACTGTGTAGGCGAAACTTTTCATAATAAAGATACCTAACTGTTGCATATGTGTCTTACCTAACAACCTGTCGGTATTTTATACCATTTTAATGTTCAATCTAACAGTGATGCAGGACCAGACTCAATCTTGCAAAATGCAACCTCAACAGGTGAAATACTTGCGCTGACAGCGGTGTGATGACAAGTTGCCAGAAGCTGATGACGTAGCCGTCGTACATAGTCCTTCTCTCACTATTTTGTAACTCCTTCACCCGTGATGTTTATAACCATACATGCTCATGCATCCCGCGTTCCTCAAGTGATTTCACTTTTCACTTGTTACAGAATACACTTCACATTCGGTGGTTACACTTTATATTGTTTAATGGAATACAAACTGTTGTGGATGTCATGCTTCAGTAGGCCTACTGCCACCTTCCTTGTTGTATATTTTATTTTTTCTTTCTCCTTTTGCCTATTAACTTTTTTTCTCTCTCCACATTACGGTGCCCCCACATTTCATTGTTAAACCAACGCTGGTAATTCTTGATCAACGTTTCCACCACCACTTTGATCAATTTTATGTTTGCTATCTGTGTGTGCAACAGTGCCTAGTTAGATCCACAACGGTTTGGCACCTCTTTAAAAGAAAATTCTGATTTAGGTTTCCCCTCGAATTTTTTCAACTAATAACTATAGTTATCACTCGCAGGTTTGTTCACTGACTTTGTCACTACCACTGATTACTGCAAGCGGTTGTTGCACGCCTCAAAAACACGAGGGTTCTCGGAGCCCTGTGCACCCACGTCTGCACCCACCGTGTGTGTGTGTGTGTGTGTGTGTGTGTGTGTGTGTGTGTGTGTGTGTGTGTGTGTGTGTGTATGTGTGTGTTTGTGTGTGATCCTCCTTTCTTATGTTCTTATGTTAAGAGGGTTTAGGTTTGAGAAGGACCTGACAAGCATGGGCCAGTAGGCCTGCTGCAGTGCTATCATAAGAACATCAGAAAGGAAGAACATTGCAGCAGGCCTGTTGGCCCATACTAGAGAGGTCCTTTACAATCCATCCCACTAACAAAACATTTGACCAACCCAATTTTCAATGCCACTAAAGAAATAAGCTCTGATAACTCTATCCACTCATTTGCAAATCCCACTCAAATCCAACCCCTCTCACTCATATATTTATCCAACCTAAATTTGAAACTACCCAAGGTTTTAGCCTCAATAACCCAACAAGGTAGTTAGGTAAGACACATAAGGCACATATGCCTACACAGTAGGCTTCTTCAGTCGAGTACAGAAAAGTTGATAGAAGCAGAAGAGACTTGAAGACGATGCAATCAGTCCATCACCCTTAAAGTTTTGAGGTGGTCAGTCCCTCAGTCTGGAGAAGAGCATTGTTCCATGGACTGATTACATCATCAAGTCTCTTCTGCTTCTATCAACTTTTCTGTACTCGACTGAAGAGGCCTACTGTGTAGGCGAAACGTTTCGAAATAAAGATACCTAACTGTTATATGTGTCTTACCTAAACAACCTGTGGTATTATTATACCATTTTTTAATGTCCAACAAGGTAGGACTGTTTGTGCAAGACAGGTATACAATACCGACAAGATGAAAGTTAAGACACTTGTGCAACATCTGGTTATCTTTATTGTAGACGTTTCGCCATCCAGTGGCTTTATCAATACAAATTCTAGGACATAATTAGAAAACAGAAGAACTATATACAAAAGATGAGGTAATCAGACCTTCTTCACGACTTCTACAACTAGCCCATCAATTTGGGAAGGACCTACTTCCACTGGGGAATCCCGCCTACCAGTGACTATGCCCTCGTCTGCTACACGTCTCTCTTCACTGACGCCTATATAAGCGCCAGTCTCCTTACCTATGCTTCAGAATCTCTACAACCACGGTGTTGTAAACACCACCTCCAAGGCTGAACATAAGAACATAAGAACATAAGAATGTAGGAACACTGCAGAAGGCCTACTGGCCCATACGAGGCAGGTCCTTATCAAAACGACATCTACCTAAAGCTACTCAAGAAACAACTCCCGCACCCCCCAACACCAATCAAACCCAGCCCCTCCCGCTCATATATTTGTCCAGTCTCTTCTTAAAGCTACCCAAGGTCCTAGCCTCTATCACCCCACTGGGAAGACTGTTCACGCATCTACAACTCTGTTAGAAAACCAGTACTTACCTATGTCCTTTCTAAATCTAAATTTATCCAACTTAAATCCATTATTCCTGGTTCTTACCTGGTTCGACACCCTCAGTACTTTATTAATGTCTCCCTTGTTTATGCCCATCATCCACTTATACACTTCAATGATATCTCCCCTCATTCTACGCCTCTCCAGAGAGTGGAGATTTAAGGCTTTAAGTCTATCTTCATACGGGAGGTTCCTTACACAGTAAATCATTTTAGTCATTCTTCTCTGTAGTTCTCTAATGAGTCTATGTCCATCCTGTAGTAAGGGGACCAAAACTGAGCAGCATAATCTAAATGAGGCCTCACTAGTGATGTATAGAGCTGTAAAATAACTTTTGGACTTCTGTTACTTATACTTCTTGAGATAAATCCAAGTAATCTGTTGGCCTTGTTGCGCACAACTGAGGCACTGCTGTCTTCGCTTTAGATTTCTGCTTACCATGACTCCCAAGTCTTTTCACATTCTGTATGACCAAGCTCTACTTCACCTAGATTATAGCTTCGAGGGTTATTTTCATTACCAAGGGCAAGTACCTTACACTTATCCACATTAAACTTCATCTGCCATTTCTCAGACCAAGACATTAATTTGTTTCAAATCGTCCTGGAGTTCATTGATATCCTCCTCAGAGTGAATTATACGGCCTATCTTTGTATCATCAGCAAACTTACTCATGTCACTAGTAATCCCTTCATCAAGGTCATTAATGTAAATTATGAACAAGAGAGGGCCTAAAACTGATCCTTGTGGAACGCCACTAGTGACTAATCCCCATTCAGATTTCACTCCATTAATGGTAACTCTCTGCTTTCTATTGGTAAGCCATGCCTCAATCCATGCTAGAACTTTACCTCCTATACCATGAGCTGCCACTTTTCTTAAGAGTCTCTTGTGAGGTACTCTGTCGAAGGCTTTACTAAAATCCAAATAAACAATATCATATTCCTTATCACTGTCAACTGCCTCAAATGTTCTATTGAAGAACGTCAGTAAGTTTGTCAGGCAGGAACGACCTCTCGTGAATCCATGCTGAGATTCATTTATCAAGTTAAGCTCTTCAAGGTGACTTCTGATAATGTCAGCTATAATTGATTCTAATAACTTGCCCACTATAGATGTCAGGCTTATTGGACGGTAATTTGAAGGAGTGGACTTATCCCCTGATTTGAATATAGGAACCACATTAGCCATCTTCCACATCTCTGGCACAACACTGGTAAGGAATGGACGCATTGAATACACTCGTTAATGGCTGACTAAGCTCCATCTTGCATTCCTTAAGTACCCTTGAAAACAACTTATCGGGTCCCGGGGACTTATTTTGTTTCAGTTTGTCTATCTGTTTAATAACCATGTCCCTCGTGACAGTAATATTAGTTAACTTAAATTCATCAGGAACTAAATAATTGTTAATTACTGGAATCTCATTTACATCTTCCTGTGTAAAAACTGACAAAAAATAGTCATTAAATAAGGAACACATTTCCAGTTCATTATCTGTCAGCTGTCCATTCCCAGATTTCAGAGGTCCTACTTTTTCCTTCACCTTCGTCCTATACACTTGAAAGAACCCCTTTGGATTAGTCTTTGATTCATTAGCAACTCTAATTTCATAGTCACGTTTAGCCTTTCTAATCGCCTTTTTTTACTTCTCTTTTAAGCTGAACATATTGGTCAGTAAGGTTAACCTCTCCTCTTCTGATGCGCCTATAAATTCCCCTTTTTCTCCCCTAATAGATGCTTTAGCCTCCTGTTAACCCATTTGGGATCGTTATTATTAGACCTAATTTCTCTCTGGGGAATGTATATACTCTGGGCACTGTGTACATTATTAAGAAAACAATCATAAAAGCAGATCCCTTCATATTCATAAGTATGATTATCGTCAATAAAATCATTAGCTAGATAACCCCAATCAAGATTAGACAGATGTTCCCTAAGTCCATTATAATCGCAGAACGAAAATCGGGGATTTTTACTGTATTATCATTATTCTTGCATTCCCAATTAATGCTAAAGGTGATGGATTTGTGATCACTTGCGCCAAGCTCTTCAGTGATCTCCAGATTATTCACGAGTGTTTCCTTATTTGACAAGACTAGGTCTAGCAAATTATTACCCCTGGTAGGTTCAGTTACACTCTGTTTCAGAAAACAGTCCTGAACTGTTTCCATGAAGTCACTGGACTCTAGATTACCTGTCAAAGAATTCCAGTCAATTTGGCTAAAGTTAAAGTCCCCTACTATGACTACGTTACTGTGTCCAGAAGCTCTAACAATTTCGTCCCAAAGAAGTCTCCCTCTATCGTGATCCAAGCCTGGAGGTCGGTATATTACACTAGAATTAGTTTTTCTTGACCCTCCACGAACTCTACCCAAACAGACTCTGTTACTGCTCCATCTATTTTTATACCTGTTTTTATGCAACAATTAATATTTTCTCGAACATACAATGCAACTCCTCCCCCCTTCCCATTACATCTATCCACATTGAACAACTTAAATCCCTGAATATTACACTCAGCAGTCATATCCCGACTTTTTAAATCATACCACGTTTTCAGTTAATGCAATGATATCAAAGTTCCCAGCACATGCTACCAAACGTAGTTCTTTAAATTTTTTATTTCTTGCATTCGACTGTTTAGCATAAAATACCATCTTTATGTTTTTTCTTCTGCACATTTTTCTATTCATCTTTGTTTTTACACAATTTCTGAAATTATCATTACCCAGAGTTAACTCCATGACAGTTACTATTAAGATTCTTAATATCAGAGCATAAGTCAATATATCCATATTCATTATTAATCATTTCAAAACCCATACCTCTAACAAATCCAGTTTAAAGTCCTAACAAACCCCCTCAACTGAGTTAGCAAGAAAACCCACACCTGCCCTGGATAAGTGAACCCCATCCCGGGGCATACATGTCATTTCGGCCATAGAAGTTGTCCCATTTGTCAATGAATGGTACTGCATTATCCTTACAGTGTTTATCCAGCCAACAATTAATACCAATTGCTCTGGACAACCATTCATTACCAACACCTCTTCTTGGCAAAATGCCACATATAACAGGGCCCCCCCCCCTTCTTCCTAATCATGTCTATAGCTGTCCTGAACTTCTAACTAAATCCTCACTTCTACGCTTGCCTACATCATTGCCTCCAGCACTGAGGCAAATAATAGGATGACCCCATTACCGTTCATGATGTTGTCAAGCCGGCTAACAATTTTCCTCCACCCAGCCCCAGGAAAGCATACCCTTTGTCTCCTACTCCTGTCCTTCAAGCAGAATGCCCTATCCATGTATTAACCTGGGTATCCCCAAAAAACAACAATATTCTTACCTTTTCCTTTGTGTCTTTCGTCGTGACGATCCCAGTAGTAGACTCACATTCGTCGGGTAGCACCGAGAATGCTTGAGGGTTCCACGGGAGTTTCCACAGCAGTCTCTTTTTTTCTTCATCGTTTCTTGGCTTTCCATTCGTCTTCTTGATCGTAACTTCGTCGTCCCCTGCTGTCCACCACTGACCACGATCCCTTCTTGACCTGAGGACTCGAAACAGGAGGACTACTACGAATCCTCTTGTTTTCCTCGGTCAATCGCCGTATCTCCATCTTCGCTGCCCTCAATTCTTCCTTAAGTTGCTGGTAAAGTTGCTCGATGGAGGGCATCTTGGTTCAGTCCACGGGAGCAAACAAGACACTTCTTCACAGAGTTAAGTACAGGTCAGCACTCAAAGTACAGGTCACCACTCAAGAGCACACAAACAGGTCTTCACTGAGCTAAGTACACGTCACCACTGAGCTAAGTACACGTCACCACTGAGCTAAGTACACGTCACCACTGAGCTAAGTACACGTCACCACTGAGCTAAGTACACGTCACCACTGAGCTAAGTACACGTCACCACTGAGCTAAGTACACGTCACCACTGAGCTAAGTACACGTCACCACTGAGGGACTGATTACCTCATCTTTTGTATATAGTTCTTCTGTTTTCTAATTAAGTCCAAGAATTTGTGTTGATAAAGCCACTGGATGGCGAAACGTTTACAATAAAGATAACCAGATGTTGCACTGCAGTGGAGGAAGCTGTTAGGACTTTAAACTAGGAATAGTTAGTGGTATGGGTTTTGGCAGGAAAACAGTGAAGTCCCAGTGTAGTAATATTATGAGTTCTAGGGGAACTAGTAATAAGCAAAACGAGGTAGATATTGAAAAGCCAGTGACACTGGGTGATAAGGACAGTAATAGGTTTAGTAGAAAAGCAGAAATGAGCAGGAAGGGTAAAGAGAAAGGAGAGTCTTTCAATGTTTATTATGCTAATAGCTGTAGTGCTAGGAATAAGATGGACGAGTTGAGATTAGTTGCTAGTGCAGGTAACATTGATGTATTTGCCATAACTGAGACGTGGTTTAATTAAAAAAGTCGGGACATGCCTGCGGAATGTCACATTCAGGGTTCCAAGTAGATAGAAGTATCGGGAAGGGGGGTGGGGTGGCATTGTATGTCCGAGATCGCTTGAACTGTTGCATAAAAACGGGTATTAAGTCTGAAGTAACACATACAGAGTCTGTTTGGATAGAATTTTCAGAGGGGCATGAAAAACTGATTTTAGGAGTGATATACCGTCCCCCAAACTTAGATAGAGACTATGGGAGGAAATTGTTAAGGCCACAAGGCATGATAATGTAGTAATTCTAGGAGACTTTAACTTTAGTCATATTGATTGGAATTTCTTGACTGGGAATTTAGAATCATATGACTTCTTATAAGTAGTTCAGGATTGTTTTTTGAAGCAGTTTGTGACAGAACCTACAAGGGGAAATAACCTGCTTGACTTAGTTCTGGCAAACAATGAATCCCTTGTTAATAATTTAGAAATTTCAGAGGAACTGGGTGCTAGCGACCACAAATCAATTACATGGAATTACAATGGAAGTCTGTGAACCATTAACTAATATTTTTAATTTATCTCTTCAAACAGGTGTAGTGTCTGATAAGTGGAAGATGGCTAATGTAATTCCTATTTTTAAAACAGGGGACAAGTCGTCACCGTCAAATTACCGCCCAATAAGCCTGACCTCAATTGTAGGCAAATTACTAGAGTCAATTATAGCTGAGATTATAAGAAGTCATCTCGATAAGCATATGAAAGTTAAGACACATGTGCAATATCTGTTAATCTTTATTGTATGTAGATGTTTCGCACATGTGTCTTAACTTTCATATTGTCGGTATTTTATACCTTTCTCGATAAGCATAGCTTGATTAATGATACTCAGCATGGATTCACAAGAGGCCGGTCCTGTCTAACTAACTTATTAACTTTCTTCAGTAAAGCTTTTGAGGCTGTTGACCACGATAAAGAATTTGATATTTACTTAGATTTTAGTAAGGCATTTGAGAGAGTTCCGCACCAAAGACTGTTGAAGAAAGTAGCAGCTCATGGCATTGGGGGAAGGGTGCTCTCGTGGATCGAATCATGGCTCACAGACAGGAAGCAGAGTGTGTCCATAAATGGGGTTAAATCCGAGTGGAGATCAGTAACAAGTGGCGTTCCACAGGGATCAGTCTTGGGCCCGTTGTTGTTTATAATATATATCAATGATCTTGATGAAGGAATTACTAGTGATATGAGCAAATTCGCCGATGACACGAAGATAGGTAGGATAATTGATTCAAACGTAGATGTTAGGGAACTTCAGGAGGATTTAGACAAACTCTACTCTTGGTCAGAAAAGTGGCAGATGCAGTTCAATGTAGATAAATGCAAGGTTCTGAAGCTCGGGAGTGTCCATAACCCTAGCACTTATAAGTTAAATAATGTAGAACTTAGCCATACAGATTGCGAAAAGGACTTGGGGGTTATGGTAAGCAGCAACCTTAAACCAAGACAGCAATGCCTAAGCGTACGTAATAAGGCAAATAGATTACTGGGATTTATATCAAGAAGTGTAAGCAACAGAAGTCCAGAGGTCATACTGCAGCTTTATACATCATTAGTAAGGCCTCACCTAGATTATGCAGCTCAATTCTGGACATAAATTCGTTAGAAAACATTCAGCGTAGGATGACTAAATTAATATATAGCATTAGAAATCTTCATTATGAAGAAAGATTGAAGACTCTTAAGTTACATTCACTTGTTAGACGAAGAATGAGGGGAGACCTGATCGAAGTGTATAAGTGGAAGATATGTATTAATAAAGGGGATATTAACAAGGTCTTGAGGATATCTCTCCAGCAGAGAACCCGCAGTAATGGATTTAAATTGGATAAGTTTAGATTTAGAAAGGACACAGCAAAAGTATTGGTTTGGAAATAGGGTAGTTGATGAGTGGAACAGTCTACCTAGTTGGGTTATTGAGGCTAGGACTTTGGGTAGTTTCAAATTTAGGTTGGATAAGTACATGAGTGGGAGGGGTTGGATTTGAGTGGGACTTGCACATCAGAGCTTATTTCTTGGGTAGCACTGAAAATTGGGATGGTCAAATATTTGTTAGTGGGATGAATTGTAAGGACCTGCCTAGTATGGGCTAACAGGCCTGCTGCAGTGTTCCTCCTTTCTTATGTTCTTATGTTCTTATTTAGCATTGAATGGAAGTACGTTAGTAGCGATAACTCAGTAACAGTCCCAGATTTTCACTTAGCAGATTACGATGGGCTTAGAGAACACTTATCATCTGTTGACTGGGGAAATGAAGAAAATAAATGGTATAAAATACCGACACAATGGAAACATAAACACATATGCAGTTTAATGTGATCCTTTATTGACAACGTTTCAACCACACAGTGGGCTTTTTCAAGTCACACACAGATCTACCTGGTCCAGCACATCTCAAACACTCGGGTGATCTTCTCAATCGCATTCGCAACATCAACATCAGAAACAAGAAACTTTCCAGCCTTGACGTAACTTCCCTATTCACCAAAGTACCTACTACACAAGCCATCGATCTCCTGCACAGAAAACTTGATGATTCACTTGATCTTCCTATTCCAGCCAGCGATTTCATCGACCTCGTTGAACTATGTGTCGGCTTTACGTGTTTCTCTTTCGAAAATCACCTCTTTCAACAGACTTTTGGTCTACCCATGGGCTCGCCACTCAGTGCTGTCCTGGCGAACTTATACATGGAACATCTGGAACCGAGCACTTCTCCACCATTATTCCTTCGACTGTCACCTGGCTCCGTTATGTTGACGACATTCTCCTCATAACTCCCAGGCGCTTCAACGTTCAAGCTCTCCAAGACAAGCTCAACCAGGTCGAGCCCTCAATCCAGTTCACACTTGAAGAAGAAGTCGACAACACTCTTCCTTTCCTTGATGTTCTCCTCTGCAAAACTGACCATGAACTTCGTTTTAAAGTCTATCGAAAACCAACCAACCAAAACGATCTTCTCCACTTTTACTCTCACCACAAAACCAAAACTAAACGTGGTGTAATTATAGGCTTCTTCCTGCGTGCACTCAGAATCTGCAGCAATGAGTTCCTTGAGGAAGAATGCACTATAATTGAACAAATTTTCTAAACTCCACTATCCTCGTCACTTCATTAGAGACTGCAGACGGCGGGCATTAAACATCTTCAACACACCCAGAGAAGACACTGCCGAGAAGAGATACATAGTCCTCCCCACCAACTCCATTGCCAAACATGTTTCCAACATCTTTTCCATTACATCATTCCAAGTATCTACCTCCACAACCACGGCCATCAAGGACATCACCAGTAGTAGACAGGACAAGCTTCCATCCTCTGCAGGGGTATACATAATCCCTTGTAATGACTGCAACAAATTATATGTGGGCGAAACATCAAGAGACCTCCAAACACGTATTTCAGAACACCAATATGCAAGCAGGACTGACGATACAAGGAATGCCTGTGTACAACATCGCAATTCACACAACCATTTAATTAACTACAGAAACTCAGACTTATCGCCACAGAAGACAACACTCAATACCAAAGAATCCTGGAATCATCGCTTATCTCTATAACCAACAATTTCAACCAGAACAACGGCTTCTATAACATAGCTGAAACACTCGCCAAGAAACTTCTTCATCGCTATCCCACATAAGAACATAGAACACTGCAGAAGGTCTACTCACAACTTGTCCAATACCCCTGCCAAGCTACCCAAGACTCTATAACCCCACCCAGTAGATCATCAGATGTGGCATTCTCGACCTGACCTCAACATTCTGAACATGACTATAAATACCCCCGTACCTTCCGCCCCAGGTAGATCTGTGTGTGACTTGAAAAAGCCCACTGTGTGGGTGAAACGTTGTCAATAAAGGTTCACATTCAACTGCATATGTTCTTATGTTTCCATGGGGTAACGAAGAGAGCTATCAGTATGACAGTTTTTTGAACACTATGCATGAGGCTCAAAGAACGTTTATCCCGTATAAAGAAATTAGATCAAATAGAAATGACCCAAAATGGATGAATAATAGGCTGAAATATCTACTAGGGCATAAGAAGGGAATTTATAGGCTTATCAAAAGAGGTGAGGGTCATTTTATGAATCAGTATATTGACATTAAGAGGGACATTAAAAAGGGGATTAGAAAAGCTAAAAGGGACTATGAAATTAAAGTTGCTAGGGATTCTAAAACTAACCCAAAAAGTTTTTTCCAGGTCTATAGAACAAAAGTCAGAGATAAGATAGGTCCCCTTAAAATTAACTATGGGCATCTTACTGACAAAGAGAATGAAATGTGCTCGATTTTAAATAATTATTTTCTCTCGGTTTTTACACAGGAAGACACTAACAATATTCCAGTAATTAATTTTTATAGTGGGCCAGAAGAAGATAAATTATGTAACATCACAGTCACTAGTGAAATGGTTGTGAAGCAGATAGACAGACTGAAGCAAAATAAGTCGCCGGGTCCTGATGAGGTTTTTTCAAGGGTTCTTAAGGAATGTAAAATGGAACTCTGTGAACCATTAACTAATATTTTTAATTTATCTCTTCAAACAGGTGTAGTGTCTGATATGTGGAAGATGGCTAATGTAATTCCTATTTTTAAAACAAGGGACAAGTCGTTACCGTCAAATTACCGCCCAATAAGCCTGACATAAGAACATAAGAATGTAGGAACACTGCAGAAGGCCTACTGGCCCATACGAGGCAGGTCCTTATCAAAACGACATCTACCTAAAGCTACTCAAGAAATAACTCCCGTACCCCTCGACACCAATCAAACCCAGCCCCTCCCACTCATATATTTGTCCAGTCTCTTCTTAAAGCTACCCAAGGTCCTAGCCTCTATCACCCCACTGGGAAGACTGTTCCACGCATCTACAACTCTGTTAGAAAACCAGTACTTACCTATGTCCTTTCTAAATCTAAATTTATCCAACTTAAATCCATTATTCCTGGTTCTTACCTGGTTCGACACCCTCAGTACTTTATTAATGTCTCCCTTGTTTATGCCCGTCATCCACTTATACACTTTAATGACATCTCCCCTTATTCTACGCCTCTCCAGAGAGTGGAGATTTAAGGCTTTAAGTCTATCTTCATACGGGAGGTTCCTTACACAGTAAATCATTTAGTCATTCTTCTCTGTATGTTCTCTAATGAGTCTATGTCCATCCTGTAGTAAGGGGACCAAAACTGAGCAGCATAATCTAAATGAGGCCTCACTAGTGTGTATAGAGCTGTAAAAAAACTTTTGGACTTTGTTACTTATACTTCTTGGATAAATCCAAGTAATCTGTTGGCCTTGTTGCGCACACTAAGGCACTGCTGTCTTGGCTTTAGATTTCTGCTTACCATGACTCCCAAGTCCTTTTTACATTCTGTATGACCAAGCTCTACTTCACCTAGATTTTAGCTTCGAGGGTTATTTTCATTCCCAAAGGGGAAGTACCCTTTCACTTATCCACATTAAACTTCATCTGCCATTTTTCAGACCAAGACATTTAATTTGTTCAAATCGTCCCGGAGTTCATTGATTCCTCCTCAGGGGGTGAATTATCGGCCTATCTTTGTATCATCAGCAAACTTACTCAGTCCATAATCCCTTCACAAGGTCTTAATGTAATTATAACAGAGAGGGCCTAAAACTATCCTTAGGAATGCCCATGACTAATCCCCCCTTCAGATTTCACCCATTTTGGAACTCCTCTTTTATTGGAAGCCATGCCTCAATCCCTAGAACTTTACCTCCTATCCATGAGCTGCCACTTTTTTAAAGTTCTTGTGAGGTACTCTGTCG
>NC_069400.1:46768226-46814274 GCF_026875155.1 Cherax quadricarinatus
CTTCTCATCAGATAAATCTTGAACTTTAAAAAGCAACGGGTCCGGGACACTTAGAAATATTCCCAAAGTACCCTTTCCCACACACATCTGGGAAACTTCCCAGACCTCTTAAAAAAGTGAGCGAGAGTTCCAATATGCAAAATTGTTCCACCAACCATCAAGGCATGGCACAGCTTGCTATTTTTTTGGCATGTCTGCTTAGCTATGCCAGAAAGAAGGTGAAAGATACTTAAGAGACTTTCCTAGAGCTGATAACCTCAGTCGCCTTCCCCATCAATACAAAAATGGAAGAGGCAAAACCCCCCACTCACTCCATAACAGCGGAAAATCAAGAGTCCAGGTGAGCAAAGAAATTGAAGAGGGCAACACAGTGGGAGCAATCAGAATTATTACCAGTGAAGATACAGTTGCCCCCGGGATGCTGACACTGCTGAAGCACTTAAAGGAAAGCACCCTGCCAGGGAAAACCAAGGGCACCAAAATTTCCCAACACCTCTTCCCCACTGGTGAACCATTGATTGTGCAAGACAAACATTTACTAAGAAATAATATCATTTCTGTCTGGCTTGCTGGGGGTTACACTGGAATAAAGCCACAGCTTTAAAAAGGAAATTTATCCCTGTTACCAGGGAGACTGTAGAGACACTGCTTTCAGAGATAACAAGGTTCGTCAATAATTCCTTGGCTGGTCTGATTCCTGACGAAATTAAACCTTTCTTTTTTGATGATCACTTTTTGCCTTTAAAAAGAGGGATGGAGGAATTAGGTCAATTGCTTTGGGGCAACACTTTTTGCTGCCTCGTTTCCAAAGCTGCTGTCCGAAGTATTCGTGCAGAGACGGCCATCAGCTTCCACCAAACCAGTTTGGCTTTGGGTTTTCCTCAAGGAAGGAAGCACAGTTCATGCAAAGAAGGGTTTATATCAGCAACCTCCCTGAGGCCCAATGCAGTGGTAAAATTAGATTTCAAGAATGCATTTAATCTCCTGAAAAGAGACGTGGTATTAGCAGCTGTAAAAGAAACATTTCCTTGGTTTCTTCCCTTTTGTTTCAGCTGGATATAGCAAGGAATCAGTGCTCCTGTTTGGAGAGCATGAAATAACATCAGAGGGTGTCCGCAAGGGGATCCTCTCGCACCATTTCTCTTCTTTGTAGCGGTTAGGAAAATCACAGTCAGACTGACCAGTGAGCTAAATATCTGGTTCCTGGATGATAGTACACTAGCTGGTACAAATTAGTCCCTTCAGATGATGATCTTACACAGGGGATGACATGGGAGAGGAAATGGGACGGGCTTCATCCTGAATCCATCCAAATGTGAAATCATCTCAATCAGCAAGTGGGAGGTGTGGTGAGATCAAAACTACCAGGAGCATCAGTCATTACCCCCACAAATAGCGTCTTGCTTGGAGCACCATTGGGAAGCGATGCCATTGACACAATTCTCAGGAAGAAACTGGAAGAATTGAGGAGAATGAACAACGAATAGGCAATCTTGACACCCCCAATGCCTTGTACCTTCTCACAAAAACGCTTGAGTCTGCCCCGGTTGAATATTTCCTAAGATGTGCACCTTCATGTGATAACCCCATACTGCACGAAAATGACAATTTTCCAAAGGCAGATTTTTCATAAAGTACTTAACCTTACTCTAGAAGATGGGCAGTAAGACCAAACTACACTTCCTGTCAGCTATGGGGTTTGGTGTCTGCAAATCATAACAATTGTGCTACCTGGTTTCCTGTCCTCATGCATTGCATCCAGAGGGCTTGTAGCAGCAATTCCCCCTGAACATTTTTAGGGACGAGATTGGAGTCTATGACAAAAGTTCATTGACGGAGCCATGATTCTGTGATAACCTAACAGGCTCTGAAAGCAACCTCCTCCCCCCAACAAACAAACAGTCCCTGGGATGGCCAGTAGTGGAGAATATAGCCTCAAGAATATTTCTAAGTGTGTCAGGAAAGGATAGAGCCTGCCTCTTGGCAGTGAGAGCTCCTCATGCAAGTGACTTCCTGTTGGCTGTTCCCAACTCCAGCCTTGGCACACGCCTCGACCAACAGACCTTTCCGCTTTGGGTGTTTCCCTTCGACTTGCCGCCCCTATTCTCGCAAAAACACAGGTGTTTTGTGGCAGTGAACAGGCGATTCGGGAAACCTTAGAACATAAGAACATAAGAATGTAGGAACCCTGCAGAAGGCTACTGGCCCATTACGAGGCAGGTCCTTATCAAAACGACCTCAACCTAAAGCTACCCAAGAAATAACTCCCGTACCCCATGACACCAATCAAACCCAGCCCCTCCCACTCAAAATTTTTTGTCCAGTCTCTTCTTAAAGTACCCAAGGTCCTAGCCTCTATTACCCACTGGGAAGACTTTTCCACGCATCTACAACTCTGTTAGAAAACCATTTACTTACCTATGTCCTTTCTAAATCTAAATTTATCAACTTATATCCATTATTTCTTGTTCTTACCTGGTTCGATACCCTCAGTACTTTATTAATATCTCCCTTGTTTATGCCTGTCATCCACTTATACATTTCAATGATATCTCCCCTCATTCTACGCCTCTCCAGAGAGTGAAGATTTTAAAGGGTTTAAGTCTATCTTCATACCTTGGTCTTGTATGTGGTAAATTCGAGGGAAAGATTGAAAAAATGAAGAGGTTAATAACATTACCAAGAGGAGCCTCACAACAGCCGGGTGTCCAACAGTAAGGGAGCCACCCCAACTATGCAGATCTGATGACAGCCAAAAGCTTCCAGACGGTCTCACCCTTCAAGCCCGTACAGACGGGAAGCAGGTGGAGTGGGACTACACATGTGCATTTACCTTGGCTGATACCTATCTCCAGTGTGCCAGGGAGGAAGGAGGGGGAGCTGCCAGCTTCAGGGAGCCCAAAAGTCGAGAAAAAATTTTGGGGAACTTGCCCCTCATAATATGTTTGTTCACATAGGCTATGAGACCCTTGGGTCATGGCTCTAGGAGCTAGGCAAAAGACTCAACAGGGTAAGTATGGATCCCAGGCAGCTAGTTTTCTGTTCCAGCTACTCAGCACTGGGGTTCAGAGGGGGAATGCCCGCTGTATTTTGGGCACGCATGCGAGCTCTGAGGAGCTGGAGAGATATTCACATTATAATCATGACAGATACGTAACAATATGTGCTAGACATGTATCTCCACACCGCATGTATGTATATGCCATCTTTTTATGAAAAAATGTATCTCTTAAATCTTTTGTGTCATATGATTTAATAAAATATGCCTATTTGTAAAAAAAAAGTATGAAAAGATAGGGTGGTAGGGGAAGTGGAATATTCAAATGGCTTAGGGAAAAAACTAAATATTCTTCTCCCCAGGGATGGGTCCCCCCCCAATTTTCACCAAGGGGCCGGGACGTCGATGAGCCTCAAGCATGGGGGGTCAAGCATTTCAATCTCCTCCTGATGTTCTGATGTCACAAACGTTTTTTTATATCATTTCATGATGAAGAACAAGCAGTATATACAGAGAAAAATAAAAATCGTTAAAAAGGGCAGGACTACAGGAGGATTTGAAAAAGTTTAAAATCCATGTTGAGGCTCACTGATGCCCCCGGGGGAACGAAAAATTGCTTTTTGAACCCGACTGCCCGGGTTTGGGCAGTGGGTAAGGTGCTGTGGGGAAACTTGAAACCCCTCAGTACATACGGTCTGCTGACTGCATTGATAAATTTTTATATATATATATTATATATAATAATTTATATATATATTTATAATATATATATATATTTATATTTATTTATTTATTATTTTTTTTTATTTATTTTTTTTACCCTGGCGATTCCCACCCAAAGGGAGGGGGGCCCCAAAAAGAAAATTTCACCATCATTCATCCATCACTGTCTTGGCCCCGAAGGGGCTTTACCTACAGTTTTTTAAAATGCAACATTAACACCCCCCTTCAGAGGGAGGCATTACTTTCCCCCTCCAGACTCAAGTCCGGCCCGCCGTTTCCTGAACCCCCCTTATAAATTTTTTCTTTTCTCCACTCCAACAGCACGAAAGTTTAAAAACCTTTGCCCATTCACTCCTATCAACTCCTCACGTCCTGCTGGAAGTCAACCCCCTCACACACAAAACCCCTTTTACCCCCCCCCCTAAACCCCTTTTGGGCCGCCCCCTACCCCCCCTTCCCTTCACTACAGACTGTACACTTTGAAGTCATTTGTTTTGCCCCATTCTTCTCAGTCCGAACCCCCTACAACCCTTCCTCAGCCCTCGGGAAAACATTTTTTGGAAACCCCCGCACCCCCTCCTAATTCCCCAAACTACGAATTCTCTGCATTAATTCCCACCACACATTGCCCTCAAAAGGGGACTCTCCCTGCCCCAGCCTTCCCCCTCGCGAAACATGCTCACCCATGCTTACACCCATAAAGAGCTTTGGAAAACTATACTCTCATACATTCACCTTTTTGCCCCCAAGGAAAAAGTTTTTTTGTCTCCACAGATCCTAAGTGCACCGTCACCCTTTTCCCCTCATCAATTCTATGATTACCTCTCTTTCTGACCCATCCCTGAACGTCAAATCCCAAATACTGAATACATTCACCCCTCCTCCATACTCTTCCCCCCCAACTGATATCCAATCTTTCATACCAATCTTTTTTTTTATCCTCATAACCCTTTCTCTTTCCCGTATTCACTTTTTTTAAATTTTTTTTCTTTTGCCACCCTCCATAATCCCCCCTTTTTTATATTATATTTTTATATATATAATTTATATATTATAATATATATATTTTCGTGCCGAATATGTAAAATGGTCAATTAGCAAGAACCATTTTAAAATTAGTCCTTTATAAAATTTTTCTTTATACTTTTAAAGATATATTTTTTTCATTTAATTTTTAAAGAAACGTTTTTTAATTTTTCACCAGAAGCACCTTTGAAAACTTTCCTCCTTTTTTTAAAAGAACAATTTATTTTTTCCTAAACCCGTAAAAATATTTTAGATTTGTTTACAATAAATTTAATACTAAACAAACACAGTGAAAAATATTTTTTTTGTTGGTTCAGAATGATTTTGGGGGAAAATTTTTCTACACAAAAATTTTCACGTCCCATTGGGAAGATGAGCGTTTTCTATTTAAGCCAAGATGAATTTTGCTTTTTACAATGAAAAGTATTGAAATTAGCTCAAATAGCGAAATAAAATTTTTACCAAGTTCAAAAGTAAAAAATTTTAAATAAATAAATAATTATTAATATTTTTAAATTCCTTATTATTTAACCATTTTACATAATGCAGAGTTAAAATAAATTTATTTTTTTTAAAAATAAATTAAATTAAAAAAAAATATAAGGGGGCCGAGGGGCAGCGGCGAACTTGTTTTTTTTTGGGCCAAAGTCTTTCTGTTTATTTTGGACCCTTTGGGAAAAATGGCATTTTTGAAATTTTGTAAAGGAAATTTTTAAAAATTTCCCCCTTTTTTGGATAGTTTGAAATCTAAATTTTTTGTTTTATAAAAAAATGGGTTTATAAAAATTAGATTTTTTTAAGTCCTGGTTGCAAAATATAAATAAAATCGCTAGCGTGAAATTCGGCCGCTAATTAAACAAATTTAAGTTTTAAAATTTATATTTTATTAATAAAAATTTTATTTTTCATAAGAAAAAATTTTTTTTTTTTGAAAATTTGGGACCCAAAAATCTCAAATTCGACCCCAAAGGGTTTTTAAATTATTATAAACTTATCTAAAATATATTATTTTGGTTAGGAAAAATTTAAAATTGCGTTTGTTATAATAAGGTTAGGTAAGTTTTGTAAGGTTTTTTTGGTACAAATTAAAAAACAAAAATGAAAAAATTATCTTTCAACATACAATGGAAATTTTTAGAAAGGTTTTGATTTAAAGGATTCTTGCTAATTGCTTAGAGAAAAATTAAAAATAAATCTTGCAATTGCCCAAATTTTACATATTTGGCACGCATATAATTCATATCAAATAACCCCGAATGTCCAGTTTACTTGGGGGAAGGGTGACTTTGCCGAATGAAATAGTTGTGGACACTTTTTTTTTTTTCCTTTTGGTCCCTAGTTTTGTCTCTTAAAAATGTTATTTGTAGTCAACTTTTTCCCAAGAATGAAATTGAAAATAAATGTTAAAAAATATATTTTTGTTTTCCTATTTAATCTCTGTGCCTTTAAATGTTGACAATAGGCCCTTTGATGGTAAATGTTTAGTTTAAAGGGACTTTTCATTGTGATTATTTATCACTATATGGTTTAACTTAAAACCATGTAAATTTTTTTTGATCCTATAATTTGGGTAAAATTTTACGTATTTTCTAGAAAACTTCCAAGTCCACATTAAAATCTTGCTTTTTTAATAAGTTTTGTTGGTTTGATTTTGGTGAAAGATGAAAAAATCATTCCCCCAGTCCATGCTTTTCCCAGGGGCCGGTTACGACCCCACTGCCAAACTTTGGCATTCACCCCCCCTTTCCCATGGGGCCCCAAAAACCCGCACTTCAACAAGTCTTGTGAGGAAGACAAAAACATTGTAAAGGAACATGGCTCGCAACCTACCAGCATTATGGAGGAAAATTCTCGATGCTTGCTTTTCGGGTTCAAGTTTTTTTGTTAAGCAGGGTTTTTATGTCTTTAGGGTTACCTCACTGTTTATGCACTAACCACTTTATTTATAAATAATTTCTTTGACACTAGTCTCATTTTTTGGGAAAGACCACCCCGGGAAAAAAGCAGAAGGTTCAAAATTGGGAATTTCATCTTTTAATTCAAAAGGAAGAAAGACAGTCCACCATTGGAGAGAGGACTAATGCGCATTGCGTCTTGGTTTAAAGGGGTTCTGCTTCCCTAACCCCAAGTCTTCTGCAACCCCTTTGGGCAAATTCTACTTATTTAACATATAATTCTGGGGTTTTTTTACACCCCCGACTTCAGAACCTTACTTTTTTATCTACACTAAAACTGCATGTCACTTTTCTGATCGGGAATTTGATTTGTCTAAATCCCCTGAAGTTCTGTACATCTTCGTTTGAATAAATTTATATCCCAATCTGTGTCATCGACGAATTTGCTCATGTCACTAGAAATTTCCCTCACAAGGCCTTTATAAATAATAAACAAAACGGGCCTAAAACACAAGGTTTTAGCTTTATGTGCGCTCGAGAGTTGATCCACTCATCCAAACTCTTACCCAACCAGTGTTTTCCTATATCTTTTCGAATCAAATTTTTAAAATTTTAAACCAGCTGCGAGTCCAGTCTTGAACGTCTGTGCTCGTAGGGGAAAAATTTCTGATGTGATGACTGTTTTTTTGAAAACCAACAAGATGAATAATTGAGACACTCCTGTAACATATGGGGAACTTTATTGAAAAAGTTTCACCCACAGTGGGTTCATAAAAAATAAGAAGGAGGAACATGAAAAGGCCCACGGCCCATGCAGGGAGGTCCCGGAAATAAAAGGTATAAAAAACCCAACAAAGGCAAATAAACACAAATGCAGTAAATGTGCCTTTAAAGACCGTTTCGCCCCCAAAAGTGGGGTTTTCAAGTCCAAACGAACTACCTGGGTGGAAGGAACGCGAGTATTTAAAATCCGGCTGAGGGCAGGGGAAAAATGCTGCATCTGATGATGTACCGGTGGGGGTTTTAGAGTCCAAAAAATTGGGGAGCTTGAAAGGGATTGGATAAGTTTGGGAGCAGACCTTCTACGTGAAGGGTTTTCCAAACTTATCCCAAATTTCCCTTTTCCAAATACCCAAGTTTTTGGACTCTATAACCCACTCGTTCATCATCAGATGCAGCATTCTTCACCCGACCTCAGCCGGACTATAAATACCGGTTCCCTTCCCCCCGGTGTTTTTTTTGTATTGAAAAAGCCCCCGGGGGGCGAAAAGTAGTCAATAAAGGATCAATTTACTGCATTTGGTTATAAAGCCACCCAGGCAGGGCCTTTCAAAACGACCCATCCTAAAGCTACCCAAAAAATAACTCCCATAACCAATGACACCAATCAAACCCAGCCCTCCCACTATAATTTGTCCAATTCTTTTTAAAGCTACCCCGGGCCTAGCCTCTTCACCCCACCATACTTACCTATGTCCTTTCAAACTAAAAATTTATCCAATTAAATCCATTTTTTTTTGGTTCTTACTTGTTCGACACCCTCAGTACTTTATTAATTTCCCTTGTTTTTTCCGTCATTTACTTATACACTTCATATACTCCCCTCATTCTACACCTCTCCAAGAGTGGGGTTTAAGGGTTTAAGTCTATCTTCATAAGGGGGTCCTTACACGTAAATCATTTTAGTCATTTTCTCGTAGTTTTCTAATGAGTCTTATCCACCTGTAGTAAGGGGACCAAAACTGAGCAGCATAATCTAAATGAGGCCCATAGTTATAAGCTGTAAAATAACTTTTGGACTTTTGTTTTCTTATATTCTTGAGATAAATCCAAGTAATCTGCTGGGCCCTTGTGTGACACTAAGGATGCTGTCTTGGCTTTAGATTTCCTTACCAGACCCCACTCCTTTTTACATTCTTTATGACAAGCCTACTTTACCTAGATTAAGCTTCGAGGGTTTTTTTCCCTTACCCAAAGGGGTAGTGGGGTAGTACCTTTCACTTATCGAATTGAATTCATCTGCCATTTTTCAGCCAAGACATTAAATTTTTCCAAAACCTCCCGGAGTTCATTGCTATCCTCCTCGGTGAAATTTTCGGGATCTTTGTTTATCAGCAAACTATCAGTCACTTGTAATCCCCTTATCAAGGTCATTTAAAGAAAATTTTGAACAAGGAAAGGGCCTAAAACTGACCTTGGGAATGCCACTAGTGACTAAACCCCATTCAGATTTCACCCCCATTAATGGTAACCTCTGCTTTCATTTGGGAAGCCCCTGCCTCTATCCATGCTAGAACTTTACCCCCTATACCATGACTGCCACTTTTCTTAAGCTCTTGGAGGCACTCTATGAAGCTTTACTAAAAACCCAAAAAAAACATATCATTTTTTATCAGTTACTGCCTCAAAAGTTCTATTTAAGAAAGTCGAAGTTTGTCAGGCAGGGAAAGACCTCTCGTAATCCATGCTGAGATTCATTTATAAATTATGCTCTTCAAGTACTTCTAATAATGTCCCCTATAATTGATTTAAAATGCCCACTATGATTCAGGCTTATTGGACGGGAATTTGAAGACGGACTTTTCCCCTGATTTTAAGTAGGAATACATTAGCCTCTTCCACACTCTGGCACAACACCCGGGAAATGGGCCATTAAGCACACTCGTTAATGTAGATGAATGGTTCAGAAACCGACATGTTGTAATTTGACCTGGCAACTCTTGGTACTTTTTTGAGGATACCCAAATTGCAATGTGTCTAAATTTTTCAACAAACCCTTAAAAGGCGACTAACTCCATCTTGCTTCCTTAAGTACCCTGGAAAAAAACTCACGGGGCCCGGGGACTTAAATTTTTCTTCAGTTTGTCTATCTGTTTTATAACCTGCCCCCCCTGACTAATATTTAATTTTTAAATTTACAGGGAATAATAATTGTTAAATTTTGGGAAACTCATTACATCTTCCTGTGGAAAAACTGACAAAAATAGTCATTAAATAAGGAACACATTTCCAGTTCGTTATCCGTCAGCTGTCCATTCCCCAATTTTCAGAGTCCTAAATTTTTTCCTTCATTTCGTCCTATACACTTGAAAGAACTCTTTGGAATATCTTCGATTCATTAGCAAATCTAATTTCGTAGAAAATTTTGCCTTTCTAATCCCCCCTTTTTTTCTTTTCTTTTTAAGCGAACATATTGGTCATAAGTTTAACCCCTCCTCTTCTGAGCGCCAAAAAATTCCCCTTTTCTCCCCTAATAATCTTTAAAAACCCACTGTTAACCCCTTTGGGATCGTTATTTTAGATCTAATATCTTGTGGGGAAAGTAATACCTTTAGCCGGGTCATTATTAAGAAAAAAAACTAAAAGCAGATCCCCTTTAAATCTAAGATATCTCGCCCAAAAAAATTTTAGCTAGATAATCCCAATCAAGATTAGAAGATGTTCCCTAATCCATTTTAATCGGCAGAACGGAAATAGGGATTTTTTCTGTTTTCATTATTCTGCATTCCCAGTTAAGCTAAAAGTATGGGTTTGTGATAATTGCGCCCAAATTCTTCAGTGATCCCCGTTATTTACGAGTGCTTCCTTATTTGACAAGATAGGTCTGCAAATTATTACCCCGGGAGGGCCCTGTTCGCACTGCTTCAGAAAAAATCCTGAACTGTTTCCATAAAGTCAAGGACTTAATTACCTGTCAAAGAATTCCAGCAATTTGACTAAAAAATTAAAGTCCCCTACTATGACTATGTTATTGTGTCTAGAACCCTAGCAAAATTTCTCCCAAAGAAGTCTCCTTTTTTCGTGATCCAAGCCGGAGGTCCGTATATTACCCTAGAATTTGTTTTTCTTGAAGTCTATAGCTACTACCGGAGAACTTTCTAACTAAATCCTCAACTTCTACACTTGCCTACATCATTGCCCAATCCAGCCTGAGGCCAATAATAGGATTGATTTCCCATTACCGTTCATGATGTTGTCAAGCCGTGCAAACAATGTCCTCCATCCCAGCCCCAGTAAAGCCAAACCCTCTGTCTCCTACTCCTGTCCTTGCAAGCAGAAATGCCCTATCTCTTGTATTCTAACCGGCTATTCCCCAACAACAACAATATTCTACCTTCCTCGTTGTCGTTCGTCCGTGTCGTTCCCAGTAGTCGACACACATATCTTCCGGGTATCACGAGAAATTGCATTAGATTGTTTCCACAGCATGTCTCTTATTTTTCTTCTTATCGTTACTTGTCTTTCCATTCTTTTTGATCGTACAACTTCGTTCCATGCTGTCAGCCACTGACCCAAGTTCCCTTCTTTGAGACCTGAGGGACACAAACAAGGAATAACTACTATGAATTCTCTTGTTTTTGTTTCCCTCGGTCAATCGATGTATGAGGTGGAAACGTATAATGGGGGAAAATACGTAAGTTACGTATACAGTCGAGGGTCAGGGAAACATTGTATAGTTATGTCTACATGGGATATGCACACTAAGAACATAGATTAGTTTATGATGCAAAATTTGGCAGTCTCCAAGTTGTATTTTGTGGGGAGCAAGAAACGCCTAATCCATGTAGTGTAATTTTCTGTGCAAAAATTGAGGAGGTATGAATTTGGTTTCACAGTAATCTTGGGTCGTGGTAGGAGGGTGTAGGTAGCAATGCTCAGGGCACAGAGTATCGATTTTGAAGAAGTGGAGGAGTGGCGTGAGGAGGGCTATAATGTAATTGCGGAATTATGTTTATGTTTTCGTGGGAGTATTGGGAATGGGGGGAGGAAAGAATTCGGGCTTTAAAGCGGGACGCTTCTGTAGAACGAGGTGTAGTAAAGGAGGTTGTGTATGGGATTAGGATGGCTTTAGATTTTCCTCTGTTCTTATAGGGTACGACAGTTCGGGTTGGGGGGTGGACTTGTCTTTTAGTGGGGGGGGGGGGGGAGAGGTGCTCGCAAGAAAATATTAATAGCTGGAACGCTGATAACTCATGTTTATGTGACACTTGATTATGTTCGTAAAGTTGATTAAGTGTGTCGTCCCTTAAGGTCGGGGGGGTGTGGCTTGTAATTTTGTCCATTACTTAGTGTATAAACAGGTTTCGTAGATTTTGTGGACACTTTATTATGGTCAACCAAGACCAAATAACTAAAGTCAGATAGGAATATGACAAGTTAATATTGTACTCACTTGTCTGCTTAAGAGGGTTGGATATTATTTTAGATAACCAGAACGGCCGATTACCGCTCAAGACAGCAATGAGTAATGAGCCTCACAAACACCAGTCGAACTACAGAAAATCAGAACGACCGAACCGATTCAACCGGAATACACCCAAAACAGTTACATGCGGGAAATAATCATAACCCAGCCAGCAAATGAAGAAGAGGAACCACGGCTTCACCCCCCACAACTACCGAACCTAGTGAACCTATTTCCATAGGGGACCTTTTACCCTTATTATTAAAAAAAAGGTTATAATTTATTCTTATTATGACAATAATGAAAAAACATCTTATTATTATTTTTTTTTTTACTTTTTTATGGTGGGTATTCGGGTGTACACACAACGCGGCCGATTACCACCAAGGCCTGTGTGGCGCCCGAAAAAGAAAAACTTTCAACCATCATAACACTCCATCACCTGTCTTTCGCCAGAAGGGTGTTTACACTACATTTTTAAAACACTGCAACCCAAACCCCCCTCCTTCAGTAGTGCCGGCAACTGTACATCCCATCTCCATGACTCAAGTCCGGCCTGCCGGAATCCCAGAATCCCCTTCATAAATGTTTACTTTGCTCACTACTTATCCCAACGCACCTTCCCGTAAATAAAACCATTTAGTCCTCCCTACACTACCAACAAACACGTCACAACGCAGTGCTGCTGGAAGTCCAAGCCCCCCTCGCACACGACCAAAACCTCCTTTAAAACATACCCCCTCCCCTCCAACCCTTTCCTAGGCCGTCCCCCTACCACCCGCCTTTCCTTCCACTACAACTGATACACCTCTTGAAGTCATTCTGTTTCGCCCATTCTCTTTACATGTCCGAACCACCTCAACAACACCCTCCTCAGCCCTCTGGACAACAGTTTTGGTAATTCCCGGCACTCCTCCTAACTTCCAAACTACAATCTCTCTGCATTATCATCACACCACACAATGCCCTCAACTAACCAAGACATCACCACTGCCTCCACCCTTCTCTCCTCGCAGCACCATACATTACACCCACGCTTCACAACCCATAAAATAAGAGCGTTGGTAAAACTAATACTCTCGATACATACCCCTCTTTTGCCTTCCAAGGAACAAAGTTTTGACCCCACAGACTTCCTAAGTGCACCACTCACCATCCTTTTCCCTCATCATTCCTATGAATTTCACCTCATCCTTTCATAGACCCCATCCGCTGACACGTCCACATCCCACATATCTGAATTACGTTTCCACACTCTCTCCTCCATACTCTCGTCCCTCCAATCTGATTATTCAATCTTTCCAATCACCTAATCTTTGTTATCCTCATAACCTTACTCCTTTCCTGTATTCAACCTTTAATTTTCTTCTTATTGCACACGCCAAACCAAAATCAAACCACCAAACTCCGCAACTTACTCTTCAGAAACTCCCAAGACACAGTGCATCCAGCAAAGAGCAGCTGTAACGACAACCCCACTTTTGGTGTGGATTCTTTATCTTTTAACTCCACTCCTCTGCCAAGACCCTCGCATTACTTCTCATACAACCCCATCTATAAATATATTAAACAAACCACGTGAACGATCACACATCCCCATGTCAAGGCCTACTTTTAATACTGGAAAAAAAATTTCCCTCTTTCCTACAATACTCTAACTGAGCTTCACTACTATCCTCGTAAAAACTCTTGCACTGATGGTGCTATCAGTAACCTACCTCCTACACCATACCATTTGCAACATCTTCTGCCACCATTGTGCCCCCCTATTCCACGCCTGTCATACGCCTTTTCCAAAACCATAAATGCCACAAAGAACCCTCATTAGGCCTTAATCTAAATACTGTTCACTGTTATATGTTTCACTGTAAACACCTGGACCACACACCCCCAATACCTTGTCCTAAAGCCTCCTTTTCATTCTGCTATCCTATTCTCCGTCTTACTCTTAAATTCTTTCAATTATAACTCTACCATAACACTTTACCAGGTACACCAACAGACTTTCCCTCCGCCCCCTAATAATTTTTTGCACTCTCTTAATTCCCCTTTGCCTTAATACACCAAGGAACAATCAACTCTCAGCCCATCCCGTAGGAACCCACCCCTCAACCACCCAAACACACCAAACCATGTGCCCCCCCCCACGCTCCCACCCCTCAAAACCCCCACCTGCATAAAACAACATTAACACACAAAAACCCACACAATCCCGGCTGCCTTACCCTCCCTACAATTTACCTACAGACGCTCACGAACAACCATTCACCCCACACTCACAACTAGAGCTCTTCCTCACTCCTACAAGATGTTTATTCCTTCCTTGCCCTATACACGAAATCACAGCTTTCCCTATCTTCATCAACATTTAGACAATTCCTCAAAATATTCCTTCCATCTTCGCCAATACCTCTAACTCCTCTCTTCTCTCCCCATTTAATAACTCACCTCTCCCTATTTTAACAGACAAATCCCTATGGTTCTCTAAGCTTTTTAACTGGTTTAGATTAATCCTCTCAAAGCAATCGTGGGCCAAAAACTTTGATCTTAATTTCAACAAAAAATGTTATGATAACATCACACCCACCGACAGACTCATTTTGCCTCTCTTTTAAATACATTGCTAACATTCGCAACACCACTCACATAACTATCCACCTTATTTACTCCAAATACTCTTCCCTCCATGCATCACTTCTACAATGTAAAAACTTCCTCATAATGCTAACTTTATCTCAACCCATTACTACACTCTTTACATCATCATACCACCAAACGCTCCACTCCCCTCCTGCAACAACCCCTATCCAGTAACCAACAAACTTCTGCTGAACCAACACTAACACTATAACTACTATTTAAAAACCTAACCACCCCATACCTCTGTCTACCCCATGTGCATATGCTCCCTCCAATATCCCATCTATCCTCCAAAAGCTTGTTTATTATTCTTACCCTATTAACTGCCCTCCTCTATTAGTTTTAAAAAACCCTTCACGCTCTCTTTTCACAGCTGATGCTTTATTCTCCTATGTATCCCCCAACACTCACTTTAACTCTCAGTGTAGCTACAACATAAAAGTGATCATGATATATCTGTGGCCCCTCTATAAACATTTAGCATGCCTAGAAGTCTACTCAAACATTCCTTTATCTAGCCACAAACATAATCCAACAAAGCTACTGTCATTATCGACCCTACATCATATCGTTGTATAACTTAATTTATCCTCGTTTATTTTATCTTACAATAATGTAGTTACCTATAAAACTAAACCCCTTTCTATACATAGTTCAATCAAAGGTCATCCCCAATATCATTCTAACACCTGGCAAACCCGAATCTTGGCAGCCACCAAACTTACCTACCACACCCTCATCTAAAAGTTTATCTTTCTCCTACTTTAGCATTCAAGTCCCCCTACCAAAATTACTCTCATTCACTTGGTTCGCAAAGGCACCTATACAATTCACTTAACAACTCCAAAATCTCTCTCTCTCCTCTGCATTCTCTCTTCTCTCTCCAGTGCATAAAACCGTCTTATTATGACCCACTTCTCGCATCCAATCCTTTACTTTAATCCCATAATTCCCCCTTGAATTAACACACTCATATTCTCTTTTCTCCTCTTAACTGATCATTTAACATTACTGCTACCACCCACACCCTTTCCTTTGCTCCTAACTCTCCAGATACTCAGATTATAATGCAGACGCCCATTTATTTCCCCCCACTGAAACTCTCCTACCCCCCTTCACTTTGGTTTCGCTTAGGCCCAGACATCCAACATCTTTTCATTCATAACATCCAGCAATCATCTAGTTTCTTTGTCATCCGCAACATACATCCAATCCACGCACATTTAAGCAACCCAGTTTTATAAAGTGTTTTTTCTTCTTCTCTTTTTTAGGGAATTGTATACAGGAGAAGGGTTACTAGCTCACATTGCTCCCGGCATTTTTAGTCGCCTCATACGCACGCATGGGCTTCACGGAGAAAGATTCTTTTCCACTTCCCCATGGACAATAGAAGAAATAAAAAAGAACAAGAGCTATTTAGAAAAAAGGAGAAAAACTAGATGTATGTATAGTATAATAGCATGTGCGTGTCTGAGAAGTTGTGACCAAAGAGTAAGTATGAGTAGGCAAGATATCCCTGTTATCTATGGTGGTTTATGAGACATAAAAAGTAACCCAGCAATCCTTACATCATGCAAAACATGTTACAGGTTTATTGTTTCACAGTCATCTGGCAGGACGGTAGTACTTCCCTGGGTGGTTGCTGTCTACCAACCTACTACTAAAAAGACTATCTACTACACGAGGGTCATAAAGACTATCTACATTACGAGGGTCATTAAGACTATCTACAATACGAGGGTCATTACTAGGAATAAGGTAAAATTTACACGTATGTTAGCTAAAAAATAGAAAATCATTCCCCTCCCTTTCTGTATTCTACATTCAATCAGACACCTTTTGGCACTCTTCTTGAACTGGTTCATGCTATGACTGGCTTTGACATGTGCGGGCAGTCTGTTCCATTCCTTTATTGCTGTATAATAAAAGGTGTCTGAAGCCTGGCCAATTAAACTGTGGGTACTACAAAGGTTGTGCTCTCTCTCTCCCCCTAGTATAATGATGGCTTTTGCTCCCAACTTTGACAAAATTTACAAAGCCAAAATAATTCTGGACATTGTCTTTTTGAGCAAATTATTATAAACACATCAAAGATTTAGCTTCAAGTTTTACTTTGTCTTCCAACATTCATCATATCCAATGCTGTAATTCCTCCTTGCCTCGCGAGATTTGTTCCCTTGGACCCCAGCCCCAGGATGAAATCTTACGATTTTGTTCATCTGGGAGTTTGCAGTCTATCTTTCAGTTTTTTAATTTTTTTTGTCAAGGCCGATGTAACCCATAATAGCAAGCGTAATCCATATGAACACTGTAAAAGGGCTAGATTCAAAAGGGTCCTGCGATTCAGTAGATTAGACAACTGTGCTGTGTCTATACAGCACAGATCAGTCAAGGGCATTCCTTTCTTTTAACATACTACAACTCGTTCCCTATCAATATTCTCCCAGACATGCATGGGTCAAAGGGGATTCCATATATTTTACTGATGACACCAAATAGTGATGGGCTCCCCATTACACTGGACATTAAAATGTTATTTACCCATTCTCAGATTATGTTTCGAGCCAAAGAGAATTGGTCTTTCAGTTTTCCAGAGTGTAATGATAGTTTGTTGTCTACTAACCATTTTGCTGCAGGACTCCAGTTCCTCCATGTTAATACATTAAGCAATATCTTTTGGGTCTTTAGCCCTGACACCTAACAAGGGCACTGTCATCTGCATACAGTAGGATTTGCACTTGACACGGAAAGGCATGTCTTTGACAACAAACATAAGGGAATAATAAGGGAGGCCAGAATAACAGACAATGGGGAAACCTACCACAATGTTTAACGGCAAGGGTTCCTTCTGATTCCGTTTTTGGTTGATTTTGAACAATTTGGTCTCCTGGTGCTAAGGTGGACCTTTTAAACCAGTCTACCAGAACCAATAAAACGGTAGCTTGAAGTTCTTACATAATATATTGTGGTTGACAGTATCGCGAAGGCCTTTTGCAGGTCAAAAGGTTACCTATACCTATGGGATTTTCCCTTTGACATTTCAGTTTCTCAGTAATCCATCAGAATTAATTAGGGGGAGGTGTCGGGTTGAGTAAGATCTTTCTAAAGAAGCCCGATACGATAGCTATGGAGAATGTTGTTTGTCATTAACGGTACTTAACCACTTGAAGTATACATAGCCCTCTCTAGAATTTTTTGGATTTATACTGAGTATACTACAGGCCTATAGTTGCACTATCAGACCTACTATTTTTCCTTGACGATAGGAGTAAACTCTGCTTTCTGACAATCTAACTTCTGTAGATAGCTGAGTAATTAACTGTATTGACACTAACCCCTTCCGGAACGGTATTAGTGGTGATTGATAGATTTTATTTATGTGAAGCAATAGGGATTGACCGTCTCGAAGCAAACCATCTTTTAGGAACATGAACGGGATGTTATCAGGGCTCGTGCTCTAGTTTTGGGTAGTTTAACTCTGCTTAAGGGTTCTTTTTTGAATAAAGTCATGAGATATACCCTTACAAAGTTGACAACTGTTTGGGTTACCCCTTTATTTGTATAGGTAGTTTGAAACTTATCAAGTAGACTCGTGTTAAAGGTATTTGATGTTGGGCAGCTGATAGTTTACTTACTAGGTGTTGATGCAAACAGATGTGTAGTAAGGAAATAAAGCAATTGCCACCTTAAATGTTTCGTGGTCATAACCTCGTTATAGATAGTGAGTACTTAAGTTATGACCTATCTACTGGCTTATGGCTATACACCCAGCTGTTTAGTTGTTTGCCAGAGCTTTTCTGGAGCTATGCTTAATACTCATTCCAATTTTTTTTGAGCCAATAGTGTCTTTGCCTTTGCTCCTTTTATAAGTCCTGTACCTGTTCCTCACCCTTTGAATTAAATTAGTGCCAATTCCTTCTGTTTGCTTTAAATCTTTTGAGCGGGTCTCTAAATTTCTATTATCAATATCTCATATCTCAGGGGTTCAGTTCTTCTTTAAAAATTCCAAACCTCTTTAAGGGCAATATTATAAGGATGGTATGAACATTTTTTTAAATTTTTTCCCGGGGCTCGTTTACGTCCGTGCAATTTGTTATCCGTCCACACAATGTGACTATTTACCAGTGTTTTTTTATGGTTTTAGTTGCCTCATTTTTATTGTCCTGTGGGGCCTCCCCTACCTAGTGATTTTCCTATGCACTAATTGATAAAAATCACTGGGCCTGGGGAAATTTGACCCGACTGACTAATTTTCCAAGCGGTTACAAAGTATGGGGTCATTTAGGAGGCTGAAATGTGTGACCCGGGTTTTTAATTTTATTATTTTGGTGTAACATTAAACCTAAAATTTGCTTATACCTTTTGAATAGCCCGTTTTTTTGCCGTTTAAAAAAAAATTGAAGTCCCCAGTATTATTTCTCGCAATTGTTTTCAATCCTACAATACCAAAAAGTCTTCTAAAATGGCCCTGGATAGGGGGGCGGTAACTATTTCCTACAAATGGGTTTGGTCTTGGGAAGCAGCACTTAAAAACCATAAATCCCCGGTTTTTGTTTTTTAAAATTAGGTCTTGGGTTGAGCTACGTCATTTCTAATGTAGGCACAATCCCCCACCATTTCTTTTCCTATCTAAGCGTTTTATTTTTTTAACCTTCTTTTTTTACCTCTTTCAGTCACCGTATCACCAAACCGGGATTCAAGATATTTAAAACTCCGCCCTAATTTTGTTAGCTAGAATCCTCATCTCTCCCAAAATTTAGGGAAGAGTGATCTTGCGTGACATGATAAAGTGAAGCCTTTTTTTCATAAAACAATTATAAAACAATTATGTCAAGGGGGTCATTATTTAAAATTGGGTAAATCAATGTCATCTTTGCTAAAGGGAACTGTGACAAAGTGCTTTTGTTACACAAAAAATGAATTCGGCCCGTTACTAAATTTAATACATCCACATGCACCCACCCCCTTTCACATTTTAAAAAGTAATAGAAATAAGGGTGATATATATAAAAAAAAACTAATTTTCAGGGAAACAAGTATGTAAAATCCATGTTTAATTAAATAATATTTGAATGTCACATTGCAAATTGTACAATTGAAGGGAAATGCAACCCAAACCCTGTTTTTTTTTTATTTTGGGGTGAGGTGTAATGTATGACGGATCAAAATTGGATATCTATGTAGAAAAAATTTTTTTTATCAAATTATACATATATATAATATATAATATATAAAATATAATTTTTTTATAAAATAATTATAAATAATATATATAAAAATATATAATATAATATATAAGTCGTGCCAAAAACAGAACTTTCGATCTTTGGGTTAAATAGCAACGCCCTCTTGCCCTATAAGCAGGAAAAATTTTTTTTTATGCAATAATTTCGCCAAAATCATTTAAAAACCCAACGAAAAAAATTATTTCACTGTGTTTGTTTAAATTTTTTAAAAAATTGTAAACAAATCTAAAATACATTTAGGGGTTAGGCTAAAAAATTTTTCTTTTTTTATAATAAGGTTAGGTAATTTTCAATTCCTTTTGGTTCAAAAATTTTAAATTTTTACATCAAATTTAAAAAAAAATATATCTTAAAAGTTTGGAAAAATTTTTGAAAGGGCTTAATTTTAAAAAATTCTTTCTAAATGACCATTTTACATATTCGGCACGAATTTTATAATATATATATATATAAAATATATTATATATATATATAATAATATATAAAATATATAAATACAAGGAATTTGCAAGAGCTGCAAATATACACAAAAACTGATCTCGGTGAAGGAGACTCGAACCTACGAACCTTGGAACAAGGTACCAGTGCTTTACCAATCAACCCACACTGGACCCAATCCTTGAAGTCCAACTTTCGCTAGACTTTGATCCAAGGCAGCCACTTTCAGGGAGAGGTTACAACCTTTGAGTCTCCTTCAGGTTCGAGTCTCCTTCAACAGAGATATGTTTTTGTATATTTTTGCCTGCTCTTGCAATTCCTTGCATTGTTAAACTTATAAGGCTGATGCAGCAGAGGATGAAAGAAAGCTGTAAACCTTCTCCCTGAAAGCTGGCTGCCCTTTGGATCAAGTCTAGCGAAGTTGGACTTCAAAGGATTGGCCAGTTTGGGTAATTTGGGAAAAACACGCTACCTTTTTCCAAGGGTTTGTAGGTTCGATTTCCTTCAGGAGATCTTTCCTGAGGGCTCATTTGAGGGGTCCTTTTCAACCCATATGCAATGACCCTGACCTCGCCCTCGAGACCACCTCACCCTCAACCCCCATCTCCCCCCACGCCCCCCCCCCACGACCCCGCCCCGCGCCCCCCGCCCCCGCGCCCGCCCCCCGCCCCGCACCCCCCACCCCCCCCCCGCCCCAGCGCCGACCCACTGGCCCCCCCCGGCCCTCGTGCCTGCCCGTACCCCCCCCCCCCGCGCCCTCGCGCCCGCCCGGCCTTCGCTGCCCTTCTGCAGCGCGTACCGGATCGCCCCCGCTCCCCCCCCAATTTTTTTCCCCATTTTTTTTTAATTTTTTTTTAATTTTATTTTTTATGATCTCCTCTCCTCGGATAAATTTTGAGTTCCCTCTCCCCTTTCACCCCCATCCCAATTTTTTTCGAATTTCATTTTCTCATGATCTCCTCGGATCAAGTTTTTTGGATTCCCCCCTATGGGGGTAAGCATTCAAAATGGACTCCCACTTTCACCCCCCATCCCAATTTTTTTCTCGATAATACAAAGACTCCAACTCCATCTCCTTGGATCAAGTTTTTGGGTACCCCTCCTTCCACCCCCAAAATTTCTCATCCATCTCCTTGGATCAAGGTTTTCTCGATAATACAAAGACTCCATCTCCTCGGATCAAGTTTTTTTGGATTCCCCCCTCTGGGTACAAGCATTCAAAATGGACTCCCACTTGCATCCCAAATTCCCTGCTCCAATTTCTTGGATCAAATTTTTCTCGAAATCAAAGTCTCCATCTCCTTCGATCAAGTTTTTCTCGATAATACAAAGACTCCATCTCCTTGGATCAAAGTTTTTTCTCGATATCAACAATACCAAGACTCCATCTCCTTGGATCAAGTTTTTGGGTACCCCTCCTTCCACCCCCAAAATTTCTCCTCCATCTCCTCGGATCAAGTTTTTCTCGATATCAACAATACCAAAACTCCATCTCCTCGGATCAAGTTTTTAAGGTTCCCCCTCTCACTTTCACCCCCATCCCAAGTATTTCTCCTCCATCTCCTTGGATCAAGTTTTTCTCGAAATCAAAGTCTCCATCTCCTTGGATCAAGCTTTTCTCGATAATACAAAGACTCCATCTCCTTGGATCAAATTTTTTCCCTCGAAAATTTAAAATCTCAGTATTAAAACCCTTTTTTACCAGTAACCAGTGTACAGTTTATCACACCATGCAATGCAAAATGTGGAGTGTACCTATAGAAACTTGTAAGAAAAATTTATGAACTGCCTCGGTAAAAACTTCACCCCAATTTTTTCACTGTTGGGTTTGGGGATGGGTGGCTCTCAAGACATAAAGTACTTTTTTAAATTGGGTTTTCTTTTCCGCTAACCCTTTGCGGGCGGGGATGATGGGGAAACCCATGGTGGTTTTAGAAAACTTGTAAAAGGTACAAAAAATTTTTTCCAAAAAATTTTCCATTACAAAATTTTCACCTCCATTATCTGTTATAGGGACTTGGGGGTTTGGTTTTTCCGCAGATAATGCGTTTTTTTAAACGCTTTGGGCTACGTCTCGGCAGTCTTATCTGCAATGGGAAAATAACTCGAAATTTCCCGGGGTGAAATGGTCAACCAAACACACAGTTGTTTGTTCCCTTTGGGAGGGAACTTTGGGAAATTTATTTAAAAACAAATCTGGGCCCCAACCCTTTTTCCCCCAAGGGTTTCGTAGTAGTTGGATACCTTGGATTGGTTTTAGGGCCATTAGCATTCCCCTTTATTTTGGGCATGCAGACACTACATTTCTTAACATACTCAGAAATATAAAGTTCCCAAATTCGAGGCCAAAAGTATTTCAATCTGGCTTGTTTACGGAACGACCCCCATCCCAAAGGGTGTGCAACACCGGGTAAAACCCGTAAACTACCCTGAAAGGCACTTTCACTAGTTACTGGGGAAATTACTAACTGGTAACTCTTCGCTGGGAGTCCCCAACTCGGCTGTTCGTTTCATTTAAATTCTTGGTTCATGACAAAGTCACGATGGGTGTGGTGGCTTCACTTTTCAGAAAAAGATCTTCCGGGAGCAGGAATGAATCACACCTGACCCCGGGTCTTTTTTGTTGAGCATTTTTTTAACATTTTCCCAGCATAAATGGGGGGTCTGCAGTTACTATACAACTGTCGCATAAGGCATCTGCGACTACATTTGACTTCCCAGGTAAATGCTAAAAGGTGGGATTGAACTCTTGGATAGTCAAGGCCCTTCTGCAAACCTTTCCGTGGGTTGTTTGTTCGGGAATAAAGGGTATCAGGGGGAGCAGGGCCCCTGTAAAGACAGAACAGAGTATGAAAATAATTCTGGGAAAGTGCTTTTAAAGCCCATACTTTGCTAAAGCTTCTTGCTCATTTACTGTTAATTATGTTCAGCCTTGAAAGGGACTCGGCTAGCAAATGCAACTGCGTTGTATTGCCATGGGTTCTTCTGAGCTAGTACGGCCCCTTTTCCCCAAAATAAAACAGCATCATTTTGTCAGATAGAAGGGCTTAGAAAAATCTGGAAATTTCAAAATTGGGGGCAGATGGGGTTTTTCCTTTTTGAGTTTGGAAGGGCTCTTTCTTGACGGAAGGCCCAAAACCCAAAAGGGAGCATCTTTCTTAAAGCAACTCATTTTAAAAAAAAAAGGGAAAGGGAAAAGGGCCGGCATAAAAAAAATTTTGGGGGGGAAAAATTTAAAAAACCCCCCCCCCAAAAAATTCCCCCCCCCCCCCCCCCCCCCCCCCCCCCCCCCCAAAAAATTTATTGCAGTTCTTTACTTTGGTCATTCGAAAAACCCCTTTTGGAGTGACAACGTGCCCAAAAAATTTTAATTTCTGATCTGAAAAAAATTGACATTTTGCGTTTGATCTTTAAATTGCTTCTTCAAGCTTACCAAGTACTACATCAAGTTTTTTCAATTTGTGAATCCACGTCTTTAGACATGACTTTACGTATCAAAGTAAAACCATAAGTGCATTACCTATGAGACCTCTAAGAAATTGGGTAGGGCCTTTTGAGAACGTATGGGGAAAATCGTAATCCAAATGCCAAAACGGGGGGAAGTGATAAGGGCCCTTTTGGGAGTGGAGAATGCAGTTAGCTCTTGGCTGCCTCTGAAGGGGGACTTCCCAAAACCCTTGAACAAATCTAGGGTTGAAAAGACTTTGTTATCCCCCCATATTACGTAAAAGACCCACCCAGTACAGGGAGTGGAAAGCTTTCTGGAAGGGTTTTTCGCTTTAAATTCCTAAAGCCCCAATCACTGGGCCAAGTACCATCCTTCTTAGGTACAGTATAAAGGGGTCATTGGGGGGAAAATTCCCTAGGTGCAATAACCCCATCATCAAGCATTTGATTGATCAATTCTTCTGCGACAGCAACTTGTGAATGAGGCTTCTGTACGCAGGTATGAAATTTGGTCTAGCCCGGGTTTTCAAGGGAATACGATGGGACAATAACCCGTTATCCCCATCTTTCCCTGGTAAAGAAAATGGCTTTACGCCCTTTTTGTTCAACGGGAGTCAAAAACTTTTGACTTCATCGGGGAAAGTCAGGGGGAGAAAAATTTCTTTCTCCCAATGGGGGAAAACTTTTTGACCCTTGAAGGGTTTGGGGTCTCCCCGGCAAAAAATAGCACCGCCCCACTGGCAGGTGACAACTCTTTTCCTTTACCTGAACAGGGTAAGGAAGTGAAAAAGGTTTCAACAAGTTTGGGTATTTGCTCGGGAGGCAACATGTGACCAGAATTTTTGGGCCGGGAAAAAATGGACCCTTACTATCTTTTTTAAAAATGAAAGGGATGGTTAAACCCAATAGACCTTTTTTTTTGCAAGAATCCCCGTAAACTGGGGACGTTATCGCCATCGGGAACACTAGGAAAACAATCAGACACTCAAGTGAAGCACTAGCCGCAACAGAGACGTCTTTTTGCAGTCGGCATGTGACAAAACCAAAAATGGCTTTTACTAGTTGCAAGGGGGGGGGTTTTCCGACAAGGGCCCCCTGTGGAAAAACTATTTATCGAACTACAGGCATTGATTTTATGGGTTTGTGCCCCAAAAGGGCAATTTTTGAGCGCCCTGGGACATTTAGGCACCCGGACTACCCTGCAAATCTAAAGGGTATAGGGGGGAAAACCCCGGGATGGGATAAACAAATTACCAGTGCCTGACCGTTTGGGGTACCTACTGGAGAATGCTTTTAAGTTGTAAGGATTAATCCGTACATCATATTTCCAGCAGTATAAAAAGGATTTTGTTTCCAAGTTGGTAACCCCAGAATGGAACGATCAAGTCGTCAATTTTTTGCTTTGGCCATGGGAAAGGGTCAACACAATGCGTAAGTCTCGCAGGGGAACAAATCCCAGTGGGAAGGGTCCCCCGGGGAAAAGTAATCGGGGCGACAACAAGGAAGGAAGCAGTGAAGTCTCTCCCTTGGGAAATAAAAAGGGGGTTAGGGAAGCCCCGACCTGGGACACCGGGTTGAAAACCCAAATTTACCCCCACAAAGGGGGAGGACACAGGAGTCGGTTCTACGAAAAAGGCCATGCCGTAACTTCTTTCCTAAACAAATAGACCTAATAATATTGACTTGCGCAAACCCGAGTCCATGAACAAATGAACCCGGGGGCATTAAAAAAAGATGCTTTCACATAGGGCCCCATGGGTTTCATTGGAAGTTATGTGCAAACAAAAAGGGGATTGTTTCAGAAAAAACTTGTTCTACCCCCCTCCCCCAAAAAACACTATTCAGAGGGGGGGGCAGTGAAGCAACATCATCACCCGGGTTGGCATTCTCGAGGGTGCTTAAGGTTAAAGGAATTGTGAAAGGGGAAAAGGGGTAACATTTCACCTACTTTTCCCCCATGGGACGGGTTTGGGCTGGGGCGCTCGAATTCCCCCCAAAATTTGGAAAAACAGCCTGGTTCTGGTTTTGTTTGAGAAACGAAAGAAAAGGCCCGGTTCTGGGTTTTTTTGAAAAAAAAAAAAAAAAAAAAAAAAAAAAAAAAACAAAAAAAAAAAAAAAATTAAAAAAAAAAAACACCAAATTTTTTTCCTTATTCTTGGGGGGAAAAAGAGGGAGGGGTCTTTGGGAAAAGGGACCTTTTTTAAAAACAAAAACAGTTTTTCGACGACCTCTTAGGGTAACTATCAGGGGCAATTAATTGGAATTTTGGCCACGGAAACCCAGTTGTAACAATTTGCCGACTATGGTTAATTTAAAGTACTTGAATCCCACGAGGTGTATAACGACTCTGTTAAAATGGTTTTTTGGGGATCTCTGAGTGGTTGACGGGCCACGATTTTTCTGTGGCGCAAACAAGGGGTTTGGTTTAAACAGGCATATGTTTTGACATTACTTTTTAAAACAAGGGAAAAAAAAAAACCCGGGGGGGACAAGGAACGTACATGAAATTTAAAGGCCCGTAAGTGGTTTCCTTTGTTTCAGTTGGAGGATGAGCCCCATAAAACACCCACAGAAAGGCGGCATTAGTTCTTTAATTGCTCCAAAAAATTGCTATTTTAGATGTGATTCTGTAAATGGTTTAGCCTCTTTTAGGAGAAAAGATGTGATTGGACAGCAATTTAAAATGTGATAAAAATTTGTCCCAATCAAAAGCCAAAAAGCACTCAACGATTTATTTTTCATGGGTGTGCCTTCCCCTAAATTCCCCCAAAAACCCACATAAGGATCGCTGTTTTTTCTGGGGCAAGAAAAACGAATAGGGTTTCCTTTATATTGTGACCACTTTAGTAAAATTCCTAAAATCTCGCATATCAAGGAATCAACAACGTTAACAGAGGGAGGGATCGATTTTTGAGCTTCTTTAGCAAGTCTGATAAAGGTTTCCTAGAAGGAGGACCTTCACCTAAGCACTAGCACCCGGGAAAGAATGGCTGCCAAAAACCTGCTTCAAACTATGGGACATGGCCCTTGAAAAAAAGGGGAAGCATCAAGGGATCAAGAATTTTAACATAATATCTCGGTGTCGGGGTCGGTCTGTCAGTCGGTTAAAAGGGAAATGTGAGGAAATGATGACAGAGCAGCAATAGTAGCCTGAGAGGTCTTTAAATGCCCACATTCATAAAGTAACACTTGACGGTATTTGAACATATTTTGGGAAAAATAACACGAGGAACAAATAAGGCAAAAAAAATGAAAAAATAAAAAAGATTAAAATTCTAGAATTGAAATTTAAAAAAATTTTTAAAATTTAAATTTTGCAGAAAAATAATAAAAAAATAAAAGTTCAAAAATTCCCCTGCAAGAGGAAGGAAAAATCAATTTTAAAAAACTATTTGACCAAAAAAAAAATTTACATTGAAATATACAAATAAAAAAATTTCTGGAGACGAATTAAAGCAAAATGGCTTTCTTTACTTTGCTAATAAAGAAATTTAAATTTAAATTTAAAATTTTTTAAAACAAATGTGAAAGAAAAAAATAAAATTTTTAAATTGTTTTAAAAGGGGGAAAATTTTAAATATTTTTAAAGAAAAAAAACATAGACAAATTAAAAAAATATTTCATAAAAATATCAATAAAAGAAAATAATTCACTTCAGAAAAAAGTGTAAAAAAATAAAAATGTAGAAATAATTTTACTTTCAGTAAAAAGTGTCCCCTGGGGAAATCAGGTTAAAAAGGGAAATTAAAAAAAGAAGAAAAAAAAAATGATTAACACTTTAAAATCTTAATTTTAAAAATTTTAAAAAAACAATTTACCAAAAAGGTAAAAGGAAAAAAACTTTTACGGTTTAAAAAATTGAAATTGCATCAAGAGGATTTGTTTTAAAAAATATTTAAAAAGAATAAAATAAAACAAAGGAACAAAACAGGTAAATATAACACTTTCAGTGGCGGGGCAACCCCAACAGTATTTGTTTATTCTTTCAACCAAATTTTCCCGCTGTGACTATACAACAAAATCTTGGGTGTAAAAGAAACCCACAAAAATTTGCTGGCAAAAATAATGGTACAAAATCCGAAAAAATTTTGAGGAATGGACCTGCTGGCATACAAAAAAGGACCCCACGGGAGAAAAAAATGGATAAATTTTGTATACTGGGGTAATATCACTGCATGAAATACAATGACAAATTTCTTTAAAAATCAAGCTTTAAAGAAAACAACAAAAAAAAATGAATCATTCCCCACAAAAGTGAAATGACTTGGGAACTACACAATAAAAACCCTTTCTACAGACGAGTAGCATAAGAAAAAACACAGAATAAAAAAATATAAGATAAGTGAAAACACTGAAAAATATTATAAAAATAATGAGTCAAAGAAAAACTGAAAACACAAGGTTTAGAGTACACAAGAAATTTACTATAAATGTCTCACACACGCAAATGTCTTTAAATGCAAGAAAGATGTCTCAAGAAAATTATCACTGAAGTCTGGAGTAGTAGACGGGATGACGAGTGATGAGGAGCAGGTTGTCCGGTGCGGGTGATGACGCCTCCTACACTCACACTGTTGTCGGAAGAAATGCGCGTTCTCGGGGAACTCTCATAATTGGGTTTTATCGTTGGCGCTCACCTACAATCTCTTGACCAATTATGTGAGCCAAAACAGTATTAGGACCCGGTACAAGGGTACAAACAACCACAGGTAGATGAGGAGGATGGCTGGTGGTGGTGGTGGTGGGGTGGTGTGAGTAGAGTGGTGGTGGTGGGGTGGTGTGAGTAGAGTGGTGGTGGTGGGTGTAACTCTCGCTGGCGCACTGCCGCGCACCCCCCCTACCCACGAAGGTGGCTTGATAACCCACTATATGCCACAGGAATGGTGAAAACCACTCTTAGCATCCAACAGGGAGCACAAAGCGATATAGACAATACTTCAGAGGAACTTGGCTTACTTCTTACTGCGTGGCTTACTTCTCTCTCTCAGCTGGGTTAGAAGCTGGGTTGGCTGACTGGCTTACCCCACGAGAATGGCTGACTGGAAAACGGTAAGATGCACAAAGCAGGAGGAGCATTTGGGATGACAGGAGACGGGCGGGGGATGTAGGTGACTGGCGTTCATTTTCCACATTTGGCTTACTGATGGTTTAAATTGCAAAACCCGGGGTAAACCCCCCTGGGAGTTTGAAGAAATTTAGCACAGAATAAGCGGGAAGCTTAAAAACGGCTGCAACGGCTTGCAGGCTGAAGGTTGTGAGGGGAGTCAGGCGGCGGTGGCTGGAGGTGGTGGTGGGGGTAGTTGGTGGGTGCGGTTCCCTTTAACCCTGCCGCTACTCACAACCCTTTTCTACGCTTAAATTCCCCTTAAAAACGTAAACCACGCTCCACCCCCGCTGCACAATTTACAGTGGGAGTTGACCGTGGATTAGGTAAGAAAACACACGTAGGCTGTTTTCGTAAAATTGCAGAATGTGGAGAGAGCCCTGACACCCTTTACCTTCCCTCCTTTGTCACACTCGAAACACTGACGACCCGGCGCCCCAGTACCTGAGAGGGTCTTTGAAAATGTCAGTCAGCGCAATATGAATGACGGACTCAGGAAGGACGGTGGCTTGAGTAAACGGTACATGGTTACTGGAACTGGTTACTACTACTGAAAAAAGACTCCATCTCCTGGAAAATTTTTTGGATCCCCCCTTAGGGAAGCTTAAAATGAACCCCTCCTATGGGGAGGACTTTCTTTACTACGGGTCAAAAACAAGTGGGGACGTACCCCATCTGTGTTTACTGGCGGTCATGACGTCACGGGAGCCCCTCACACATACGGGCGAATCTTGTCGCTTCCCCCTATGTCAGTGGTCACGTGATGACCCGCAACAGGCTGAATTTGTCGAGCTGACATTTAATTTAAAAAAGCAGGATAACACTATTTTTTTACAACAATCATTTTATTACAACAAGGGGGAAACGTTTTCACTTTAATCCAAAAAACCCAAAAAATTTCACAAAATTTTGTTATACCCACAAAAAAAACCACAATTTCTTTACAAAATCAACACAATCTAACATTTTTCTGTTTTTTAAATATTTCACCAGAAAAAAATCACCACATCACTTATAACCCTTTTTGATAAATTCACAGTCACAATTTACATATTACAAAGTTAATACGCACACACACCTCACTTTATTTTTAACACCTTTAAAACACTCTCATAAATCATTTGAATACTCACAAAAAATACCTTTGAACATTTCCAAACAACACTGAAACACTTCCAAAATATCATTTTGAGTACTCCCAAATACACCACTGAATACTACTAAAACACCACTGAATACAGTCAAAACACCAACAAAATCACCATAAACTAAGATCAACATAACAGACTAACACCAATCTCAAATCCACTAAAATCACTGTAACCAAGATATTCACAAAATTCTATGACCACCTAGCCCCACACACACACACCACACACACACACACACACACACACACACACACACACACACACACTTTTCTCAATATCTCTTAAGAAATATTCTCTCATCGAAAACCTTTATCATCTCACTACAGAACAACCCCAAGATTACTTCGAACACTCTCATAAATCATTGTATGCTCACATAAACACCTTTGAACATTTCCAAACAACACTAAAACATTTCCAAGACAACATTTTGAATACTCCCAAATAAGATTTATCATCTCTAATTTATCTACACTTTCATATTTCATTAAATTACAACTCATCCCCCAAAACTCCTCCCTCATTCTCCAGATTTTTACAACAGTATCACAAAAACTAACTCAGACATCTTACTTTGAACAACACCAAAAACACCATCATTTACCTTTGAATACTCCAAAAACATCATTCGAATACCCCCAAATCACCACTGAATACTCCCAGAACACCTTCATAAATACTCTTGCACATCATTTGAACACCTTCAAAAATACCTTTGAGTAGTCTCAAACACCATTTGAGTACTCCCAAATACACCACTGAATACTACTAAAACACTTTTTTCTCGTTTTAACTAATTTCATCAGAAAAAGTCACAACAACAACCCACAACATATAATCACTTTTCAGTAACTCTAGTTCGTCAACAACACCCACATCCCACAACACCCACAACCCACATCACCCACAACCCACAACACCCACAACCCACAATTTTTTCTCGTTTCAACTAATTTCATCAGAAAAAGTCACAGCAACAACCCACTAATAACATCTTTTAGGTATCTCTAGTTCGACAACAACACCCACAACCCACAACACCCACATCCCACAACACCCACAACCCACATCACCCACAACCCACAACACCCACAACCCCAACACTCCACACCCCACATTTTTTTCTCGTTTTAACTAATTTCATCAGAAAAAGTCATAACAACAACCCACAACTATAACATCTTTTCGGTATCTCTAGTTCGACAACAACACCCACAACCCACAACACCCACATCCCACAACACCCCCAAACCCACATCACCCACAACCACAACACCCACAACCCACAATTTTTTCTCGTTTTAACTAATTTCATCAAAAAAAAGTCCACAACAAACCCACTTATAACATCTTTTTCGGTATCTCTAGTCGACAACAACCCCCACAACCCACAACACCCACATCCCACAACACCCACAAACTCACATCGCCCACAACCCACAACACCCACAAAACCCACAACACCCACAACCCACATCACCCACAACCCACATCACCCACAACATGTAGACAGCCTGTACTGTCTGCACAGACAGCCCATGCTGTCTGCCGCTTAGATCATTTTTCGCGCCACTCAGGTGCTCCCCATCTATAGGCCTTGCCCTTCAGTATGCCAGACTTGCCTCACCCTCACTCACACAGCGGCCTGGCATCAACACACAAGGCCTCCCAGCTCTCTCTCGTGGGCATGGCCCTCCCGGGCCATGGGCACAAACACACAAGCCTTTTGAAACCCACAACGACTTAACAATAAAGTAAGAAGCCTCCGATGAAGTTTATCATTAACACAACCCGCTACAGCATCTACCAAAACAAGCCCCGGGTTATAAATGGTGACAGCGGTGCTTGCAGCAGTTGTGTTTGCCTGGAGAAAAGGAGTAAGAGGTATAAAAGTCATCTTCACTTCATCACCCTACACAAGAAGCATCCGTCTTTTCAACGAGTTATCTGATGTCGTGTCTGCACGTTTGAGCACCCAGACACAGGTACAAGCAGGATCCAGCCGAAATTCTCCAGAATTGTAAGGGGGCGTCCCAGTGACCCCACGCTGTCTCTCAAGTCACGTGTCAGCGTCACTTGTATGTTGCTGTTGTTGTTCAGCTCAGCACAGCTGTTTCAGCAAGCCAGAGGTGAGTTTTTTTGGTGATTTCTGCGTCCAGTGTGAGCTTCTCCACGTGTTTGTGGGTGGAGGAGGAGGAGGAATGGCCAGATGCCCGCCCTGCCATACACTCACGCACGCCCCTCGCCACCACACTACCATACACTCACCACTGCCCACTCCCTCTGCTGTGTTTTCTGCTGTTTTTCGTATGAATTCATTGCCAGTGCTGTGTATCCGAGTGCCCGAGGCCACTCGAAGCTACGTGGATTACGACGTCCACGTGGGTGTGGGCGATGTCACGTAGAAACCCACAAAGCCACGTGATTACCAGATGTCCCAGGCCTCATGCTGTGGTCTGCTGCCCGCATCACATCGACGCCACCCACGATGCTGCCCGACTTCATGACGTCACGATGTCTGCTGACGTCACCTCAAAGATGTCTGCCTGACGTCACCTCGAGATGTCTGCTGACGTCACCTCACGATGTCTGCTGACGTCACCTCACGATGTCTGCTGCGTCACCTCACGATGTCTGCCTGACGTCACCTCGAGATGTCTGCTGACGTCACAGTGCTGCTGACGTCACCTCGCGACATCACGCCTGACATCACATGATGTCCAAACCCTCGAGTGTTCAGTAATTATTTCAGTATTGTCGAGAAGATTGAGAGAAAATATATGTCGTGTGTTAATTAATTCCTCTTAGTCAGTGTCTCACATTTTAGTATATGTCTTAGTGTCAGTTTTGTGCACAGAAAAGCATCTTTTGCTAGTTTAAGCATGTTGTACCGTATGTATAGCGGTGTGTTTTTTAAAGTTTCCGTGTGTCCAGTGAGGTCTGAGCCAGCCAGACCTGAGTAGCACCTCTGTGTTAAGTCACCCGTGTGCCAGTATGTTTGACAGCTGATTACTCAGCCCTGAGCGTATGAGCCTCTTGTACAGAAAGCTTTTATGCTCGTCGCTCGTGATGTTCTGCAGAATCGTACCTGCTACGATTCCCATCGAGATTTGTTTCACTTCCACCTCCAGACCTTCAGAGTGCAGTTATATGTAGACAAACAAGTCTGGGGACGCTTAGGCTAACCTCTGCTAAACTCCAACTTTTCAAAGGATGATACTCGCAAGCCGCAGCCAGCCCTGTCGGCAGGCGCTGTGTCAGCCTCGTGTCAAAAAGCTTCAGTGAGCAGCCTGCAAAAAGAAGATGTCACTTTGACTGCTAGCTCTCTCACTCCCAGTCTGGTGTAGATGTTACGACTTCCAGATGTTTCGCCCAGTCGTCTCTGCCAGACTCGCTCCCCCCAACTCGCTTCACCCCTCGCCCCCAGTGACAGCCCAGCGACAGTACCAGTCGAGAAGTGTCCTCCTGAGTCGCTTGCCAGAAGTCCTGCCCCGTTGCCGAGTTTTGTCGACGCCTCACTCGAGGGCACCAGCATGTCGTGCCCCAGGTTGAGTGAAAACCTGCAGCGACTTTCCCACGATGTCTGCTTCACCGTTCCAGAGGAGACCGTAACCTGTTACGTCACAGCTCAGCCGCCCGCGATGTCTCCCGTGTTGCAGTATGTCCAACGCAGGAAGGCGTGCAGTGATGCCCTTCGACGCTCAATGCCTTTGACCACGATGTTTAGCAAAACCCCACATGTTTTTTCTTCCCTCCCTGTAGGAAGTTTTTTTTCCATGTCCATATGTATATAATGTTTTAATTTGTGTTCTGTGCCCTGTTCCTACGAGAGAGAGAGACCAAGTTTCTTTTACTACCAGTATTGTCGCGTCGGGACGACGCGCGGTGGGTTGGCCGAGCCGTATGTAGACAGCCTGTACTGTCTGCACAGACAGCCCATGCTGTCTGCCAGCTTAGATCATATTTCGCGCCACTCAGGTGCTGCCATCTATAGGCCGGGCCACTTCAGTAGGGCCCAGACTTGCCTCACCCTCACTAAAACAGTGGCCTGGCATCAACACACAAGGCCTTCCCAGCTCTCTCTCGTGGGCATGGCCTCCGGGCCATGGGCACAAACACACAAGCCGTGAAACCCACAACGACTTAACAATAAACTAAGAAGCCTCCGAAGAAGATATATCATTTAACACCCCGCTACCATTACAAACCAAACAACCCCGTTATAAACAAAAAACCCACTTATAACATCTTTTCGGTATCTTAGTTCGACAAAAACCCCCCACATCCCACAACACCCACAACCCTCATCATCCACAACCCACAACACCCACAACCCACAACACCCAAACCCATCACCCACAACAAAAAACCCACTTATAACATCTTTTCGGTATCTCTAGTTCGACAACAACACCCACAACCCAAGACACCCACCCCCCAAACAACACTCACAACCCACAACACCCACAACAACAACCCACTTATAACATCTTTTTTGGCATCTCTAGTTCGACAACAATACCCACAACCCACAACACCCACAACCCACATCACCCACAACAACAACACACTTATAACGTCTTTTCGGTATCTCTAGTTCGACAACAACACCCACAACCCACAACACCCACAACTCACATTTTTTTTTCTCGTTTTAACTAACTTCATCAGAAAAAGTCACATCAACAACCCACAACTTATAACCACTTTTTCGGCATCACTAGTTCGACAACAACACCCACATACCCCAACACCCCACAACCCACATCACCCACAAAAACAACCCACTTATATCATCTTTTTTGGTATCTCTAGTTCGACTGCATTACCCACAACCCTCATCACTTACAAATTTATTCACAATTTATTCGATGCAAATTTTTCCCTATCTTTTTACTGAATCTTAAATGTAATACACATTCCTCTTTACATTACTAAATTTCTAATAAAATCCTCTCCATACCCATCTCTTTGTATCCACTTAAATTGATATATACTCACAACAACTAATCTCACTACCCAACTACTGCGACATGTTTCAACATCCTCCATTCTTTTCCAGTATATCATAACTTTTCAATTCTATAATTTCTTTTTAAAATATTTTACACATTACCTTTATTTTCAGTAAAATCTCCCCATATTTCATTAAATTTTAATACAAAACTCCCCCTACCCCTCTCCATCTCACCCACATTTCTTTACATCCACTCACCCATCTCCCAACACATCTCTTCTGAACACACACAAAAATCACATTTCACATCCACAAATGCATCTCATCACCCATCTCAAATCCACTAAAATCGCTGTAACCAAGATATTCACAAAACTCTATGACCACCTAACACACACATACACACACACACACACACACACACACACACACACACAAACACACACACACACACACACACACACACACACCTCACTTTACTTTGAACACCTTCAAAACACTCTCATACATCATTTGAGACAACCTTTTTCTCAATATCTCTTAAGAAATATTCTCTCATTCACAACCTTTATCATCTTGTTACAAAAAACGCGATTCTAAAAGCTTAGAGATCTCCAGTGAATACTAGAAAGGACTGTCCTTCTAGCATCCAGCCTGTTACTGGGTTTTCGTAACAAGTAGTCAGTATCCTTGTCCAATTATCCATTAAAATTCAGTATGGTTCAATAGTGCTTTAGGATTTCAACTCCTAAAGCACTATTGAACCATACTGAATTTTAATGGATAATTGGACAAGGATACTGACTACTTGTTACGAAAACCCAGTAACAGGCTGGATGCTAGAAGGACAGTCCTTTCTAGTATTCTAGTATTCAACTGGTAGGCTACTAACTAGAGAAATTAAAATTTAATAAATTTATTAAGTCTATAAGTTGTCTAGAGGTATATTATCAAAGTAAATTAAATCACAGCAATCAAAATAAAATCAATCTCTCGAGTTCAATATTATTGTGCTGAAAGCACATATCACATTTATAATTCTTAAGTACCGTCAGGTACAAGTAAGTGTGTGTATGCTTGTAAGTGCTCTTAAGTAGTTAGCTATGTCTCAAGACTCGAATAAGACTTAAACAAGTGACTGACAAAGTCCTCAAATAAACTAACTTCTTGACCGACTGGCAACCCGAACAGTCTGCTTGAACAACAAAGAATGCTAAGCCCAATAGCAATGCAATATGCGACTGCGACACAATCAGGATCAAGGAGATAATATAACGACACTAAGTAGGGACCATCAGCAGATCCTCCACAAAAGTTACAAAACTTCCATAATACTGAATCTACGTTCAGCATAGGAAAAACGCGACTGTGACAATACACAGAAACCAGTACAAAATTAGGTCAGAAGCTATAGCTAAGGACCTGAGATGTTCAGAGTGTCTATGTGACACACAACCTCAGTACAACGTCGAAAATCACAAAGTCTATACAATGTTCTGTGAACAAAGTTCTACAGAACTAACAAGAATAATGAGACAGACAATCTGTCCAACCAGCAAGCGAGTCTAGAGCAGACTGAAAACTTCACGAGAGGTGAGGACACCCCCCCCCTCGATCACGTGATAGCTACGTGGACAACTGCAGCTCAGAAGCCGGCAGTATAACGAGCGACAAGCGATAATTACAGTAGTTTGACAATCAAGACTAACTGAGCACATTTTATATACATCCTAACAACATAAGTCAAATAAGAATATAAAGCAATATATTTACGATTTAGCTATTATCGCAAATATAAGCAATATAAAATTATATGAAAAGATAATATACATTATATATACATAATAATCATTGTAACCCATTCAGGGGTTGCAACACATCTCACTACAGAAGAACCCCAAGATTACTTCGAACACTCTCATAAATCATTTGAATACTCACATAAACACCTTTGAACATTTCCAAACAACTCTGAAGCACTTCCAAAATATCATTTTGAATACTTCCAAATAAGATTTATCATCTCTAATTTATCTACACTTACACATTTCATTAACTGAAATTACAACTCATCCACTATACTACTCCCTCAGTCTCCAGACTTTACGATATTATCACAAAAACTAACTCAGACACTTATGACATGAGACATTTTACCAAAACTAACACAAACACATATCTGTTATATCTCCAATATCTAAGATCACCACAATCAAGACGTTTACCAAATTCTATAACCCCACCACTAAGATCACACATTTTTTTTGTACACATTCTCTTAAAACATCGTCATAACGAAGATCACTAAAACTATCTATACTTTTACTAAGATCACATAACATTTTGTCTTCTCTAACTCACTCACCAATTTACATTCACACTTACACATTTCATTAACCGAAATTACATCTCATCCACCAAACTCCTCCCTCATTCTCCATAGCACTATAACATATCACCATCACAAAATAAAATAATACACAGACACCCACAACTTATACATTTCAATCACAAATTTAAGACATGAGACATATTCACCAAATCTAAGTCATTAACCTCCAACTAAGACATACACATCTTAACTAAAACATACACCAAAACCTATACTTGACATATTGCGGTATGAATATTATTACCGCATTTATGATTTTTCACCTATGTTGCATATCACATTCCTCATCCACATCATCCCTGAAAGATCCTTTCTTTTTCATTCCGTATATCTCCTAGAGTTGTTTTAACCCCGACGGCCCATCACGACGTAGGAGCTAGAGCAACCATCACCACTCCAACACCACCTACTACACTCTGGCTCCTAATGTCATGATGGGATGTTGGGGTTAAAACAAACTCTAGGAGATATACGGAATGAATAAGAAAGGATGTTTCAGGGATGATGTGGATGAGGAATGTGATATGCAACATAGGTGAGAAACGATAAATGCGGTAATAATATTCATACCGCAATATGTCAAGTATAGGTTTTGGTGTATGTTTTAGTTAAGATGTGTATGTCTTAGTTGGAGGTTAATGACTTAGATTTGGTGAATATGTCTCATGTCTTAAATTTGTGATTGAAATGTATAAGTTGTGGGTGTCTGTGTATTATTTTTTTTTGTGATGGTGATATGTTATAGTGCTCATGTTATGTTATAGATGTTGGTGGAAGTGTCTTGGTATTTTTGTGTATGTCTTATTTTTTGTGCGAATGTTTAAAAATAAGTGTTTTCAGTGATCATAGTAGTTTTGAGATGCATGATCTTAGATTTTTGGTGATCTTGGTGATGAGTGTTGATAGATGATGGTAAACATGATATGGATTTGGTGGTCATGATTTTTGTGTGAATAATTATAAAAATGAGTGTTTTCTGTGATATTAGAGGTGGGGTCATAAAATCTGGTAATCGTCTTGGTTATAGTGTTTTTAGATAATGTAGGGTAAAACAGGTTGAAACAAGGTGGGTTGGGTGTGATGTTACCAACCACCAAGTAACACAGATGGGAGTGTGACGTCACTGGAGGTGAGCTCGTCGCTCCTGTGAGTTGTGACATCGTGTGTTGTGGTAGTGAGGTGAGTGCGCTTAGATATTGTCAAATATGATTTTTTGTGTGAAATGTTTATAAAAATGAGTGTTTTCTGTGATATTAGTGATTTTTGAGGTAAGTGAACATGGGTGATTGTTGTTGGTGGTTGTCTTAGATTAAGTGTGTGTACAAGATATGTTTTCAGTTGATGGTGATCATGTACTAAGTGTTTGCGTATTAGGTTTGTGTTCATGCTTTTTTTTATGCGCCAATGGGGAGGGAGTTCTTGGTTATAGTGATTTGAGGGGATTTCTATAAAAAGGGTGTTAGATGGTGATGTTAAACTTAGTTTCTGGTGATTTTGACGGTGATTTGGTAGTATTCAGTGGTGATTTGGTAGTAATCAGTAGTGTTTTGGGAGTATTCGGAGGTGTTTGATGGTGTTTTTTGAAGGTGTTCAAATGATGTGCAGAGTATTTTTTTTGAAGATGATCAGTGGTGTTCAGAGTTGGTTCAAAGTTAGTCAGTGTGTTAGATATGGTAATGTCTCATGTCATAAGTGTATGAGTTAGTTTTTTTTTTTTTTTGTGCTAATGTTGTAAAGTCTGGAGAATGAGGGAGGAGTTTGGTAGAGATGATGTAATTTCGGTTAAGAAATGTGTAAGTGTGAAGGGTAAATTGGTGAGTGAGTTAGAGAAGACAAAATGTTATGTGATCTTAGTAAAAGTATAGCTAGTTTTAGTGATCTTCGTTATGATGATGTTTTAAGAGAATGTGTACAAAAAAAAATGTGTGATCTTAGTGGTGGGGTTATAGAATTTGGGAAACGTCTTGATTGTGGTGATCTTTGATATTGGAGATATAACAGATATGTGTTTGTGTTAGTTTTGGTAAAATGTCTCATGTCATAAGTGTCTGAGTTAGTTTTTGTGATAATGTCGTAAAGTCTGGAGACTGAGGGAGTAGTATGGTGGATGAGTTGTAATTTCAGTTAATGAAATGTGTAAGTGTAGATAAATTAGAGATGATAAATCTTATTTGGGAGTATTCAAAATGATATTTTGGAAGTGCTTCAGAGTTGTTTGGAAATGTTCAAAGGTGTTTATGTGAGTATTCAAATGATTTATGAGAGTGTTCGAAGTAATCTTGGGGTTCTTCTGTAGTGAGATGATAAAGGTTGTGGATGAGAGAATATTTCTTAAGAGATATTGAGAAAAAGGTGGTCTCAAATGATGTATGAGAGTGTTTTGAAGGTGTTCAAAGTAAAGTGAGGTGTGTGTGTGTGTGTGTGTGTGTGTGTGTGTGTGTGTGTGTGGTGTGTGGGTGTGTAGTGTGTGTGTGTGGTGTTTGTGTGTGTGTGTGTGTATGTGTGTTAGGTGGTCATAGAGTTTTATGAATATCTTGGTTACAGCGATTTTAGTGGATTTGAGATGGGTGATGAGATGCATTTGTGGATGTGAAATGTGATTTTTTGTGTGTTCAGAAGAGATGTGTTGGGAGATGGGTGAGTGGATGTAAAGAAATGTGGGTGAGATGGAGAGGGGTATGGGGAGTTTTGTATTAGAAATTTAATGAAATATGGGGAGATTTTACTGAAAATAAAGGTAATGTGTGAATATTTTAAAAAGAAATTATAGAATTGAAAAGTTATGATATATTGGAAAAGAATGGAGGATGTTGAAACATATCGCAGTAGTTGGGTAGTGAAATTAGTTGTTGTGAGTATAATATCAATTTAAGTGGATACAAAGAGATGGGTATGGAGAGGATTTTATTAGAAATTTAGTAATGTAAAGAGAAATGTGTATTACATTTAAGATTCAGTAAAAAGAAGGGGAAAAATTTGCATCGAATAAATTGTGAATAAATTTGTAAGTGATGAGGGTTGTGGGTAATGCAGTCGAACTAGAGATACCAAAAAAGATGATATAAGTGGGTTGTTTTTGTGGGTGATGTGGGTTGTGGGGTGTTGGGGTATGTGGGTGTTGTTGTCGAACTAGAGATACCGAAAAGACGTTATAAGTGTGTTGTTGCTGTGGGTGATGTGGGTTGTGGGTGTTGTGGGTTGTGGGTATTGTTGTCGAACTAGAGATGCCAAAAAAGATGTTATAAGTGGGTTGTTGTTGTGGGTGTTGTGGGTTGTGAGTGTTGTGGGATGTGGGTGTTGTGGGTTGTGGGTGTTGTTGTCGAACTAGAGATACCGAAAAGATGTTATAAGTGGGTTGTTGTTGTGGGTGATGCGGGTTGTGGTGTTGTGGGTTGTGGGTTTGTGGGTTTGGGTAGAGTGTTGTGTGGTGTTGTTGTGGTTGGGGTTTTGCGACTGAGATACGAAAGATGTTATAAGTGGGTTGGTTGTGGGTGATGTGGGTTGTGGGGTTGTGGGTGTGGGGTTGTGGGTTGTGGGTGTGAGTTGTGGGGTTGTGGGATGTGGTTTGTGGTTGTGGGTGTTGTTGTCGAACTAGAGATACCGAAAAGATGTTATAATGGTGGTTGTGTTTTTGGATGAAATTGGGTTAGACGGAAAATTGTGGGTTGTGGGTGTTGTGGGTTGTGGGTGATGTGGGTTGTGGGTGTTGTGGGATGTGGGTGTTGTGGGTTGTGGGTGTTGTTGTCGAACTAGAGATACTGAAAAGATGTTATAAGTTGTGGGTTGTTGTTGTGACTTTTTCTGATGAAATTAGTTAAAACGAGAAAAAAATTGTGGGGTGGGGTGTTGTGGGTTGTGGGTGTTGTGGGTTGTGGGTGATGTGGGTTGTGGGTGTTGTGGGATGTGGGTTTTGTGGGTTGTGGGTGTTGTTGTCGAACTAGAGATACCTAAAAGATGTTATTAGTGGGTTGTTGCTGTGATTTTTTCTGATGAAATTAGTTGAAACGAGAAAAAATTGTGGGTTGTGGGTGTTGTGGGTTGTGGGTGATGTGGGTTGTGGGTGTTGTGGGATGTGGGTGTTGTGGGTGTTGTTGTCGAACTAGAGATACCGAAAAGATGTTATAAGTGGGTTGTTGTTGTGGGTGTTGCGACTTTTTCTGGTGAAATTAGTTAAAACGAGAAAAATTTGTGGGCTGTGGGTGTTGGGGGTTGTGGGTGTTGTGGGTTGTGGGTGTTGTGGGTGTTGTGGGTGTTGTGGGTTGTGGGTGTTGTTGACGAACTAGAGTTGCTGAAAAGTGATTATATGTTGTGGGTTGTTGTTGTGACTTTTTCTGATAAAATTAGTTAAAACGAGAAAAAAGTGTTTTAGTAGTATTCAGTGGTGTATTTGGGAGTACTCAAATGGTGTTTGAGACTATTCAAAGGTGTTTTTGAAGGTGTTCAAATGATGTGCAAGAGTATTTATGAAGGTGTTCTGGGAGTATTCAGTGGTGATTTGGGGGTATTCGAATGAAGTTTTTGGAGTATTCAAAGGTAAATGATGGTGTTTTTGGTGTTGTTCAAAGTAAGGTGTCTGAGTTAGTTTTTGTGATACTGTTGTAAAAATCTGGAGAATGAGGGAGGAGTTTTGGGGGATGAGTTGTAATTTAATGAAATATGAAAGTGTAGATAAATTAGAGATGATAAATCTTATTTGGGAGTATTCAAAATGTTGTCTTGGAAATGTTTTAGTGTTGTTTGGAAATGTTCAAAGGTGTTTATGTGAGTATACAAATGATTTATGAGAGTGTTCGAAGTAATCTTGGGGTTGTTCTGTAGTGAGATGATAAAGGTTTTCGATGAGAGAATATTTCTTAAGAGATATTGAGAAAAGTGTGTGTGTGTGTGTGTTGGTGTGTGTGTGTGTGTGTGTGGGCTAGGTGGTCATAGAATTTTGTGAATATCTTGGTTACAGTGATTTTAGTGGATTTGAGATTGGTGTTAGTCTGTTATGTTGATCTTAGTTTATGGTGATTTTGTTGGTGTTTTGACTGTATTCAGTGGTGTTTTAGTAGTATTCAGTGGTGTATTTGGGAGTACTCAAAATGATATTTTGGAAGTGTTTCAGTGTTGTTTGGAAATGTTCAAAGGTATTTTTGTGAGTATTCAAATGATTTATGAGAGTGTTTTGAAGGTGTTCAAAGTAAAGTGAGGTGTGTGGCGTATTAACTTCGTAATATGTAAAATTGTGACTAGTGAATTAATCGAAAAAGTGGTTATAAGTGTTGTGGTGACTTTTTCTGGATGAAATAGTTAAAACGAGAAAAATGTCTAGACTTGTTTGCATTTTGTAAAGAAATTGTGGATTTTTGTGGGGTATTAACGAAAAAAATGTAAATTTTTTGGGGTTTTCCGGGTTTAAAAAGTGAAAACGTTTTCCCCTATGTTTAATGAAAGCAGGGGTTGATAATAAAAGTGTTTCCTGCAATTTAATTAAGTCTCTCGAAAAGATTCAGCCTGTGTGTGCGGTCATCACGTACGTCACTGACAAGGGGGGAAGTCACAAAAAATTCCCCTGTATGTGTGAGGTCATCACGTGACGTCACTGACCGCCGATAAACACGGTGGGGTGACGTTACACTTTTTTAAACCCTTAGAAGGGGAAAGTCCATCCCCATGGGAGGATTCTTTAAAAGTTACCCTAAAGAGGGGGAACCCAAAAAAATTTGATCCGAGGAGAGGGAGTCTTTGTATTATGGGAAAAATTTTGATCCAAGGAGATGGAGTCTTTGTATTATCGAGAAAAGCTTGACCCAAGGAGATGGAGACTTGATTTCGAAAAATGTTTGCCCGGGGAGAGGGAGTTTTTGTTTTTTTCGAAAAAAAACTTGATCCAAGGGAAGGAGGAAAAAAATATTTGGGGAGGGGGTGAAAGGGGGGGGGGGAACCTTAAAAAACTTGACCCAAAGGGAGATGGAGTCTTTTTATTGTTGATATGAGAAAAACTTGATCCGAGGAATGGAAAAAATTTTTGGGGGGTGGAAGGAGGGTACCCAAAAACTTGATCCAAGGAATGGATTTTGGGATTGTTAATCAGAAAAAACTTTATCCAAGGAGATGGGTTTTTGTATTATCGAGAAAAAACTTGATCAAAGGAGAGGAGACTTTTGATTTCGAGAAAAATTTGACCCGAAATTGGACGGGAAATTTTGGGGATCAAGTGGTAAAGCATTTTGAATCTTATCCCCAAAGGGGAGAACCCAAAAAAAACTTGACCCGAGGAGATGGATCTTTGTATTATCGAGAAACCTTGATCCAAGAGAGGGATGAAAAATTTTGGGGGTGAAAGGGAGGGTCCCCAAAAACTTACCCAAGGAATGGAGTCTTTGTATTATCGAAAAAACCCTTGACCCCAAGGAGATGGATGAAAAATTTGGGGGGTAAAAGGAGGGTACCCAAAAACTTGACCAAGGGAGAGGAGTCGTATTATCGAGAAAAAATTGGGGATGGGGGGTGAAAGTGGGATCCATTTTGAATCTTCCCCCCAGGGGGGGAAATCCAAAAAATTTGATCCGAGGAGATCATAAGAAAATAAATTCAAAAAAAAAATTGGGATGGGGGTGAAAGGGGTTGGGGGGAACCCCAAAAAATTTACCGAGGAGATGGAGATCATAAGAAAATGAAATTCAAAAAAAATTTGAAAAAAATGGGAAAAAAATTGGGGGACGGGGGCGACCCGGGACGACGCTGCAAAAGGGCGCAGCGAAGGCGCGGGGGCGCGAGGGCCGGGGCGCAAGGGGCGTGGGGGGGGCGCAAAGGGCGCGGCGGGGGGTGGGTCGGCCTTGGGGGGGGGGGGGGCAGGGGGGCCCGGGGGCGGGCGCGAGGGGGGGGGGCTGGGGTAGGTCGTGGGGGGGGCGTGGGGGGAGGGGGGTTGATGGTGAGGGGGTCTCGAGGGCGAGGTGTCTCGAGGGTGAGGTGTCTCGAGGGCGAGGTCAAGGTCATTAGCATGTAGGTGTGAAAAGGACCACTCAGGAAAAGGAAGCCACTCACCCAGCCCTTTTCAGGAGAACCGCTCAGGAAAAGGAAGCCACTCAGCCGTAGCCTTTTCAGGAGGAGCCGCTCAGGAAAAGGAAGCCACTGAGCCACAGAAGCCACTGAGCCGCCTCCGGTACTACTTACACACACACACACATATATATATATATATATATATATATATATATATATATATGTATGACTGCGTCAGTATCATTCATAATTTTTGTGAGCATAGAAGTTACATGCCTAGGATGGGAAGGTATGTTAGGTGTTTACGTGTAATATTTTTGTATTATGGAGGTGTATGTGCTTCAGTAATGGTCCTAGAGGCAAAATGGAAAAGATTAATTGGAAGATTGATTATGAAGGTGATGGAATTATAATCTTTTGGTATTACATAAAAAGTGGAATCATGTGTATATTAAAATGTGTACTGATCCCTCGGACAAGGTTCAGAAGCATAGATGTGAAAGTCTTCTTGTTTAGGTTTGTGTAATAATTTGTGTAATACATGACATGGTTAACGTGCTTTTGACAAGGATTTTACTAATGATGTATTATGTATATTGTTTTTATGTATGTGCAGAGTAGTGTTATTGTGCAAGTTTCATGTAATATGTAAACAGGCGGGAGAAGTGGGGGATGTAGGAAGAATATTGAAGGGATGTGCAGAATAGGTGAACCAGAGTATGTGATGGATATTATAATTCATTACTTATGTGATTAATGAGATACTTATTGTATATCGATTAAATAATGACTTTCATATCTTTGGTTACACACTTTTAAATGCATTGTATCTACGACCTATGTATGTAATATATATGGTTTTAATAAAATATAAAAACAAAAATTGTGTATTAATTAAAAATGACAGAAAAAATATCGAGTTAAAATGAACTTTTAAGAAGTTTATCAAACAGATCTCAGTAATGACCCAAATTAATATTCATATCAAGTTTCATGTCCATGTACGTACAAGAAGATGATGAATCCCCTTAAAACGATTTTATTGTTAAATCATTATTCAAGGCAAGCAGAGGGAAGACCTGGTGCACAGTTAATTGTCAAGTATCCTCTGAGGTAGCAGGAATACAGAATAACTAAATTTGTCACTTCTAAGAACTTACTTAAGGGTGGGGAAGAAGAAGAAGAGGAACGAAAGTTCAAGTGAGCACTAGATTGTGCTGATGGTACCTACATCTCACCAAGTAGAACTCTTGTATTTGCAGAGACTTTGAGGCTTAACCACCAGCAGCGTGACGGAGAGGCGTGCACTAAGGATTACTGGTAGAACAATTGCTGTATTTGCACTCAAATATGCAAGTAAGAGTGTGTATTGTTTAAGAGGTCAGTACACTGTCTTTATACGAAGGTATTTGTTTTAAAACTATTTCTTTCTCACACAGTCTGCCGCTGTTTTCTTAGCCTGCTTCACCCTCACATTTGCACTCACCCTGCTTCTTTCACAGTTTCCCTGCCTCCCTTACACTCACTCTCCCTCTCTCTTAATACTCTTCTTAGTTTTATTACATTCACCCTACCTTCCTCACACTCACCCTTTCCTCACAGTCACCCTACCTTCCTCACACTCACCCTACCTTCCTCACAGTCACCCTACCTTCCTCACAATCTCACCCTACCTTCCTCACAAGGATCACTTTTAGTCATATTGTTGTGTCATATACCGAGTATGTTTTATGCATTCGACGTTCATCACACACTATATTCTGAGTTGCCAGTTCGCTGGCCGAACTGGGAACTCAGAATATCGTTTTTTGGGCCCCACTACGATTATTGTCCCATAGTGTAAGAGGGGAAGTTAGCCC
>NC_069400.1:46814774-46840479 GCF_026875155.1 Cherax quadricarinatus
TTGGGGAGCAGGGTTTTAACCCTTGGGGGGGGGGGGGGGCCCTTATAAAATTTCTGACCACTTTCCATGTCAAAGGAAAACGCACACGGTACACTATGTCACCAAGTTTTGTCTTTTTGTTACAATGTATCACAAGAGAAAGCGATCACACTTCTTATGTTTATTGTGTTTGAGACACTTTGTTCACACTAACGCACAGATCAGTGTTCTTTGCTAGTTATCCTGGCGTCAGTGTCACTCTCCCTAGAGTCAAAGATAGTCTCGCGATGCCACACCGCTCCAAGCCGTCACTGCCCTAGCACAAAAGAAAAAATGCTGACCTAGTACCTTGCATCCTTGTCACCTCCTCGATGAAGCAAAGCAGAATGTTTGTTTCTTGCTGTCTTAAGCATAGACAACAATGTACACTATTTTTACCATGGTAATAAAGTGGGAGCAGGATTTTCCTTAATTGTCCTGCTAAGTAAGAGATGTACTGTCTCTTATAAAAATACACTTTGCAACACCGCTGCAAGGAGCAGAGGTCACTTGACTACGTGGCATAGCATCTGTGATCAATTACCCACTCTAGCAGTAAACAAGACGCTCGCCCCTTCTGAGAGGGCTTGGCCCCTCAGGGCTGAAAGGGCTGAAGGGGGCTGATACCCCCCTCCTGGAGAAAATTTCTCCACACATCAACTTGGAAACTGCATTGGTAAGAACAAAGAGATGATAGTGAAAAGCATCATGGCCTGAAGTACCTGGTTTATGAATAGGCAGAACAACAGCAGTTTTTCACAGCTGGGAAAGAACCCTTTCCGACCAATAAGTTTAGAAAAACATAAGATGACTGCGAGGGCTGACGTATGTAAATGCTGAAGCATACGAATATGAATACCAACAGGCCCAGCTGCCAGCGATCGGCAAGTGGAAAGCATTGACTCTAGTTCTAGAAACATTAAAGGAACACTGTAAGACTCTTCTTTGGTAGAAGAAACAAGTTATCTCTGGCAGACTTGGAAGAAAGAAACTAGGGCATAGATGTAGCCTCAGAGATACAGACAAGATGATTACCAATTTATGGTAGCTTCAAAAAGGATTGCTATGCTGACACCGGCAACACTAAGAACCAGAGCTGGGTTTGGAGAGTATTTGCCACTCAATTTTCGTACTTTTTTTCCAAACTGCACTCATAGAATAAATCGAAGTGACGGTAGAAATATAATCCCGCCAACAATTGTGTTTAGCATCTCGGATGGCACGTCGATCATCCGCCCTCGCTCTGTGGTACTAGTATAATGACATCGGCCCCATGCAGCACATTTCAAACGCATTACAAGAGCACATGTAGGAGACCACCAAGGCGCACATTTCTGAGGAAGACTACCTGAGATTTGAGGGATTGTATTCTAGGCTCTGGCTAAAACTGAGGACAAAAATGGTTGTAATATCTCAGGAGAAGGTTCTTCATTAAAAAGTTTGCTGGAGTAAATGACCCAATTCACCTGTTCAAAATGCCAACATAGGCTACGAGGAGGTCGAGAATATGTATGAGAAGAAAGATAGGAAAATGACTGCTGTCATGTAAATCAAGGGAGCACTGACCAGAGTGCAACTGAGGAGGAGTAAATTGAAAGATCTGTGCAACAGAGTATTTGAATGCTAGGGTAGAAATGAGCGAGAGTACCGTATTTAAAGCATGAATGAGAAGATAAATGAGAAGAGCCTCTAACTGATAACTACTAGAGTCACAGTGAGACCCTCCTCAGAGGAAATTTTAAGCATTAAAATATCCCAATAAGAGTAGACGAAGAGGTAGGGAAGAAATCAGAGATACCACATCCGTCATAGATAATGGTCGAGAAGGAGAAGGAGCAGACTGTATACGACTTGTCTACGTAGAAGCAGGTTGCATTGTAATGCAGCAAAGTACGGACAAGGACCCCGAGAATGTGGTATACCGTGCAGCACGAGAAATGCACTTTCATTAAAAGTCCTTTCAGGAAAAGAACCCGATGAATGGGATGGGAAAGAACAGAGCACAATTTTTTGTACTTAGAAACTGGGGAAAACTAGGGGAACAATACCTGAAGCTCTCCTTAGTTTCCCTGAGACCTCGAATATTCCACTGTAAACAATCCATAATCGTTCAAGAGAGTATAACAGTAACATTTTCAGGTGTCTATGAACCAGGAGCATCAGTATAGTAAAGATGCAGAAGCACTGGGGAACTAGTAAGGAGTGAAGTATTGGGATGGCATGAAGAAAGGGGGTGTGAAGAAAGACGCAGAAGGTGAGAATGTGAAGCATCGGAGGGAAAATTGGTGTTCATCTTTGGTGTTGTCTCCTCGATAAACACGGAGATGACTTCAATAGTTTCAGATGAAAGAGAAGTCAGGAAGAGTTGGCAACGGAGGGAGGTGTAGTTTGGGTAAAGAGTGGAAAGACAACAAAAGACACCAAAGAAGGAGTACATAGGGGTTGATGAACGTCCACAAAAGTATCAGATGCATCTCGAGGTAAAAGTCTAGACCCAGAGATAGATAGGGAAGCACATTTGGGAATGTCATGTGGTTTGGGGGAGATTTGGATGCAAATGAAGATGCAGACTTCGGAGAAAAAGGCATATTTGGCGACATTTAGCTGGAGAGGGTGCATAGTGGTTGAAACTGGGAGTGGGAAGGTGAAGTAAGGACAGGAAGTTAGATGATGAGGTTGGAACCTCAGAGCCCAGGACTGTTAAAAGGATTGGACACAGAGTGACTGAACAATTATAAAGGACACAGAGGTAATTGTGAAATCAGGCACCATCAAGGTCTGGGGCCATCGAGAGACCCCTGCATAAAGAAAGCTGTTGTAGCCTCCCTTGGAGGCGGAGATTGGAAACTGCCATGGCATAAGAGAGGCCCTCTTTCTTTGTAAGACAACGCATCTCTTAACAAAATTGGGTAACGGCGAGAATAGGCAGAGTGTGCCTATTCTCGCCGTTAAGACAAGAGGGAGGGTGACTGCAGGATGGCCTATAATGGTCAGTTGCACCACAGACAAGGATTCAGTCACTGACCTGCAATATTTAGCCAGGTGGCCGAAGCACCAGCATTTTCTACATTGTTGTGGGGTAGGAATCACCTCCTGCACTTGTAGGCATTATCCCGCTATGGTAAACAAATGGTGGCATTTCACGGCTGTCAAAAGTTAGCCTAGCCATATTGCAAGGATAGCGCCCATTTCCCACGGGCAGGGCGCTATCCTTGCAATATAGCGAGTATGTAAGTGTTTACTTTGAAGATTGGGAGATTCTGGAGCTCGAGTTGCTCAAGAATGTCTTCATTACACATGAGAAAGTCGCGCTGTATGATCGTATGTGGATGGACAATAGATCCACAGTGAGAATTAAGAGAGACATGCTTGCGAATCTTAACTGGTGTGTTGTCAACAACGTGAAGAATTGAAAGATTATGTGCCTGATCTGCATGTTGTACTGTGACAACGTGTGTGCTACTGTTAAGACCATGGAAGGAAATGTTCTGCCCAACATGGTGAAGGAGTCCCTTGCTGATGCTGTGGTCGGAAAGATAGTCAGTAGAATTGGTTGGAGTGTAAAAAATTTTGTCCAAGAAGAACTTTGACTCATAGAGCATAAGGGAAGGAACAGCTTAGTGGACGTTTCGTAGAAGCACGAGAGGAAACTGAGGTAGGTTCATCGGTGACAGGTCGAGGTGGTTTGGATGTAAAGTTATAGGTGGACTGTCCAGAGTCATGTACATGATCCAAAAAACGATGCATTGTATGTGAAGCTGGGAACATAGTCAAAGCTGTGCGAAGGTCAGAAGTGTCTAAAGAATCGGTCGAAACTGCACTACTATAGGAGGGTAATGGAATGTTACTGGGTTGGAAGACAAGTCCGAAGAATGATCTGAAGGAGTGCCTGGATCAGTAACGGGTTCTGCAAGAGAGTGTCCGGGAGGAGGCAAGTCATGGTTATGGGTCATCATTATAATTTTCCCCTTTTTTATTTAATTAAAAAAAAAGGGTGAGAAAAGAAAGGTGGTGTGGGGGGAATTTGGAGTGATAACTCCCAGGAGGAATGAGAGAGATTGTTTATTTCCCTCTGCCCCCAAAGAGAGCCCTCAGTGCAAACTAGCAATCTAGGATAGCAACCTCACACCCGCCGAGCCACGTCGGTGGGCAAAAGAAAGGGTGGCCGGTAATCCACCACAGGGCATACCTCCATTGGTCTCCAACTCCTGGAACCAACAGGCAGCTTCCAGAGATAAGCCCATCACATGAAGGACACTCTGAGCCACCCCTCCTTCCTCCAGAACTCTGGAGGGGAAACGGGACATTTCCAGATGATCTGCATTCCACGGTAAACAACGCCACTCCCAAAAAACCTTTAAATGGAATTGGATGGATATCAATCCCCTTTTCCCCAAACCTGCTAGCTAAAATTTTCTGAGGGGAAGACCCCAAAGGCCAAAAGCAGGAAATGAAGGAGAGGGGAAGGATGGGGAAAGAACAGGCAAGGGAAGAAGGGATGTGAAGAATGGGGTAGGGAAGGGGGGGTTTAGGGATAATTAGGTTCGGTTGAAGGAAGAAGCCCGAAGGGTCCATTCCTCAGTCCAAAAGCCTCTTCACAGAGTCAAGGGTCCTCTATTGAAGGATGAATATATATACACCTGTATTTTTTCACTACCTGACTGGCTGCAAATTTATAACATCCAGTCAAGTGTCAGTCCTCGTTTCCCCCTTTGGGCGGGCAATCTTCAGATTAAAATTTAACATTCTAATACTGTTTCTACATAGGTACAACATCTAGGACTGCCAGTGATGGGCTCGATGTCTTTGGGACTCCGTATTCATTATGAATTTTTTCAGGACGTTGACCAGTTTTAGAAGAAAAAAGACCTATTTTATCATTGCTAGTTTATGGGAGTCGGGAGGTTCTCAACAAAATACCCAATTTCCATTCACAGTTGTTGATCATACCAAACTGCCGAGATAAAAAAATTTCCTGGAGAGAGCATTAAGAATCCGATGACCTCCAACCCACAGAAATGTTACAATAGTTATTACAAATATTACTTTTTAGACAAAATATTCTATTAAATTTATATTCTCTGAAACACATACACAAATTTTCACATTTTAGTAATTGTGTGAAAGAAAATGACGAAGACTGGCTATGACTTACTTGCATTTTGAATAAATGTATTTTAGATTCTTGAACAATAATAGAGATTAATTTAAAGCAGAACAGTAACATTGAAAGCTGAGACTGAATGCATTAAACTCACCAACACAGTTTCTGGGTCCAAGACCAAACGGTAAGTAGGTACCACTGATGAATTAGGGTTGTTGTCAGGCAGAAAGCGGTCTGGATTAAACTCTGTCGGGTTGTCCAGTATGGGGATCGTTTTGAAGGCTCCAGTGGGTATAGTGACCATAATTCCCTTAGGGATTATCACGTCTGTGCCAGGCAGGCTGTAAGATAAATAGATTGTAGCAGGTAAGTGTGCAGCAGGTAGAGTGAGTAGCAGGTAGAGTGTGAAGTCAGCACATAACGAAGCAATTCAGTATATGGCAGGTAGAGTGTGTAGCTGGTAAAGAGTATGGTAGGTAGAAAAATTGGCAAGGTAGCAGAGTGTGGCAGTAGAGTGGGTTGCAATAAGACCTCAGTAAACAGGTGATTATCACAATATGTAAAACAAGCAGCTGCAAAAAAAATTTGTGAACATCTAAGCGGGCTCGTGATTTTTTCACGTTTTTCAAGGTCCATGAGTATGTCAAAAATCAAGCAAGCGCATAATTATCTCTAAGTCCACAGTAGGATTTGAACCTACACACTCTGCATCAAGGCCTGTAGTACTTTGGTGAAGGTTCGAATTCCCGGTGTGTAATAAGAGATAACATATATATAAATAATATATATATATATATATTTTATAATATATATATATATTATATAATATATTTTATATATATATATATATGTATATATTTATTATTTATTAACACATCGGCCGTTTCCCACCAAGGAGGGTGGCCCGAAAAAGAAAAATTTTCATCATCATTCACTCCATCACTGTTTTTGCCAGAGGCATGCCTACACTACAGTAATAAAACTGCAACATTAACACCCTTCCTTTAGAGTGCAGACACTACTTCCCATCTCCAGGACTCAAGTCCGGCCTGCCGATTTCCCGAATCCTTCATAAAAGTTACCTTGCTTACCTCCAAACAGCACGTCAAGTCCTAAAAGCCATCTGTCTCCATTCGTTTCTGTCTAACTCGCTCACACACGCTTGCTGGAAGTCCAAGCCCTCGCAAAACAAAACCTCCTTTACCCCCTCCCTCCAACTTTTCCTAGGCCGACCCTACCCCGCCTTCCCTCCACTACAGATCTGCATACTCTCGACGTCATTCTACTTTGTTCCACCCCCTCTACATGTCCAAACCAAACTCAATAACCCCCCCTGAGCCCTCTGGATAATAGTTCTGATAATCCCACACCTCCTAACCTCCAAACTACGGTTTTTCTGCATTATATTCACACTATATATACATATATAAATAAACCCAAAAATGATCTCTGGCCGAAGGAGACTCGAACCTACGAACCTTGGAAAAGGTACGCAGTGCTTTACCATTCTCACCAAACTGGACCAATTCCTTTGCGTCCAGCTTGCGCTAGACGTTGATCCAAGGCAGCCAGCTTTCAGATAGAAGGCTTACGCTTTTCATCTCATCCCCTGCATGCATCGACCAACTAGAGATTTTAACAATGCAAGGGGAATTCGCAAGAGCAGGCGAAATATACACAAACTGATCTCTTGCGAATTCCTGCATTGTTAAAATCTCTAGTTGGTCGATGCATGCAGGGGATGAGATGAAAAGCTGTAAGCCTTCTTCCTGAAAGCTGGCTGCCTTGGATCAACGTCTAGCGCAAGCTGGACGCAAAGATATTGGTCCAGTTTGGTGAGAATGGTAAAGCACTGCGTACCTTGTTCCAAGGTTCGTAGGTTCGAGTCTCCTTCGGCCAGAGATCAGTGTTCGCCTGCTCTTCGCCAAGGACGAGCCCTTGGTTTTCCCGGAGGTGTAGAGAGGTTAAAACCAAATGCAATATATATATATATATATATATATATATATATATATATTATATATATATATATAATATATATTATATATATATATATATTATATATATTGCATTTGGTTTTAACCTCTCTACACCTCCGGGAAAACCAAGGGCTCGTCCTTGGCTTCTCGTTATGCCTGTCGCCCTTGGGCACAAACTTCTCCTTTCCTGCCTTGCAAATTGTTGTCACATATTCCATCATCTCATTTACTGATTTCCCTGACAGTTCTCTGTCCCACTGAACTTCATACAGGAAGTTACTCATGCCTGTGTAGTCCGCTCTCATGTAGTTTGTCTTCGTTCGCCCTGCCCTTCCGGCTTCCCTCTTCACTTGCAACTCCGTTATGTATTCAAAGATCACAACCACGTTATCGCAAGCTCCGAGGGGCATTTCATATGTGATGTCCTCAATATCTCTATTGCTGAAGGTGAATACTAGTTCCAGTATCGCTGGTTCGTCCTCTCCTCTTTCTCTGGTAGTCTCCCAAACTCACCTGTATGTGTCTGCAGGGGTCGGGTCATTGCTCCTGGCCCCGCCCCTTCACTGGTCGATACTAAGGCACTCTCTCTCTCTCTCTCTCTGCTAAATAGGCTTTATCATGGATAAAGGATAATTGTAAAGGGAAACAGGGTAGTGTGAGGGAAGCACGGAGACTGTTTTGACAGCACACATGGGTTAATTTTGTCTTTCTTCTCTGTATATTATCTAAAAATTTTATATCTATTCTCCAGTATGGAGATTAGAAGTGAGATGCAAAATCTACGAGGTCTTACTGATGATGTTTAGAGCTGTAATATAACCTCTGGAGTTCTGTTGCTTATACTTCTTGTTATAAAACCAAGTAATCCTCTGGGCTTATTTCACATATTTAGGCGCTGCAGTTTTGGCCTCAGGTTGCTGCTTACCATAAATCCCAAGTCCTTTTCACATTCTGTATGGCCGAGTTATATATTATTTTGTTTATAAGTGCGATGTTTATTTATATCCCATGGATTTAGTGCTGTGCATTTATCCACATTCATCTGTAGCATCCGCCACTTTTCTGACCCCGACATTACCTTGTTCAACCCTTAAACTGTCCAAACAAATTTACGGTCACATGCGTAGTGCTCCAAAAGTAGATATACGTTTTTTTTTTTACATATTTTCAAATATAACAAAAGAAATAAAGTACATCAAAGTTTTTTACACGTTTTCAAATGTAAAAAACAGAAGATCTACGTTTTTTTACATACTTTCAAATGTTGAAGAAACGTAGATCTACGTTTGGACAGTTTAAGGATTAAATCCTTCTTAAGTCCACTGGCAGCTTTCTCTGAGTCTGTTATTCTCCCTATTTTTGAGTCATCAGTGAATTTATTCATATCACTCGTTATTTATCTGTCAACTTTTTTAATGTCAATTATGAACAACTATTACAATCACTGGTAGCAATTTCATGGCCTGTTGCATCTCTAAGTAACCACATTAATTATTAAAGAGCAACTGGGCAATAATGGGCAAGGGTAGTTTTTTTTTCTATACTTGTATATTCCTCACTACTATATACAGAATTTACGAAGTTTAATTAGCTGTATAACACTACTGACATAGCAAAGAGCCATTCATAATAAGGAAGAATAGTCTAGATCAGCGTAAGAGAGAGTCTGCCTCACAGCCAAGCTGGCTCAACTTCACCTCTTACACTATGGGACAATTAATACAGTAGTGGGGCCCAAAAACGATATTCTGAGTTGCCAGTTCGGCCAGCGAACTGGCAACTCAGAATATAGTGTGTGATGAACGTCGAATGCATAAAACATACTCGGTATATGACACAACAATATGACTAAAAGTGATCCTTGTGAGGAAGGTAGGGTGAGTGTGAGGAAGGTAGGGTGACTGTGAGGAAGGTAGGGTGAGTGTGAGGAAGGTAGGGTGACTGTGAGGAAAGGGTGAGTGTGAGGAAGGTAGGGTGAATGTAATAAAACTAAGAAGAGTATTAAGAGAGAGGGAGAGTGAGTGTAAGGGAGGCAGGGAAACTGTGAAAGAAGCAGGGTGAGTGCAAATGTGAGGGTGAAGCAGGCTAAGAAAACAGCGGCAGACTGTGTGAGAAAGAAATAGTTTTAAAACAAATACCTTCGTATAAAGACAGTGTACTGACCTCTTAAACAATACACACTCTTACTTGCATATTTGAGTGCAAAATACAGCAATTGTTCCTACCAGTAATCCTTAGTGCACCGCCTCTCCGTCACGGCTGCTGGTGGGTTAAGCCTCAAAGTCTCTGCAAATACAAGAGTTCTACTTGAGTGAGATGTAGGTACCATCAGCACAATCTAGTGCTCACTTGAACTTTCGTTCCTCTCTTCTTCTTCTTCCCCACCCTTAAGTAAGTTCTTAGAAGTGACAAATTTAGTTATTCTGTATTCCTGCTACCTCAGAGGATACTTGACAATTAACTGTGCACCAGGTCTTCCCTCTGCTTGCCTTGAATAATGATTTAACAATAAAATCGTTTTAAGGGGATTCATCATCTTCTTGTACGTACATGGACATGAAACTTGATATGAATATTAATTTTGGGTCATTACTGAGATCTGTTTGATAAACTTCTTAAAAGTTCATTTTAACTCGATATTTTTTCTGTCATTTTTAATTAATACACAATTTTTGTTTTTATATTTTATTAAAACCATATATATTACATACATAGGTCGTAGATACAATGCATTTAAAAGTGTGTAACCAAAGATATGAAAGTCATTATTTAATCGATATACAATAAGTATCTCATTAATCACATAAGTAATGAATTATAATATCCATCACATACTCTGGTTCACCTATTCTGCACATCCCTTCACATATTCTTCCTACATCCCCCACTTCTCCCCGCCTAGTTTACATATTACATGAAACTTGCACAATAACACTACTCTGCACATACATAAAAACAATATACATAATACATCATTAGTAAAATCCTTGTCAAAAGCACGTTAACCATGTCATGTATTACACAAATTATTACACAACCTAACAAGAAGACTTTCACATCTATGCTTCTGAACCTTGTCCGAGGGATCAGTACACATTTTAATATACACATGATTCCACTTTTTATGTAATACCAAAAGATTATAATTCCATCACCTTCATAATCAATCTTCCAATTAATCTTTTCCATTTTGCCTCTAGGACCATTACTGAAGCACATACACCTCCATAATACAAAAATATCTACACGTAAACACCTAACATACCTTCACATCCTAGGCATGTAACTTCCTATGCTCACAAAAATTATGAATGATACTGACGCAGTCATACATATATATATATATATATATATATATATATATATATATGTGTGTGTGTGTGTAAGTAGTACCGGAGGCGGCTCAGTGGCTTCTGTGGCTCAGTGGCTTCCTTTTCCTGAGCGGCTCCTCCTGAAAAGGGCTACGGCTGAGTGGCTTCCTTTTCCTGAGCGGCTTCTCCTGAAAAGGGCTGCGGCTGAGTGGCTTCCTTTTCCTGAGTGGCTCCTTTTCACACCTACATGCTAATGACCTTGACCTCGCCCTCGAGACCACCTCACCCTCGAGACCACCTCGCCCTCGAGACCACCTCACCATCAACCCCCTCCTCCCCCACGCCCCCCCACGACCTCCACCCATTGCCCCCGCCCTCGCGCCTGCCCGCGCCCCCGTTGCCCCCCCCACCCCGCCCAAGCGCCGACCCACCTGCCCCGCCGCGCCCTCGCGCCCACCCACGCCCCTTGCGCCCCGCGCCCTCGCGCCCGCCCGCGCCTTCTGCTGCGCCTTCTGCAGCGTCGTCCGGATCGCCCCCGCTCCCCGAATTTTTTTCCGATTTTTTTCAAATTTTTTTTGAATTTCATTTTCTTATGATCTCCATCTCCTCGGATCAAATTTTTGAGGTTCCCCCAACCACTTTCACCCCCATCCCAATTTTTTTCGAATTTCATTTTCTTATGATCTCCTCGGATCAAATTTTTTGGATTTCCCCCTCTGGGGGTAAGCATTCAAAATGGACTCCCACTTTCACCCCCCATCCCAATTTTTTCTCGATAATACAAAGACTCCATCTCCTTGGATCAAGTTTTTGGGTACCCCTCCTTTCACCCCCAAAATTTCTCATCCATCTCCTTGGATCAAGGTTTTCTCGATAATACAAAGACTCCATCTCCTTGGATCAAGTTTTTGGGTACCCCTCCTTTCACCCCCAAAATTTCTCATCCATCTCCTTGGATCAAGGTTTTCTCGATAATACAAAGACTCCATCTCCTCGGATCAAGTTTTTTGGATTCTCCCCTCTGGGTATAAGCATTCAAAATGCTTATACCCACTTGCATCCCAAATTCCCTGCTCCAATTCCTCGGATCAAATTTTTCTCGAAATCAAAGTCTCCATCTCCTTCGATCAAGTTTTTCTCGATAATACAAAGACTCCATCTCCTTGGATCAAAGTTTTTTCTCGATATCAACAATACCAAGACTCCATCTCCTTGGATCAAGTTTTTGGGTACCCCTCCTTCCACCCCCAAAATTTCTCCTCCATCTCCTCGGATCAAGTTTTTCTCGATATCAACAATAACAAGACTCCATCTCCTTGGATCAAGTTTTTAAGGTTCCCCCTCCCACTTTCACCCCCATCCCAAGTATTTCTCCTCCTTCTCCTTGGATCAAGTTTTTTCTCGAAAATACAAAGACTCCATCTCCTCGGATCAAGCATTTCTCGAAATCAAAGTCTCCATCTCCTTGGATCAAGCTTTTCTCGATAATACAAAGACTCCATCTCCTTGGATCAAAGTTTTTCTCGATAATACAAAGACTCCATCTCCTCGGATCAAGTTCTTGGATTCCACCCTCTCAGGGTAAGCATTTAAAATGAACTCCCCCTATGGGGCATTTTATTTTTCTCTTACACAGGTCTAAAAAAGTGTAACGTCACCCCACCCTTGGTTTACCTCCCTTTCAGTAAACCTCACTGATGCCCCTCCCCAATACAGGCTAAATTTGCGATTTCCCCCCCCCTTAGTCATTGACGCCAACTGATACCCACACACAGGCTGAATCTTGTCGAGCAAAAATTAACAAAAATTTTGCAGGGAAAACACTATTTATTATAAAAACCAATGCATTTCATAAACAACATGGGGAAAACGTTTTCCCCTCTTAACCAGGAAAACCCAAAAAAATTTCACATTTTTTTCGTTAAAAACCCACAAAAAAACCACAATTTTTTTTACAAAATGCAACACAATTCTAGATTTTTTTCCCTGTTTTAACAATTTAAAACCAAAAAAGTACCCCCACAAAACTTAAAAAACCCATTTTTCCGTTTAAATTCACTATCACAATTTTACATATTAGGAAAGTTAAAAACGCACACACACCCATTTTACTTTGAACACTTTAACCCTCAAAACACTCCAAAAATCATTTGAATACTCACAAAAAAAACCTTTGAAAATTTTCCAAACAACACTGAAACCCCTTCCAAAAATATCATTTTGAGAAACCCCCAAAAATACACCACTGAATAAAACAAAAAACCCACTAAAATACAGTCAAAACCCCAACAAAATCACCAAAAACTTAAAATAAAACAAAACGGGTAAACCCCAATCTCAAATCCACTAAAATCACTTTTAACCAAAAATTAAAAAAAAATTTCTATGACCACCTCCCCCCACACACCACACCACACACACACACCACACACACACACTTTTCTCAATATCTCTTAAAGAAATTTTTTCCCCTCATCGAAAACCTTTATCATCTCACACAGAAAAAACCCCAAATTACTTGGGAACACCTCATAAATAAAATTTGTATACTCACATAAACCCCTTTTGGGAACATTTCCAAACAACACTAAAATTTTTCCCAAAGCAAAAAAACTTTTTGAATCCCCCCAAAAAAGGGATTTATCATCTTTAATTTACCCTACATTTTTAAATATTTCTTTAAAATTACAACCCCATCCCCCAAAAACTCCTCCCTCATTCTCCTTTTTTTACAACAGTATAAACAAAAATTTAACTCCAAAACACCTTACTTTGAACAACCCCAAAAAAAAAACCATCATTTCCCTTTGGGAAACCCCAAAAAATTTTCATTCGAATACCCCCAAAATTTCCCCACGAATACCCCCCAGAACCCCTTTCCTAAATACTCTTGCACATCATTTGAACACCTTTTAAAAAATACCTTTGAATAGTCCTTCAAAAAAACCAAATTTAAGAAATCCCCCCAAATACACCCCTGAATACAAACTAAAAAATTTTTTTCTGGGGTTTTAAAACTAATTTTATCAAAAAAAGTCACAACAAAAAACCCCAACATTAATCATTTTTCAGCAACCCCTATTTTTCGCAACAACACCCCACCCCCACAAAACACCCAAACCCAAAAACACCCACAACCCCAAAAACCCAAAACCCCCCAACCCCCACGGGGCCCACAAATTTTTCTCTTTTTAAAACAAATTTTTCACCAAAAAAAATCGCAACACCCACAAAAACCCAACCCATTTTAAAAAACATTTTGGGTTATCCTCATTTCAAAAAACAACACCCCCCAAACCCCACACCCCACAAAAACCCAACCCACAACCCCACATCACCCACAAACCCACAACCCCCACAACCCAAAATTTTTTCTCGTTTCAACAATTTTTCACGAAAAAATCCGGGGCAAAACCCACTAAAAAACATCTTTTGGGTAATTCTAGTTCAACAAACACCACCCAAAACCCCCACAAAACCCAAAACCCACAACCCCCAACAACCCACATCACCCCAAAAACCCACAAACACCCCAACCCCACAAAAACCCCCCACACCCCACAATTTTTTTTTGGATTTAAACAAATTTTAAATCAGAAAAAGTCACAAAAACAACCCACAACTTATAAAAATCTTTTCAGTACTCGGGGCGCAAAAAACACCCACAACCCACAACACCCACCCACAATCCCCAACCCCACATAAACCCACAACCCAAAAACCAACACCCCCCAAAAAATTTTTTCTCGTTTTAACAAATTTTCCTCAAAAAAAATTCAAAAACAAACAACCCACTTATAACATCTTTTCGGTATCTCTAGTTCGACAACAAAAACCCACAACCCACAACACCCACACCCAAAAACCCCCCAAAAACTCACATCGCCCAAAAACCCCCCCAACACCCAAAAACCCACAAGGGGCCCACCCCCCCCACATCACCCCCCAACAAAAAACCCACTTAAAAAACATTTTTTTGGGTATCTCTAGTTCGACAACAACACCCAAACCCACAACCCCCAAAAAACCCCAACAACACCCCAACCCTCATAAACCCACAACCCACAACACCCAAAACCCCACAACCCCACAACCCGAAACCACCCCCAAAAACAAAAAACCCACTAAAAAACATCTTTTCGGAAAACCCCTCTATTTTCAAACAACAACACCCCCAACCCCCCAAAAACCCACTTTCCCCCCAACACCCCCAAACCCACAACACCCAAACAACAACAACCCATTTAAAAACTTCTTTTTTTGGCATCTCTAGTTCGCCCAACAAACCCACAACCCACAAAAACCCCAAACCCACAACACCCACAGCAACACCAAACACCTTAAAAACGCCCTTTTCGGTATCTCAAGTTCAAACAACAACCCCCAAACATACCCCAACCCCCAAAAACCCAACAACCCCACAAAAAAAAACCCCAAATCATTTTTTAAATGTATCTCAAATTTCACGCATTAACCCACAACCCTCTCATTTAACAAATTTTTCCAATTTTTTCGATGAAAATTTTTTTCCCCTTCCCCTTTTTTACTAAAACTTAAATGTAATACCCCATTTCTCTTCCCCTTACAAAATTTTCTAAAAAAAACCTTTTCCATACCCATCTCTTTTTATCCCCCCTTAAATGATATTAAAACCCCCAAAAACAAAATTTCACTACCCAACAAACTGCGAAATGTTTAAAAACCCCCATTCTTTTCCCAATAATCATAATTTTTTTAAATTTCAATAATTTCTTTTTTTTTAAAATTTTCCCACACATTACCTTTTTTCAGAAAAAACTCCCCATTTTTCCCCAAAAATTTTTCTAATACAAAACCCCCCTTTACCCCCCCTCCCCCACGCCCACATTTTTTTTAAACCATCCCCCTCACCCATCTCCCAACACATCACTTCTGAACCCCCAAAAAATCAACTTTCACAAACCCCCAAAAGCATCCCCACACCCATCTCAAAAAACCCCCTAAAAATTTCCCGTAACCAAGATATTCATAAAAATCTTTTAACCACCTAACACAAAAACAAACACACACACACACCAAACAAACCCCACACACACAACACCACAACACACACACAAACACAAACACACACACACACACCAACACCAACACACCACACACACAAAACCTCCCCTTTACTTTGAAAAAACTTCAAAACACTCTCATTTTCAAATTAAAGGAGAAAAAATCAAACCATTTTTCCCAATATTTTCTTAAAAATATTCTCTCATCCCCAAACCTTTTTTCACTCCCCTACAAAAGAACCAAAGATTTCTTCAACACCTTTATAAAAAACATTTGAAAAACTCACTAAAAAACACCCTTTTAACATTTCCCAAACAAAATCTGAAACCCCTTTTCCCAAAAATTCATTTTGAAAAACTTCCAAATAAGAATTTTATCATCTCTAATTTATCTACACTTACACATTCATTTTAAATGAAATTTCAAATTTATCCACCATAAATACCCCCCCCCAGTTTTCCAAAAATTTAAACGACCTTTTTTTACTAAAAAAAAACTCAGGACACAAAAGACATGAGGGCATTTACCAAAAATAACACAAACCCCATAACTGTTTTTATCCCCCAATATCAAAATCCCACAATTTAAAGACGTTTCCCAAATTTTATTAAACCCCCCCACAAATCCAAAAACATTTTTTTTTGTACCCATTCCTTAAAAAAAACATCATAAAAGAAGATCACTAAAACTTGCTATACTTTTACTAAATTTAAATAACAAATTTTTTTCCCTTTTTCTAACTCACTCACCAATTTTTCATTCACCTTACCAACATTTCATTAACCCCAAAATTACATCTCAATCTACCAAACTCCCCCCCTCATTCCCCCAGACCCTTTTCAACATTAGGGACAAAAAAAAAAAAAACTAACTCAACACTTTTGAAAATGAGAAAATTAAACCATATTTTTAACACAAAAGACCCAACTTTAAACCAACCTCTGGGAAAAACCACTGATCATCTTTAAAAAAAAAATCTGCACACATTTGAACACCCCTTCAAAAAAACCAACAAACACCTCCGAAATTTCTCCCAAAACAAAAAATTGGGTTACTAAACCCCCTCACCACTGGGAAAACACCAAAACACCGGGCAAAAAACACCAGAAACTAATTTAAAAAATCACCATCTTTAAAACCCTTTTTTTAAAATCCCCCCCAAATCACTAAAACCAAGAAATCCCTTCCCCAAATTTGGGGCATAAAAAAAAAAAAAATTAACCCAAACCTAATACGCAAACAAATTAAGTTTCATGAAACACCACAACTGAAAACATATCTTTACACACACTTAAAACTAAGGGCAAAACCCCCAAAAACAAAACACCCAGGTTTTACTTTAAACCCCCAAATCACTAAAATCACAGAAAACACAACATTTTTATAAACCCTTTCACTACAAAAAAAAACATATTTACAATATCCCAAAGCGCCTCCCCCTCACAAACCCCAACAAACGATGTCAAAAACTCACAGGGGCGACGAACTCACCTCCAGTGACGTCCACTCCCAAACTGTGTTACTTTGGGGTTGGGAACATCACACCCAACCCCCCCCTTGTTTCAACCTGTTTTTCCCTACAAAAATCCCAAAAAAAACAAAAACCAAGAAAGATTACCAAATGACCCCACCCTTTTAATATCACCCGAAAACAAAAATTTTATAATTATTTACAAAAAAACATACCACCAAATCCATATTTAAAGTTACCATCACTATCAACACTCATTCACCAAGATCACCAAAAATCTAAGATCAAGCATCCAAACCCACTAAAATCACTTTTAAAACAAAATTTTTTTTAAACATTCGCACCAAAAAATAAGACATACAAAAAAAAACCAAAACACTTCCACCAACACCCATAACAAAAATGAGGGACTATAACATAATCACCATCAAAAAAAAAACAAAATACCAGACACCCACAACTTATCCTTTCAAACACAAAATTTTTAAAACTTTAAAACATATTCCACCAAACTAAGCCCTTAAACCCCCAACTTTTAAAAATACCCCATCTTAACTAAAACTACACCCAAAAACCCAACTTTTACATATTGCGGTATGAAAAATTTTTTACCGGCATTTAAAACGTTTCCCTTTCCCCACCTATTTTCATATCAAATTCCTCATCCACATTATCCCTGAAACAACCTTTCTTTTTCATTCCGTTAAACTCCCGAGTTTTTTTTAACCCCAACATCCCCTCAAAGAAAATTAGGACCAGAGTGAGTAGGTGGTTTTTTTGGGGTGGGATGGTTTTCTTTTAGCTCCCACCGTGATTTGGCCGTCGGGTTAAAAAAAAATCTAGGAGAAATACGGAATGAAAAAAGAAAAGGGTCTTTCAAAGGGGTATGTGGATGAGGGAATTTTGGATATGCAACAAAAGGGGAAAAATCATAAATGCTAATAAATTTATACCGGGAATAAAGGGCAATTTTAAAAGGGTTTTGGGGGTATGGTTTTGTTTAAAAATGTGTAAGTTCTTAGTTGGGGGGTTTTAAGGGCTTTGATTTTTTGAATATTCTCTTTTAAATTTTTGTATTGAAATGTATAAGTTGTGGGTGTCCCGTGGGATTATTTTTTTTTTGTGATGGGATATGTTTTAGTGCTAAGGAGAATGGGGAGGAGTTTGGTGGGTGGGGATGGGAAGTTTTTGGGTTTAAATGAAAAAGTTAAAATGGGGGGAAAGTAAATTGGTGATGAGTTAAGAAGAAAAAAATGTTATGGATCTTAAATAAAAATATAGATAGTTTTTGTGAAACTTTCGTTATGACGATGTTTTAAGAGAATGTGTAAAAAAAAAAAATGTTTTGATCTTAGGGGGGGGGGTTTTTTATTTTAGGAAAATTTGGGAAACGTCTTGATTGTGGTGAACTTTGATATTGGAGATATAACAGATATGGTTTTTTTGTTATTTTGTTAAAAAATTTTCAGTCATAATTCCCGAGTTATTTTTTGTGATAATAAACTTAAAGTCTGGAGACTGAAAGGGAGTAGTAAAGTGGATGAATTTTAATTTCATTAATGAAATTGTTAAGTGTAGATAAATTTTTAAAATGATAAATCTTATTTGGGAAATATTTTAAAAAAAGATATTTTTTGGGAAATGCTTTTAAAATTTTTTTGGAAAGTTCAAAGGTTTTTATGTAGTATTCAAATGGGTTTTTGAGAAAATGTTCGAAATTTAAACTTGGGGGTTTTTCTGTATGAGATGTGGTTTTCAACCCCTGAATGGGGGTTAAAAAGATTAAATTTTTTAAAATTTAAAAATATTAAACTTTTTTTATAAAAATTTTATATTGCTTATATTTGGATAATAGGGTAAATCCGGGAAATAATTGCTTTAAAATTCTTATTTTGGGCTTTTGTTTGTTAGGGTGAAAAAAATGGGGCTCATTTGTCTTGATTGTCAAACAAATGTATTATCGCTTGTCGCTCGTTTTTACTGCCGGCTTCTTTTAGCTGCAGTTGGGCCCCCCGTAGCTATCATTGGGTCGAGGGGGGGGGGTCCCCACCTCCGTGAAAGTTTTTTAGTCCTCTAAACTCGCTGCTGGTTGGACAATTGTTCCCGTCTCAATTTTTCTTGTTAGTTCTGTAGAACTTTGTTTCACAAACATTTTTATAGAAAATTTGGGGGATTTTCGAGTTTTTTACGAGGTTTGTGGAACCCCATAGACAAATCCCGAACATCTCAGGGCCGTTAAAATAGCTTCGGGCCTAATTTTTACTGGTTTCTTGTGTATTGGGGGGGGGGCAGGGGCCGGTTTTTCCCATGCTGAACGTTAATTCATTTTTATGGGGAATTTTGTAACTTTTTTTGGAGGGTCTGCTGATGGTCCCCCACTTAGTTTCGTTATAAAATTTTCTCCTTGATCCTAAAATTTTTCGCAGTCCAAAAATTTTCATTGCTATTGGGGGTTAGCATCTTTGTTGGGTTTAAGCAGACTTTCGGGGGTTTCCCGTCGGTTCCCCCAAAAAGGTTTGTTTATTTGAGGGGGTTTTTCAGTCACTTGTTTAAGTTCTTATTCGAGTCTTTAGACATAGCTAATTTCTTAAGACACTTACAAGCCCTACACACACTTATTTTACCTGAAAGGTACTTAAGAATTATAATGTGATATGTTTCTTCAAAACACAAAAAATATTGAAATCAGAGGGTTGATTTTTTTTTGATTGCCTGTGAATTTAATTTACTTTTATAAAAATTTCCTCTAAAAAAACTTTATAGACTTAAAAATTTTTTTAAATTTTTAATTTCTCCTAGTAAATACCCACCAATTGAATACTAAATACTAGAAAAGGGCTGTCCTTCTAGGGTCCACCTGTTTTCTGGGGTTTCCCTAACAAGTAGTCAGAAAAACCTTGTCCCAATTTTTTCCATTTTAAAATTTTTAGTAAGGGTTTAATTGGGGCTTTAGGGGTTGAAATCCCCAAAAACACATTGAACCATAAAGGGAAATTTTTAAAGGAAAATTGGGGCAAATATTTACTACTTGTTAAGAAAACCCAGTAAAAAGCGGATGCAAAAAGGAATCCCCTTTTTAGAATTTTACTGGGAGATCTCTAAATTTTTAAAAATCGGGGTTTTTTTTTTAACAAGATGAAAAAGGTTTGAATGAGAAAATATTTCTTTTAAAAGAAAATTTTAAAAAAAAGGTTGTCTCAAATGAAAAAAAAAAAAAAGTATTGGGAGTGGGTTTTTAAGGTTTCAAAGTTAAAAAGGGGGTTTTGTGGTGTTGTGTGTGTGTGTGTGTGTGGGGTGGTTTGGGGTTGTGTGTGTGTGTGTTGTGTTTTGGGGTGTGTATGTGTGGGGGTTTTTGGTGGGCATAAAAGTTTTTGGGGAATATCTTGGGGAAAAGCGAAATTTTTTGGGTTTAGAATGGGTTAAGAGAATTCCCTTTTTGGGGTGTGAAAAATTTTGGGTTTTTGTGTGTTTTCAGAAGAGAAAGTGTTGGGAATGGGGGATTTGGAAAGTAAAAAAAATGTGGGGGAGAATGGAAGGTGGTATTGGGAGTTTTGGGATTAGAAATTTTTAAAGAAATATTGGGGGGGAATTTTTCTGAAAAAAAAAGGAAAGTGTGAATATTTTAAAAAAAAGGGAAAAAATTTTTTTGAATTGGGAAAAGGTTTTTGATAAACTTTGGAAAAAAAAAGGGGGGATGTTTTTAAACATGTCGCAGTAGTTGGTGTGTGAATTTGTTTTTTGTGATATAATATCAATTTAAAGTGTAAACAAAGAAAGGGGATGGAGAGGGGTTTTTTTTGAAAAATTTTGTAAAAGTAAAGAGGGAAAGGTATTAATTTAAGATTTAGTAAAAAAAATAGGAAAAATTTGCATCGAATAAATTGTTAATAAAAATTTTTAAGTGATGAAAGGGTTTTGGGGAATGCAGTCGAAATAGAATACCAAAAAAGATGAAAAAAGTGGGGTTTTTTTTTGTGGGGGATTTGGGTTTTTGGGGTGTTGGGGATGTGGGTGTTGTTGTCGAACTAGTGATGCCGAAAAAATTTGGGTTAAAAAGTTTTTTGTGGTTTTTGAAATGACTTTTTTCTGAAGAAAATTAGGTTTAAAAAAGGGAAAAAAAAAAAGTTTAGGTGGGTGTTTTTGGGTTTGGGTGTTTTTGGGCGAACTAGAAAATACCCAAAAACGTTAAAAAGTTGGGTTTTTTTTTTGTGGGGGATGTGGGGGTTTGGGGGTTTTTGGGGTTTTTGGGTATTGTTTTTTCGAAAAATAAAAGATGGGCCAAAAAAAATGTTTTTTAAGTGGGATTTTTTTTTTTTGTTTTTGGGGGTTTTTTTGGGTTTTTGAAAATTTTGGGGATGTTGGGTGTTTTTGGGTTTGGGGGGTGTTGTTGGGCGAACTAAGAAACCGAAAAGATTTTTTAATTTGTTGTTTTTGGGTGATGCCCCGGGTTTTTTTGGGGGTTGTGGGTTGTTGGGGGTTGTGGGGTTTTGGATGATGAGGGTTTTTGGGTTTTTTGTGGGGTGTGGGGTGTTGGTTTTCGAAAATAAAGATACCGAAAAGAAAAATTTTAATGGGTTTTTTTTTTTAACGGGGTTGTTTGGTAGTAGGGACGGGGGGGGTTAAAATTTATATAAAATTTTTTCGGAGGGTTTTTATTTTTGTTAAAAATCGTTTTTGGGTTTTTTCACAGGCTTGTGTGTTTGTGCCCATGGCCCGGGAGGGCCATGCCCACGAGAGAGAGCTGGGAGGCCTTGTGTGTTGATGCCAGGCCACTGTGTGAGTGAGGGTGAGGCAAGTCTGGGCATACTGAAGTGGCAAGGCCTATAGATGGCAGCACCTGAGTGGCGCGAAATATGATCTAAGCTGGCAGACAGCATGGGCTGTCTGTGCAGACAGTACAGGCTGTCTACATACGCTCGGCCACCTACCGCGCGTCGTCCCGACGCGACAATACTGGTAGTAAAAGAAACTTGGTCTCTCTCTCTCGTAGGAACAGGGCACAGAACACAAATTAAAACATATATATACATATGGACATGGAAAAAAAACTTCCTACAGGGAGGGAAGAAAAAACATGTGGGGTGTGCTAAACATCGTGGTCAAAGGCATTGAGCGTCGAAGGGCATCACTGCACGCCTTCCTGCGTCTGGACATACTGCAACACGGGAGACATCGCTGCGGCTGAGCTGTGACGTAACAGGTTACGGTCTCCTCTGGAACGGTGAAGCAGACATCGTAGGAGTCGCTGCAGGTTTTCACTCAACCTGGGGCACGACATGCTGGTGCCTCGAGTGAGGCGTCGACAAAACTCGGCAACTGGGCAGGACTTCTGGCAAGCGACTCAGGAGGACACTTCTCGACTGGTACTGTCGCTGGGCTGTCACTGCCGGCGAGCGTGAAGCGAGTTGTGGAGCGAGTCGTGGCAGAGACGACTGGGCGAAACATCTGGAAGTCGTAACATCATACACCAGACTGCAGTGAGAGAGCTAGCAGTCAAAGTGACATCTTCTTTGTGCAGGCTGCTCACTGAAGCTTGTGACACGAGGCTGACACAGCGCCTGCCGACAGGGCTGGCTGCGGCTTGACGAGTATCATCTCTCGACAGTTGGAGTTATAGCAGAGGTTAGCCTAAGCGTCCCCAGACTTGTTTGTCTACATATAACTGCACTCTGAAGGTCTGGAGGTGAAGTGAAACAAATCTCGATGGGAATCGTAGCAGGTACGATTCTGCAGAACATCACGAGCGACGAGCATAAAAGCTTTCTGTACAAGAGGGCTCATACGCTCAGGGCTGAGTAATCAGCTGTCAAACATACTGGTCACACGGGTGACTTAACACAGAGGTGCTACTCAGGTCTGGCTGGCTCAGACCTCACTGGACACACGGAAACTTTAAAAACACACCGCTATACATACGGTACAACATGGCTTAAACTAGCAAAAGATGCTTTTCTGTGCACAAAACTGACACTAAGACATATACTAAAATGTGAGAACACTGACTAAGAGGAATTAATTAACACACGACATATATTTTCTCTCAATCTTCTCGACAATACTGAAATAATTACTGAACACTCGATGGTGACATCATGTGATGTCAGGCGTGATGTCGCGAGGTGACGTCAGCAGCACTGTGACGTCAGCAGACATTCTCGAGGTGAGTCAGGCAGACATCGTGAGGTGACGTCAGCAGAATCGTGAGGTGGACGTCAGCAGACATCGTGAGGTGACGTCAGCAGACATCTCGAGGTGACGTCAGGCAGACATCGTGAGGTGACGTCAGCAGACATCGTGACGTCATGAAGTCGGGCAGCATCGTGGGTGGCGTCGATGTGATGCGGGCAGCAGACCACAGCATGAGGCCTGGGACATCTGGTAACTCACGTGGCTTTGTAGGTCTACGTGACATCGCCCACACCCACGTGACGTCGTAATCCACGTAGCTTCGAGTGGCCTCGGGCACTCGGATACACAGCACTGGCAATGAATTCATACGAAAAACAGCAGAAAACACAGCAGAGGGAGTGGGCAGTGGTGAGTGTATGGTAGTGTGGTGGCGAGGAGCGTGCGTGAGTGTATGGCAGGGCGGGCATCTGGCCATTCCTCCTCCTCCTCCACCCACAAACACGTGGAGAAGCTCACACTGGACGCAGAAATCACCACAAAACTCACCTCTGGCTTGCTGAAACAGCTGTGCTGAGCTGAACAACAACAGCAACATACAAGTGACGCTGAACACGTGACTTGAGAGACAGCGTGGGGTCACTGGGACGCCACTTACAATTCTCGGAGAATTTCGGCTGGATCCTGCTTGTACCTGTGTCTGGGTGCTCAAACGTGCAGACACGACATCAGGATAACTCGTTGAGAGACGGATGCTTCTTGTGTAGGGTGATGAAGTGAAGATGACTTCATACCTCTTACTCCTTCTCTCCAGGCAAACACAACTGCTGCAAGCACCGCTGTCACCATTTATAACGGCGCTTGTTTTGGTAGATGCTGTAGCGGGTTGTGTTAATGATAAACTTCATCGGAGGCTTCTTACTTTATTGTTAAGTCGTTGTGGGTTTCACAGGCTTGTGTGTTTGTGCCCATGGCCCGGGAGGGCCATGCCCACGAGAGAGAGCTGGGAGGCCTTGTGTGTTGATGCCAGGCCGCTGTGTGAGTGAGGGTGAGGCAAGTCTGGGCATACTGAAGTGGCAAGGCCTATAGATGGCAGCACCTGAGTGGCGCGAAATATGATCTAAGCTGGCAGACAGCATGGGCTGTCTGTGCAGACAGTACAGGCTGTCTACATGTTGTGGGTGATGTGGGGTTGTGGGTGATGTGGGTTGTGGGTGTTGTGGGTTGTGGGTGTTGTGGGTTGTGGGCGATGTGATTGTGGGTGTTGTGGGTTTGTGGGTGTTTGTGGGTTGTGGGTGTTTTTTGTCGAATAGAGATCCCGAAAAAAGATGTTATAAGTGGGTTGTTGTTGTGACTTTTTCTGATGAAATTAGTTAAAAACGAGAAAAAATTGTGGGTTGTGGGTGTTGTAGGTTGTGGGTGATGTGGGTTGTGGGTGTTGTGGGATGTGGGTGTTTGTGGGTTGTGGGTGTTGTTGTCGAATTTGAGATACCGAAAAGATGTTATAAGTTGTGGGTTGTTGTTATGACTTTTTCTGATGAAATTATTTTAAAACGAGAAAAAAATTGTGGGGTGTGGAGTGTTGTGGGTTGTGGGTGTTGTGGGTTGTGGGTGATGTGGGTTGTGGGTTTTTGTGGATGTGGGTGTTGTGGGTTGTGGGTGTTGTTGTCGAACTAGAGATACCTAAAAGATGTTATTAGGTGGGTTGTTGCTGTGACTTTTTCTGATGAAATTAGTTGAAACGAGAAAAAATTGTGGGTTGTGGGTGTTGTGGGTTGTGGGTGATGTGGGTTGTGGGTGTTGTGGGATGTGGGTGTTGTTGAGAACTAGAGTTATGAAAAGGGGATTATAGTTGTGGGTTGTTGTTGTGACTTTTTCTGTTTGAAATTAGTTAAAACGAGGAAAAAAGTGTTTTAGTAGTATTAAGTGGTGTATTTGGGAGTACTCAAATGGTGTTTGGACTACTCAAAGGTTTTTTTGAAGGTGTTCAAATGATGTGCAAGAGTATTTATGAAGGTGTTCTGGGAGTATTCAGTGGTGATTTGGGGGTATTCGAATGATGTTTTGGAGTATTCAAAGGTAAATGATGGTGTTTTTTGGTGTTGTTCAAAGTAAGATGTCTGAGTTAGTTTTTTTGATACTGTTGTAAAAATCTGGAGAATGAGGGAGGAGTTTTGGGGGGTGAGTTGTAATTTAATGAAATATGAAAGTGTAAAATAAATTAGAGATAAAAAATCTTATTTGGGAAATATTCAAAAGTTGTCTTGGAAATGTTTTAGTGTTGTTTGGAAATGTTCAAAGGTGTTTATGTGAGCAACAAATGATTTATGAGAGTGTTCGAAGTAATCTTGGGTTGTTCTGTTTGTGGGGATGATAAAGGTTTTCGATGAGAGAATATTTCTTAAGGATATTGAGAAAAGTGTGGTGTGTGTGTGTGTGTGTGTGTGTGTGTGTGTGTGTGTGTGTGTGTGTGTGGGCTAGGTGGTCATAGAATTTTGTGAATATCTTGGGTTACAGTGATTTTGTGGATTTGAGATTGGTGTTAGTCTGTTATGTTGATCTTGTTTTTGGGGTTTTTTTTGGTGTTTTGCTGATTCAGTGGTGTTTTGTAGTATTTGTGGTGTTTTGGGAGTATCAAAAATTTTTTGGGTTT
>NC_069400.1:46840979-46857492 GCF_026875155.1 Cherax quadricarinatus
GTCAGTGTCACCTCAGTAGAGTCAAAAGTAATCTGAAGACGCCACAGCGCCCCACGCCGTCACTCCCTAGCACAAAAAAAGCTGACTAGTACTTTTGCTTCCTTGCCACTTCCTCGATGAAGCAAAGCAGAATGTTTGATTCTTGCTGTCTTAAGCATAGACAACAATGTCCACTATCTTTACTATGGTAATAAAGTGGGAGCAGGATTTACCTTAATTGTCCCGCTAAAGTAAGAGATGTACTGTCTCTTATTAAAATACACTCTGCAACACTGCACTGCAAGGAGCAGCGGTCAACTTGACCACGTCGCATACTCGTATGGCATCTGTGATCAATTACTCACTGTAGCAGTAAACAAGACACTTGCCCCTTCTGAGAGGGCTGGGCCCCTCAGGGCTGAAAGGGGCTCAAGGGGCTGAAGGGGGCTGATACCCCCCTCCTGGAGAAAATTTCTCCACAATTATTGTTGTTATTATTATTATAATTATTATTATTATTATTATTTTTATTGTTATTATTTTTTTTATTATTTATATTAAGTATAGTATAGTAGTAGAAAGAAGTTTTTTTTGCACTTTTAATTGACAAGTGCTAACCAATAAGTCCATTCATGACTATGAACAGAGAGGAATCAAAGAGGACTCGTAAGGGAGAAGAACCTTTTTTCCCTTGGAAAAGGGCCTACACGAGCAGGAAGGGGTCGGAGAAAAAAAAAAATGGGCATTTTTAATCTCTGGGGTTAGCTGTGATACTTGCCTTTTCCAGGCGCCAATTTCTCACTTTAACGTTCCCTTATAGAAATTTCACAAAAAAAAAATATTTATTTCAATGCGTTTAAAAATCCGTTTTTTTTAAAAGTATTAAAGACTTTTTGCAATAAAAAAAGTGAAAAAATTAATAAAAAAGAATTTTTTACAAAAATTTTTCACCATTGTGTACTCGGGAAGCCCATCCCCACCCTCGACCAGTTCAAGCAGGGACGTCTCCTGCTAGAGTGTCCCCCTGAAAAATCCCTGGTTGCGTTGAATGGGTCCCCATTTTAAGTCCTGGTGTTGCTGTTGAATGTCTCCCACTGTAAGTCCGGTGTTGCGTTGATATGTCTCCCTGTAAGTCCTGGTGTTGCTGTTGATAGTGTCTCCAAATGTAAGTCCTGGGGTTGCGTTGATAGTATTTCCCTGTAAGTCCTGTGTTGCTGTTTTATAATGGGCTCCCATGTAAGTCCTGGTGTTGCTGTTGATAGTGTCCCCCAACTGTAAGTCCTGGGGTTGCTGTTGATAGTGTCCCCCCAACGTAAGTCCGGTGTTGCTGTTGATAGGTCTCCCACGAAGTCCTGGTGTTTTCTGTTGATAGTGTCCCCACTGTAAGTCCTGGTTTTGCGGTTGATAGTTTTCCCATGTAAGTCCTGGTGTTGCTGTTGATATGTCTCCCACCGTAAGTCCTGGTGTTGCTGTTGATAGTGTCTCCAAATGTAAGTCCCGGTGTTGCTGTTGATAGTGCTCCCACTGTAGTCCTGGTGTTGCTGTTATAGTTCTCCCACTGTAAGTCCTGGTGTTGCTGTTGAAAGTTTTCCACGGGAAGTCCTGGTGTTTGCTGTTGATAATGTCTCCCAGTGTAAGTCCGGTTGCTGTTGATAGTGTCTCCAACTGTAAATCCTGGTTTTGCTGTTGATAGTGTCCCACTGTAAGTCCTGGTGTTGCTGTTTAATAGTGTCACCCACTGTAAGTCCTGGTGTTGCTGTTGATATGTCCCCCACTGTAAGTCCTGGTGTTGCTGTTATAGTTTTCCCATGTAAGTCCTGGTGTTGCTTTGAAAATGTCTCCCATGAAGTCCTGGTGTTGCTGGTTGTAGTGTCTCCCACTGTAAGTCCTGGTGTTTTCTGTTTATAGTGTCACCCACTGTAAGTCCTGGTGTTGCTGTTGATAGTGTCTCCCACTGTAAGTCCTGGTGTTTGCGTTGATAGTGTCTCCCACTGTAATTCCTGGTTTGCTGTTGATATTGTCACCCCACTGTAAGTCCTGGTGTTGCTGTTGATAGTGTCTCCCACTGAAGTTCCTGGGGTTGCCTTTGATAGTGTCCCCACCTAAGTCCTGGGGTTGCTGTTGATAGTGTCCCCCCACTGTAAGTCCTGGTGTTGCTGTTGATAGTGTCCCCACTGAAGTCCTGGGTTGCTGTTGATAGTGTCCCCACTGTAATCGGTGTTGCTGTTGATAGTGTTCCCCCCTGTAAGTCCGGTGTGCTGTTGATAGTGTCCCCACTGTAAATTCCCCGGTGTTGCTGTTGATAGTGTCTCCCACTGTAAGTCCTGGTGATGCTGTTGATAGTGTCTCACTGAAAATCCTGGTGTTGCTGTTGATAGTGTCCCCCCACCGTAAGTCCTGGTGTTGCTGATTTATAGTGGGCTCCCACTGTAAGTTCCCGGTGTTGCTGTTAAAAGTGTCTCCCACTGTAAGTCCTGGTGTTTGCTTTTATAGTGTCTCCCACTGTAAGTCCTGGGTTTGCTGTTGATAGGTCCCCACTGTAAAATCCTGGGTTGCTGTTGATAGTTCACCCCCCTGTAAGTCCTGGTGTTGCTGTTGATAGTGTCTCCCACTAAAGTGCTGGGGTTGCTGTAGAAGTGTCTCCCACTGTAAGTCCCGGGGTGCTTTAATGTCACCCACTGTAAAGTTCCCTGGTGTTTCGTTGATAAATGGGCTCCCACTGTAAGTCCGTGTTGCTGTTGAATTTTCTCCACGTAATGCTGGTGTTTGCTGTAAAAGTGTCTCCACTGTAAGTCCTGTGTTGCTGTTATATGTCTCCCACTGTAAGTCCTGGTGTTGCTGTTGATATGTCCCCACTGTAAGCCTTTTGTTCTGTAGATATTTTCCTCCCATGTTAAGTCCGTGTTGCTTTATAGTGTCTCAACGAACTTTCCCCGGGAGAATTGAAATAATGTTTACACTTTAATCCTCCCAATATTATAAATATTAAAATTAATAAAGTATTAATGGATAAATTCCCATGACAAGTCTTTATTAAGCAAAAATGTGCCAATATAGTGTTTATATTGTGCAACTGAATTTTATGCTAATAATTCAATTTACAAGTCTTCAGAGGACCATAGAACTTCAACTTTTTGCAAGAAATTTGTGCGGGTTTTACTTCAAGAACTTTGGTTTTTTAAAATTTATAAAAAAAAAATTTTATTTTTTAAAAAAAAATTTTTTTTTTTTGGGGAAAAAAACGATTTTAATTTAGTAAAAAAAATTTAAAAAATTAGAAAATAAATTTTTAAAAAATAAATAAAATTTTAAAATAAAAAAAAAATTAATTAAATTAAAAAAAAATAAATTTTTAAATTATAAATTTTTAAAAAAAAAAGTGGAAAACTTAAAAAAATTCCCCCTTGTTTTTGGGGGTTTTAAAGGAGATTATTTTTTTAAGTTTATTTTTGAAAAAGCCCGGGTTTTTTTTAAAAAAAAAAAAATTTTAAAAAAAAAAAAAAATTTTTAATGAAATTTCAATAAAAAAGGAAGAAACGCGGTTTTTAAATGAAAACGCAGGGGTTGGGGAAATTTAAATTTTAAAAAGGGGAAAGGAATTGCCCTAATGAAGGAAAAACATGGTTTTTTAAAAAAAAATTTCCTTTTTGGAGAAAAATTTATTTTTTAATAAATAATATATAAAAAGAAAAAAAAAATAAATGGGAATTGGGAAAGGGGGGTACCCGGAAAAAAAAAAACTTAAGGAAAATTTGGGATTTTTTTAAAGTTTAAATTATTTTAAAATTTTTAAAATTTTTTTTTTTCCCAATGGAATATTTTAATTAACATATTGGAATGCAATAAGATTTTAAGAGAATACATTGTGAATATAAAGGTGGATTCCAATTAATATATTAGAATAATTTATGTTACGTGTGTATACATTATAAGGAAATCTAAATCCACTCCTAAAGAGGGGCGTGTCCCAAAATGGAGCATGCTTAACCCCTTTGAAACAGTGCCTTGAGCGGGAAAAAAAACTAGCGGGCCCTTGATTAGTTTCCCCAAATGAGAAATTTTATCCCAGTTTAAGGAATTTAGATCCCCTTTCCCAATGAAAGGTTCATTGGGGGAAATATAAAACGATATAATTTTGGAAGTTCTTCACATATTTCTAGATTTTTGTGAATCCCAAAGCGGCAGTGCCCTCCTTTCCCCTGGTGTATTGGAGATAGTATCAGCCAAGGTGAATGTATATTAAATTTTCCAACGTTCCAAGGTTGAAGGGTGATACCATGGCGCTTTTGCTGCCATAGATCGCATAGTTGGGTGCTCCTTAACTGCTGGGCATCCAGCTGTTGGAGCCCACTTGATAATGTTTAACCCTCGTTTGCAATCTTTCCTGATTTAGGACACAAAGCATTACCGAATCTTGTTAATTTCAAATACACCTGTATGGAGAATAGGCGGAAGTAAGGCAACCTAATGGATGGTAGTGGGTGAGGTGTGCCAAGGCTGGATTGGGAACTCCAACAGAAGCCCCAGCTGCCATGAGCAGGCGGGTTATCCTTTCCCACAAAACTCTGAACTTTGAGGCAATATATTTTCAAGGACCACCGTGCGATTGTTTGTAGTTATGGGGGAAGCAGGCTGTATTCTGAGGTTAGGATAAGATACATTGCTCCGTAAATGATTTGGTTGGTAATTTTGCCCCTAGATGTTCAGGGAGAATCGCTGTACAAAACTTTAAAATAAAATACAAACGATAAAAAAGAATTGTAACGCAATCTAATGACTTGCACACCATCCTCCAGTACGGACAGAATATTTGTTACTGTTTTAGAGAAAGGTAATTATTCTAAAATCTGCTCATAAAACTTATATAACGTGTATATTTATCATTTTATACCTAAATTATGTCAATCAGATCAGACTTTTTAAATAATATAATTGGTTAATTTATTTTTTTATTTTTAATTATATATATATATATATATATAAATATATATAATATATAATCGGCCGAATAGGCAGATCGATTGTTAAAAACAACCTCATCTTGCCATATAGAAAAGCAAAATTTTTAAAAAACTTAAATCATTCTTAATTAATGAAAAAAATAATATTCACGGTGTTTGATTATTTTTAAATTATTGTAAACAAACAAAAAAAATTTAGTAGTGTACAAAATAAATTTTGCTCTGGTTATAAAAGTGTAACAGTTCTTTCCTAATACTTTTGGTGCAAAATTAAATTTTTTTTTTCATTAACATAATAAAAAATATATCTTTAAACGTTATAAGAGAAAATTTTAGTAAACACTTAATTTTAATATATTTGCTAATTACCAGTTTTTACAAAATATTCGGCAAGACATTATCTAATATTATAATATATAAATATATATTATATATATATATATATATATATAATATATATATAATATAAAATATATATATTTTTATGATTAGCTAAATATATATATATTTACGTTATATATAAGGTTTATAGTTGTAGACGCAACCACCCAAAGTACTACCGTCCTCCAAACTTTGAAACAGAAACTTTAACGTTTTGCGTGATTAATTTCTGCTTTTTATTTTTCATCACATAAACACGCAGATAAATATCTTTGAAACTCCCTAAACATTGTCAATTCACAGACACAAAATCATATATTTATTTAATAATATAATATATAAATTTTATATAATAAATATATATAAATAAATATAAAATAAATAAAAAATTTTATATAATACATATATATCTATATATTATATTATATATAAAATAAAATATATATATATATATATATATATAATATATAATATATATATATATATAAAATATAATATATATATATAATACATCTCTAGGTTTTCTCCTTTTTCTAAATAGCTCTTGTTCTTCTTTATTTCTCTATTGTCCATGGGGAAGTGGAAAAGAATCTTTCCTCCGTAAGCCATGCGTGTCGTGTGAGGCACTAAAATCCCGGGGAGCAATGGGCTAGTAACCCCTTCTCTGTAGACATTTACTAAAAAAGAGAAGAAAAAAACTTTAAAAAAAACTGGGATGCTTGAATGTGCGTGGATGTAGGCGATGACAAGAAACAGATGATTGCTGATTTATGAATGAAAAAGAATTTGGATGTCCTGGCCCTAAGTGAAACAAAGCTAAAGGGGGGTAGGGAGTTTTCGTGGGGGGGAAATAAAGGGGAATTAAATCTGGAGTATCTGAGAGAGTTAGAACTAAGGAACGTAGCAGTAATGTTGAAGGATCAGTTATGGAAGGAGAAAAGAGAATATGAATGTGTAAATTCAAGAATTATTTTGATTAAAGTAAAGGTTGGATGCGAAAAGTGGGTCATAATAAGCGTGTATGCACCTGGAGAAGAGAGGAATGAGAGGAGAGAGAGAGATTTTGGAGATGTTAAGTGAATGTATAGGAGCCTTTGAACAGTGAGAGAGTAATTTTGGTAGGGGATCTGATGCTAAAGTAGGAGAAACTTTTAGAAGGGTGTGGTAGGTAAGTTTGGGGTGCCAGGTGTAAATATATGGGAGCCCTTTGATTGAACTTTGTATAGAAAGGGGTTTAGTTATAGGTAATACATATTTTAAGAAAAAGAGGATAAATAAGTATAAAAGATATGATGTAGGGGAAATGACAGTAGTTTGTGGATTTATGTATTGGAGATAAAGACTGTTGAGTAGACTTAAGGATGTACATGTTTATAGAGGGGCCACAAATTCAAGATCACTTTCTAGTTGTAGCTACACGGGAGAGTAAAAGGTAGATGGATACAAGGAGAATAGAAGAAATCAGGGAAGAGAAGGTAAAGGTTTTATAAACTAAAAGGGAGGCAGTTAGGGTAAGATATAAACAGCTATTGAGATAGAGGGGCTAATGAGAGCATAGGCAATGGGGTCGAAGAGGTATGGGGTAGGTTTAAAAATGTATTGTTAGAGTGTTCGGGCAGAAGTTTTTGTGGTTACAGAAAGTGGGTGCAGGAGGGAGAGGACGATTGGTGGAATGATGATGTAAAGAGAGTAGTAAGGGAGAAAAAGTTAGCATATGAGAAGTTTTTACAAAGAGAAGTGATGCAAGGAGGGAAGAGTATATTGGAGAAAAAGAGAGAGGTTAAGAGAATGTGAAGCAATGTAAAAAGAGAGCAAATGAGAGAGTGGGTGAGATGTTATCAACAAATTTTGTTGAAAATAAGAAAAAGTTTTGGAGTGAGATTAACAAGTTAAGGAAAAGGCCTAGAGAACAAAGGGAATTTGTCAGTTAAAAATAGGAAGGGAGTTTATTAAAATGGAGAGTTAAAGTATTGGGAAGATGGAAGAAATATTTTGAGGAATTTTTAAATGTTGATGAAGATAGGGAAGCTGTATTTCGTGTATAGGGCAAGGAGGAATAACATCTTGAGGAGTGAGGAAAAAGCCATTGTGAGTGTGGGGGAAGCTCGTGGGCAGTAGGTAAAATGAAAGGGGGTAAGGCAGCCGGATTGAGGGGATAAAGAAGAAATCTAAAAGCAGGTGGGGATATAGTTTTTGGAGTGTTGGTGCAATTATTTAATAAAGTATGGAAGAGGGTAAGGTATCTAGGGTTTGGCAGAGAGCATGCATAGTTCCTTTGTATAAAGGCAAAGGGGACAAAAGAGAGTGCAAAAATTATGGGGGGATAAGTCTGTTGAGTATCCCTTTAAAGTGTATGGTAGGAGATTTATTATTGAAAGAATAAGAGTAAGGCAGAATAGGATAGCAGATGAACCAGGAGGTTTAGGAAAGGTAGGGGGTGTGGGACCGGTGTTTACAGTGAAACATATAAGTGAACAGTATTTAGATAAGGCTAAAGAGATCTTTGTGGCATTTATGGATTTGGAAAAGGCGTATGACAGTGTGGTTTACGGGGCAATGTGGCAGATGTTGCAGGTGTATTGGTGTAGGAGGTAGGTTACTGAAAGCAGTGAAGAGTTTTTACGAGGATAGGAGGCACAAGTTAGAGTATGTAGGAAAAGGGAAATTTTTCCCAGTAAAGTGGCCTTAGACAAGGATGTGTGATTCACTGTGGTTGTTTAATATATTTATAGATGGGTTTGTAAGAGAAGTAAATGCGAGGGTCTTGGCAAGAGGCGTGGAGTTAAAAGATAAAGAATCACACATAAAGGGGGAGTTGTCACAGTGCTCTTTGGTGATGACACTGTGCTCTTGGAGATTCTGAAGAGAAGTTGCAGAGATTGGGGGATGAATTTGGTAGGGTGTGCAAAAGAAAATTAAAAGTGAATACAGGAAAGAGTAAGGTTATGAGGATAAAAAAAGATTAGGTGATGAAGATTGGATATCAGTTTGGAGGGAGAGAGTATGGAGAGGTGAATGTATTCAGATATTTGGGAGTGGATGTCTCAGCGATGGGTCTATGAAAGATGAGATGAATCATAGAATTGATGAGGGGAAAAGGTGAGTGTGCACTTAGGAGCCTGTGAGACAAATAAACTTTGTCCTTGGAGGCAAAAAGGGGAATATATGAGAGTATAGTTTTACCAACGTTTCCTTATATGGGTGTGAAGCATGGGTGATGAATGTTTGCAGCGAGGAGAAGGCTGGAGGCAGTGGAGATGTCATGTCTGAGGGCAATGTGAGGTGGAATATAATGCAGAGAATTCGTAGTTTGGAAGTTAGGAGGAGGTGCGGGATTACCAAAACTGTTGTCCAGAGGCTGAGAAGGGTTGTTGAGGTGGTTTGGACATGTAGAGAGAATGGAGCGAAACAAAAATGACTTCAAGAGTGTATCATCTGTAGTGGAAGGAAGGCGGGGTAGGGGTCGGCCTAGGAAAGGTTTGGGGGGAGGGGGTAAAGGAGGTTTTGTGTGCGAGGGGCTTGGACTTCCAGCAGGCATGCGTGAGCGTGTTTGATAGGAGTTTAATGGAGACGAGTGGTTTTTAATACTTGACGTGCTGTTGGAGTGTGAGCAAAGTAACATTTAGAAGGGGTTCAGGGAAACCGGCAGGCCGGACTTGAGTCCTGGAGATGGGAAGTACAGTGCCTGACTCTGAAGGAGGGGGGTTAAGTTGCAGTTTAAAAACTGTATGTAAAGCACCCTTCGGCAAGACAGTGATGGAGCGAATGATGGTGAAAGTTTTTTTTTTCGGGCCACCCTGCCGTGGTGGGAATCGGCCAGTGTGATAAAATAAATATATATATATAAAAAATATAATATATAAATATATAAAATAAATTTTTTTTTTTTTTTTTTTTTTTATCACAACCGTTCCGATTCCTCCACCAATTGGATGTGGCCCCAAAAAGAAAAACTTTTCACATATTCACTCCATACTTCTTTCCAGAATTTTTACACTAATTTTTAAACTGCAACATTAACACCCCTTCCTCCCAAGTGCAGGGGACTGTACTTCCCATCTTCGGACTCCATCGCCTGGGTTTCCTGAATTCCCTTCATAATGTTTTTCTCACACTCCAACAGCACGTATTATTTAAAAACATTGCGGTTTCCCAAACACTCCTATAAACAACCTCAACAGCCTCTTTTAACCAGCCCTCCCACAAAACCTCACTTTACCCCCTCCCCTCCAACCCTTCCTTGGCGACCCCTACCCGCCTTCCTTCCACTACAGACTGATACACTCTTGAAGTCATTCTGTTTCGCTCCATTTCTCTACAATGTCCGAACCACCTTTAACAACCCTTCCTCAGCCCTCTGAAAACAGTTTTGGTAATCCCGCACCTCCTCCTAACTTCCAAACTACGATTCTCTGCATTATATTCACACCACACATTGCCTCAACATGACCCCTCTCCACGCCTCCAGCCTCTCCTCGCTGCAACATTCAATCACCCACGCTTCACACCCATATAAGAGCGTTGGAAAACTATACTCTCATCATTCCCCTCTTTGCCTCAAGGAACAAAGTTTTTTGTCCCCACAACTCCTAAGTGCACCACTCACTTCTTTTTCCCTCATCAATTCTATGATTCACCCATCTTTCATAGCCCATCCGCTGACACGTCCACTCCAAATATCTGAATTTCGTTCACCTCCTCCATACTCTCCCCCCCCAATCTGATATCAATTCTTTTATCACCTAATCTTTTTTTATCCCCATAACCTTAACTTTCCTGTATTCACCTTTAATTTTCTTCTTTTGCACACCTACCAAATTCATCCACCAATCTCTGCAATTCTCTTCAGAAACTCCCAAGAGCACAGTGTCATCAGCAAAGAGCAGCTGTGACAACCTCCCACTTTGTGTGTGATTCTTTATCTTTTAACTCCACGCCTCTGCAAGACCCTCGATTTTATTCCTCTTACAACCCCATCTATAAAATATTAAACACCCGGTGGGAAACACACATCCTTGTCTTATGGCCTACTTTTACGGGAAAAAATTTCCCTCTTTCCTACATACTCTAATTGAGCCTCACTATCCTCTAAAAATTTCACTTTTATTAATATCCACACCATTTCACTTGCAACATCTGCCACATTGCCCCCCTAAAAACCCTGTCATCGTTTTTCCATCCAAATGGAAAAGACCTCTTTTGCCCTTATCAAAAACTGTTTACTTATGGTTTACTTTAAAACACCTGTACCCCCCCTAACTTTCCAAAGCTCTTGATCTTATCCAAATTTCCGTCTTACTCTAATTCTTCAATAACCAATAATTTACCGGTAACTCAACAGACTTATCCCCCATAATTTTTGCCTCCACTTTTCTCCCCTTTGCCTTTAAAAGGAACTAGCAGACTCTAGCCAATCCTTTTGGAACTTACCCTTTCCATACAGTTAATTAAACAATTGCACCAAATGCAAAACTAAATTCATGCTGATTTTAAATTTTTATCATCATCAATCCGGCGCCTTAACCCCCCTTTATTTACCTATGCCTCAAGAATTCCCCCAAACCCCAAATGTCTTTCCTACTTACAAAGGGTGTTTTTCTCCTTTGCCCTAATACAGAAATCACGTTTATTAACAAACAAAACTCAAAAATTCCTTCCACCCCAATACCATAATGGGCTCCTTTATTAATCTTCTCTATTTTTCTGACAAATCCATTGTTCTTAGGTTTCTTAATTGTTAATCCAAAAAACTTTTCTTTTTCAACAAAAATTTGTTTAACATCTCACCCATCTCTCATTTGCTCCTTTTACTTGTTCCATCTTAATCTTCTCTTTTTCTCCATATACTCTTCCCTCCTTGATTACTTCTACTTTGAAAAAATATGCAATTTTCCCCTTCCTCTCTTTACATCATCACCACAATGGGTCCTCTTCCTCCACCACTTTCCTATAAACCACAAACTTCTGCTAAAACTCAACACACATTTTTTAAAATTTTCCCTATCTTCGACCCATTGCTTGCTCACATAATATCCTCCAATAGCGTTTATATCTTACCCTAACTGCCACCTCTAAGTTTAAAACCTTGCCTTCTTCTCCCTGAATGCTCTCAATTCTCCTTGTACCCATTCTACCTTTTACTCTTTATGTAGCCCGAACCAACAAGAAAGTTGAATCCTGATAATATTGTGGCCCCTCTATAACATTTAACCCATCCTAAGTCTACTCAACAGTCTTTTTTATCCTACCAATACATAATCCAACAAACTACTGTCATTTCGCCGCTACATCATTATCTGTTAATACTTTTTAATCCTCTTTTTCTTAAAATATTGTATTTACCTATAACTAAAACCCCTTTCTTTTTAACAAAGTTTTAAATCAAAGGGCTTCCCATTATCCCAAAATTTTATAATATAATATCATATATAAAATATTAATATTAGGTATAAAAATATATATATATTTTCCCCTATATTTATGTGTTTTGTGTGGTGTGTTTTGGTGGTGTTTGTGTGTGTGTTGTTTACCTCACCTAGACTTGAAATGTTGCAGGGTCAGTCCGAGCTCCTGGCCCCGGCCTCTTCACTGATCGCTTCTAGGTCCCTTCCCTAACCGTGAGCTTTATCATACCTCTGCTTAAAAGGCTTTCGTAAAGGATCCTGCCTTCCACTACTCGCTTCCCAAACCTAAATTCCCATTTACTGACTATTCCTGTGGCTGAAGAAATTTTACCCCCTTCCTAGCATCCCTGCAATCATCTGTTTCTTCAACTTCCAACTTTGTTTTTCCCCTTTGTACTGGTCCCAATCTCTTTGGAAGCCATCCTGACTTTGTCCACCTTGTCAATTTCCTCTCAGTATTTGTATTCGTTATCATGTCCCCCCTATCTCTCCGTCCTCCAGTGTCGTCAGGTTGATTTCCCTTAACCCCTCCTCGTAGGACAAAAACCTCTAGCTCTAGGGCTAGTCTTGTTGCAAACTTTGCACTTCTCTAGTTTTCTTTACGTGCTTGGCTAGTTGTGGGTCCAAACTGGTGCACATACTCCAATATGGCCTAACTACACGTGTTTCAAGGTCCTGAACGATTCCTTATTAAGAGTGTCGGGAAATTCTGTTTGATTTGCTAGGCGCCCATATGCCTGCAGCAGTTATTTGGTTGATGTGCTCTTCAGGAGATGTGCCTGGTGTTATACTCACCCCAAAATCTTTTTCCTTGAGTGAGATTTGTAGTCTCTGGCCCCTAGACTGTACTCCTCGCGGTCTTCTTTTCCCCTTCCCCCAAACTTCATACTTTGCACTTGGTGGGATTGAACTCCAGGAGCCAATTGCTGGACCAGGTCTGCCTGTGTGTATGTATGTGTGTGTACTCACCTAATTGTAGTTGAAGTTGTCGAGACTCAGCTCCTGGCCCCACCTCTTCACTAATGCTACTAGGGTTTTCTCCCAGCTCATGACTTTTTTCGTTTTTCATTTTTAAAATAAATAGGGTTTTTTGCCTCCACTACCTCACTTGCTAGGCTGTTCTACTTCCTGACACTCTGTCGAAAAAATACTTCCTAACATCCCCCTTTGACTCATCTGGGTCTTCTATATCAACTGTGCCCCTTTTCTGTCCACCGTCATTCCCCGCAGTATTTTTTGGGGCTTATCATTCTCCCCCAACCCCCCCCCCCTGTCTTTTTGGGGCCGACTTCCCCAACCCATCTTAGGACATTTCCCCCTTTTCTCTGGAACTATCCTTGCGCAAACCTTTGCACTTTCTCTAATTTTTTTGACGTACTTGATCAAATTGGGGTTAAAACAGGGGGCTGCGTTTTCCAGTATGGGCCTGACGTATACGGGGTACAGGGCTTGAACGATTTCCTTTCTAAGTTATTGGAACGCATTCTCAGGTTTGTCGGCGCCCAATGCTGCAGCAGTTATCTGGTTTATGTGTGCTTCGGAGACGTCTCGGTTTATCTCCCCCAAAATCTTTCTCCTGAGCGAGGTTTGCATCTTTGGCTACCTACCTATACTCCTCTGCGTTTCTTTGCCCCCCCCGTCTTTATGACTTTGATTTGGGGGGGTTTTAAAATTTGAGAAGCCTTTGCTGGCCCCTTTTTTCCAGCGTGCCCCGTCTCTTTTAAGTCCTGCCCGATCCCCACTGATTTAATTCTCCTCATTTAAAATCACATCATCTGCGATCAGGGCACTTCGAGTCTAACCCTTCCATCATGTCATTTCCCTATACCAGAAAAAGCACTGTGTGTGTGTGTGTACTCACCTGTTGCGGTTGCAGGGGTCGATTGGAAAGCCCCCGGTCCTGCATCCCATTTTCCACTACTGGCTCACCTTCTTGCTCCATGCGCTTTTCAAAATTATTGAAGCTATTATTTTTTCCCTCTTCCACTGCACACTTCCCGAAAAACCCGTGACTGAAAAATACTTCCTAAATCCCCGTGATTCTCCAGTCTTCAATTCCAACTGAACAGACCCCCCGTTGTTTTTCCCCTCTCTGGAAAAATCCTGTCCTGCACCTTTCGATTCTCTCAAAATTTATATGTCGTTATCATTTTTTCCCCCAATCCTCCTCCCTTCCCGGTCGACAAGTCATTTCCCGTAGCATCTCCTCGTAGGACATACCCCTTTGCTCTCCCACTGGTCTTGTTGCAAGCCCTTTTCACTTCCCCTATTTTTCCCCACATACAGGTGGGGAAAATCCAAAATTTACATTGCCCACTCCAAAAAGGGCCTAACGTACACATGTACGGGTATGAATGACTCCTTATTAGATGTCATGCGTTCCTATTTTTTTCCGGGGGGGGACCGATGCTGTGGCATTATTGGGTGATGTGCCCTCAGGAAGTGCCCGGTGTTTACCACAAATTCTTTCCCCTTGAGGAGATTTGTAGGGGTGACCCCCTAGATTGTACTCGTGGTCTACTTTACCCTTCCCCAATCTCATGTGTTTAATTGGTGGGATTGAACTCCCGGGGCCATTTGCTGGGGCAAGGCCTGCAGCCGTTAATATCCCTGTAGTTCTGCCAGGGCCTCTCCGATTTTAATTCTTCTCATCCAATTCACATAATCTGAAACAGGGAAAATTCGGGGTCTATTTTCCTTCAAACTGTTCCAATACCAAACACACCCAAACTAGGATGGGCCCTGTGGCATCCCTCGTTACAAGCACCCACTCGAACCCGCCACGACCCTACTCGCTATTGTCATCCTGACAGGTATTCCCGGGTCCATTGTAGTGCCCCCCCTGTTTTTCCCTCCGGGGGGGCCTCCAGCTTTTGCACAACTCTTGTGTGAAAATGCTTTAAGTGCCTTTTTTCAGTCCCAAAAAAAGCAATCTACCCCCCTCTCTCTCTTGTCTTACTGCATCACCCTGTGACAGTCTTGAAACTCATTCTTTTCTAGGGGCTCCACCCCTCTTTTCCCAATAATTTTCTCCATGACCGCATACTAAACACACAGTACACTGGTCTGTGTTTTAAACTTCGGTCTGTGCCTTTTTTTAAAAATTGGGACTACTTTGCTGTCTTCCCACACCTTAGAATCCCCCGTTTCGGAGATTGTTAGATATTTTGTTAGGGTACAAAAGGCCCCTCTGCCCCCTCTCCAGAAATTTGGAAGATTTTTCCCGGGCCCCCATCCCTTTGAGACTCACCAAAATTGTACTCCCCAAAAATTGTGGTTGCAGGGGTGGGGACTCAGCTCCCTGGCCCGCCCTTCATGACGCTACGGTCCTCTCTCTCTCTCTGTTCCGGGTTTTTCCCCTCTTTTTAAAAAATTTTATAAACCGCCTCCACTATTCATTTGCAGGCTTTTCCCACTTGCTGAAAACTTATGACGAAGAAAATTTCCTAACGCCCGTGACCGTCTGAGTCTTCACTTCCAGTTGTGCCCCCTTATCCCTGTGTCCCCCCCTGGACTTTCCATCTCTGTCACCTTGTCTACCCCCGCGTATTTTGTATTCGTTTCAGTCCCCCGACCCTTTGTCCTCCGGTCTCATCCGTTTTCCCTTAACCTTTCCCGTACGACTTTCCCCGGAGCCGGGACAGCACCTTTTCACTTTTTCCCTCGTTCTTTGTTTGTATCCAACACTTGATGGTGTACCTCATCTCTCCACCTTTCTGAAGGCCCTTCTGTCTCCTCTGCAAACACTTCTTTGAATCTCATGTTGAGCTCCTCACATACTTAGCGGTCGTTTTTTGTTGACCTCCCCTCCTTCCTTCCTCAGCCTGATTACCTGGTTTCCCTTTTCTGTCGTTTTCCTCCTGATGTGCCTGTACAACAGCTTTGGGTCAGATTTGGCTTTAGTTGCTATGTCATTTTTGTAATGTCTTTGGGCCTCTCTTCTCACCTGTGCATATCCATTTCTGGCTCTAAAGACTGGTCTCCTTTTTTCTCCGGGTCCTTTGCCTTCTATACTTCTTCCATTCCCTAGCACACTTGGTTTTGGCCTCCCTGCACCTTTGGGTGAACTATGGGCTCATTCTGGCTTTTTCGTTATTCCTGTTACCCTTGGGTACCAACCTCTCCAACCTTTATTTTAATCCACATAATCCCTTTAAATTACACATTTTTTATTTCTCTTCTCCTTCCATAACTGATCTTTCAACATTATTTCTACACCTTTCTTAGCTCTAACTCTCTCAGATACTCCTGACTTAATCCCATTTATTTCTTCCCGCCGAAATTCCCCTGCCCCCTTCTGATTTGTTTTGCTTAGGGCCAGAACATTCAACTTCCTTTCATTCATAACATCAGCAATCTTCTCTTTCTTGCCATCCGAACTACATCCACGCACATTTAAGCATCCCAGTTTTATAAAGTTTTTCTTCTTCTCTGTTTTAGTAAATGTTTACAGATGGGGTTACTAGCCCATTGCTCCCGGCACTTTAGTCTCCTCACGATTGACCAAAGTAAAGCAACTGCAGTACTAAATTTTCCAACTGCCAAAACTGCTGATGCCGTAAGATCCTTTGTGGCTTAGCAGGTTTTTTATAGATCTTTCATTGCCCATTTTCTCCCAAACTGCTCCTCTAACTGAGTTGCTTTAAAAAATGCTCCTTCCGTCAAGAAGAGCATTCCAAACTCAAAGAAAAGCAACCCCAAAAAAGAAATTTTTAAATTTTTCTAAACCTTTTCTAAAAGATGTTTCTTTGGCCCAAAGGGCTTTTTAAAAAAGGAAAAAATTAATCC
>NC_069400.1:46857992-46882992 GCF_026875155.1 Cherax quadricarinatus
GTGTGGACCGGGTGTTTACAGTGAAACATATAAGTGAACAGTATTAGATAAGGCTAAAGAGATCTTTGTGGCATTTATGGATTTGGAAAAGGCGTATGACAGTGTGGATACGGGGCAATGTGGCAGATGTTGCAGGTGTATGGTGTAGGAGGTAGGTTACTGAAAGCAGTGAAGAGTTTTACGAGGATAGTGAGGCACAAGTTAGAGTATGTAGGAAAGAGGGAAATTATTTCCCAGTAGAAGTAGGCCTTAGACAAGGATGGTGATGTCACTGTGGTTGTTTAATATATTTATAGATGGGGTTGTAAGAGAAGTAAATGCGAGGGTCTTGGCAAGAGGCGTGGAGTTAAAAGATAAAGAATCACACATAAATGGGAGTTATCACAGTTGCTCTTTGGTGATGACACTGTGCTCTTGGGAAAATTCTGAAGAGAAGTTGCAGAGATTGGTGGATGAATTTGGTAGGGTGTGCAAAAAAAAAATTAAAAGTGAATACAGGAAAGAGTAAGGTTATGAGGATAACAAAAAGATTAGGTGATGAAAGATTGGATATCAGATTGGAGGGAGAGAGTATGGAGGAGGTGAATGTATTCAGATATTTGGGAGTGGATGTCTCAGCAGATGGGTCAAATGAAAGATGAGATGAATCATAGAATTGATGAGGGAAAAGGGTGAGTTGTGCACTTAGGAGCCATGGAGACAAATAACTTTGCCTTGGAGGCAAAAAGGGGAATATAAGAGTATAGTTTTTACCAACGCTCTTATATGGGTGTGAAGCATGGGTGATGAATGTTGCAGCGAGGAGAAGGCTGGAGGCAGTGAGATGTCATGTCTGAGGGCAATGTGAGGTGTGAATATAATGCAGAGAATTCGTAGTTTGGAAGTTAGGAGGAGGTGCGGGATTACCAAAACTGTTGTCCAGAGGGCTGAGGAAGGGTTGTTGATGTGGTTTGGACATGTAGAGAGAATGGAGCGAAACAGAATGACTTCAGGAGTGTATCATCTGTAGTGGAAGGAAGGCGGGGTAGGGGCCGGCCTAGGAAAGGTTGGAGGGAGGGGGTAAAGGGGGTTTTTGTGTGCGGGGTTTGGGACTTACAGCAGGCATGCTTTAAAGCGTTTTTTTGATAGGAGTGGAAATGGGACGAGGGGTTTTTTTAATTTATTGACGTGCTGTTGAGTGTGGGGAAAAGTAACTTTTATAAAGGGGGTTTCGGGGAAACCCGGGAAAGGGCCGGGATTTGATCCGGGGAGTTGGGAAGTACAGTCCCGGGTACTTGAAGGAGGGGTGTTAATGTTGCGTTTTAAAAACTGTAGTGTAAAGCCCCCCCCCTTCCCCCCCCCCCCTGGCAAAAGTGATGGAGCGAATGATGGTGAAATTTTTTCTTTTTCGGGCCCCCCCCTGCCGTGGTGGGAACCCGGGCCAGTGTGTTAAAAATTTATATATTTTATAAATTATTTATTTTAAAATATATTTATTTTATATATGTGTGGGGTGTGTGTGTGTGTGGGGTGTGGTGTGTGTGGGGTGTGTTTTGTGTGTGTGTACTCCCCTTTGATGAGTTGCGGGGGTCGAGCCCGAGTCCTGGCCACGCCTCTTAAAACTGATCGCTTCTGGGTCACTCTCCCTGAACCGTGAGCTTTATCATCCCCTCGGGTTTAAAGGGCTACGTAGGGTCCTCCCCTCCACTAAAATCGTTTTCCCAAACATTCCACTTATTTTGACTAATTCTGTGGCTGAAGAAATATTTCCCTGCATCCCTGCGAATCTTTCTGTGTCTTAAAATTTCCCCAACTGTGCCCCCTTGTTACGTGTCCAATCCGGGACATCCTTCTTTGTCCCCCTTTGGGTCAATTCCTCTCAGTTTTTTGGTATTTTCTTTTTCCCATGTCCCCCCTATCCTCCCCCCCCTCCAGGTCGTAGGTTGTTTTCCCCTTTAAACCTCCCCTCGTAGGCATACCTTTTAGCTTGGGGCTAGTCTTTTTTTTTTGAAAAACCTTTGCACTTTCTCTATTTTTTTTACGTGTTGGCTAGTTGGGGGTTTCCCAAACTGGTCCCCTTTACCCCCAATAGGGGCCAAAACGTACCCCGGTGTACGGGTCCTAAAACGTTTTCCTTAAAAAAAGGTGGGAAATTTCTGTTTTGGGGTTTTGCTGGGCCCCATATGTGCAGCATTTTTGGGTTTTGATTGCTTTCAGGAGTTTTGGGGCCTGGTGTTTTACTCCCCCCAAAATCTTTTCCTTGAGTGAGATTTGAAAGTCTCGGGGCCTCCTAGTTTTGTACTCCTTCTCGGTTTTTTTGGGGCCCTTTCCCCCAAACCCTTCATGACTTTGAAACTTGGGGGGGTTTGAACTCCGGGGCCCAATTGCGGGGCCCCAGGTCTGCCTGTGTGTTTGATGTGGTGTACTCACCTAATTTTTAGTTGAAGTTTTTCGAAAATCAGCTCCGGGGCCCCCACCTTTTCAAAAAGTGTATGGGTTTTCCTCTTCCATCCCAATATGAGCTTTATGGGTTTTTAAAAACCCCCCTTTTTTAAAAAAGCAAGTAGGGTTCTGCCTCCACCCCCCTCACTTGCTAGGCTGTTCTACTTCCTAAATTCTCGGTGACGGGAAGAAATACTTCCAAACATCCCTTTGACTCATCTGGGTCTTCAACTTTCAATGTGCCCCCTTTGTTTTGTGCCCCCTATCGGGAAATTTGTCTCTTTTCCCCCTTTGGGTCTATTCCACGCAGTTTTTTGTATGTGTTATCATGTCTCCCCAAAACCCCCCTTTGGCCCCCCATGTCTTCGGGCCGATTTCCCCTTTTAACCTATCTTAGGCCCTTTCCCCCTTTTTGCTCGGGAAAATATCCTTTGCCCCGAAAACCCCTTTGCACTTTCTCTAATTTTTTAAACGTACTTGATCAAGGGGTGGGTTCCAAACGGGTGCTGCGTTCCCCAAGTAGGGGGCCTGACGTATACGGTGTACGTGTCTTAAAACGATTCCAAAAACTAAGTTTTTTTGGGAACGCTTTTCTCGGTTTTTGTCGGGCCCCCCCCTATTTTTGGAAAGAAATTTTATCGGGGGATGTGTGTTTCCCGGAGACGGGGGGGGGTTTTTAAATACCCCCCCAAATCTTTCCCCTTGGGCGGGTTTGCGTTTTTTGGCCTCCTAGCCTTTTTCTCCGTTTTGCGGTTTTCTTTCCCCTTTCCCGATCTTCAGGGCTTTTTTTTGGGGGGGGTTTTAAATTTTGGAAAATTTTGGCGGGACCATTTTGTCCACCCTTTGCCCCAGGTCTCTTTGAAGTCCTGCCTGATCCTCATCTGTTTTAATTTCCTCTTTAAACCTTCACTTCACTGCGATCGGGGACACTTCTGGTCAAACCCCTTTCCCCTCTTTGTCTTTCACTTTTTACCAGAAATGGGCCTTTTGTGTGTGTGGGGGACTCCCCTAGTTGCGGTTGCGGGGTTCGATTGATAGCCCCTGGTCCGCATTCCATTGTCCACTACTGGTTTCACTCTTCTTCCCCCTTGCCAAAAATTTAATTATTGAAGCTAGGGATTTTTCCCTTTTTCCACTGCATCACTTCCTGAAAACCCTCTGTGACTGAAAAAAATACTTCCTAACTTTCCCTGTGATTCATTCAGTCTTAATTTTCCCAAGGAGCAGACCCCTTTGGGTTTTTGGGTGTCCCATCTCGGAACACCCCTGTCTCTGTTCCCCTTTTTCGATTCTCTCAATATTTTATATGTCGTTTTAAATTTTCCCCCCCTACCCTCCCCTTTTGGCCTTTTCCAGTGTCGAAAAAGGGTCGTTTTCCCCGTAGCAACCTTCGTAGGACTTTCCCCCTTAGCTCCCCCGTGGCCCTTGTTGAAACCCCTTTGAAATTTCCCTCTAGTTTCCTCACATATTTGGTAGGTGGGGTTTTCCCAAAATTGACATTGCCTATTCCAATAGGGGCCTAACGAAAACCAGGGGAAAACGGGGTTAGGGAATGACCCCCTTTAAATTTAGATGTCGAAATCCCTTTTCCCCTATTTTTTGCCGGGCCAAACCGTATGCTGTGGCAGTTTTTTTGGATGATGGGGGCCCCTTTCAGGAAAGTGCCCGGTGTTTTACTAAAACCCAAAATTGCCCTTTTTTTTCCCTTTGGGGGGTGGGAGATTTGAAAGGCTGACCCCCTGGGATTGTACTCTGTGGTCTTTTTTAAAACCCTTCCCCCCAATCTTCATGAGTTACCTTTGGGGGGGTTTTTAACTCCAGGGGCCATTTGCTGGACAAGGCCTGCAGCCTGTTAGATACCCCCGTAGTTCTGCCAGGGGCCTGTCCGATTTTAATTTTTTCTCATCAAAATTTTACATTTTTCTGCAAACAGGGGCAAATTCAGAGTCTTTTCCCTTTAATTTATGTTTTTACAAAAAACCAGGAAAAAAGACCAGATCTAGGACTTTGGGTTTTCCCCCGTGGATCCCCCCTCGTTAAAAAGCACCCACTCTGAACCAAACCCCGCCACGTACCATACTCGTATTGTCATCCTTGGGGCAGGTACTTTTCCCAATTTTATGGTTTGGGTTTTTGGGGGGGGGGGGTCCTTTCCCTTTTATTTCCCCCCCTGTCCTTCAGGCCTTTTTTACAATCCGTTTAAAACTCTTTAATCCTTTTTTTTTACAGGGGTCCGGGAAAAGGCCCTTTTTTCTAACCCCCCCTCTTGTCCTTTTTTCTCCATACCCTTTCCCACAAACCATAAAGGCCATTCTTTTTTTAATGCTTCCCCTTTTTTCCTTTTTTTAAATTTGGGGCCCTTTTGGGTTCTTAAAAACTTTAAATGCCCTGGGGGCTGTATTTAAATGTTGTTTGTTTTGGGAAAAAGGGCCTTTTTCTTTCTCCAAACCCTTAGAATTTTCCGGCCCCTGTTTTGATGTTTAAAATTGTTTTAATTTGGTTCACAAAGGGCCCCGCTCCCCCCTTCCCCCGGTTTTTCCCTCCCATCGCCTTAATGGATCCCTTTCCCCTCTTTTTCTGGCCCCTTCCCCGGGCCCCTTGTCCATACCCCCCCTTTTTTCTTAAAACTTTTGTATGGTTCCTGCCTCCCCTACTTCACTGCTAAAGGCCCATTCCACTTCTAAACTCTTGACGGGAAAAAAATACTTCCTAAAAGTCCCTGTGACTCGGTTTAGTCTTCAGTTCCCGTTGTGGGCCCCTTTTCCCCGTGTCCCCTTCTGGAACATCCTATTTGTCCACCTTTGGGCTATTCCCCGCATATCTTGTATGTCGTTTCATGTCTCCCCCCGACCCTTTTGTCCCCAGTGTCGTTTGTTCCCTTTTTCCCTTTAAACCCTTTCCTCGTACGACATTCCCCCTGGAGCTTGGACTAGCAGCCTCTTTACTTTTTCCTCGGTTCTTTGTTTTTGTATCCAAAAAATTGTTTGGGGTACCTCTATCCCAAACCTTTTTGGAGGCCCCTTTTGTCCTTCCCTCTGCAAACACTTCTTTGAATCCATGGGTTTGGGTCCTCACATACTTAGCGGTCGTTTTTTGTTGACCTCCCCTCCTTCCTTCCTCAGCCTGATTACCTGGTCCTTTGCTGTCGTTTTCCTCCTGATGTGCCTGTACAACAGCTTTGGGTCAGATTTGGCTTTAGTTGCTATGTCATTTTTGTAATGTCTTTGGGCCTCTCTTCTCACCTGTGCATATCCATTTCTGGCTCTACGACTGGTCTCCTTATTCTCCTGGGTCCTTTGCCTTCTATACTTCTTCCATTCCCTAGCACACTTGGTTTTGGCCTCCCTGCACCTTTGGGTGAACTATGGGCTCATTCTGGCTTTTTCGTTATTCCTGTTACCCTTGGGTACCAACCTCTCCAACCTTTATTTTAATCCACATAATCCTTGAAATTACACATTTATATTCTCTCTTCTCCTTCCATAACTGATCCTTCAACATTATTTCTACACCTTTCTTAGCTCTAACTCTCTCAGATACTCCTGACTTAATCCCATTTATTTCTTCCCACCGAAACTCCCCTGCCCCCTTCTGATTTGTTTTGCTTAGGGCCAGAATATTCAACTTCCTTTCATTCATAACATCAGCAATCTTCTCTTTCTTGCCATCCGAACTACATCCACGCACATTTAAGCATCCCAGTTTTATAAAGTTTTTCTTCTTCTCTGTTTTAGTAAATGTTTACAGATGGGGTTACTAGCCCATTGCTCCCGGCACTTTAGTCTCCTCACACAACACGCATGGCTTATGGAGGAAAGATTCTTTTCCACTTCCCCATGGACAAAAGAAGAAATAAAGAAGAACAAAAGCTATTTAGAAAAAAGAAAAAAAACCTAGAGTTCATATATTAAGCAGTGCATGCCTGTGTATTTTTTAAATGAAGTAGAAGAAACAAGATATCCCCTGTTATCCAGCGTGTTATCTAAACCTGCGTATAGAATGCCCATTCCAAGTTCTGTCACAAAAGAATTGATAAAATCAAATGCTTGATTTTGCACCACAATTCACCTTTGGAATGCATCCTTACCCAGTGCCAAGAAGGAGGTACTTGGCGCCCAGTGATTGACTTAGGAAGAAAAATGCAAAAAACTATTCAGATCGCTTTCCCATTTCCCCGTACTGGGGAAATCTTTTTCGTAACATCGGAGAAACAAAGCTTTTCAGCCCTGGACTTGTTACAAGGGTTTTTTGGGCAAGCCCCCCTTTTTCACGAGGACAGCCAAGAGTAACTGCTTTCTCCACTCCTACAAGTCATTTCATTCCCTCCTAGGCCCTTTGGATTAAAATCCTCCCTTTACGTTCTAAAGGGCTCATGAAAAATTACTTTAGAGGTCTCAAGGTAATTCCAAAGACATGGTACACCTTAAAAAGGACTTGATGTATACGGGGTAAGTTTTTGAAAAGCCAATTAAAGACAAACTGCCTAAATTGTCAATTTTTCAGATCAAAAATTAATTTTTTCTTGGTCACGTAGTCACCCCAAAGGGGGGTTACATTGACCAAAGTAAAGAAACGCAGTAAAAAATTTTTCCAAAACTGCCAAACGCTGATGCCGTAAGATCCTTTGGGGGCTTACGGGTTTTTTTATAGATCTTTCATTCCCAATTTTTTTTTTTCCATAGCTGCCCTCAACTGAGTTTGCTTTAAAAAAGATCCCCTTCCGTAAAAAAAGAGCATTCCAAAACTCTAAAAGAAAAGCTAACATCTGCTCAAATTTTTTGAAATTTCCAGTTTTTCTAACCCTTCTATCGACAACTGATCAGTTCTATTGGCATAGGTGCCGAACGCTCAGACGACTGTTTGGCAAGTAAAACGCAGTTGCATTGCTACCCGAGTCCTACAAAGGCAAACTAATTATACAGTAACTGACAAAAGCTTTGCAAATATGGTCTTTAAAGCCTTCTGAGACTTTATTTTCGTCTCTGTTCATGCCTTGACAGACCAGCCCACTGATACCTTAATTCCAAACAAAAACCCTACGGGAAAGGGTTAGCCAAGGGGCCTTGACTATCCAAGAGTTCAATCCCACCTTTAAACACTTACCGGGCAATCAAAAATAGTCGCGTGCCTTACGCGACATGTTTAGTATAGTAACTGCAGACCCTCCATTACTGCCGAAATGTAAAGAAGCTCAATGAGCAGATCCCATGGGGTCGGGTGTGTTTCGTTTCCCTGCTCCAGGAAGATTTATTCTGACTGTGAACCACCACACCCATCAGTGACTTTTCTAACCAAAAATTACTGTACGAACAGCCATTGGGTACCCCTAGCAGAAGAGTATACCAGTTAGTAATTCCACTGTCACTAGTGAATGTAGCCTTACAGCAGTTCACGATGTACCGGGTTTGCGCCCCCTGGTATGGATCGTTTGTGAAACAACCCAATTAAAACTTTTAGCCTCATGGGGCAACGACATTTCTGGTAGTTAAAAAAATGTAGTGTCTGCAGAAACATAAAGGAAAATGCAAAAGGGTCCAATCCAATCCAAGTATACCAACTCAGCGAACCGTGGGAAAGAGTTGCGCTAATCGTTAACTAATTCCAATTTCCCTCTGGGCAACAAACATCTTGTGTTTATGGTAGACCATTTCACCAGATATTGTGAGTTAGTTCCTTTTGCAGATAAGACTGCTGAACAGACTAAAGCTTTTAAAAGAACCATTATCTGCGGGCATCCCCACCCCTAAGCCCAGTAAAAAATAATGGGGGGTGAATCTGAAATGAAATTTTTGAAAATTTTTTTCCCTTTTTAAAGATCTCTAAATCCCCCTTGTTACCATCATCCTCCAGCAAGGGGTTTTAATGGAACTAACCAAAAAAAGTACTTGATGTCTTGAAGCCACTAAAATCCCAACATGAAACTTGGGATGAATTATACCTGATATGCAGGTGTGCTATAAATTCTGCTTTCAATTTTCTATAGGTGACCCCACTTTATGCATTGTACGGTGTAATAAACCTTCCCTTATGATTCATATTTAACCCAAAACCAATTTACAACCCTGAGATTCATAGCAACTCGTACCAGCCTAGCTAAAAAAGCGTCTCTAAAGAATCCGTGAAACACTTCAAAAAAACAGCAAATTTCAAGAGCCGGGAACACTCAAGAAAAGCCCCCCAAAAAATAAAATAGGTTCGAGAGTTTGTGACTAACTTTAACAAAACGTCTAAAATGCCTGAACTTGATAAAAATTTTTGTTGGTCCTTCGAGTAGCGAACATATCACTGCAATAATATAAGGTTGGGAAAAATTAGTACTGGTCAGTAAAAGAATCGCATTTAGATCATAGAAGTTAGTATTGATATAATGAGTTCCAACCCAACTAATGTACAGACTTAGAAAATTCTCCCCTGACCCTGTACTCTCTACTTCTAGCTCAGTCAGACAATCAACCTAAGTCGTTATTCCCACATACACGACGGGTATTAGAAATCCTCAAGTACATTCGTAATTTACCAAATTCAGATTGCCTCAAAAACAGCTTATAAGCCAGGCAACAGAGTTTTTTTTCCTCCCAAAAATGACACCCATTTTCATATTCAATCTCCCCCTAGCAAGTTGGGTTAAATTAAATAACCTGTATAAGAAAAATTACAGTTCAACTACAGTATTAAAGAATTTTTTTGTTTTGGTTCAATTCTCTCGAATTCTGAAGTTAACAGTCTAGATTTGAGTGCACCGAATCTCCCTTTTTCTGTTAAACACTTTTTCTTTTTATATATTTTTTCCTCAGAACCTAGATCACATGAAACGATTGATCATAAAAATTTTTTTTTTTATCATTCTATTTGTAACCCCAATTTTATCTCATTCATGAGTTGTCTATTTTATACCTATAATGCATTACAGTTTTTTTAAAATTTTCTTTAAATATCAATTATGAAAGTTTCCATTCCAATATTTTCCTTATGTTAAAGCAATTGTTGTTACTTTGACAAATATAGAACAGCCCAAACCCGTACACCTGCCTCTCTATTTTTTGTATTCGAGTCGGGACAATATATGTTACATTGCCGACTCTCAGTAGTACCATTACCATAATACTCCTACCAACCGTCGTGTAATCACTGACTGTTTTTCACTTTTGCTGCGACCATGCATTTTTTTTGACCACCCCCAACCCCTAGGTCATCTGAGATAGAGACAAAGAGGACACGTGGCTGAGGGTGCTTCCATACTTTCCTTTAAAATTAAAACTCTAACCACCCCGTGAGTTTTTTTTTCCCCCATCCACTTATCGAACCCACATAAACAGTTTCCCCCTTTTATCCAGCGTTTTTAGTCAGAAAAGACATCCAGCAACCTATCATCATAAAAAACATTTACGGTTTCTTTCCACATCATCTGGCAGGACGGAAGATTCCCCTGGGGGGTTTTGCGCTATCAACCAATACATATATAAAAATTTTTACACATATCTTCAAACAGATTGAGACCTAACGATCTTTGCATTGATTATCAATTTTGAAGAACTGGATATGGAAAAGGACGAGGGGATAGTGTTGACTGGTTTTAAACCTGCTTTTTGACCCCCTGCGTGGGGAAAGTTCATATTGGTCACCCCGGGGGTGCCCAATTCCCTCTATACAAAGCCTGGGAACACACTCAACGGCATCTTCAAAAACGGAACAAATTTGGAAAATTCTTGATAAGGAATATTTTGAAAATTTTTTTTTTTTTTTTAAAAAAATTGTCTGATGAATTTACAAAATTTTGTATTTATATATTAATGTTTGACAATAGAAAGAATGTACAACACACACACACACACACACCCACACACACACACACACACACACTACACACACCCCAAAACTGTAAGGAGGCAAAAACAAAGTGCAATAGAGAATGGAAAAATCAAAAGGGCAGAGAACCACGAAAATGGGAGATCAGTCCAGAGCCGGGAAACAGTACACACAGGTAAGGGGGAGGCCCATGACAGATGAAAATATATAGCATCAAAAAACAAGACTGCCCCCAAAACTTTGTATACCACTCGGGAAAAGAAAACATCAAAGCCAGGTGATCAGTTAAGGACAAAAGGGGGGAGAACCACAAGAAATGACAGGAGGATGTGAAGCTAAACAGGAGATTTAAGGGAAATTTTTTTTACGAAGCAGGAAGGGTTGTGGGAAGACGCACAAAGGGAAACTCAAGAGGGAACATACAACAATGTTTGGATGACATATAAAAACCGGGGAGGAGGGAAAATAACTGTAATGACCTTGATACCTAAAAGGGCGATGGGACCGGACATCTCCCCAGACCCCTTAGAGAAGGAGCAGAGATGCGTGCGTGCCTCTAACAACAAACTTCAACACATCCCCCTTTAAACTGGCAACAAAACCCGAGAAATGGGGAAGACAGCAAATGTAATCCCCATATTTAAGAAAGGAAACAGAAAGAGGTGCTAAAAAATACAGACCTTGTCCCCCGCAGTATTTTTTCAAAGTCTGGGGAAGATTATCAGGAGAGTGGTCGAACACCTGGAAAGAACAAATTATAAATGAAAAAAACATGGGTTCATGGAAGGCAAAAACTTGTATCAAAAACCTCCTGGAGTTTTAGACAAGGTAACAAATAAGGGAAAAGGGGTGGGTTGATTTCGTTTTTCCTAGCTGCGGAAGGGCCTTTGACACAGCTCCCCACAAAGGGTTAGTGCGAAGCTGGGAGGATGAGGCGCATTTTAACAGGGAGGGCCCCTCCAATGGCTCAGGGGAAAACCGACAGGGGGGCACAAAGATCTGGGACTGAAGAGGATCACAGGGGCGCCTGTGACGAGCGGGGTCCCCCCAGGGGGCATTTTTAGAAACTGCTATTTTTGATATATGCAAACGACATGATGGAAGGAATAAAACTCTGAATGTCCCCATTGCAGAGATGTGAATTTAAAGAGAAGAATTTAAACGATGAGGAAGAAAGGGAGGACTGAAAAAGACCTGGACAGCGGGCATGTGGTCCAGAAACTGGCCTTCTCGAATTCAAACCCGCCAAAGCAAAGTCATGAAGATTGGGGAGGGAAAGAAGACCGCAACAGAGTTAGGCCCAGGGGAAAAAGATACAGACCTCACTCAGGGAAAAAGACCTCGGGGGACCCTAAAACCCAGCACTCACCGGGGGGCAAGCACAACCAAATAAGTGGGCAGCATACGGCCCTGGCAAACCTGAAATGGCGTTCCCATCCTTTAAAAGGAATCGTTCAAGACACGTACACTGTGTATGTTGGCCCCAAAATGGGGTATGCAGCACCATCGGAACCCACACCTGGTCAAGCATGTCAAAAAGTTTAAAAAAGTACAAAGGTTTGGGAACAAGGCTATCCCCCGGGTCAGGGGAAGTCGTACAGAAAGGGTTAGGGGAAAACGGGCTGACGACACTGGAGGGCAAAGGGTCAGGGGAGACATGAAACGCATGCAAATACTGTGGGGAAAAAACAAGTGGACAGAGATAGATTTCCAGAGAGGGGACAAAGGAACAAGGATCACAACTGGAAGCTGAAAACCAACGAACACGGGACGTTAGGAATATTTCTTCATCATAGAGTCTCAGGAAATGGGAAAAGCCACAAGTGAAGTAGTGGAGGCAGGAAACCCTACATCGTTTAAGAAAGGTATGATAAAGCCGGAAGCAGAGGAGAGAGGACCTAGTTTCAATCATGAAGAGGCGGGGCCCGGAGCGAGTCTCGACCCGAACCACAATTAGTAGTACAAATTTGGTGGTACACGTAACGCTGCACATAGGGGGCCTGGAAACTTTAGAACAGCGTTTCCGATACCCCGTAAGGGAACGTTTAAACACTGTACACCGTGTACTCAGGGCCCTACTGGGTATGAAGCACCTGTTTGGAACCCGCACTTGATCAAGCACTCAAGAAATTAGGAAAATGAAAGGTTTGCGACAAGGTTATTTCCAAAGCTAAGGGGAATGTCCTATGAAGAAAGGTTAAGGGGAAAACGGCTGACGACACTGGGGGAACAGAAGGGTCAGGGGGGACATGACAACGACTATAAAAACTGCAAAGGAATAGGGAAGGTGACAAAGACAGGGTGTTCCCAAAAGGGACACGAAACAAGAGGGCACAATTTAAAGTTGAAGGCCGAGAGTCAAAAGGGAAGTTAGGGAAATATTTCTTTAGTCATGGAGTTGTCAGGCAGTGGAAAGCCTAAAAGTACGTAGTGGGGCGGGAACCATACATATTTTAAGACGAGGTTTGATAAACTCATGGAGCACGAAGGAGAGGACCCCGTACAACCAGTGAAGAGGGGGGGCCCGGAGCGGATTCACCCATGCAAAACCCCAAATAGGTGAGTACACACACATACACATACAACACACACACACACAACACACCACACACCACACAAAACACACACACACACACACACACACACACACACACACACTTGTGGGGTTGCAGCCACATCAGGGGGGAAAACAACAGTCAAGGACCAGATAATCAGGCTAAGGAAGAAAGGGGGAAGATCACAAAAAACTACCGAAAAGTTGTGAGAAACTCAAATGAGATCCAAAAAAGGTTTACAGAGGAACGAACGGGTCCACAAAGACGGAGAGGTGGGGTAACCCCAAAATGTTGGCACATTACATACAAAAATGATGGGGAGGGGGCAGATTCCATCTCTCCATGTGTCCTGGGGAGGAAGCATGGCGCTATGTGTACCCCTAAGAACAATATTCAACACTCTATCGAACAGGGGGGATTACCGGGGATTAAGACAGCAAATGTATCCCAGTTTTTAAAAAAGGAGACAAACAAAACCTAAACTACGACCATGCACTGGCATGTTAAATGCAAAGCCATGGAGAAGATTATCAGGGGAAGATTTATCTGGAGAGAGTTCCGGGGGGGCAACGCCCCCCGGCCCGGGCTGTGACCAGGCCCCCTTAGTCATGTCCCAGGGGTGCGACCCACACCAGCGACTAACACCCAGGTACCCCATTTTTCGTGGGGAACATTGACAACAGTGGAAAGAAAAACCAATGTTTTCCCCTCTGGCTGGGAAAACGAACCCCGCCCCACCGTGTAAGCGAAGCGTAACCACCGGGGCCCAACCAAGTGGTGGAAAAAAACCCCCAGAAAGAAAAGAAGCTTAACAGCCAACACGGTTTTTAGGGGCAGGGAAAACCGTGTTACAAAAACCCACTGGAGTTCATGACAGGGTGACAGCATAAACAAAGAGAAGGGGGGGGGGGAATTAAATTTCTTGAACGTAAAAGGGGTTTGACAAGTTTTTACACAAGATATTAGTCAAAAACTGTAGGCCAGGAGGGAAACAAGAATACTACAACGCATACAGAATTCTTCAGAAGACAGCACGAGCTGTACAAAAGGGAATGTGTCAGAGAGGGCCTGTGACGATGGGGTTGCCAAGGGCCAGTCCTAAGAATTTGCGTTTCTGGACGAACGACATAACGGGAAAAAACAGACTCCGAATGTCCCGTTTTTCAATGATGTGAAGTTTATGAAAGAATTCAATCGAACGAGACCAGGCAGAACTACACAGGGATCTGGACAGGCTGCAGGCCTGGTCCGCAATTGGCTCCTGAGTTAACCCCACCCAAATGCAAACATAAAGATTGGGGAAGGGCTAAAAAGACCGCAGACTAATACATTAGGGGGGGCCCGAGAAAACCCAAAAATCTCTCAAGAAAAAAAATCTTGGGGGGAGATAAAACCAGGGACATCTGAGATGCATACAACCAAATAACTGCGTGGCATATGGGCGTCAGCAAACCTAAAAACAGGTTCCCCCACTTAATAAGGAATCTTCAGGGCTCTTAAAAATGTGTCGTTTCCCATATTGGGGTATGTACACCAAGTGGAACCCACACCTGCCAAGCACGTAAAGAAACTAGAGAAGTGCAAAGGTTTTCCTTTCTAAAAGGGGGATGTCCTATAAGGGGAAAGGTTAAAGGGGAAAACTACTGACACTTGAGGACAGAGAGAAGGGGGGAATATGATAACCACATATAAAATACTGAGAGGAATTGACAAAGTGGACAGAAACCTAACGTTCCAGAGATGGGACACAGCAACAAGGGGACACAGAAGTTCAAATCTCAGATGAATCACAGGGATGTTAGGAAGTATTTCTTCAATCACAGAGTAGTCAGGAAGTGGAATAATTTGGGGAGCGATGTAGTGGAGGCAGGATCCATTCATAGCTTAAACCAAAGGTATGATAATTTTCATTGTGCAGGGAGAATGACTCAGTGTAGTGGAGGTAGGATCCATTCATAGCTTTAAGCACAGGCATGATAAAGCTCATTGTGCAGTGACCCAGTGACACAGTAGCGGCCAGTGACCTAGTAGCGACCAGAAGTTGTGAATCGACCCCTGCAACCACAGCTAGGTGAGTACAACTAGGTGAGTACTCACATACACACACACACAACACACACACCACACACACACACACCACACACACAAACACACACACACACACACACACACACACACACACACACACACACGGTCACACACACACACACACAAAGACAGGATGTTCCAGAGATTGGACACAGTAACAAGGGGACACAGTTGGAAGCTGAAGAAAACAGATAAAATCACAGGGATGTTAGGAAGTTTTTCCCTTCACCCACAGAGTAGTCAGAAATGTGGAATAGTTTGGGAAGCGATGTAGTGGAGGCAGGATCCATACATAGCTTTAAGCAGAGGTATGATAAAGCTCACGGCTCAGGGAGAGTGACCTAGTAGCGATCAGTGAAGAGGCGGGGGCCAGGAGCTCGGACTCGACCCCCGCAACCTCAACTAGGTGAGTCAACTAGGTGAGTACACACACACACACACGCACACACACACCACAACCTCACACACACATATGTATGTATGTATATATTATAAAAATAAATATATATATATTATAAAAATATATACATATATATATATATTATATATATAAAATATATATATATATATATATATATATATATAATATATATATATATATAATTATATATATAATATATAAAGCAAATATCGCAAACCAAGCGATACAAGATCCAAAACAACCACGGGGGAAGTAGAATGATAGCGCTAGGCCTTTCATGTTGCAATCAACACATCATCAGGAGCTTGTGAATACGTTCCCAGGGGACCGAGTTCATTGGAGTAAGTGAGGGAGAAGGTACCGGAAGAGCCCACAGGCACAACAGCCAGAAGGATGAATGTTATAGAATAAGAAAAATCCCACCAGCATTGATATTGTAACCTAAAAGAAATTAACGTAGCAATAATAATAAATTCAGTCATATTCCGCTATGACAACAATAACTTTAAATACATATATAAATATTGTCTGCGACGTAGGAGTCACTGGCAATTATATACACTCCACAGGACAACGTGTCCTTTAAATTACGAGAGAAAACCCTAACGTATAGAGGGGAGACTTTTATGTAAAGGAAACAGGGCTCAGTAACAAAAACTCATTTAAAGGAGAGGGGAGACATCTGCAATGACAAGATGGCTGCGGATATTCATCCCACATAATCCTGAGACAAACAATGGTTCAACCTTCAGAAACTACAGGAAAAAACGCCCTAATTCCTCGGTGTGACACATTCAAGACAGTCTGATGCATACGTATAAGAGCCCAATTTAAAACTGTGTACTATTGCCTCAATTAAAAATGCATCTAATTCGAACAGCCCATCACTGATATTGTATAATGACTGCCTATCATGCTTAATAACTGCCGATTCTACAATATTCCTTTCAAGCCAGGAGGAACAAGGAAAGATGACTCTTGCTTCCAGCCAATTTGCAGGGTTATTACAGGCTCTAATATGGCTGAAAATCGCGTTCGAGTCATGTGCTATATGTTTCGAATAATGGTCCTGGGACATTCTCACCTCCAATGACTTTCCAATTTGTCCCAAATAGGAGAGACTGCAACCGTTGCAACCAACTCTGTAGGATAGATAAATTCTGGTTATATGGGAGGACCAACACATTCTTGGCCTGAGGGGTTATCCTAGGTTCTGTCCTACAGTAAGTTTTCTTAGCTGCAAGCAAGGCAGATTCCATAAACATCTTAGGATATGGCAGTTTCGTGCCAATGTCAAATATTTTCCTAATTTCTTCATCTAAGATCTCCGGACTGCACACTCTATAGGCTCTCAAACACATAGTAAGAAATATACTCCTTTTGACTCTAGTTTCATGGTTGGAGTAGTAGTGAATGTATGAGCACACATTGGTAACCTTCCTATATACTGTAAACTTAAACTTTCTATCAACCCGGTGTATCAACACATTCTCCAGGGTGACTTTAATAGACGGAACTAAAGAGTTAAGTCTTGGTAAAAACGTTTCCTGGGCCATATCGTGTGGCCAAAGACACAAGATGTCGTCCACATATCTGAACCATTTAACTCTACAATGTAGGATATCTTTCAACAGTCTAGCCTCGAGAAACTCCAAATACAGATTGCTCAATAAAGGGGATAATGTTTTTGAGCATAGTATTTCAGCTCAAACTCAAACTTGCAATCAACTACACAGAGCTTAATCAATTTGTGGCATGCAAAGAGTACATAACCTTTATTCGGCGCATGTACACACCCTCATTGAAGGGCTATCTCCCCCAGCCAGAGAACCAGGTACTAGGGTTGAAGATGGAGCCCCATCGTTCAATCAGTACCCAGGTTCCAGCCAATGAGAAGATGGTTTTGGCAATCGCAGAGGTGTTGTGAGTACCACTCACCTGTCTGCCCTTGTCATTCCCATTCTAGAGCTGGTTGAAGCACTGTCTGCTCTCGAGCGGTTTATATTCTGCCTTGCTTACCGTGGAGTACACTAATACCTATTGTTGTACATAGTGTATATAGTGTACATACTTCTGTTCTAATTTGGTGAAGGATAATACAAGTCAAAAGTTTTTCTGTTGTGTTTATTTTGCTCCCTTTACACCCAGGATAACAAGTCTTTGGGACTCCTGGGTTGTAATGCAATTCAATGATGGTATTTTTATCAAAAGGCAAGGAGAACATCTAATTAATCTTCCAAATATCCTAGCAATTCGGGAACAGGGACTCTCGTGAACAACGCAGTGACATCAAAACTGACAAGTGTAAAATCATTAGACATGTTGATATTTTGCAATTTGTCGATGAGATCAACATTGTTCTTTAAATGGGCGTCAGAAATGCTGCCAAGCAATTTTGCAATTTGGAAAGGTCAACATAATTAGTGTCCATGCTTTTATATACACACCACTCTTGGTTTTCTTCTCATTTCTTACTAGTTCTTGTTCTAGCTTATTTCCTCATACCTCCATGGGGAAGTGAAACAATTCTTCCACCGTAAGCCATCGTTTCGTAAGAGGCGACTAACATGCTGGGAGCAAAGGACTAATAACCTTTTCTCCTGTATACGTGAATAAATGTAAAAGGAGAAACTCTCGTTTTCCCTTTTCGGCCACCCTGCCTCAGTGGGATATGGCCTGTTTGTTGAAAGAAGAATATATATATATATATATATATATATATATATATATATATATATATATTTATATATATATATATATATATATATATATATATATATATATATAGGCAGTGCACAACTACCCAAGAACGGATAATTGTGTCCCTCTGCGCCCCATCATCGCAGGAATCACAGAGGTAGACCCAAGAAAAGTCCCACTGAAAACGAGAAAATTTGCGCACAGGTTAGCAAAAAATCGAAGAAGGTAACACAGTGGGAGCAATCCGAATAATTACAAGTGACGACACTGTAGCCCCCAAAGATGAGACCATGGCCCAAGCACTAAGAGACAAGCATCCAACCAGGGACACCATAGCCATCAACAACAACACTGAGGAAGACCCCATCACTAAACAATTAATTTTGCTTGAATCGGAAGTCTATAAGGCGATTGTGTCATTTCCAGCAGGATCTGCAGGAGGTTACACTGGAATTCGACCTCAGCACCTCAAAGAGATGGTAAATCCAGTGCTCGTTGCATCTGCATCAATTAACAACTTTCGTCAACAACTGCCTGGCTGGGCGAATCCCAGAAGAAATTAAACCTTTCTTTTTTGGAGCCTCACTATGTGCGTCGAAGAAGAAGGATGGGGGAATCAGACCCTTTGCGGTTGGAAACACTCTTCGCCGTCTCGTTGCCAAAGCAGCAGTAAGAAACATTCACCTAGAAGCTGCCAGTTTACTCCAGCCACACCAACTGGGCTTTGGGGTCTCTCAAGGCAATGAAGCTGTAGCTCATGCGGCAAGGGCCTACATCAGGGACCTACCAGAAGACAAGGCCGTAGTCAAACTTGTTTTTAGAAATGCCTTTAATATGGTGAAGAGAGATGCTGTCTTGCCAGCTGTTCGGGATCGGTTCCCCAGTCTTTTTCCCTTCATTTCAGCCGGCTAAAAAAAGTTTTCCAGTGGGCAACGGTAAACAATATGATGTTCAATGAGGACAAATTCCAACTACTCCGTTATGGAAAACTGGAGGAGATAATAACTAGAACAGAGTATGCTACAGACTCTGGCCATACAATAGAACGGAAAAATATTGTAAGGGACCTGGGAGTAGAAATGTCTGAGGATCTCACTTTCAAGGATCACAACAGTGCCACGATCGCACGTGCAAAGAAAATGATAGGATGGATAATGAGAGCGTTCAAAATTAGAGATGCCAAGCCTCCCATCAAGCATTAGGGAAATTGCCAATAAACCCCTGGCTGCCTTCATGAGAGAGCTGGACAGATACCTAAAGTCAGTGTCGGATCAGCCGGGCTGTGGCTCGTATGTTGAACTGTGTGTGGCCAGCAGTAACAGCCTAGTTGATCAGGCCCTGATCCATTGGGAGGCCTGGTCATGGACCGGGCCACGGGGGCGTTGATCCCCGGAATAACCTCCAGGTAACCTCCAGGTAAACCCTCAATTCTTTTGTTTGGAGAACATGAAATTCTCTCATCAGAAGGTTCAGCAGGGTGACTCACTAGCTCCACTTCTCTTCTGCTTGACAGTAAGAGAACTAATTTCCAGCCTATGCAGCGAGCTCAACATCTGGTACATGGATGATGGCACTCTGGCAGGTATTGAAGAGTCCCTGGTAGGGGACCTACAACTGGTGAAAACACAGGGAGAAGACTTGGGACTCATTCTCAGTCCCTCCAAGTGTGAAATCTTCACGTCAAACCAGGAAATAATGTTGTGCAAAGAATACCCCCAGAAGTCTCTACTACCACTCCATCCAACAGTACCCTCTTGGGAGCACCGCTGGGTCACCAGGCCATCGACACAGTCCTCAAGGATAAATTGAGTGACCTGATGAGAATGGAGGAGAGAATAAGCAATCTTGATGCCCATGATGCTCTGTATCTCCTCACAAGGTGCCTTACTATTCCAAGACTCACTTACTTCCTGAGGTGTGCACCCTCTTTTGACAACCCAACACTCGACGAATATGACGCACACCTGAGGTCAACCTTTAAGAAGGCACTGAACCTGTCACTAGAGGATCAGCAGTGGGATCAGGCAACCCTCCCAGTGCGACTGGGAGGTACAGGAGTGCACAAAGCAACGCATGTTGCTTTACCTGCTTTTCTGTTTTCGTGTTTGGCTTCCAGTGCATTACTCAGGAAGATTGTTCCCGAACGCTTGAGAGACGTGGTAGGAGCTCAAGACCCCAGGTTTACTGAAGCAGCGATTCGATGGGACACCCTTACAAATTCCTCCAGTAGACCAGCTCCTCCCAAAGAACACAAACAGTCCCACTGGGACAAATCGATCATGAAAAAAATCGCTAACACAATGCTCTCCAACGCCTCAGGAAAGGACAAAGCTCGTCTCCTGGCAGTGAAGGCGCCACACTCAGGAGATTTCCTGTTAGCTGTTCCCAATTCCTCCTTGGGCACTCGACTAGACCCATAGGCCATTCGGATTGGTGTTCCTCTTCGCCTAGCCGCCCCCATCCTCACCGAACATAGGTGTATTTGCGGCAGGGAGACAGCTGATCAATTCGGACTTCATGGTCTCGTGTATCACACAGCAGAAGTGAAGTATGCCAGACATGAGGAGGTCACTGACATTATAAAGAGAAGCCTCGCCACAGCCCGTTGCCCAGCTCAACGGGAACCCCAAGTGCAGAGGTCTGACGGAAGTCAAAAGCGTCCTGATGGAGCCACTATGTTACCTTGGAAGGATGGAAAGCAGGTTGCCTGGGACTACACCTGTGCCGCCACATTGGCAGACACCTACCTGCCATACTCCGTAGTGGAAGGGGGTGGAGCTGCCAGCCACAGGGAGACCCAAAAGATCCGCAAATATGAAGACCTTCCCCCTTGCTATAACTTCATCCCAATAGGGTCGGAGACCCTTGGAGCATGGAGCAAGTGTGCTCTAAAGTTCCCCAAAGAGCTGGGTGAAAAGCTCATCATAGAAACCAAGGACCATAGGGTGACCAGATTCCTCTTTCAGAGACTCAGTGTTGTGATCCAGAGAGAAAATGCCTGCAGCATTCTGGGCACGCGTCCCACTGCCAGGGAGCTGGACGAAGTATTCGAGATGTAGCTCTGAGTTACCAATGTTGTTTTACTTTCTATTGTATCTTTGTGAATGTTTTGTCAATGTATTTTGTCTTTAAATAAATATATATTAATTAAATATAGGGGTGGTAGGAGAAAATTCTCAAACAGCTTCATGGAGAACCTTGAGTTTTCCCTGAAGCAAGTTTATTCTTCTCTCTGAAGGTCCCTAGGACAGTTCTAGAGGTGGTACCGCCCTATATGATATATATATATATTATATATATATATATATAATTATATATATATATATATTATATATATATATAATATATATATATATATATATATCCTCTTTTTCATAAATATGTATTACTTATTACCAAACCTCTTTCTATACATAGCTCAATTTAAGGCTCCCCATTTCATTTACCCCTGGCACCCCAAATTTACCTACTACTCCCTCCACAACATTATAACCCACTTCTCACATCCAACCTTTATTTTACTCCACATAATCCTTGAATTAATACATTTATAGTCCCTCTTTTCCTGCCATAGCTTATCCTTCAACATTATTGCTACTCCTTCTTTAGCTCTAACTCTATTTGAAACCCCTTCACCTAATTCCATTTATTCCTCTCCACTTAAACTCACCCACCCCCTTCAGCTTTGTTTCACTTAAAGCCAGGACATCCAGCTTCTTCCTATTCAAAACATCCACAATCATTTCTTTCTTATCATTTGCACAACATCCATGCACATGCAGACTTCCCACTTTGACAATTTTCTTCTTCTTATTCTTTTTAGTATTTATTACAAGAAAAGGGGTTACTAGCCCATTGTTCCCGGCATTGTAGTAGACTTTTGCAACACACATAGCTTACAGAGGAAAGATTCTTATTCCACTTCCCCATGGATATAAAAAGAAATGTAATAAGAACAAGAACTATTAAGATAAAATCAAAGAAAACTCAGATGAGTGTGTATAAATAAACATGTACATGTATGTTTAGTGAGACCTAAGTGTAAGTAGAAGTAGTAAGACGTACCTGTAATCTTGCATATTTATGAGACAGACAAAGCACACCAGCAATCCTACCATCATGTAAAACAATTACAGGCTTTCGTTTTACACTCACTTGGCAGGACGGTAGTACCTCCCTGGGTGGTTGCTGGTTGATGGGTAGGCTCCAGGGTGTACACGTTTATAGAGGGGCAACTGATATATCGGATTATTATCTAGTTGTAGCTACAGTTAGAGTAAGAGGTAGATGGGACAAGAGGAAAATGGCAACAACAAGTAAGAGGGAGGTGAAAGTATATAAACTAAGGGGGGAGGAAGTTCAGGTGAGATATAAGCAACTATTGGCAGAAAGGTGGGCTGATGCAAGTATGAGTAGTGAGGGGATTGAAGAGGGTTGGAATAGTTTTAAAAATGCAGTATTAGAATGTGGGGCAGAAGTTTGTGGCTATAGGAGGGTGGGGGCAGGAGGAAAGAGGAGTGATTGGTGGAATTACGAAGTAAAGGGTGTGATAAAAGAGAAAAAGGTAGCTTATGAGAGGTATTTACCAAGCAGAAGTGTTATAAGAAGAGTACAGTATATAGAGAGCAAAAGAAAGGTGAAGAGAGTGGTGAGAGAGTGCAAAAGGGGAGCAGATGATAGAGTGAGAGAGACACTGTCAAAAAATTTTAATGAAAATAAGAAAAAATTTTGGAGTTAAACAAGTTAAGAAAGCCTAGAGAACGAATGGATTTGTCAAATTTTAAAAAAAGGTAGGGGAGTCAGTAAAGGGGGTGGAAGGATAAAAACCATTGATTAAACTTTCTGGAGCTACAGAATGGAAAGGAGTTAGAAGTTAATAGGTGAAACCGGACTGTGAGTGGGCGGAAGGGGAGTGTGTAATAAGGGGTTAACTGAAAGGGGTGTGTGAAGTTAAGGGAAAAGTGAGCAGTGAAGAGGTTTTGAAGAAGAAAAATTTGCTAGTAATTCAGTGGTGACTGCTAAAGCAGATACTAGGGTGTATTGGTGACTGAAAAAGAGGAAATAAATAATATTGTATTAAGTAATGTGCGAAGAGTGAAAATGCAGGCATTAGGGGTATTACAGGTGCCATAATTATAGTTATCTTTTTCTTCAATTCCATGAAGAAAGAAAATCAGTCATGGGGGCCGGAAAGGTGAATGGAGTAATAGCGCCCGGGACAGTAAAAGGCCAACAGTTTCCATCCTACCAGAAAAGTAAATGTCACTTCGCCACAAGGTATGGCAAACACCGCATACCCAAAACAAAAACAGTGGCACACAGCTCTTTATTGTAGCACTTTAAGTGGTGATATCCAAATTAATCCAGGACCTCAAACTATGGTGCAGAGGGCAAACAGACAGATAAATGACGGTGATAATGGGCGGTGTAGTAGCTAGGATGAGGGGGGGGGTTAACCTTAACTCCATATTGTAATGCATACATCGGTCAATGTGAGACAATACAGCCATTATTATCTCAACAATACAAACAGGGTGCATACACTGTACTGAAGTACGCATGAAAAACAGAAAAGGCACCTTAAGTAAATGTGTAAGGGGTGGGTGCATGATGGATGTATGTACAATTATAGCAACCCCCCCCCGGTGCCAGAATTCACTTTGTGTGTAACAATTGCACTTTGGCAAGTTACCTTTAGCAATGAGACATTGATTTACCTAATTTAATGCAAATAACCCATTGCCTATTTCATGATTTATAATTGCTTATTGAAACAGGCCTTCACCTTACTCATGTCAAAAACACAAGTCCACTGTCAAAAAATTTTAATGAAATAAGAAATATTTTGGAGTTAACAAGTTAAGAAAGCCTAGAGAACGAAGGATTTGTCATTTAAAAAAACAGGAGTAGGGGGTCAGTAGATGTGGAGATGGAGGTATTGGGTAGATGGCGAGAATATTTTGAGGAACTTTTAAATGTCGACGAAGAAATGGAGGCGGTAAATTTCATGCACTGGCCAGGGGGTAGACCATCTTTTAGGAGAGAAGAAGAGAGAATGTAAGTGGGTGGAGGTACGTGAGGCATTACATACATGAAAGGGGTAAGCAGCAAGGAAAACTAACGGGATCATGACAGAAAATGTTAAAAGCAGGAGGGGACATAGTGTTGGAAAGGTTGGTATTTTGTTTGTAAATGTATTGAAAAAAAAAAAAAAAAGGGTGGGGGAGGGAAGTACCTTAGGGGATTGGCAGAGAGCGTGTATAGTCCCTTTGTATAAAGGGAAGGAGGAACAAAAGAAGGTTGTCACAGGTGCTCTGTGCTGATGACACTGTGCTCTTGGAGATTCTGAAGAGAAGTTTGCAGAGATGGTGGATGATTTTGGTAGGGTGTGCAAAAGAAGGAAAAAATAAAGGTGAATACAGGAAAGAGTAAGGTTATGGGATAACCAAAAATGATTAGGTGATGAAAGATTGAATTCAGATTGGAGGGAGAGTGTATGGAGGAGAGTGAACGTATTCAGATATTTGGGAGTGGGACGTGTTCAGCGGATGGGTCTATGAGATGAGGTGAATTCATAGATTGATGAGGAAAAAGAGTGAGTGGTGCACTTAGGTGTCTGTGGAGACAAGAACTTTGTCCTTGGAGGCAAAGAGGGGAATGTATGAGAGTATAGTTTTTACCAACGCTCCTTATATGTGTAGTGAAGAGTGGGTGATGAATGTTGCAGCGAGGAGAAGGCTGGAGGCAGTTATGAGATGTCATGTCTGAGGGCAATGTGTGGTGTGATATAATGCAGAGAATTCGTAGTTTGGAAGTTAGGAGGAGGTGCGGGGATTACCAAAACCTGTTGTCCAGTGGGCTGAGGAGGGTTGTTGAGGTGGTGCGGACATGTAGAGAGAATGGAGCGAAACAGAATGACTCAAGAGTGTATCAGTCTGTATTGAAGGAAGGCGGGGTAAGGGTCGCCTAGGAAGGGTTTGGAGGGAGGGGGTTTGTTTTTTTTATTTTT
>NC_069400.1:46885492-46938370 GCF_026875155.1 Cherax quadricarinatus
TTGAAAGTGAACATAGAAAAGAGTAAGGTGATGAGGGTAATCAAATGATTTAGATAAAGAAAAATGGATATCAATTTGGGAAGAGGAGTATGGAACGAAGTGAATGTTTTCAGATACTTGGGAGTTGACGTGTCAGCTGGATGGATTTCTGAATGATGAGTTAATCACAGAATTGATGAGGAAAAAAGGTGAGTGGTGCATTGACGGTATATGTCGAGTCAAAAATCGGTTATCTAAGGAGGCAGAGAAGGAAGGTATGAAAGTACAGTAGTTCCCAACACTCTTATATGGGTGTGAAGCTTTGGGTTGTAAATGCTGCAGCGAGGGGTGGTTGGAGGCAGTGGGAGGTGTCCTGTCAAGGGCAATGTGTGGTGTAAATATTATGCAGAAAATTCAGAGTGCGGAAATTAGGAGAAGGTGTGGAGTTAACAAAAGTTTTCGTCAGAGGGCTGAAGAGGGTTTGTTGAGGTGGTTTGGTCATTTAGAGAGAATGGATCAAAGAAGAATGACATGGAGAGCGTATAAATCTGTAGGGGAAGGAATGCAGGGTTCGGATCGTCCTTGGAAAGGTTGGAGGGAGGGGGTAAAGGAGGTTTTGTGGGAGAGGAGCTTAGAATTCCACCAAGCGTGCATGAGCATGTTAGATACGAGTGAATGGAGACGAATGGTATTTGGGACCTGATGGGCTGTTGGAGTGTGAACAGGGTAACATTTAGTGAAGGGATTCAGGGAAACTGGTTATTTTATATAGCCGGACTTGAGTCCTGGAAATGGGAAGTACAATGCCTGCATTTTAATGGAGGGGTTTAGGATATTGGCAGTTTGGAGGGATATGTTGTGTATCTTTATACGTATATGCTTCTAAACAGTTGTAATTCCCCCCCCCCCCCGTCAGCACCTCGCAACAACAGTGTTTATGTGTGTGTGAGGTGAAAGTGTTGAATGATGATGAATTATTTTCTTTTGGGGGATTTTCTGCTTTTTGGGTCACCGTGCCTCGTGGGAGACGGACGACTTGTTGATAAATTTATATATTTATATATTTAATATATATATATATATATATATATATATATATATATTATATATATATATATAGAGGGGTCACTCTGGTGTTAAATTGTGGGGACCCATTAGCCTCGGAGAAGTAGATAAAAGCCTTCAAGAAGAATATTTGATTTCTCTCAAGCTGTTTGAATATTCCACTTCCCCTACCTCCCATCTTTTCATTCTTTTGTACCAATAGGTATATTTATGCATAATATGCGTACAGAAGATATAAAAGAAACATTGCTGATACAAAGATGACACATACAGTACATGAGGTGTGAGAGATACATGTCTAGTACATACTGTTATGTGTTTGTCACTGATATAATGCGAAAATCTTATCCAGCTCTCGAGTGGGCGTGTGGCCAAAAAAACAGCCAGGCAATTACTCTATGAGCAGCCGCACTGAGTCGCTGGAACAGAAAACTGACCTCCCTGGGATCCCTAGTTACCCTGATGAGTCTTTTGCAGAGCTCCTTAAGGAACCTAGATGCACTCCTTCCCCATGAGCAAAGGGTCTCTGAGCCTATGGGAGCAATCATATAATGATGGGCAAGTTCTCCATATTATCTAGACTTTTGGGACTCCCCTGAAGCTGGCTGCTGCCCCTCCTTCCTCCCTGGTGTATTGGAGATAGGTATCAGCCAAGGTTCATGTGCATGTATAGTCCCACACCACCTGTTTACTGTCTGTCCAGGCTTGAAGGGTGATACCATCTGGACGCTTCTGGCTCCCATCAGATCTGCATAGTTGGGGTGGCTCCCTTACTTCTGGGCATCCGGCTGTTGTGAGGCTCCTCTTGATAATATTATTAACCTCCTCATGTCTTGCAATCTTTCCCTCGGATTTACGGCACACAAGACCGTGGTACCCGAATCGGTCTGGTGCTTAACTGCCACAAATACACCTGTGTTTGGTGAGAATAGGGACGGCAAGTCGAAGAGTAACACTAATGCTGATGGTCTGTGAGTCGAGACATGTACCAAAGCTGGAGTTTGGAACAGCCAACAGAAAATCCCCCGCATGAGGAGCTGTCACTGCCAGGAGGCGTGACACACTCTGGAGCATTGTTGAGGCTTTGTTCTCCACTATAGGGCCATCCCAGTGCGACTGTTTGTAGTTGTTGGGGGGAGCAGGTCTGGTTTCAGAGCCTCATAGATTATCCCAGATCATGGCTCCATCAATAAACTTTGGTCATGGGAATCCAATTCTTGTACCTAGATGTTCAGGAAAATCGCTGCTACAGCCCTATGGATGCAGTACATGTGGACAAGAAAAAGCAGTAGCGCAATCTGTGATGTGACTTGCGGACACCATTGCCTCTAGTCTGATGGAAGTGTAGCTTGTACACTTGCCGTCTTCTAGAGTAAGGTTAAGTACTTTCGGTAAAATCTGTCTCAGGATACTGTCATATTTGTGCCTTATATGTATCATATGAAAGTGCCCATCTTAGGAAATATGTCATCCTGGGCAAACTCAAGGACTTTGTGAGAAAGTACAAGGCATCGTGGGTGTCCAGATTGCCTATTCATTGTTCCATTCTCCTCAACTCTTCCAATTTCTTCCTGAGAACTGTGTCAATGGCATCGCTTCCCTGAGGTGCTCCAAGCAAGATGCTATTTGCGAGGGCAATGACTGATGCTCCTGGTAGTTTTGATCTCACTGCATTTATCACTGACTCAGATGATTTCACATTTGGAAGGAATCAGGATGAGATCTATTTCACAATATCATCACCTGTAAGATCATCTAGGAGGGACTCCTTTGTACCTGCTAGTGTTTACCTGGAGTTTACCTGGAGAGAGTTTCGGGGGTCAACGCCCCCGCGGGCCCGGTCTGTGACCAGGCCTCATGGTGGATCAGCGCCTGATCAACCAGGCTGTTGCTGCTGGCTGCACGCAAACCAACGTACGAGCCACAGCCCGGCTGATCAGGAACTGACTTTTCGGTGCTTGTCCAGTGCCAGCTTGAAGGACTGCCAGGGCGTCTGTGGTTAAATCCCCCGTATGTGTGCTGGGAGGCAGTTGAACAGTCTCGGGCCTGACACTTATTGTATGGTCTCTTAACCGTGCTAGGACACCCTGCTTTTCTTGGGGGATGGTGCATCGTCTGCAAGTCTTTTGCTTTCGTAGTGATGATTTTCGTGTGCAAGTTCGGTACTTGTCCCTTAGGGATTTTCCAGGGTGGTATATAAATCATGTATCTCTCCCTCTGCGTTCCAGGGAATACAGGTTTAGGAAACCTCTGCGCTCCAGTAATTGAGTGATTTATCTCCGTTATTTTTTTTGCGCGCCGTTGAAAGTTCTCTGTACAATATCCTATATTAGGTCGCGAACCATTTTCCACCGCTTGAAAGGTGCTTTTTTTACTGTTAGAGTGCAGCCAATATTCAGACCTAGATAGAACAAGTGACCTGAGAGTGTCATCATGGGCTTGGCCTCCCTAGTTTTGAAGGTTCTCATAATCCGTCCTGTCATTTTTTCTGCAGATGCTCGATTTGATACAATGTTATGGTCCTTTGAGGTGAGATCCTCCCGACATAATCACTCCCAGGTCTTTGACGTAGGTGTTTCGCTCTATTTAGTGGCAGAAATTTGTTTTGTAATCTGATGAAGATTTAAATTCTCATGTTTACCTATCTGAGTAATTGAAATTTCTCATCGTTGAAATTCATATTTGTTTCAGCAGCCACTGAAGATTTGGTTGTTGTCGCCTGGAGCCTTGCCGTTGTCTGCAATGGAAGGACACTGTCATGCAGATTCGGGTGTCATCTGCAAAGGAAGGACACGGTGCTGTGAGCTGACATCCTTGTCTATGTCGGATATGAGGATGAGGAACATAGATTGGAGCTAGTACTGTGCCTTGTGGAACAAGCCTTTTCACGTAGCTGCCTCGGACTTTTACTCTGTTGACGATACTCTCTGTGTTCTTTAGTGAGGAAATTATATGATCCATCGACGACTTTTCCTGTTATTCCTTTAGCGTGCATTTAGTGCGCTATTACGCCATGGTCACCTTGTCGAAGCTTTTGCAAAGTCTGTATCTATTACATCTGCCTTCTTTTTGTCTTCTAGTGCATTTAGGACCTTGTCGTAGTGATCAGTAGTTGAGACAGTCAGGAGCGACTGTTCTAATAACATGTTGCCCTGGGTTATGTAACTGTGGGTTTCTTGATTGGGTGGTGATCTTGCTTCTTAGACCTTTCAAAGATTTTTAGATATGGATGTTAGTGCTATTGGTCTGTAGTTCTTTGCTGTTGCTTTACTGCCCCCTTGTGGAGTGGGGATATGGGGGGTCGTTGTTTTTAGTAACTTGAGGGACATCCCCCGTGTCCATGCTCCCTCTCCATAGGATGAAAAGGCTCGTGATAGGGGCTTCTTGCAGGTTCTTGATGACTCACAGAGTTGTCATGAGTCTGGCCCTGGGGCAGGAGTGCATGGCATGTCATTTTATCGCCTATTCAAAGTCATTGGCGTCATGGAAACATCTGGATAGGCTTGTGTTAATCAACATTTTGTGGTTCTCTCATAAAAAATTCATTTTGATCTTCGATTCTCAGTCTGGTTAGCGGCTTGCTAAAATCGAGTCATATTGGGACTTGTGTAGCTCACTCATTTCCTTGCTGTCATCTGTGTAGGACCATCTTGTTCAGTTAGGGCCAATTACTGGACGTTGTTCTCGATTTTGATTTGGCATAGGAGAAGAAATACTTTGGGTTTCTTTCGATTTCATTTATGGCTTTTAGTTCTTCCCGCGATTACTGGACTCCTAAGGCATCTTTTAGTTAAGTTCGATGCTTGCAATTTCTCTGACAGTGTCTCCCCTGCGCATTTCAGGTATATTGACTCTTTTAGCGCTCTGTTATTCTTTTTCGTCGCTGTAAAGGGAGCGCCTGTCTCTTTTCATTTTTACATCTACTACTCCTTTTTCTTAGAGAATAAGGCCTTGTGCATGCATCGGAGTGCCACGAGTTAATCTGTTCTAGGCCATAGTTGGGTCTGTGGTGCTTAGTATATCTTCCCAGCTTATTATCGGTTAGGACTGGTTTACTTGGTCCCACTTATGTTTTTGTTATTGAAGTTGAATTTGGTGAATGCTCCCTCGTGACTGGTCTCATTTTGTCGGTCTGGGGGCTCCACGCTTACATGTCTGAACCTCAATTATGTTGTCATCTGAGTATATTTGTTTTTGTTATGGTGTCATTTCTTATCAGATTTTCATCATTGTTAGTGAGATGAGGTCTAGGTGTATCTCCAGGTCTAGTAGGCTTATTATTTGCTGGGTTTAAATTGAATTTTGTGCAGAGATTTAAAAGTCGTGGAGTGTGAGTTTTCATCAGAGTCATGCCTCCTGGTGTTATTACTGCAACAATAATTATTTGCTATATTCCCTCCATTTAGGGCCATAAGTTGAAATCCCCCAGGAGCATGATGTTGGGTGCAGGAGCTGGAAGATTTCCAGACAGTGGTCAATTTTACAGCTGTTCCTGGAATTAGCTGGGATGTTGCATCCGGAGGCTTGTAGACTACCCACACTGGACTAGGTTCTTGGTTCTCGACCTTTCTGCTAAAACTTCACTACGGTCATTTGAGGCATTAATGCAGTTCTGTGCAAACAAGTGATCTGCCAATGTTATACAGGTCAACCCCCCCCCCTTTTGCCTGTTCACTCTGTCACATCTGTATAGGTTGTAACCTGGGATCCATATTTCGTTGTCCAAGTGATCCTTTATGTGGGTTCTCAGTGAAAGCGCGGAAACATTGCCTTTGCCTCTGCAAGCAGTCACGGATGAAAGGTATTTTGTTGTTGTTGTGGCTTTAGACCCTGTATATTTGCAAAAGAAGAATGTTATCGGACTGGTTGGTATTGTTGGTACTGGGGGGATTTTTTTTCCGGATTAGTATCTGTATCTGTTGGTTTGGAGTGGAGGCCATCGGGACTGTGGTTACTCCAGGAATGGACTGGATTTGGTGTACGATTTCTGCATTTCCTGCAGTTTTTTCCTTCCTGGCACTAAAAAACCTCTCCCTCTTGAGTGGCTGTGGCTACCCAGGTTTTCCATGGCTGGATGTTTTGTATCTTTTGTCCCCTTAGTTTGTTTGCCTGGCAATTTAAGTTATAGCAACAGTCTTCCTGTACTGAAGAGGTACCACAGTTCAGGTGAAAAAGCTTACAGGAAGGGAGTTTGCATTTTTCCTGTTGTCATCTCGGGGCATGGATTTTCTAGGGTGGTCATAGTTGCCATGTCCCATCTGTTTTTCCAGATTTCCCATCCAGCAGATACCAAGTGCATTAGTATGTGACAGGCTTCCGGTTTCCGCTTGCCTTGGGTTTCTGTGTCTGTTATTCCCTGTTGGTTGCATGTTTCCTGTCTTACTACTATCCTCCCTAGCACAAACAATGGGGGGGTGAAGACTCCAACCAGTTGTTTTTGGTAATTTATCCTCCACTATTGCTATTGTAGTCCTCTTGTTTGCTATTTTCCCTGCGGTAGTTCTAGTTGCAATATTGGTTTTATCTTATCTTTGATACACTAGTTTCCTCTACTATGGCTCCGTCCACTATGAGGTCATTTTTATGTATTCTTCCTGCGTATAATTCCGACTACTGGACAAAAATTCCAGCTCACCATTACTGTCTCCCAGGACAGTAAATCTCCAGCTTCACCATTTCTGTCTCCCAGGGACAGCACCTCCAGCTTCACCATTATGTTCTCCCAGGACAGCACTATCGGCCCCACATTACTGACTACCAGACATCACCTCCAGCCTTACAGTTTTGTGACTACATGGCCAAGTTCAGGGCTGTACCATTCAGCCCAGACTTTTATGTTCCATCTGTGTAGAAAGCTTCCAGGTTTTCTATGAAAGCAGCTTTGATGTTGTCCTCTTTTAATACCCTTGTGATTTAGTCCACAGATGTTCCTCTTTTGGGCATACCCAAAAACATTCACTGTTTTTAATATGCTGTAGCTATTCTGGGATATTCTGACACAAGGACGTGACACCAATTTCACAAATGACAATTTATCCATGGAAGCCCGTTTGTTTGACTGACCACCAGACTACACACAGCTTCACTAATTGATTTTGATGGTTGATTTACTGCAAGTCTACTAGCAACTCTTGAATATTATATTAATAACTTAAATGAAGCTTAGCTTTTTGTATTTCTGTTTCTTAACTCTTTTTGTATATTGGAAGCTTACCGTCACGTTCCTGAATTTTTAATGTTTGTGTTGATAAGGCGCTACAAACCATTCCGTTTACAGTCTGCTTTATTATCAACAAAAACTGTTGAACCAGTCCCGGGTTCGGGACCAGTCAAAGGGTTCGGAACAGTCAAGGGTCGACCAGTCAAGGGTTCGGACAGGGGTCGATCTGCTCTGTTCAGTGGGTCACTTATTTAAAACATACTGTCGGTGATTTGAGCTAACACATGAAGGATTTACTGGAAATTATCTACCCGAGTAATATGTGATTTGACTGTACAAAAGTAATAACTTGGTGTTGAAGAGCGGTGATTTCTGGCAGCTCCTACATGACGAACGTCGACCTCCTTGTTTATCAATCGCTGTATCTGGCTTTCTCTATTTTTTTTTTTTTTTTTTTTTTTTTTTTTTTTTTTTTTTTTTTTTTTTTTTTTCCGTCTCCCACACAATAATTAGCTATATTTATCATATAGTTGACTGGTTCATACAGGAACCAGAATGTTTAGCTAATTGCGTCAGTCTGACTATGATTTCCTAACTGCTATACAGAAGGAGAAGGTGCAAGAGGGATCCCCTAGCTGGACACCTTCTTAATGATGTGGTTTCATGCTCTCAACCAGATGAGCTTTGTTTTCTTGCTATATCCAGCTGAAACACAAGGGAAGAGGCCAAGAAAATGTTATTGTACTGCTGCTAATACCATGTCTCTTTTCAGGAGATTAAATGCATTTTTTAAGTCTAATTTTACCACCGCATTGTCCTCAGGCAGGTTGCTGATATACGCCCTTGTTGCATGAACCACTGCTTCACTTCCTTGAGAGACCCCAAAGCCAAGCTGGTTTAGTTAATGCATCATGGCTGCCTCTGCACGAATGCTTTGGAGGCAGCGAAAATTGTTGCCTATTGCAATTGGCCTAATTCCTCCATCCTTCTTTTTAAGTGCACAAAGTGATGCACCAAAAAAGAAAGATTTAGTTTTGTCAGGAATCAGCAGTGTCTCTGCAATCTCCCCAATAACTGGATTAACCATTTCCTTTATATGCTGTGGCCATATTCCAGTGTAATTCTCAGCAGAGCCAGATGGCAATGACATTATTGCTTTGTAAATGTCCGAGTCCTTCACAATCAATGGTTTCACGGTGTGGACAGAGGTGTTGTAACTGTTGGTGTCCCTAGTTTCCCTGCCAGGGTGCTTTCCTCTAAGTGCGTCTGCCATGTCAGCATCCCTGGGGACAACTGTATTTCACTGCTAATAATTCTGATTGTCCCCACTGTGTTGCCCTCTTCAGTTTTCTTGCTCACCTAGACTCTGATTTTTTTGCTGTCAGTGGAGTGAGTGGGAGTTCTGCCTCTCCCTTTTTTGTATTGATGAAGAAGGCGAATAAGGTTATCAGCCCTAGGAAAGTCTCTTAAGGATTTAATGATCAATGAGGCTAGCCTCTTTCCCCTTCTTTCCGGCAGAGTTAAGCAGACATTGCCAAAAAGTAGCAAGTTGTGCCATGCCTTGATGGTTGGTGGAGCATTTAGGATAGTGGAACCATCATTTACTTTTTTAAGAGGTCTGTAAGTTTCCCAGCTGCGTGTTGGTGGGCTTCTTTGGGAATATGTGTGAGTGTCCTGGTATCTGTTGTTTTAATTGCTTCTAAGATATCTGATGAGATGAGATCTATTGAAGTGGGTTCAGGTGCCTGAGGTGGCGGTGGATCATTACTTTCCACAGGAGGACATCCTGAACCAGGGCAACTACTGTGTTTGCAGAGGAAACCATTAGAGTTGAGACAACGAAGCTGTAAGCACGACAGGCACTTGCCTCTCCTAGTTTTGCCAGCCATGCCATTTCCCTGGTTGTTTGCTTCCTCCTTGGTTGGCATCCATCTGGCTAGACTAGACTGTATGAGTGGAGTATGACATGCTGGGTGGGTATGGTGCATGGAAGGTACTGAACTTGACCATGGTGGCCTTGTGGAGTTTTTGGGGCTGGTGACGGGCTGAGAGAGGAAGGGGAAAACTGCCATTGGGAACTGGGTGGGGGAGGCTCAGGTAGTTGGGTGGGGGAGGCACAGGTTGTTGGGTGTGAATATCCAGGAGAGGGGTGAGGGTAGTACAATACACATGGACTTGCACACTATATATTGTTCACACTGTCTTACAATACACAACATTATTTGTTTCCCATGTACGTCATGAACGATGTGGGTATGGGCACTGCTGAGCCCATGTGCTCCCCTCACCACCTACACTCCGCACCTCTTCCCCCCACCCCTGTGGCTTTGGGGAGGGGGTACTGACTGGTCACTCCCTAGTTAACATTAATCCCACATTGTTTTTTCCATAACATATGCCTCTAATTATTCCATGCATCGACATGTAACCATTTCTAAGTTAACTGGAAGCATGACGCATGGTGCTGGAGGTGGATGTTTTTTTTTATGAAAGCTTTTCGAGGTTTGTATATACAATAAACTCGGCCGGTACTCACACACAGTGTAGGCCTTATTCTCCCCCACCCCCAATATCCATCTTCCTCACTACCACCACTCACCAACTTTCACAAACTGCACAACACTTTCACTGTTTACATTGAAACGGTGCACTGAAATGTCTTCTCGTTGCACTGGAATCTTCCCAAATTTTATTAATTATAAACGAATCCAATTTATATAAAACAAAAGAAATATTCAGATTATTTTCAAAACTGCTTTTTATGAAACATGATTCAATTATAATACTGTCAACCATGGATTTGCTTGATGAAACTTTCTCAGACTTTTGAAAATCAATTGGATGGTTGAAATCTCTCACATGAATAAATAGAGCATTAGAATCTTGTCCAGTTCTAATGGTATATTTATTTTGTTTTAATCTTAATTCAAGACTTTTACAAGTTTGATCTTAATACACTTTATCGCATAGTTTACAAGGACTCTTATAGACACATCTGTCGATGACAAGCAGCAACAAGGCTGCTCCTATATCTTGCCGTCCCCTGGGCCTATCCGAACTCCAGTGATGGCCAAATTGCAAGTACTGGAGACCTGGAGTTTACCTGGAGAGAGTTCCGCGGGTCAACGCCCCCGCGGCCCGGTCTGTGACCAGGCCTCCTGGTGGATAAGAGCCTGATCAACCAGGCTGTTACGGCGGCTGCACGCAAACCAACGTACGAGCCACAGCCCGGCTGGTCAGGAACCGACTTTAGGTGCTTGTCCAGTGCCAGCTTGAAGACTGCCAGGGGTCTGTTGGTAATTCCCCTTATGTATGCTGGGAGGCAGTTGAACAGTTCTGGCCCTGACACTTTGTATGGTCTCATAACGTCTAGTGACACCCCTGCTTTCATTGAGGGGATGTTGCATTTCGTCTTGCCCAAGTCTTTTGCCTTTCGTAGTGAGTGATTTTCGTTTGCAAGTTCGGTACTAGTCCCTCTAGGATTTTCCAGGAGTATCATAATATGTATCTCTCCCGCCTGCATACAGGGAACACAGGTGTAGGAAACCTCAAGCGCTCCCAGTAATTGAGGTGTTTTATCTCGTTTGCGCGCCGTGAAGGTTCTCTGTACATTTTCTAGGTCAGCAATTTCTCTGCCTTGAAAGGTGCTGTTAGTGTGCAGCCAATTTTCAGCATAGATTGATACAACATGCAAGGAACCATGCAAGGAAACTATACTGACATGAAAATGACGGTGACGACAAGAAATGGACTATATATGATAAAAGAGGGGACTGGCCTTCAAGTACAGACCTGCTGCCAGACGTGAACCAGACACTTGAGGAGTTTTCCACTACGAATGAAATATAACTGACCTCCATATCAACTGCACCGATATTCAACGGGAAGGGACAAACATGGCCAGAAAACCTGATCAACAAAACTCAAGGAAATTGACAGGTCTGTAGGACTTTTTTTCCTCAGTGCCAACGAGGGAAGAAATTGAGCATTTAAACATGGCTGACTGGCATCCAAACACCAGCTACTGCCAGGAGTACACTAGTCGAAGTGAAATTCTCATCTTTTAATGACGTTCATCTTGTACTGACAGTAGCATCATATCACCTGTACCACCATCATATCACCTGTACCACCATCATATCATCTGTACCAGTGCTAACGAGAGGGAAATACAGGAGAATCGATCAAATCAAATTACAAAACTCCAAGGTTACAGGAGGGTTATCTCAGTGACAGTCGTGGGAAGAAGTGAATAGTTTAAACAGCAAGGTTAATGTTTTAGTAGCTGACCTATATTCAGCTGACCAGTGTACAGTGAGAGAATCATTGGAGAAAACGTCAAATATATCTTAAACTCAAGGAGAGTCAGGTTGTAGGTGGCGTTGACTTCTCAGTGTTTTAAAAATGGCTGAGTCAGCAGACTAGGTCTGGCAGGTCAACAACATGGACACAACCCCGATAAATGGATTGAGGGGTTTGGAAGGATAAAAACCATTGATTAAACTTTCTGGAGCTACAGAATGGAAAGGAGTTAGAAGTTAATAGGTGAAACCGGACTGTGAGTGGGCGGAAGGGGAGTGTGTAATAAGGGGTTAACTGAAAGGGGTGTGTGAAGTTAAGGGAAAAGTGAGCAGTGAAGAGGTTTTGAAGAAGAAAAATTTGCTAGTAATTCAGTGGTGACTGCTAAAGCAGATACTAGGGTGTATTGGTGACTGAAAAAGAGGAAATAAATAATATTGTATTAAGTAATGTGCGAAGAGTGAAAATGCAGGCATTAGGGGTATTACAGGTGCCATAATTATAGTTATCTTTTTCTTCAATTCCATGAAGAAAGAAAATCAGTCATGGGGGCCGGAAAGGTGAATGGAGTAATAGCGCCCGGGACAGTAAAAGGCCAACAGTTTCCATCCTACCAGAAAAGTAAATGTCACTTCGCCACAAGGTATGGCAAACACCGCATACCCAAAACAAAAACAGTGGCACACAGCTCTTTATTGTAGCACTTTAAGTGGTGATATCCAAATTAATCCAGGACCTCAAACTATGGTGCAGAGGGCAAACAGACAGATAAATGACGGTGATAATGGGCGGTGTAGTAGCTAGGATGAGGGGGGGGGTTAACCTTAACTCCATATTGTAATGCATACATCGGTCAATGTGAGACAATACAGCCATTATTATCTCAAACACTACCAAACAGGTGCATACACTGTACTGAAGTACGCATGAAAAACAGAAAAGGCACCTTAAGTAAAATGTGTAAGGGGTGGGTGCATGATGGATGTATGTACAATTATAGCAACGGTGCCAGAATTCACTTTGTGTGTAACAATTGCACTTTGGCAAAGTTACCCTTTAGCAATGATGACATTGATTTACCTAATTTTAATGCAAATAACCCATTGCCATATATTCATGATTATAATTGCTTTATGAAAACAGGCCTTCACCTTACTCATGTCAACACAAGATCACTTCTTCCTAAATTGGCAGAGATGAGGATTCTAGCTAACAAAAATAGGGCGGCAGTTATAAATATCTCTGAATCCTGGTTTGATGATACGGTGACTGACGACGAGGTCAAAATAGGTTACAATATAAAACGCTTAGATAGGAACAGAAAGGGTGGTGGAGTATGTGCCTACATTAGAAATGACTTAGCTTACAACCCAAGACCTGATTTAAATAACAATAAACTGGAGATTCTATGGTTTGAAGTGTTGCTTCCCAAGACCAAACCCATCTTAGTAGGAACTAGCTACCGCCCTCCCACCCAGGACCAGTTTTTAGTAGACTTTTCCAGAGTCTTGTCCGGACTTGAAAACAATTGCGAGACAATAATACTGGGAGACTTCAATATCTGTTTTCAGCGGCAAAATAACGGGCTATTCAAAAGGTAAAAGCAAATTCTAGGTTAAAATAGTTACACTCAACTAATTAATACACCAACCCGGATCACACAGTTCTCAGCCACCCTAATTGACCACATACTTTGTAACCGCTCTGAGAACATTAGTCAGTCAGGCGTCATTACCACAGGCCTTAATGATAGTTTCATCATTTAGTGCACTAGGAAAATCACTAGGGATAGGATAGGCCTACACAGGAAAATAAAAATGAAGTCAACTAGAAACTACAGTAAGGAAACACTGGTAAATAGGCTACACAATTGTGACTGGACAGAGATAACAAGTTGCACGGACGTAAACGATGCTTGGGAAAAATTCAAAACAGTGTTCACTACCATCCTTGATAATATTGCACCAGTTAAAGAGGTTAGGATTAAACGAAGAACTGAACCCCTGATGACTACTGAGATATTAGATAATATGAAATTCAGAGACCAGCTGCTAAAAAGATTTAAAGCAAACAGACAGGATATTGCAGCACTAAATGAATTCCAAAGGGTGAGGAACAGAGTACAGAGACTTATAAATGGAGCAAAGGCAAAGCACTGTTGCTCAAAAATTGAAGAGTATAAGCATAACCCCAGAAAGCTCTGGCAACAACTAAAACAGTTGGGATATAGCCATAAGCCAGTAGACAGGTCTAACATAGTACTCACTATCGATAACGAGGTATGCCACGAAACAACTAAAGTAGCAAATTGTTTTAATTCATTCTACACATCTGTTGCATCAACACTAGTAAGTAAACTACCAGCTGCATCAAATACCTTTAACACAGACTCTGATATGTTTCAAACATACTATACCAATAAAGGGGTAACCCCAAACAGTTGTCAACTAGTAAGTGTATCTCATGACTTTATTCAAAAAGAACTAAGCAGGTTAAACCCAATTAAGAGCACTGGCCTTGATAACATCCCGTCTAAGTTCCTAAAAGATGGTTCTTCTGAACTGTCAATCCCTATTGCTCACATAATAAATCTATCAATCACCACTAGTACCGTACCGGATGGGTTCAAGGCCAGAGTTACTCCTATCTTCAAGAAAAATAGTAGGTCTGATGTAAGCAACTATAGGCCTGTTAGTATACTCAGTATAATATCCAAAATTCTAGAGAGGGCGGTGTACTCTCAAGTAGTTAAGTATCTTAATGACAACAACATTCTCCATAGCTATCAATCGGGCTTTAGAAGATCTTACTCAACTGACACCTCCCTAATTAATCTGATGGATTACCTGAGAACTGAAATGTCAAAGGGAAACCTCATAGGTATGGTAACCTTAGACCTGCAAAAAGACCTTCGATACTGTCAACCACAATATATTATGTAAAAAACTCCAAGCTATCGGTATAGGTCCTGTAGACTGGTTTAAGTCCTACCTTAGCACCAGGAGACAAATTGTCAAAATCAACAAAACGGAATCAGAACCCCTGCCGGTAGCATGTGGAGTTCCCCAAGGTAGTATTCTGGGTCCCTTATTATTCTTATGTTATGTCAATGACATGCCTATCAGTGTCAAGTGCAAACTCCTACTGTATGCAGATGACAGTGCCCTGTTAGTGTCAGGTAAAGACCCACAAGATATAGCTAATGTTTTAACACTGGAACTGGAGTCCTGCAGCAAATGGTTAGTAGACAACAAACTATCATTACACCTCGGGAAAACTGAAGCCATTCTCTTTGGCACGAAACATAAACTGAGAAGGGTAAATAATGTCCAGTGTAATGGGGAGCCCATCACTTTGGTTTCATCAGCAAAATATCTGGGAATCCCCTCTGACCCATGCATGTCAGGAGAATTGATAGGGAACAGTGTAGTAAAGAAAGCGAATGCCAGACTGAAGTTCCTATATAGACAAGCACAGTGTCTACCTACTGAGGCTAGCAGGACCCTATGTCTAGCCCTTATACAATGCCATATGGATTACGCTTGCTCTTCATGGTACTCTGCCTTGACAAAAAAACTGAAAGATAGACTGCAAACCGCCCAGAACAAAATCGTAAGATTCATCCTGGGGCTGGGACCAAGAGAGCATGTAGACCAGAATGAATTACAGCAGCTGGATATGCTGAATGTTGAAGACAGAGTAAAACAACTTAAGCTAAATTATGTTTATAAAATTGCTGACAGTGTCCAGAATATCTTGCTGTCAATTTTGTCAAGGTGGGGAACCAAAGCAATCATAGTACTAGGGGGAGAGAGCACAACTTTGTAGTACCCACAGTCACTGGCCAGGCTTCAAACACCTTTTATTGTACAGCAATAAAGCAATGGAACAGACTACCCACACATGTCAAAGCCAGTCATAGCATGAACCAGTTCAAGAAGAGTGCCAAAAGGTGTCTGATGAATGTAGCTACAGAAATGGAGGGGAATGATTTTCTATTTTTTAGCTAACATACGTGTAAATTTTACCTTATTCCTAGTAATGACCATCGTATTGTAGAAAGTCTTTTTAGTATGATAATAAGATGTTATCTTCATTATAGAATAATAAGAAAATATTATAACCTTTATATTATAGTAATAAGGTAAAAGGACCCCAATGGAAATAAGTCACTCTGTCTGACTTTTTTGGGTTATCCCAGGTTCTCTACTCATATGCTGCTATGTATGATAATTCTATGTAACTGTATTTGTGTATACCTGAATAAACTTACTTACTTAAACTTACTTATCAAAATTTTTTTTACTATATCAAGATTTTTAAATAAAACTTTGATATTAAAAGTCTTAAAAAGAGAAGGCATATCAACCAAGCTTTCATGGTAAGGGAGAACCAACATATTTTTAGTTGAATAAGGTTGGTTATCCCTTTTAGGATTGTAAAAAGTATTTCTAACTGTTTTAAAGGAATTATGAATTACGCTTCTTGGGTATTTTAGACCATTAGCTATTTCATAAATTTTGGATATTTCTTCATCTACGAACTCTGGACTACAAATACGTTAGCCTTAATAATTAGACCTAATAATTAAAATTAGCGTTAATAATTAGACTTAATAATTAAAATATTTAAGAACATAAGAATATAAGAATGAAGGAACACTGCAACAGGCCTACTGACGACCCATGCGAAGCAGGTCCATGTCTCCCCCAGGATTAACCCAATGACCCACCCAGTCTGGTCACCTCAACTCAGGGAAGTAGCACGGCACCAGACCCAGCAGCACAAGCTAGTCAGGTCCAACTCACACCCACCCACACCCACTCATGTATTTATCTAACCTATTTTTAAAACTACACGACGTTTTAGCCTCAATAACGGTACTCGGGAGTTTGTTCCACTCATCCACAACTCTATTACCAAACCAGTGCTTTCCTATATCCTTCCTGAATCTGAATTTTTCCAACTTGAAACCATTGCTGCTAGTCCTGTCTTGGCTGGAAATTTTCAGCACGCTATTTACATCCCCTTTATATTCCTGTTTTCCATTTATTCACCTCGATCATATCCCCCCTAATTCTACGCCTTTCAAGAGAGTGCAGATTCAGGGCCCTCAGTCTCTCCTCATAAGGAAGATTTCTGATACATGGGATCATCTTTGTCTTCCTCCTCTGTACGTTTTCCAGAGAATTTATATCCGTTCTGTAATACGGTGACCGAAAATGAGCAGCATAGTCTAAATGAGGCCTAACCAAAGATATACATAGTGGAAGAACAACCTGAGGACTTCTATTATTTATATACTTTTAGATTTGAAGCCAAGAATTCTGTTAGCTTTATTTGAACACTAATGCACTGTTGTCTTGGTTTTAGATTACTGCTAACCAGAACTCCTAAATCCTTTTTTGCAATCAGTAGTATTAAGATTTACATTATTTAGTTTATATGTCGTATGGTTATTTTCCTGTCCAACATTAAGAACTTTGCATTTGTCTATATTAAACTGCATCTGCCACTTCTCCAACCATTGCATCAGTCTATTCAAATCATCCTGGAGTGCTCAAGTGTCCTCATTAGAATGAATTGAACAGCCTATTTTGGTGTCATCAGCAAATTTGCTTATGTCGCTATTTATTCCCTCATCTATGTCGTTTATGTAAATTGTGAACAACAACGGGCCCAACACTGACCCCTGAGGAACACCGCTTGTGACATGCCCCCATTCTGATTTCTCCCCATTTATGCAAACTCTCTGCTGCCTATTTGTCAGCCATTCCTCTACCCAGGAAAAAATTTCTCCTCCTATTACGTGTGCCTTAAGTTTCCTCAGTATCCTCTTATGTTGAACTCTATCGAGAGCCTTACTGAAGTCCTTATACACAATATCATATTCATTACCATGATCTACCTCCTCAAACACCTTAGTGAAAATTTTTAGTAAATTCGTAAGACAGGAACGCCCCTTTGTAAAACCGTGTTGAGATTCATTAATCAATCTGTACCTATCAAGATGGCTACGAATTGCTTCGGCAATTATTGATGCCATAAATTTTCCCACTATGGAGGTAAGGCTTATTGGTCTATAGTTCGAAGCCAAGGACCTGTCACCTGCCTTGTAAATAGGTATTACATTTGTCATTTTCCACTTATCTGGCACTATGCCAGTTTGTAGTGATATGTTAAAAAGATTAGCAAAAGGTATGCTAAGTTCCTTTTTTTTTCATTCCTTTAACACCCTTGCAAACAGTTCATGAGGGCCTGGGGATTTGTTAGGTTTTAGTTTCTCTATTTGTCTGAGGACATGGCACTAGTTCTGCAATCGTGCGTAGTTTATTATCGTCCTGTTCTACATAATCTATTCTGAAATATCGCTAGTATTTTCCTGGGTGAAAACTGAGAGGAAGTAGGTATTGAGAATTTCACACATATCCCTATTGCTGTCAGTGATCTTACCAGTGTTAATCTTAAGTGGGCCAATCTTGTCCCTAATCTTACTTCTGTATACCTGAAAGAACCCTTTTGGGTTAGTCTTTGAATTCCTTTCGACCTTAGCCTCATAATCCCTTTTTTCTTTTTCTTTTCTTTCTTTATTTCTCTCTTTAATTGAATATATTGATTACTTAACGGCACATCTTTGATACACCTATATATGCCTCTCTTTTGACCAATGAGATGTTTTAATCTATTGTTCATTCATTTAGGATCATTTTTGTAAGATCTAATTTCCCTACTTGGAACAAAAGTTGTCTGGACAGCTAGAACTAAGCTCTGAAAAAGTCATATTGGCAACCAAGATCACCTACCTGACCCATAGTCAGTACAACCCAATTTAGCCCACCCAGGTAATTTTTCAGTCCCATGAAGTTGGCCAAGCGAAAATCTGGGACAGGGATTTGATTGCAGTTATCTGGGTAATTCCATGATACATTGCAACTAAGTGATTTGTGATCACTTTCCCAGAGCTAATCATTAACCTCAAGATTATTAATTAGTACTCTTTGTTGACAAGAACCAAGCCAAGCAGATTGTTTCCTCTAGTTCGTTCTGTCACAACCTGTTCTAAAAAGCAATCCTGAACCGTATCAAGAAAGTCACTAGACTCAAGATTTCCTGTCACATTGTTCCAATCAATTTGTCTAGATACCTTATGAATTTCGTCCCATAACAGCTTACTGCACTCCCTATCAAGGTTTGGGGGCCTATAAATCACAGCCAAAATGAATATGTCACGACCCTCGAGAAACTGTAGCCAAACAGATTCTGTGTTCGATGTTTCGAATCTTATATCATGTCTAGACAATTTAAATTTTGTCTGACATACATCGCCACTCCACCACCCTTCCTGTTGACCCTATCAGTGTGGAATAGTTTATAACCCTGTATGTTGCATTCAGAAGACATTTCTCTGTCTTTCATGTTGAACCAGGTCTCTGTTATACCAATAATATCTATATTACCTGCACTTGCAAGTAATCTTAGCTCGTCTATCTTATTTCTTCGACTCCTACTATTTGTATAGCCCTCTGCTATCTTTCTTTGTTTGTTGATCAATTGATTTGCCATTACTAGCTATTTTATTTTGAATGTTGTCTTTTAAACATATCCCTGAGGTATCCCGGTAATAACTGCTGTTTTTTTAACCCTAATACTGCAGCCTGATTGTTTCCCACAAACACCCATACCTCTATAATCTATCAGTTTAAATTCCTAGACAAGTCATCAATTACCCTCTCAATCGAATTGGCTAATGCAACCACTCCATCCCCAGAGAGATGAATCCCATCCCTTGCATACATATCACATTTGCCAAAGAATAGGTCCCAGTTATCAATGAATGGGATTGCAAGTTCCTTGCAGTACCTGTCTAGCCAACAATTTATACCAGTTGCCCTAGACATCCATTCATTGCCCACTCCCTTTCTAGGCAAGATGCTATGTATGACTGGGATCACTCTCTTAGACCTGACTACTTCTGTGGCTGACCTGTACTTATCCAGTAGATCCTGTCTCCTGCCCTTCTCAATGTCATTACCACCAGCACTAAGACAGATAATGGGCTTATTCCCATTACCTGCCATAATATTATCCAACCTGCTGACTATGTCACCAACCCCAACTCCAGGAAGGCACACCCTCTGTCTGACCTTTCTGTCTCTGTTACAAAAAGCACGGGCCACATATCTTACCTGAGAATCTCCTACTATTAAAATATTCTTACCTTGATTAGCAGGGGAATCAGTGGTACCTTCAACCTCACTAACCACTGAAGTACACTCGTCCTGGAGAACAGAAAATCGATTTCCTACCTTCACATCTTCTCTGTTGACCCTCCTTATCTTCCTTCTTCCCGAACTGTGAACCACTTGCTGCCTAAAGCGGCTGCCACTATCACTGCCAGCGACCCTTTCCTCCTTACCAGCTAAATCCTTCTCACACTCTCTCCCAAACTCATCTTGGCAAAGCTTCAGCCTCCTATTTTCCTCCTGAAGAAGTAGATCCTCCTGCTTCAACACTTTAACCTGAGATTCTAAAACACTACAACAAGCCATGGTGCTTGGTAACACACTAACTCCCAGAACTTAGTATGACCGCAGGTGACCACTGACCTCAGTGTAGGAAAGGCAATGAATTATTTACTTCGAACTCAACAGTAAAATTTAAAATTTAAAATTTACAGAAAAACCTACAAATAATTGTTCCTATGTACACTATTATTCTTCACATCAAATAGAGTTAAACTGTCTGTTTTGTCATCAATGTTTTTGAGAGCTTCACGTATTTGTAGTCAAGAGTTCATACATGAAGAAATATCCAAAATTTATGAAATAGCTTAATTATCTGAAATACCCAAGAAACGTAATTGATAAATCCTTTTAAAACTGCTAGAAATACTTTTTACAATCCAAAAAGGGACAGCCAACCTTATTTAACTAAAAATATGTTGGTTCTTCCTTACCACGAAAACTTGGTTGATATGCTTTCTCTTCTTAAGACTTTTAATATTAAAGTTGTGTTTAAAAATCTTGATATAGTTAAAAAAAATAAGATAAAAAATTCTCCCCAAAATGTAGAGGGACGTGTCTGTAAGATTCCTTGTAAAATTTGTGATTAAGTTTATTATGGTCAAACTGGTAAAAGTTTTGAACTAAGATTAAAACAATATATATTTAGCATTAGAACTGGACAAGATTCTAATGCTCTATTTATTCATGTGAGAGATTTTAACCATCCAATTGATTTTCAAAAGGCTGAGAAAGTTGTATCCATCAAGTCCATGGTTGACAGGAATATAATAGAATCATTTTTCATAAAAAGCAGTTTTGAAAAAATTATGAAAAATTCTTTTATTTTATATAAATTGAACTCATTTATAATTAATAAAATTTCGGTAGAATTTAATGATACATTAGACAATTAAAAAATCTTAAAACTTGGGTGGAATATCAGGTGCACATCACAGAGATGGGTGCTGTCACGCAACTGTGAGGTGCGGTCTTTGTTATGATGACGTGTTTGTGAGGTGTAGTCTTGCACCGTTGTATGCCTTCTTGTTGATTTTTTGTATTTTATAATTCTTTGATAATATGAGAAGTCATGAAAGCACTTGGAATATCGCAATTTTTTCATAGAGTTGCTTTGTATGTATGCATGTATGTATTGCAAATATTTGCAAATAATAATGATATTAGCGGAGGAAAGTTAATAATGATAAGAATCGCATTAAAATTAAAAATAACTTGGCTTGGATGATGATAATAATGGTATTAGCGGATAATAATGACAGGAATGGTATTACAATTAAGAATAGCCTAGTTATTATGAGAAAGGAAGCCTGGATAGGAAAATTCAAACATTCGCGCCCGTCAGTCTGGCGCGAATGTTGATATTTGATGTTAGGTCTGTCATCGGTATAACTATTGAGGCCTAACACGTCCAGGTACAGTGGTACAAGGTGCACAAGGTACACATAGATGGTTGCAACATGGTGAATACAACTAGTTTAGTGGTTTAATGAATCAGGTTGTTGATAATATTATAATGATGATAATAATAATATCAGCGGATGATAGGTGATAATGATAGGAATGGCATTAAAATTAAGAATTGCTTAGTTATGATGACAGTAATGATATTTGTGGATAATAATGATAAGAATGGCATTGAATAGGTTGTTAGTGATATTATAATGATAATAATGATATTAGCTGATGATAGTTGATAGTAATGATAGGAATGGCATTCAAATTAAGAATAGCCTAATTATTATGAGACAGGAAGCCTGAATAGGAAAAATTCACATAGGCATGTTAACTGACTCTGCGAGTATTTCCTGAATGTTCTGGAAGGTGCTGCCACACCGTTGACAAATAAGTTTTTTTTTCCTCTATTTTATTAGTAAGAAGGTTGTAAATGAAGGTATGTAATGATCCAATATTGTAACTTTTTACGCCACATTACCTGTTCTCAGCGGTTAGAAGCTTAGGGCTGGCATGCTATGTGCAAACTGTGAGGCCTACCGCCACCCTTCCCCATATGGGGTGTTGGGGGGGGGGGGCAGCCGGTGCGTGGGTTGGCATCTCCCTTGCCTTCCCCATACGGTCTGTTTCTGGCCAGTACCTCCACACTACCACTCTCTGAAAACTTACCCTATTTCTCCTGTTGCTGCCTTTGCAACATTGCACAGCTCCTGATGATGCACTGAGAAGTTTGAAAGTACTTGAGCTAAAGATTCCCCCCCCCTCGTGGCTTGTCTTGCATTGTTAAGATCGCCTGTCTGCGATTGTTTTGCATATTTAAATATATATTAGACTGGTAGACAACAACCACTCAGGGACACACAACCGTCCTGCCAAGTGAGTGTGAAACAGAAACTGTTTTACATGATATTAAGATTGCTGTTTTTTTTCTATCATAAACACGCTGGATAACAGGTATATCTTGCTACTTCTACTTACACTTATGTCACACTACAAAGGCATGCACATACATATAAATACTTACATACAGTTTTTTTCTTCTTTTCTTAATAGTTCTTGTTCTTCATTTCCTCTATTCTCCATGAGGAATTGGAAAAGAATCTTTCCTCCATATGATATGCGTGTCATATGAGGTGACTAAAACGCCGGGAGCAATGGGCTAGTAACCCCTTCTCCTGTAGAAAATACTAAAAAAGAGAAGAAAAGCTTTATGAAACTGGGATGCATGAATTTACGTGGTTGTAGTGATGATGGTAAGGAAGAGATGATTGCTAGTGTCATGAATGAAAAGAAGTTGGATATCCTGGCTCTAAGTGAAACAATGCTGTAGGCCGTAGGTAAGTTTCAGGGGAGAAATAAATGGGATTAAGTCAGGAGTATCTGAGAGAGTTAGAGCTAAGGAAGGGGTAGCAATAATGTTGAAGGATCAGTTATGGAGAGAGGAGAGGTAATATAAATGTATAAATTCAAGGATTATGTGCATTAAAATATGGGTCGGATGTGAAAAGTGGGTCATAAGTTTGTATGCACCTGGAGAAGAGAGGAGTGTAGAGGAGAAAGAGAGATTTTGGGAGATGTTAAGCGAGTGTGTAGGAACTTTTGAATCAAATGAGAGAGTAATTGTGGTAGGGGACCTAAATGCTAAAGTAGAAGAAACATTTAGAGAGGGTGTGATAGGTAAGTTTGGGGTGCCAGGTGTAAATGAAAATGGGAGCCCTTTGATTGAACTTTGTATAGAAAAAGGTTTAGTTACATATAACACATATTTTAAGCAAAAGAGGGTAAATAAGTATACAAGATATGATGTAGGTCAAAATGACAGTAGTTTTTTTTTGGGCTAGGTACTGGTAGATAAAAGACTGTTGAGTAGACTTCTTAATGAACATATTTATATATGGGCCACAGATATATCAGATGTCTTTTTAGTTGTAGCTACAGTGAGAGTAAAAGGTAGATGGGATACAAGGAAAATAGAAGCAACAAGTAAGAGAGACGTGAATATGTGTAAATTAAAGGAGGAGACAGGGTAAGATATGAACAACTATTGGAGAATGGATGGGCTAGTGAGAGTATAGACAATGCATTGGTTAGGTTGAAGAATGCAGTGTTAGAATCTTAAGCAGAAGTTTGTGGTTACAGGAAAGTGGGTGCAGGAGGGAAGAAGAATGATTGATGTAATGATGATGTAAGAGAATAGTAATGGAGAAAAAGTTAGCATATGAGACTTTTTACAATGTAGAATTTATGCAAGGAGGGTGTATATGGAGAGAAAAAGAGAGGTTAAGAGAATGGTGAAGCAATGTAAAAAGAGAGCAAATGAGAGTGGGTGAGATGTTATCAACAATTTAAAAAAAATAGGAAAAAAATTGGAATGAGATTAATAATTTAAAGAAGTCTAGCAAATGAATGGATCTGATATTTAAAAATAGGAGAGGAGAGTTATTAAATGGAGAGTTAGAGGTATCGAGAAGATGCTGGGAATGTTTTGCGGAATTGTTAAATGTTGATGAAGATAGGAAAGCTGTGATTTCGTGTATAGGGCAAGGAGGAATAACATCTTGTAGGAGTGAGGAAGAGCCAGTTGTGAGTGTGGGGGAAGTTCGTGAGGCAATGGTAGAATGAAAGGGGGTAAGGCAGCTGGGATTGATGGGATGAAGATAGAAATGTTAAAAGCAGGTGGGGATATAATTTTGGAGTGGTTGGTGCTTTCATTTAATAAATGTATGGAAGAGGGTAAGGTACCTAGGAATTGGCAGAGAGCATGCATAGTTCCTTTGTATGAAGGCAAAGGGGACAAAATAAACTGCATAAAATACTGGGGAATAAGTCTTTTGAATATACCTGGTAAATAGTATGGTAGAGTTATTATTAAAAGAATTAACAGTAAGACAGAGAGTACAACAGCAGATGAACAAGGAGGCTTTAGGAAATGTAGGGGGTGTGTAGACCAAGAGTTTACAGTGAAACATATAGGTGAACAGTATTTAGATAAGGGTAAAGAGGTTTTTCTGGCATTTATGGATTTGGGAAAGGCGTATGACATGGTCGATAGGGGCGACAATGTGGCAGATGTTGCAAATGTATAGAATATGAGGCAGGTTACTGAAAGCAGTGAAGAGCTTTCACGAGAAAAATGAGGCTCAAGTAAGAGGGAGTTTATTTCCCAGTGAAAGTAGGCCTTAGACAAGGCTGTGTGATGTCACCGTGGTTGTTCAATATATTTATAGATGGGGTTGTAAGAGAAGTGAATGCTTGGGTGTTGGCCAGAGGTGTGGGGTTAAAGGATAAAGAATTAAACACAAAGTTGGAAAATTCTGAAGAGAAGTTGCAGGGATTGGTGGATGAGTTTGGTAGGGTGTGTAAGAGAAGAAAATTATAAGTGAATAATGGAAAGAGTCACGTGATGAGGATAAAAAGTTAGGTGAAAATATAAGTACTTGTGCAGTATAATGTGATCTTTACTGACAACGTTTCGCCCACGCAGTGGGCTTTATCAAGTCACAAACAGATCTACCTGGGTAAAAGGTACATGAGTATATATAGGATGGCATCAGGTGGAGAATGTTGCATGTGACAGTCTTCTGAGAAGGGTGATAGAGTCTAGAACGTAGGCAGATCTGACGATCCAAGGAATGCCTGTGTTCAACGCTGAAATTCACACAACCATTTAATCAACTACAGAAATGCTACACTTATCGCTAAAGTCGACAAAACTCACTACAGAAGAATCCTGGAATCATCACTTATCTGTATATCCAACAAAATCAACCAGAGTTTACTTCAGTGGCCAGTGAAGGTAAAGGTACTACTTCCCCTACTAATAGAGGTAAGTGAATTCTTGTGGTTAGTGACTCACAGGTAAGATATATGGACCGTACTTTCTGTAATAGGAATAAGAATGTAAGAGAGAGAGTGTGCTTCCCTGGAGCTGGTGTTGGTGACATAGTCAACAGATTGGATAATTTCATGTCAGGTAATGGGAACAAGCCCATTATCTGTCTCAGTGCTTGTGGAAATGATATTGGGAAAGGTAGGAGAGAAGAGCTACTAGATAAGTACAGGTCAGCTATAGATTTAATGAAGGCTAAGGGAGAGGTCCCAATCATATGTAGCATCTTGCCAAGAAGGGGAGTGGGCAATGAATGGTTGTCTCGGGAAATTTATGTAAATTGCTGCAAGGAACTTGCAATCCCATTCATTGACAACTGGGACAACTTTTATGCAAACATGATATGTATGCTAAAGATGGGGTACATTTCTCTGGGGCAGGGGTGGCAGCACTTGCGAACTTGATCGAGAGGGCCATTACTGACATGCCTAGGATTTTAAACTGATAGAAGATAGAGGTATGGGTGTATGTGGGAAATAGTCAGGTTGCAACACGAGGGTTGAAAACAGTAAATGCATAAAATACATTCATCATAAAGTTATGGATCAGGGTCATCAAACAAAGGGAGACAGCAGAGGGCAGCAAGAGACTAGCTCCCTTAGGGTTAACTACACTAATAGCAGGAGTGTAAGAAATAAGATAGATGAGCTAAGATTAATTGCAAGTGCAGGAAACAGATATTATTGCTATAACAGAGTCCTGGCTCAATCTGAAAGATAGAGAGATGCCTTCTGAATGTCATATACAATATTATAAATTATTACACACTAAAAGCATCAAAAGGAAGGGTGGTGGATTAGCGATGTATGTCAGAGACTATTTAAATTGTTATGTTAAACAAGATATAAAATTAGAAGCGTCAGCCACTGAATCTGTTTCGTTACAGCTGCTCGAGGGCCATGAGAATCTAATCTTGGGTGTGATTTACAGGGCCCCAAATCTTGATAGGGAGTGCAGTAAACTTCTATGAGATGAAATTCGTAAGGCATCTACATAAGAAAATGTTGTGCTAATGGGAGATTTCAACTTTAAACAAATTGACTGGAGCAATTTGACAGGAAATTGAGAGTCTAGTGACTTTTTTGATACAATTCAGGATTGTTTTTAAGCAGTTTGTGATAGAACCAACTAGAGGGAATTACCAGCTTGTCTTGGTCTTTCCAGCAGGAAATTGCTAATTAATAATCTTTAGGTTAATGATGTGCTCAGTTTTATTATATCAAAGAACTACTCAAATAAAAGCGATCAAGTCTCTGTCCCTCACTTCCGCTTGGCTGATTTCATAGGGCTGAGAAAGTACCTGGGTGGGCTTAACTGGAATGACCTGACTATGGGTCAGGTAGGTGGTGATGGCTGCCAATTTGACGTTTTCCAGAGCATAGTTCTAGCTGTGCAAACAACTTATGTTCCAAATAGGGAAATCAGATTAAACAAAAATGATTGTAAATGGTTGAACAATAGATTAAAACATCTCATTAGTCAGAAGAAGAGCATATATAGGCAAATTAAAAGAGGAGGGGGCAGTTAAGAAATCAATACATTCAGTTAAAGAGAGAAATAAAAAAGGGAATAAGAAAAGCAAAAAAGAGATTATAAGGTTAAAGTTGCAAGAGAATCGAAGACTAACCCAAAAGAATTCTTTCAGGTATACAGAAGTAAGATCAGGGACAAGATAGGCCCACTCAAAAGTTACTCGGGTCAGCTCATAGATAGTGATAAGAAAATGTGCAGAATTTTTAACACATACTTCCTCTCAGTTTATACACAGGAAGACAGTAATGATATTCCAGAAATAATAAATTATGTGGAACACGACGATAGTAAACTATGCACGATTAGGACACAATTGGCATAGTCCTTAGACAAATAGATAAATTAAAACCTAACAAATCCCAAGTCATTGATGAACTGTACACAAGGGTTCTAAAGGAATGTAAAGAGGAGCTTAGCAAACCTTTGGCTAATCTCTTCAACATATCACTACAAACTGGCATGGTGCCAGATAAGTGGAAAATGGCAAATGTGATACCTAATTTCAAAGCAGGTGACAGGTCCTTAGCTTCGAACTATAGACCAATAAGCCTGACCTCCATAGTGGGAAAATTTATGGAATCGATATAATTGCCAAGGCAATTCATAGTCATCTTGAAAAGCATAAATTAATCAACGAATCTCAGCATGGTTTTACAAAAGGTAGTTCCTGCCTAACGAATTTATTAACTTTTTTCACTAAGGTATTTGAGGAGGTAGATCATGGTAATGAATATGATATTGTGTACATGTACTTCAGTAAGGCTTTTGATAGAGTCCTACATCAGAGACTATTGAGCAAAATTATGGCACACGGAATAGGAGGAGAAATTTTTTCCTGGATAGAGGAATGGTTGACAAATAGGCGGCAGAGAGTTTGCATAAATGGGGAGAAATCAGAGTGGGGAAGCATCACGAGCGGTGTTCTACAGGGGTCAGTGTTGGGCCCCTTGTTGTTCACAATCTACATAAACGACATAGACGACTGAATAAATAGCCGATGACACCTAAATAGGCTGTCGAATTCATTCTGACGAGAACATTAGAGCACTCCAGGAAGATTTGAATAGACTGATACAGTGGTCAGAGAAGTGGCAGATGCAGTTTAATATAGACAAATGCAAAATTCCAAATGTTGGACAGGAAAATAACTATGCTACATATAAACTAAATAATGTAGATCTTAATATTACTGACTGCGAAAAGAATTTGGGAGTTCTGGTTAGCAGTAATCTAAAACCAAAACAACAGTGCATAAGTGGTCGCAATAAAGCAAACAGAATCCTTGGCTTCATATCAAGAAGCATAAAAACTCGGAGTCCTCAGGGTATCTTTATATTGCGTTCGCCTATCTGGTTTATCAATACAAATAGGAAATTGAGACGAGCAATAGTGACCAAGTTCAGAAATCTCCACACTATAGTGTTCACTACAGTTGAGGGCCTGATCTTATTTCTGTACATAGTCTAGTTTAATTATGTGGAATTTGTATGATAGCATGATGGAAAGTCTAATAAAATACCAGAGTGACATGTGTCTTAACTCAATCTTGTCGGTATTATACATTACGTACACAAGAAGCATAAATAATCGGAGTCCTCAGGTTGTTCATCTCTATATATCCTTGGTTAGGCCTTATCTGGAAAACGTACAAAGGAGGGCGACAAAGTTGATCCCAAGTATCAGAAATCTTCCCTATGAGGATAAATTGAGGGCCCTGAATCTGTATTCTGTAGAAAGGCGTAGAATTAGGGGTGATATGATTGAGGTGCATAAATAGAAGACAGGAATAAATAAAGGGGATGTAAATAGCGTGCTAAAAATATCTATGTGTAGTTTTAAAATTAGGTTAGATAAATACATAAGTGGGTGTAGGTGGGTGTGAGTTGGACTTGACTAGCTTGTGCTACTAGGTCATATGCCGTGCTCCTTCCTTAACTGAATGTGACCTGACCTAACTAGGTTGTGGCATTGGCTTAAGCCAGTAGGAGACTTGAACCTGCCTCGCATGGGCCAGTAGGCCTGCGGCAGTGTTCCTTTTTTCTTATGTTCTAGAACAACGGCTTCTATAACATAGCTGAACCCCTTGCCAAGAAACTTCATCTCTATCCCACAGAAAATCATAAGAATGGAGGAACACTGCAGGAGGTCTGCTCATATACTTACACAATCTCTTCTGACGCCATCCTATAAATACTCACGTACCTTTTACACAGATAGATCTGTAGATGAATGGTTCACAGAACCGACACGTTGATAAATTAGACACATGTGCAACTCTTGGGTATCTTTATTAAGGAAACGTTTCGCCTACACAGTAGCCTTCTTCAGTCCATACAAAGAAGAAACGTGAAGAACAGGAGGAGAATGAGGTAATCAGTCCCTCAACCTCGAGTCGATGTGGTCAGTCCATCAATCTTGAATAAAATACGGCATATGAGCGGAGAAGCAGCTTATAAACCGTAGGCAGGAGAGGTGCAGCAGTTGTAGGTGGTGTCACATTTGCCCAATGTGGAAGTAGGTCGTGCCCAAGGGTTAGGCAAGCGAAGAATTCCCAAGTATTAAGATCCCAAGAAGTTGCAGTGTCTGACAGGATTGTAGATGAATGGTCCACAGAACCGACACGTTGATAAATTAGACACATGTGCAACTCTTGGGTATCTTAATACTTGGGAATTCTTCGCTTGCCTAACCCTTGGGCACGACCTATTTCCACATTGGGCAAATGTGACACCACCTACAACTGCTGCACCTCTCCTGCCTACGGTTTATAAGCTGCTTCTCCGCTCATATGCCGTATTCTATTCAAGATTGATGGACTGACCACATCGACTCGAGGTTGAGGGACTGATTACCTCATTCTCCTCCTGTTCTTCACGTTTCTCCTTTGTATGGAATGGAAGCCTAGGCGAAACGTTTCCTTAATAAAGATACCCAAGAGTTGCACATGTGTCTAATTTATCACAGGTAGATCTGTTTGTAACTTGATAAAGCCTACTGCTTGGACGAAACGTTGTCAATAAAGTCTCACATTATACTGCTTAAGTATTTATATTTCCATTGTGTCAGTATTTTATACTATTTCCAAAAAAATAGCTGACGGAAGATTGGACATCAGATTTGAGGGAGAGAGTATGGAGGAGATGAATGTATTCAGATATTTAAAAGTGCATGTGTCAGCAGATGGGTCTATGAAAGATTAGAAGAAAATGTGAGTGATGCATATAGAAGCCTGTGGGGACAAAGAACTTTGTCTATGGAAGAAAAGAGGGTAATGTATGAGAGTATAGTTATACCAGTGCTGTTGTATGGGTGCGAAACATGGGTGTGAATGTTGCAACAAGGAGAAGGCTGATGGCAGTGGAGATGTCATGTCTGAGAGCAATGTCTGGAGTGAATATAATGCAGAGAATTCGTAGTTTTGAAATTAGGAAGAGGTGCAGGATTACCAAAACTATTTTCCAGAGAGCTGAGGAAGGGGTTGTTGGGGTGGCTTGGACATGTAGAGAGAGTCGAACAAAATAGAATGACCTTGAGAGTGTATAAATCTGTAGTGGAGGGAAAGTTGGTAGGGGTCGGCCTATGAAAGGTTGTAGGGAGGGGGTGAAGGTAGTTTTGTGTGCAAGGGGCAAGGACTTCCAGAAAGCATGAGTGATCGTGTTTTATAACTCTAATGCAAGAGTGCCTCTGGCAAGACAGTGATGGAGTAAATGATGATGAAGGTAATCTTATAGAATCGCGTGGTCCCATGGGTTAGAGCGTCATGTGATTATCGATCACCATGAGGAGGGCCAAAACGACATGGGTTCCAATCCTCGGGTAACTGCATAGTTGTTATTGAATAAATACCACTCGTTCGTGGTTTCAACAAGATATATATTCTGCTCGTGAGGCAAGTACACCAAACTGGGAGTAGAATGAAATTAGCTCAGAGGCATCCACACCACAGTATGTCCTTGCATCAAGGTAAAACACCTATCTCTGCGAGGTGCTTGATTCTTGTAGGATTGCATGGTTCCGTGGGTTAGAGTATCATGTGATTTTCGGTCACCATGTAGCGGGCCAAAAAGATATGGGTTCGAATCCTCGGCTAATCGCAATGTTATTATTGATTAAATACCACTCTTTCATGGTTACAATAATATATATATATATATATATATATAAAATATATATATATATATATATATATATATATATATATATATAATATATATATATATATATAATGTTGCAGTTTTAAAAAACTGTAGTGTAAAGCACCCTTCTGGCAAGACAGTGATGGAGTGAATGATGGTGAAAGTTTTTCTTTTTGCGGCCACCCTGCCTTTGGGGAATCGGCCGTGTGTTGATAATAATAATATAAAATAAATATATAATATATTATATATATATATATATATATAATATATATATATATATATATATATATATATATATATATAATATATATATATATATATATATATATATATACTACTCGTGAGACTAGTACACCAAATGAGAAGTAGAATAAAATTAGCTCAGAAGCACTCACACCACCGTGTGCCCTTGGATCAACTTAAAACACCTAGCTCTACTGGGTGCTTGATTCTTGTAGGATTGCATGATCCCATGGGGTAGAGAGTCATGTGATTTTTGCTCAAAATGAGACGGGCTAAAACGACATGTGTTCGAATTCTCGGCTAGTCGCATTGTTGCTATTGATTAAATACCACTCATTTGTGGTTACAATATTATGTAAAAATATATAAATAATATATAATGTATAAAAATATATAAATACTGCTCGCGGGGCTAGTACACCAAGCGAGGAGTAGAATTAAATGACCTCAGAGCTACCCACACCACCGTATGTCCTCAGATCAAGGTAAAACACCTAACTCTGCTGGGTGCTTGATTCTTGTAGGATTGCATGGTCCTATGGGTTAGAATGTCATTTGATTTTCACTCATCAAGAGGTGGGCCAAAATGACATGGGTTTGAATCCTCAGCAAGTCGCAATGTTGTTATTGATTAAATACCACTCGTTCGTGGTTACAATAATATATATATATATATATATATATATATATATATATATATATATATATATATATATATATATATATATATATATATATGGAGGAGACTCGAACCTACGAACCTTGGAACAAGTACGCAGTGCTTTACCAATCTACCCACACTGGACCAATACCTTGGAGTCCAGCTTGCGCTAGACGTTGATCCAAGGCAGCCAGCTTTCAGGGAGAAGGCTTACAGCTTTTCATCTCATCCCCTGGATGCATCAGCCTTACTAGAGATTTGAACAATGCAAGGAATTCGCAAGAGCAGGTGAAATATACACAAACACTGATCTCTGGCTGAATCTTTGCAATAACGTTCAACTGCAGTGCAATGATAATTTTCAAACCAGTCTCCAAACAACTGTCTCGTTACCCAGGCTTCCTTATTTAGCCACCATATCACAGGAACAGCCGTTTTATGAAGTGTATGGGACTCCATAATGTTTGAATTACTGGTCAAAGCGCCAATGCAGACAATGAAGCAGCTGCAAGATTTCCTAATGATCTAAAAAACTGATTGAGGAAAATAGCTACTAAGACGAGCAAGAGGTTGTTTAGAGAGAAGATGCCGTCACACATGTATTTGGAGGAAAAAGAATCATCACAACCAGGATATAAAGTCTCCAGAGGCCGTTCGCTTTTATTAGGTGGGAATGTATCTGGTGACTTTAAATTAACCTTAATGCTGGTGTACAGAGAGGAAAATCCAAGGGCTCGATTTTCCGCTCTGTACACCAGCCTAATGTTAATTTAAAGTCACCAAATGCATTCCCTCCTAATAAAGGCGAATGGTCATTAGAGACTTTATATCTAGTTGTGATGATTCTTTTCCTCCAGATAAGTGTGTGGAGGCATCTTCTTTCAAAAACAACCCGTTTCATCTACATTAAAAAATTGTTCGTCTTCGTAGCCATTTTCTTCAGCCAATTTTTCTAGATCATTAGGAAATCTTGCAGCCGCCTCACTGTCTGCACTGGCGCTTATTAAAGTTGTAAAACTAGCCATGACTTGCCAAAAAACTTTCGGCTTCATTGCTGTTTTCTTTCCTAACATTGAACAGACTTTTTTCTTAAGCTTCACTCATCAACTGACTTAATGAAATTCTTTTCTGGCTACAGTCTTCAGTCCATAACACTAAACGACGTTGCATGTTATCCATTTCAGATGTACGAATTTCAGCAATCAATTTTGACATATAAAATGCTGTAGCCATTTCATGTCCTTTTATTTTATCTTTATTTCCTGTATGTGCAAGTAACGATGCTTCGTTCATTTTCTTGTCACATGCTGTTTTAGCATACGATGCACCGTCTTCATGTGGTTTTATCTTTGCAGTCATATTTGAGTATAAAAGGGGGTACCAGTACTTTATAATAATCCAGAAAATAGTTGTGCATACGTATGTACTGTAAAACACTACATAACTTCACTGCTCAGAGTCTGGAGCGATACTAATGCTGACATCACGCTAGTCCGGTACACAGCAGCAATTCAATATCGGTGCGTAATACTGTTACATAAAATTTATATTATTAACTTTATTATCCGTATTATAACAAAACCGTATGATATAAGGTATTACTGTACATATAATTGTTTTTGTGTATCAGATACAAAGCATATTTTTGATAGTGATGCAGAAATTTTTCTCATTAACCCTTACAGACTTACCATTGGTACGAAGGCATAGGGTATTGCGGGTTATATGGGCCAGATCTTAAGCCATCATTACTGGTTAGTAACCCAGAGCTGGTGAAGAGAGTCATGGTACAGGATTTCGACTATTTCCACGATCGTAGGATCATCGATCTTACTGATAAGGATATGTACTTGAAGGAGATGTTGATAATAGTGAGTGGCAACCACTGGAAGGGTATCAGGTCGGTCGTAACGCCAACATTTACATCTGGGAAGATGCGCAAGATGTTTCCCCTCGTTTTAGAGAAGGCAGATGCCTTGGTGCAACATTTCAGGAACATTCATCACCAGAAGGACGTCTCTGTAAAAATGAAGTTTTCATTCTCTCGCTATGTCATGGATGTCATTGCTGCCTGCGCCTTCGGGATTGAATGCAACTCCATTGAAAATGAGGAAGCAGAATTTTCAAAAATGGTAGCTGAAATAAGTAAAATCAACGTCCGGTCAGTGATAAGGGGAATGGCCGTATTACTCCTGCCTAAATTTGTGCGCGAAGCCCTCAACATAAATCTGACCACTCGTGCCAGCTGCTTCTTTCGTGACTTGGTCATACAGACGATGAAGTTGAGGCAGGAGTCAGGCATAAAGCGTGGAGACTTCCTGGACCTGATGCTGGAGCAGCGTCAGGAGCAACTCCACCAAGATGGTAAAACACCAAAATACCGTAAGTAAACTGTAATGTTTATTATAGTCAGTATCGGGGGTGCTACTTCGGCTTATTGTTGAATAAATTAACAAAAATATTAAATAATTTTGTTAGGTAAGTTATTTCGAAGATCAAAATATTTTTAACTGAAAACTCTGTAAACTATTAAACCGTGTGTGTTGTTGCATAGAGAAGTGGAGGCTTCATCCTCAGTCCAATAAAAACGACCCATTTTTTTTTACAATTCGACTGGGGCTTAGACAGTCACGTATGTGACAGTGACCCGGGAATGAAAACATAATTATATATCTTTTTTTTTTTTTTGGCAAATTCTGCTTTCAGAATTTAGGCTGGGATTGGCTTGGTTTGGTTCACTTGTCATCTACCACAATGCTAGTAAAAGAAATATTACATAGAGGAAAAAAAATTATCCAAGAGCAGGAAAGAAGGAGCCTCACATATTAAACAGTGCAATTCACAATCAAATGATCATTCAAAGAGGCAAAATTGGTCAATTAACAAGAACTCATTTAAAATTAAGATCTTTCTAAAATTTTCTCTTATACGTATGAAGATAGTTTTGTACATTTATATTTATGTAAAAATTAATAATTTTGGACCAAAAGAACCACAGAAATCTTACCTTACCTTATTATAAGAATCACAATTTAATTTTGTCTAATCTAACTAAATATATATTTTAGATAAATTTACTATAATTTATTAATAAACAAACAATGAAATATATTGTTTTCGTTAGGTCCAGAATGATTTTTACGAAATTACTGCATACATAAATTTTGTTATTTAAGGCAAAATAGGAAGTTTTATATATTCGGCACGGAAGAAGAGGCACATGTCAAGTGTTTGGAGAGTTTCGAGCACGCAACAGGGATGACCTTATTCGTGCACACAATGGGTGTGTGGGATCACATAGGCCCCCAGCAGAGAACAGCCCACAGCCTCCACAGACAGACGACAATTCCAATGGCAGCCTGCTGGCATTCATATCCACTGCTAGCAGTACCCTATGCCACGTCCCTAAAGCGGCTCGCCCATATGCAGCAGGGAAATGCACAGACCTTCTTAAGCAGGTGAATGGAGGTTCCACCAACCCAGAAACCCGAGGCACCATTAAAGCATGGGGCAACCTACTCCAGTTCGGCAATGTCTGTCTTCCAGTTCCTAAAAGACGAGGCAAACTGCTAACCACATCAGTTATCAAGGCAGTGCGCAACTACCCAAGAATGGATAATTGTGTGCCTTTGCCCCATCATTGCAGGAATTGACGACACTGTACCTCCCAAAGATGAGACCACAGCCAAAGCACTATGAGACAAGCATCCAACAAGGGACACCATAGCCATCAACGACAACCCTGAGGAAGACCCCATCACTGAACAATTAATTTTGCCAGAATCAGAAGTCTCTAAGGCGATAGTGTCATTTCCAGCAGGATCTGCAGGAGGTTACACTGGAATTCGACCACAACACCTCAAAGAGATGGTGAATCCAGTACTCGGAGCATCTACATCAATTCTTCTCACCGAGTTAACAACTGTCGTCAACAACTGCCTGGCTGGGCGAATCCCAGAAGAAATTAAACTTTTTTTTTTTTTTGGAGCCTCACTATGTGCTTTGAAAAAGAAGGATGGAGGAATTAGACCCATTGCTGTTGGTAACACTCTTCACCATCTCGTTGCCAAAGCAGCAGTAAGAAACATTGCCCTAGAAACTGCCAGTTTACTCCAGCCACACCAACTGGGATTTGGGGTCTCTCAAGGCAATGAAGCCGCAGCTCATGCAGCAAGGGCCTACATCAGGGACCTACCAGAAGACAAGGCCATAGTCAACTTTGATTTTAGAAATGCATTTAATATGGTGAAGAGAGATGTGGTCTTGCCGGCTGTTCGGAATCGGGTTTTCCCTTCATTTCAGCTGCCTACAGCAAACCCTCAATTCTTTTGTTCGGCGAACATGAAATTCCCTCATCAGAGGGTGTTCAGCAGGGTGACCCCACTTGCTCCACTTCTCTTTTACTTGGCAGTAAGAGAACTAACTTCCAGCCTACACAGCGAGCTCAACATTTGGTATCTGGATGATGGCACTCTGGCAGGTAGTGAAGAGTCCCTGTTAGAGGATCTACAACTGGTCAAGACACAGGGAGAGGCCTTGGGACTCATCCCCAATCCCTCCAAGGTGAAATCACCACAACGAACCAGGAAATAATCATTACTGTGCAAACAACTCTCCCAGAAGTCTCTACTACCACTCCATCCAACAGTGCCCTCTTGGGAGCACCGCTGGGTCACCTAGGCATCGACACGGTCCTAAAGGACAAATTGAATGACCTGAAGAGAATAGAGGAGAGAATAAGCGATCTTTATGCCCATGTATCTCCTGACAAGGTGTCTTACTAAGCCGAGACTCACTTCCTGAGGTGCACACCCTCTTTTGACAACCCAACACTCGACGAATATGACGCACACCTGAGATAAACCTTTAAGAAGGCACTGAATCTGTCACTAGAGGATCAGCAATGGGATCAGGCAACCCTTCCAGTGCGACTGGGAGGTATAGGGGTGCGCAAAGCAACGCATTTGTCTTCGTGTTTGGCTTCCGGTGAATTAGTCAGGAAGATTGTCCCCGAACGCTTGAGAGATGCAGTAGGAGCTCAAGACCCAAGGTTCACTGAAGCAGCCATGCAGTGGGACACCCTTGCAGACTCCTCCAGTAGACCAGCTCCTCCCAAAGAGCACAAACAGTCCCACTGGGACAAACCAATCATGGAAAAAAATCACCAACACAGTGCTTACCAACGCTTCAAGAAAGGACAAAGCTCGTCTCCTAGCGGTGAAGGCGCCACACTCAGGAGATTTCCTGTTAGCTGTTCCCAGTTCCTCCCTGGGCATTCAACTCGACCCACAGGCCATTCAGATTGGTGTTGCTCGTCGCCTAGCTGCCCCCATCCTCACCGAACATAGGTGTATTTGCGGCAGGGCAAAGGCTGATCTATTCGGACTTCGTGGTCTCCTGTGTCACACATCAGAATGGAAGTATGTCAGACATGAGGAGGTCACCGACATCATAAAGAGAAGCCTTACCACAGTCTGTTGCCCAGCCCAATGGGAACCTCAAGTGCAGAGGTCTGATGGAAGTCAAAAGCGTCCTGATGGAGCCACTATGCTACCCTGGAAGGATGGAAAGCAGATTGCCTGGGATTACACCTGTGTCGCCACATTGGCAGACACCTACTTGCCATACTCCGTAGTGGAAGGGGGTGAAGCTGCCAGCCACAGGGAGACCCAGAAGATCCGCAAATATGAAGACCTTCCCCCTTGCTAAAACTTCATTCCAATAGGGTCGGAGACCCTTGGAACATGGGGCAAGTGTGCTCTGAAGTTCCTCAAAGAGCTGGGTGAAAAGCTCATCATAGAAACCAAGGACCACAGGGCGACCAGCTTCCTCTTTCAGAGACTCAGTGTTGCGATCCAGAGAGGAAATGTCTGTAGCATTCTGGGCATGCGGCCCACCGCAGGGGAGCTGGACGAAGTATTCGAGATGTAGCTCTGAGTTACCTATGTTGTTTTACTTTCTGTTGTATTTTTGTGAATATTTGGCCAATGTATTTTGTTTTTAAATAAAACATACTTGAAATATAGAGGGTGGTAGGAAAAAATTATCAAACAGCTTCAGGGAGAACCTTGAGTTCTCCCTGAAGCAAGTTTATTCTTTTCTCTGAGGATGAGGGTCCCTATGACAGTTCTAGAGGTGGTACCTCCCTATATACATATATATATATACAGTATATATATATATATATATATATATATAATATATATATATATATATATATATATATATTATATATATATATATATATATAATGTATGTATGTTACGGAAAAAATGTGGGGTTAATGTTAACGAGGGAGTGACCACGCCAAGGGGGAGGGGAAAGAGGTGCTATGTGTAGGTGGTGAGGGAACACATGGGTTCAGCAGTGCACATACTCACATTGTTCATGACATACATGGGAAACAAATAATGTTGCCTGTATTGTAAGACAATGTGAAAAATATATAGTGCGCAAGTCCACGTGTAGTGTACTCCCCTCACCCCTCTCCCCGAACTACCCCCACCCAACAACCTGCGACTCCCCCACGCAAATACCTGCGCCTCCCCCACCCAAATCCCAGCACCACCCCTGAAGCTCTACCAGGCCACCACAGTCACGTTCACTACCTTCTGCGCACCATACCCACCCAGCATGTAGTACTCCACTCCAACAGTCTACCTATCCAGATGGATGCCAGTCAGGAGGAAGCGAACAGCCAGGGAAATGGCACGGCTGGCAATACTAGGAGGGACAAGTGTCGGTCGTGTTTACAGCTTCGTTGTATCAACTTTAATGGTTTCCTCTGCAAGCACGGTAGCTGCCCTGCTCAGGATGTCCTTCTGTGGAAAGTGATAACCCAGAGCCACTTCAGGCACCTCAACCCACTCCAACAGATCTCATCTCATCAGATAATATCTTGATATCAGTTAAAGCAACAGGTACCAGGACACTTAGACATATTCCCAAAGTAGCCCTTCCACACACATCTGGGAAACTTACAGACCTCTTAAAAAAAGTGAGCGAGAGTTCCAATATGCTAAATGTTCCACCAACCATCAAGGCATGGCACAGCTTGCTACTTTTTGGCAATGTCTGCTTAGCTATGCCAGAAAGAAGGTGAAAGATACTTAAGAGACTTTCCTAGAGCTGATAACCTCAGTCGCCTTCCCCATCAATACAAAAATGGGAGAGGCAGAACCCCCACTCACTCCACTAACAGCGAGAAAATCAAGAGTCCAGGTGAGCAAGAAAATTGAAGAGGGCAACACAGTGGGAGCAATCAGAATTATTACCAGTGAAGATACAGTTGCCCCCAGGGATGCTGACACTGCTGAAGCACTTAAAGGAAAGCACCCTGCCAGGGAAACCAAGGGCACCAAAAGTTCCAACACCTCTGTCCCCACTGGTGAACCATTGATTGTGCAAGACAAACATTTACTAAGAAATAATATCATTTCTGTCTGGCTCTGCTGGGGGTTACACTGGAATAAAGCCACAGCATTAAAGGAAATGGTTATCCCTGTTACCAGGGAGACTGTAGAGACACTGCTTTCAGAGATCACAAGGTTCGTCAATAATTCCTTGGCTGGTCTGATTCCTGACGAAATTAAACCTTTCTTTTTTGATGCATCACTTTTTGCCTTTAAAAAGAGGGATGGAGGAATTAGGTCAATTGCATTGGGCAACACTTTTTGCTGCCTCGTTTCCAAAGCTGCTGTCCGAAGTATTCGTGCAGAGACGGCCATCATGCTTCCACCAAACCAGTTTGGCTTTGGGTTCTCTCAAGGAAGTGAAGCAGCAGTTCATGCAAGAAGGGTATATCAGCAACCTGCCTGAGGACAATGCAGTGGTAAAATTAGATTTCAAGAATGCATTTAATCTCCTGAAAAGAGACGTGGTATTAGCAGCTGTATAAGAACATTTCCTTGGTTTCTTCCCTTTTGTTTCAGCTGGATATAGCAAGGAATCAGTGCTCCTGTTTGGAGAGCATGAAATAACATCAGAGGGTGTCCAGCAAGGGGATCCTCTCGCACCATTTCTCTTCTTTGTAGCGGTTAGGAAAATCACAGTCAGACTGACCAGTGAGCTAAATATCTGGTTCCTGGATGATAGTACACTAGCTGGTACAAATTAGTCCCTTCAGATGATGATCTTACACAGGTGATGACATGGGGAGAGGAAATGGGACGGGCTTCATCCTGAATCCATCCAAATGTGAAATCATCTCAATCAGCAAGTGGTAGGTGTGGTGAGATCAAAACTACCAGGAGCATCAGTCATTACCCCCACAAATAGCGTCTTGCTTGGAGCACCATTGGGAAGCGATGCCATTGACACAATTCTCAGGAAGAAACTGGAAGAATTGAGGAGAATGGAACAACGAATAGGCAATCTTGACACCCCCAATGCCTTGTACCTTCTCACAAAGCGCTTGAGTCTGCCCAGGTTGACATATTTCCTAAGATGTGCACCTTCATGTGATAACCCCATACTGCACGAAAATGACAATTTCCTAAGGCAGATTTTTCATAAAGTACTTAACCTTACTCTAGAAGATGGGCAGTAAGACCAAACTACACTTCCTGTCAGGCTATGAGGTTTTGGTGTCTGCAAATCATAACAGATTGTGCTACCTGGTTTCCTGTCCTCATGCATTGCATCCAGAGGGCTTGTAGCAGCAATTCTCCCTGAACATCTTAGGGACGAGATTGGAGTCTATGACCAAAAGTTCATTGACGGAGCCATGATCTGTGATAACCTAACAGGCTCTGAAAGCAGACCTCCTCCCCCCAACAACAACAAACAGTCGCACTGGGATGGCTCAGTAGTGGAGAATATAGCCTCAAGAATATTTCTAAGTGTGTCAGGAAAGGATAGAGCCTGCCTCTTGGCAGTGAGAGCTCCTCATGCAAGTGACTTCCTGTTGGCTGTTCCCAACTCCAGCCTTGGCACACGCCTCGACCAACAGACCATCCGCATTGGTGTTTCCCTTCGACTTGCCGCCCCTATTCTCGCAGAACACAGGTGTATTTGTGGCAGTGAAGCACCAGGCCGATTCGGGTACCTTAGAACATAAGAACATAAGAATGTAGGAACCCTGCAGAAGGCCTACTGGCCCATACGAGGCAGGTCCTTATCAAAACGACCTCTACCTAAAGCTACCCAAGAAATAACTCCCGTACCCCATGACACCAATCAAACCCAGCCCCTCCCACTCATATATTTGTCCAGTCTCTTCTTAAAGCTACCCAAGGTCCTAGCCTCTATTACCCCACTGGGAAGACTTTTCCACGCATCTACAACTCTGTTAGAAAACCAGTACTTACCTATGTCCTTTCTAAATCTAAATTTATCCAACTTATATCCATTATTTCTTGTTCTTACCTGGTTCGATACCCTCAGTACTTTATTAATATCTCCCTTGTTTATGCCTGTCATCCACTTATACATTTCAATGATATCTCCCCTCATTCTACGCCTCTCCAGAGAGTGAAGATTTAAGGCTTTAAGTCTATCTTCATACCTTGGTCTTGTATGTGGTAAATTCGAGGGAAAGATTGAAAAAATGAAGAGGTTAATAACATTACCAAGAGGAGCCTCACAACAGCCGGATGTCCAACAGTAAGGGAGCCACCCCAACTATGCAGATCTGATGACAGCCAAAAGCTTCCAGACGGTCTCACCCTTCAAGCCTGTACAGACGGCAAGCAGGTGGAGTGGGACTACACATGTGCATTTACCTTGGCTGATACCTATCTCCAGTGTGCCAGGGAGGAAGGAGGGGCAGCTGCCAGCTTCAGGGAGTCCCAAAAGTCGAGAAAATTTGGTGAACTTGCCCGTCATAATATGTTTGTTCACATAGGCTATGAGACCCTTGGCTCATGGCTCTAGGAGCTAGGCAAAAGACTCAACAGGGTAAGTATGGATCCCAGGGCAGCTAGTTTTCTGTTCCAGCTACTCAGCACTGCTGTTCAGAGGGGTAATGCCTGCTGTATTTTGGGCACGCATGCGAGCTCTGAGGAGCTGGATGAGATATTCACATTATAATCAGTGACAGATACGTAACAATATGTGCTAGACATGTATCTCTCACACCGCATGTACTGTATATGCCATCTTTATATGAAAAATGTATCTCTTAAATCTTTTGTGTCATATGATTTAATAAAATATGCCTATTTGTAAAAAAAAGTATGAAAAGATAGGGTGGTAGGAGAAGTGGAATATTCAAATGGCTTCAGGAAGAAATCTAAATATTCTTCTCCGAGGCTATGGGTCCCACAATTTGCACCAGAGGCAGTCCGGGCACGTCGATGAGCCTCAAGCATGGAGTCAAGCTATTTCAATCTCCTCCTGTATGTTCTGATGTCACAAACGATTTTTTTTATATCATTGCATGATGCAGAGACAAGCAGATATATACAGAGAAAGATAATAAAATCGCTTAAGAGGTCAGGACATACAGGAGGATATTGAAATAGCTTGAAATCCATGCTTGAGGCTCACTGACGTGCCCGGGCTGGGAACGAAACATTGCTTGTGAACCAGACTGCCCGGCTTATGTGGCTGAGTGGATAAGAGTGCTGCATGGGAATCTTGACCATCTCAGTAGCAGTATCGAGTCCTGCTGACTGCATTGATATATATAATATATATATAATATATAATATAATATATATATATATATATATATATATATATATATATATATTATATATATATATATTTATTTATTTATTTATTTCTATTTATTTTATTATCACACTGGCCGATTCCCACCAAGGCAGGGTGGCCCGAAAAAGAAAAACTTTCACCATCATTCACTCCATCACTGTCTTGCCAGAAGGGTGCTTTACACTACAGTTTTTAAACTGCAACATTAACACCCCTCCTTCAGAGTGCAGGCACTGTACTTCCCATCTCCAGGACTCAAGTCCGGCCTGCCGGTTTCCCTGAACCCCTTCATAAATGTTACTTTGCTCACACTCCAACAGCACGTCAAGTATTAAAAACCATTTGTCTCCATTCACTCCTATCAAACTCGCTCACGCATGCCTGCTGGAAGTCCAAGCCCCTCACACACAAAACCTCCTTTACCCCCTCCCTCCAACCTTTCCTAGGCCGACCCCTACCCCGCCTTCCTTCCACTACAGACTGATACACTCTTGAAGTCACTCTGTTTTGCTCCATTCTCTCTACATGTCCGAACCACCTCAACAACCCTTCCTCAGCCCTCTGGACAACAGTTTTGGTAATCCCGCACCTCCTCCTAACTTCCAAACTACGAATTCTCTGCATTATATTCACACCACACATTGCCCTCAGACATGACATCTCCACTGCCTCCAGCCTTCTCCTCGCTGCAACATGCATCACCCATGCTTCACACCCATATAAGAGCGTTGGTAAAACTATACTCTCATACATTCACCTCTTTGCCTCCAAGGACAAAGTTCTTTGTCTCCACAGACTCCTAAGTGCACCGCTCACCCTTTTCCCCTCATCAATTCTATGATTCACCTCATCTTTCATAGACCCATCCGCTGACACGTCAACTCCCAAATATCTGAATACATTCACCTCCTCCATACTCTCTCCCTCCAATCTGATATCCAATCTTTCATCACCTAATCTTTTTGTTATCCTCATAACCTTACTCTTTCCTGTATTCACTTTTAATTTTCTTCTTTTGCACACCCTACCATATATACCCTATATATATATATATTATATATATATATATATATATATATATATATATATATTTATATATATATATATATGTCGTGCCGAATATGTAAAACTGGTCAATTAGCAAGAACTCATTTAAAATTATGTCCTTTATAAAATTTTCTCTTATACTTTTAAAGATATATTTTTTTCATTAATGTTAATGTAAACGTTTTTAATTTTACACCAGAAGCACCTTAGAAAACTTACCTAACCTTATTATAACAAGAACAATTTATTTTAGCCTAACCCAGCTAAATATATTTTAGATTTGTTTACAATAATTTAATACTAAACAAACACAGTGAAATATATTTTTTTCGTTAGGTTCAGAATGATTTTGGCGAAATTATTGCATACACAAATTTTCACTTGTCCTATATGGCAAGATGAGCGTTGCTATTTAAGCCAAGATCGCAAGTTCTGCCTATTCTATGTATGCAAGACAACCACTGTGAAAGAGTAGTGAAATTCCAAGCGCTTTCGTGACTAATCACATTGTCAAGGAACTATTATATTTTAAAATCACCTGTTTACTGTGATCTTATTGCATATATATATATATATATTATATATATTATAATATATATTATATATATATATATATATATATAATATATATATATATATATATAATATAATAAATATATATATATATAATATATATATATATATATATAATATATATATATATATATATATATATATATATATATATATATATATATATATATATATATATGTCGTGCCGAATAGGCAGAACTTGCGAACTTGGCTTAAATAGCAACGTTCATCTTGCCATATAGGACAAGCGAAAATTTGTGTATGCAATAATTTCGCCAAAATCATTCTGAACTTAACGAAAAAAATATATTTCACTGTGTTTGTTTAGTATTAAATTATTGTAAACAAATCTAAAATATATTTAGTTGGGTTAAGCTAAAAGAAATTGTTCTTGTTATAATAAGGTTAGGTAAGTTTTCTAAGTTCCTTTTGGTGCAAAAGTATAAATTTTTAAATGAGTTCTTGCTAATTGACCAGTTTTGCATATTCGGCACGACATATATATAATATATATATATAAATATATATATATATATAATATATATATATATATATATATATATATATATATATATATATATATATATGTCGTGCCTAATAAGTAAAACTTGCTATTTGGTGTTCTTTCCGAATAAGACAAGCGAAAATTTGTGTATGCAAAATTTCTCAAAAATTATTCTGAACCTAACTACAAAAATATATTTTGTTGTTTTTGTTTATTATTAAATTATTATTAAACTTATCTAAAATCATTATGTTGGATTAGGATAAATTAAATTGCGTTTGTTATAATAAGGTTAGGTAAGTTTTGTAAGGTTTATTTGGTACATAATTATAAACATAAATGAAGAAAATATATCTTTCAACATACAATGGAAATTTTTAGAAAGGATTTGATTTTAAAGGAGTTCTTGCTAATTGCTATAAGGAGTAATATAACAATAATCTTGGCTAATTGACATTTTTACATATTTTGGCACGACATAAATATCATACTAATAAAGTACAATCGTCCAGTTTAGCCTATGTGGGAAGGGTGCACTTTGCCGAATGAAATAGTTGTGGACACTTTTTTTTTTTCCTGAGCTCCCTATGTTTTGTCTCTTAGAATGTTATTTTGTAGTCAACTTTTTACAAAGTAAATGAAATTGAGAAATAATGATGTGCAAAATATGAATTTTGTGTTCCTATTTAAGTCTCTGTGCCTAAATGTTGACATCATAGGCTCCTTTGATGAGTAAATGTAAAAGCTTAAGGAACGTTTCATTGTGAATATTAATCACTAATATTGGTTTAACATTGAACCATAGTAAATATTATATTTGAGTCAATATAATTTAGAATATGACTTTTACGTATTTCTAGAAAATTCAAGTGCAAACACATCAAATACTTGCTGTTCTAATAAGGTTTGTTGGTTTGATTTTAGCTGTGTGAAAGATGGAACAATCATTGCTCAGTCCTGCTGTTCCTCATGGCGATTACACACACTGCCAATACTTTTTGTTAAATGCCGTCCCTTGGAACAAGCTCCGAAGGACTTCGACCCCCAAGGGTAAAATTTAAAACTTGCTAAATAATATGATTGATAGGAAAATTAAATTGCGTTTGTTAATAAGGTTAGGTAAGTTTGTAAGTTTATTTGGGACATAATTATAAACATAATGAAGAAAATACTTCTTTCAAATCAATGGAAATTTTTAGAAAGGATTTTGATTTTAAGAGTTTTTTGCTAATTGCTTAGAGTAATAATAAAAATAAATCTTGTAATTGACCATTTTCTAATTTTGGACGCATATAATATCATCCCAATTTAAACCGAATCGTCCAGTTTTGCCTATGTGGGAAGGGTGCCTTTTCCGAAGAAATAGTTGTGGACACTTTTTTTTTTTCCTGAGCTCCCTATGTTTTGTCTCTTAGAATGTTATTTGTAGTCAACTTTTTACCAAGTAATGAAATTGAGAAATAAATGATTGAAAATATGATTTTTGTGTTCCTATTTAAGTCTCTGTGCCTAAATGTTGACATCATAGGCTCCTTTGATGAGTAAATGTTTAGCTTAAGGACGTTTCATTGTGAATATTTATCACTATATTGTTTAACATTGAACCATAGTAATTATTTATTTGAGTCCAATATAATTTAGAATAAGAACTTTTACGTATTTTCTAGAAAACTTCCAAGTGCCACATTCAATACTTGCTGTTCTAATAAGTTTTGTTGGTTTGATTTTAGCTGTGAAAGATGAAACAATCATTGCTCAGTCCATGCTGTTCCTCATGGCCGGTTACGACACCACTGCCAATACTTTGGCATTCACCGCCTTCCATGTGGCCAAACACCCGCACATTCAACAACGTCTTCGTGAGGAAGTACAGAACATTGTCAAGGAACATGGCTCGCTAACCTACCAGGCAATTATGGAGGCACAATATCTCGATGCTTGCATTTCAGGTAGTCAAGTTGTTTTGTTAAGCTATGGTTTATTATGTCTTTACGGTTACCTCACTGATTATGCACATAACCAGCTTTATTTATAAATAATTTCTTTGACACTAGTCTCATTTCTTGGAAAGACCACACCGAGGTAATAAAAAGCAGAAGGTTCAAAAATTGGAATTTCATCTTTTAAGTTCATAAGGAAGAAAGACAGTCCACCATTGCTGAGAGAGGACTAAGTGCGCATTGCTGTCTTGGTTTAAGGGTTCTGCTTACCATAACCCCCAAGTCCTTCTCGCAATCCATTTGGCTAAGTTCTACGTTATTTAACATATAAGTTCTAGGGTTATTTACACTCCCGAGCTTCAGAACCTTACATTTATCTACACTGAACTGCATGTGCCACTTTTCTGATCAGGAATTGAGTTTGTCTAAATCCTCCTGAAGTTCTGTGACATCTTCGTTTGAATCAATTATACTACCAATCTGTGTCATCGACGAATTTGCTCATGTCACTAGTAATTCCCTCATCAAGGCCATTGATATATATAATCAACAACAACGGGCCTAAAACACAAGGTTTTAGCTTTAATGATGCTGCTCGAGAGGTTGATCCACTCATCCACAACTCTTACCCAACCAGTGTTTTCCTATATCTTTTCTGAATCTAAATTTTTAAATCTTGAAACCACTGCTGCGAGTCCAGTCTTGAACAGTCTGTGCTCGTAGGAAAGATTTCTGATGTGATGACTGTTTTTTTGAAAACCAACAAGATGAATAATTGAGACACTCATGTAACATATGGGAATCTTTATTGAAGAAACGTTTCACCACACAGTGGCTTCATAAGAACATAAGAATGGAGGAACACTGAAGAAGGCCTACTGGCCCATGCGAGGCAGGTCCTTGGAAATAAATGGTATAAAATACCGACACAATGGCAATATAAACACAAATGCAGTATAATGTGATCCTTTATTGACTACGTTTCGCCCACACAGTGGGCTTTTTCAAGTCACAAACAGAACTACCTGGGGTGGAAGGAACGCGAGTATTTATAATCCGGCTGAGGTCAGGTGAAGAATGCTGCATCTGATGATGTACCGAGTGGGGTTATAGAGTCCAAAAACTTGGGTAGCTTGGAAAGGAGATTGGATAAGTTTGTGAGCAGACCTTCTACTGTAGAAGGTCTGCTCACAAACTTATCCAATCTCCTTTCCAAGCTACCCAAGTTTTTGGACTCTATAACCCCACTCGGTACATCATCAGATGCAGCATTCTTCACCTGACCTCAGCCGGACTATAAATACTCGCGTTCCTTCCACCCCAGGTAGTTCTGTTTGTGACTTGAAAAAGCCCACTGTGTGGGCGAAACGTAGTCAATAAAGGATCACATTATACTGCATTTGTGCTTATAATGCCACCGAGGCAGGTCCTTATCAAAACGACCTATACCTAAAGCTACCCAAGAAATAACTCCCATACCCAATGACACCAATCAAACCCAGCCCCTCCCACTCATATATTTGTCCAATTTCTTCTTAAAGCTACCCAGGGTCCTAGCCTCTATCACCCCACCAGTACTTACCTATGTCCTTTCTAAATCTAAATTTATCCAACTTAAATCCATTATTTTTGGTTCTTACTTGGTTCGACACCCTCAGTACTTTATTAATATCTCCCTTGTTTATTCTCGTCATTCACTTATACACTTCAGTGATATCTCCCCTCATTCTACACCTCTCCAGAGAGTGGAGATTTAAGGGTTTAAGTCTATCTTCATACAGGAGGTTCCTTACACAGTAAATCATTTTAGTCATTCTTCTCTGTATGTTCTCTAATGAGTCTATATCCATCCTGTAGTAAGGGGACCAAAACTGAGCAGCATAATCTAAATGAGGCCTCACTAGTGATGTATAGAGCTGTAAAATAACTTTTGGACTTCTGTTACTTATACTTCTTGAGATAAATCCAAGTAATCTGCTGGCCTTGTCGTGCACACTAAGGCACTGCTGTCTTGGCTTTAGATTTCTGCTTACCATGACTCCCACGTCCTTTTCACATTCTTTATGATCAAGCTCTACTTTACCTAGATTATAGCTTCGAGGGTTATTTTCATTACCAAGGGCTAGTGGGCTAGTACCTTACACTTATCGACATTGAACTTCATCTGCCATTTTTCAGACCAAGACATTAATTTGTCCAAATCCTCCTGGAGTTCATTGCTATCCTCCTCAGAGTGAATTATACGGCTATCTTTGTATCATCAGCAAACTTACTCATGTCACTTGTAATCCCTTCATCAAGGTCATTAATGTAAATTATGAACAAGAGAGGGCCTAAAACTGATCCTTGTGGAATGCCACTAGTGACTAATCCCCATTCAGATTTCACTCCATTAATGGTAACTCTCTGCTTTCTATTGGTAAGCCATGCCTCTATCCATGCTAGAACTTTACCTCCTATACCATGAGCTGCCACTTTTCTTAAGTCTCTTGTGAGGCACTCTATCGAATGCTTTACTAAAATCCAAATAAACAGTATCATATTCTTTATCACTGTCTACTGCCTCAAATGTTCTATTGAAGAACGTCAGTAAGTTTGTCAGGCAGGAACGACCTCTCGTGAATCCATGCTGAGATTCATTTATCAAGTTATGCTCTTCAAGGTGACTTCTAATAATGTCAGCTATAATTGATTCTAATAACTTGCCCACTATAGATGTCAGGCTTATTGGACGGTAATTTGAAGGAGCGGACTTATCCCCTGATTTGAATGTAGGAATCACATTAGCCATCTTCCACAACTCTGGCACAACACCGGTAAGGATGGACGCATTAAGCACACTCGTTAATGTAGATGAATGGTTCAGAGAACCGACATGTTGATAAATTAGACACATGTGCAACTCTTGGGTATCTTTATTGAGGATACCCAAGAGTTGCACATGTGTCTAATTTATCAACACTCGTTAATGGCTGACTAAGCTCCATCTTGCATTCCTTAAGTACCCTGGAAAACAACTCATCGGGTCCCGGGGACTTATTTTGCTTCAGTTTGTCTATCTGTTTTATAACCATGTCCCTCGTGACAGTAATATTAATTTTTAAATTTATCAGGAACTAAATAATTGTTAATTACTGGAATCTCATTTACATCTTCCTGTGGAAAAACTGACAAGAAATAGTCATTAAATAAGGAACACATTTCCAGTTCGTTATCCGTCAGCTGTCCATTCCCAATTTTCAGAGTCCTACTTTTTCCTTCACTTTCGTCCTATACACTTGAAAGAACTCTTTTGGAATAGTCTTCGATTCATTAGCAACTCTAATTTCGTAGTCACGTTTAGCCTTTCTAATCCCCTTTTTTACTTCTCTTTTAAGCTGAACATATTGGTCAGTAAGTTTAACCTCTCCTCTTCTGATGCGCCTATAAATTCCCCTTTTCTCCCCTAATAGATGCTTTAACCTACTGTTAACCCATTTGGGATCGTTATTATTAGATCTAATATCTCTGTGGGGAATGTATATACTCTGAGCACGGTGTACATTATTAAGAAAAAAATCATAAATGCAGATCCCTTCATAATCATAAGTATGATCATCGCCAATAAAATCTTTAGCTAGATAATCCCAATCAAGATTAGACAGATGTTCCCTAAGTCCATTATAGTCGGCAGAACGGAAATCAGGGATTTTTACTGTATTATCATTATTCTTGCATTCCCAGTTAATGCTAAAAGTGATGGATTTGTGATCAATTGCGCCAAGTTCTTCAGTGATCCCCAGATTATTCACGAGTGCTTCCTTATTTGACAAGACTAGGTCTAGCAAATTATTACCCCTGGTAGGCTCTGTTACGCACTGCTTCAGAAAACAGTCCTGAACTGTTTCCATAAAGTCACTGGACTCTAGATTACCTGTCAAAGAATTCCAGTCAATTTGACTAAAGTTAAAGTCCCCTACTATGACTATGTTATTGTGTCTAGAAGCCCTAGCAATTTCGTCCCAAAGAAGTCTCCCTTTATCGTGATCCAAGCCTGGAGGTCGGTATATTACACCTAGAATTAGTTTTTCTTGACCCTCTACAAACTCTACCCAAACAGATTCTGTTACTGTTCCATCTATTTTTATACCTGTTTTTATGCAACAGTTAATATTTTCTTGAACATATAATGCAACTCCTTCCCCCTTCCCATTGCATCTATCCACATGGAACAACTTAAATTCCTGAATATTACACTCAGCAATCATATCCCGACTCTTTAAATCATACCACGTTTCAGTTAATGCAATGATATCAAAGTTCCCAGCACATGCTACCAAACGTAGTTCATTAATTTTATTTCTTGCACTTCGACTGTAAGCATAAAATACCATCATATGTTTTTTCTTCTGCACATTTTTCCTATTCATCTTTGTTTTTACACAAGTTCTGAAATTATCATTACCCAGAGTTACTCCATGACAGTTACTATTAAGATTCTTTATATCAGAGCATAAGTCAATATATCCATACTCATTATTTGTCATTTCTAAACCCATACCTCTAACTAATCCTAGTTTAAAGTCCTAACAACCCCCTCAACTGAGCTAGCAAGAAAACCCACACCTGCCTGGATAAGTGAACCCCATCCCTGGCATACATGTCATTTCGGCCACAGAAGTTGTCCCAATTGTCAATGAATGGTACTGCATTATCCTTACAGTGTTTATCCAGCCAACATTTAATACCAATTGCTCTGGACAATCATTCATTACCAACACCTCTTCTTGGCAAAATGCCACATATAACAGGGTACCCCCCCTTCTTCCTAATTATGTCTATAGCTACCCGGAACTTTCTAACTAAATCCTCACTTCTACACTTGCCTACATCATTGCCTCCAGCACTGAGGCAAATAATAGGATTGATCCCATTACCGTTCATGATGTTGTCAAGCCGGCTAACAATGTCCTCCATCCCAGCCCCAGGAAAGCAAACCCTCTGTCTCCTACTCCTGTCCTTCAAGCAGAATGCCCTATCCATGTATCTAACCAGGCTATCCCCAACAACAACAATATTCTTACCTTCCTCGTTGTCGTTCGTCGTGTCGTTCCCAGTAGTCGACTCACATTCGTCGGGTATCACGGAGAATGCATTAGATGTTTCCACAGCAGTCTCTTTTTTCTTCATCGTTACTGTCTTTCCATTCTTTTTGATCGTCAACTTCGTTCCATGCTGTCCAGCCACTGACCAAGTTCCCTTCTTGACCTGAGGACACAAAACAGGAGAACTACTATGAATTCTCTTGTTTTTCTCGGTCAATCGATGTATGAGTGGAAACGTATATGGGGGAAATTACGTAAGTTAAGGTTACAGTCGAGGGTCAGGGAAACATTGTATAGTTATCTACATGGGATATTGCTCACTAAGGTTAGATTATTTATGATGCAAATTTTGCAGTCTCCAAGTTGTATTTTGTGTGGGGAGCAAGAAACAGCCTATCATGTAGTGTATTTCTGTGCAAAAATTGAGGAGGTATGAATTTGGTTTCACAGAATCTTGGGTCTGGTAGGAGGGTGTAGGTTAGCAATGCTCAGGGCACTGAGTTTCGATATAGAAGAAGTGGAGGATGGCGTGAGGAGGGCTATATTGTAATTGCGGATTATGTTTATGTTTCGTGGGAGATGTGGGAAGTGGGGGGAGGAAAGAATTCGGGCTTTAGCGGGACGCTTCTGTAGAACGAGGTGTAGTAATGAGGTTGTGTATGGGATTAGGTGGGCTTTAGATTTTCCTGTTTCTTATAGGGGTACGACAGTCGGGTTGGGGTGGACTGGTCTTTAGTGGGGGGGGGGGGGAGAGTGCTCGCAAGAAATATTAATGTGGAACGCTGATATCTCATGTTTATGTGAAACTTGATTATGTCGTAAAGTTGATTAAGTGTGTAGTCCCTAAGGTCGGGGGGGAGTGGCTGTAATGTTGTCATTACTTTGTGTATAACAAGGTTCGTCTTTTGTGGTCCTTTTTGTCAACCTAGACCAACTTTAGTCAGTTAGGGAATATGAAAGTATTTGTACTCTCTTGTCTGTTAAGAGGTTGTATTATTTTTTGTTTTAAAGTTAGGAAGATGTAAGATATTGTAAGCATGTGTTATGTGACGATATTAATAATGAGTTAGTAAGTAATAAGTAAGTAAGTAAGTTTATTCAGGTATACACAAATACAGTTTTACATAA
>NC_069400.1:46938870-47066370 GCF_026875155.1 Cherax quadricarinatus
CATAAAGCGTACCCTTTTCAGGAGGAGGCTCAGGAAAAGGGCCATGAGCCACAGAAGCCCTGGGGCCCCCCTCCGGTACTACTTACACACAACAACATATATATTATTATTAAAATTATATATTATATTATGATGCGTCAGTATATTCATTTTTTTTTGTGAGATAGGAATTTACATGCCTAGGATGTAAGTAGTTAGGTGTTTCGTGTAGATATTTTTGTATTATGGGGTGTATGTGCTTCGTAATGGTCCTAAGGCAAAATGGAAAAGATTATTGGGAAAATTTGATTATGAAGGTGAGGGAAATTTAAAACTTTTGGTATTACAAAAAGGGAATCATGTGTTATTAAAATGTGTATGATCCTGGAAAAGGTTCAGAAGCATAGATTGAAAGGCTTCTTGTTGGTTGTGTAATAATTTGTGTAATACTTAAGGGTTTTTAACGGCTTTTGAAAAGGATTTTACTAATGATGTATTTGTTATTGTTTTTATGTTGTGCAGAGTAGTGTTTTGTGAAAGTTTATGAAATAGAAAACTAGGGGGGGGAGAAGGGGGGGGATGTAGGAAGAATATGGAAGGGATTGCAGAATGGGTGAACCGAGTAGTGTAATTAAATTATTACTTATGTGATTAAATGAGATACTTATTGTATATCGATTAAAAAATGCCCTTTCTATCTTTGGTTACACACTTTTAAAGCATTGAATCTACGACCTATGTTGTAATTTTAAAGGGTTTTAATAAAAAATAAAAAAAAAAAATTTGTGTATTAAATTTAAAAAATGCAGAAAAAATTCATTTAAAAATAAATTTTTTTTAAGAATTTATCAAAAGACTCGAAATGACCCAAAATTAATTTTCATTTAATTTTCTGCCATGTAGACAAGAAGATGGAACCCCCTTAAAAACGATTTTTGTTAAATCATTTTTCGGGGGCAGCAGGGGAAAGCCCTGGTGCACAGTTAATTGTCAAGTATCCCCTGAGGGGAGCAGGAATACAAAAAAATAAATTTTCACTTCTAAGAAATTATTAAGGGGGGGGAAAAGAAGAAGAGAGGAAAGAAAGTTCAAGTGAGCACTAGATTGTGCTGATGGGCCTAATCTAAATCAAAATAAACCTTGTATTTGCAGGACTTTGAGGTTTAACCCCCCGCGCCGTGACGGAGGGGCGGTCCCCCTGGGATTACGGTAGGACAATTGCGTTTTCACTAAAAAATTGCAAGTAAGAGGTGTTTTGTTTAAGGGTCATACACGTCTTTTAACGAAGGTATTTTTTTTTAAAACTATTTCTTTCTCACACAGTCTGCCGCTGTTTTTTTACCGTTCACCTCACATTTGCACTCCCCCTGCTTCTTTAAAGTTTCCTGCCTCCCTTTACACCATCTCCCTCCTCTTAATACTTTTCTAGTTTTATTACATTCACCCACTTCCCTCAACTCACCCTTTCCTCAAGTACCCTACCTTCTCACACCCCCCTACCTTCCTCACGTCCCCCTACCTTCCTCACACTCACCCTACCTCTCACAAGGATCATTTTTAGTCATATTGTTGGCATATCCGAGTTGTTTTATGCATTCGACGTTAATCCCACTATTTTCTGAGTTGCCATTCGTGGCCCAAAGGGCAATCAGAAATCTTTTTTTTGGGCCCCACTATTTTTATTAATTGTCCCTGTGTAAGGGTAAGTTGACCCAGCTTGGCTGTGGGCGACTTTCTTACGTGATCTAGATATTTTCCTTATTAGAATGGCTCTTTGCTTTGGTCAGTAGTTTTTTAAAAGCTAATTAACTCGAAATTCTGTATAAGTAGTGGGGAAATTCAAGTATAAAAAAAAAACTCCCTTCCCCATTTTGCCCTTGCTCTTTAATAATTAATGTGGTTATTGAGATGCAACAGGCCATGAAATTGTACCAGGTTTGTAATGTTGTCTAATTGACATTAAAAAAGTTGACAGATAAATAACGATGTATGAATAAATTTACTGAGGGCCAAAAATAGGGAGAAAACAGATCAAGAAAGCTGCCAGGGACTTAAGAAAGGGTTTAATCCTTAAATGTCCCAAAGTAATCTACGTTTCTTAAAAATTTGAAAGATGTAAAAAAAACGTAGATCTTCGTTTTTTACTTTTAAAACGTGTAAAAAAAAATTTTATGTACTTTATTTCTTTGTTATATTTTAAAATATGTAAAAAAAAAACGTATACTACTTTTGGGGCACTACGCTGTGACCGTAAAATTTTTTTGGACAGTTTAAGGGTTGAACAAGGTAAGTCGGGGTCAGAAAAGTGGCGGATGTACGATGAATGTGGATAAAAAGCAAGACAAAACCCTGGGATAAAATAAACATCGCACTTAAAACAAAATAATATTTCTCGGCCTACAGAAAGTGAAAAGGACTTGGGGGTTTAGGGGAAAAACAGCAACCTGGGCAAAAAAATGCAGCGCCTAAAAATTAAAAAGCCCAGAGGTTACTTGGTTTTATAACAAGAAATAAAGCAACAGAACCCAAGGTTATATTACAGCTCTAAAAAAACCCCATAAAACCTCGTAGTTTTTCTTCACTTTTAATCTCCTACTGGAGAATAGATTAAAATTTTTAGATAATATCAAGAAGAAAAAAAAAAATTAACCCCGTGTGCTGTCAAAAAAGTCTCCCTGCTTCCCTCACACTACCCCGTTTCCCTTTTCAATTATCCTTTATCCATGATAAAGCCTATTTACAGAGAGAGAGAGAGAGAGAGTGCCTTAGTATCGACCAGTGAAGGGGCGGGGCCAGGAGCAATGACCCGACCCCTGCAGACACATACAGGTGAGTTTGGGAGACTACCAGAGAAAGAGGAGAGGACGAACCAGCGATACTGGAACTAGTATTCACCTTCAGCAATAGAGATATTGAGGACATCACATATGAAATGCCCCCTCGGAGCTTGCGATAACGTGGTTGTGATCTTTGAATACATAACGGAGTTGCAAGTGAAGAGGGAAGCCGGAAGGGCAGGGCGAACGAAGACAAACTACATGAGAGCGGACTACACAGGCATGAGTAACTTCCTGTATGAAGTTCAGTGGGACAGAGAACTGTCAGGGAAATCAGTAAATGAGATGATGGAATATTGGACAACAATTTGCAAGGCAGGAAAGGAGAAGTTTGTGCCCAAGGGCGACAGGCATAACGAGAAGCCAAGGACGAGCCCTTGGTTTTCCCGAGGTGTAGAGAGGTTAAAACCAAATGCAATATATATATATATATATATATATATATATATATATATATTATATATATATATATATATATATATATATATATATATATATATATATATTGCATTTGGTTTTAACCTCTCTACACCTCCGGGAAAACCAAGGGCTCGTCCTTGGCGAAGAGCAGGCGAACACTGATCTCTGGCCGAAGGAGACTCGAACCTACGAACCTTGGAACAAGGTACGCAGTGCTTTACCATTCTCACCAAACTGGACCAATTCTTGCGTCCAGCTTGCGCTAGACGTTGATCCAAGGCAGCCAGCTTTCAGGTAGAAGGCTTACAGCTTTTCATCTCATCCCCTGCATGCATCGACCAACTAGAGATTTTAACAATGCAAGGAATTCGCAAGAGATCAGTGTTTGTGTATATTTCGCCTGCTCTTGCGAATTCCTTGCATTGTTAAAATCTCTAGTTGGTCGATGCATGCAGGGGATGAGATGAAAAGCTGTAAGCCTTCTATCTGAAAGCTGGCTGCCTTGGATCAACGTCTAGCGCAAGCTGGACGCAAAGGTATTGGTCCAGTTTGGTGAGAATGGTAAAGCACTGCGTACCTTGTTCCAAGGTTCGTAGGTTCGAGTCTCCTTCGGCCAGAGATCAGTGTTTGTTTATTTATATATGTATATATAGTGTGAATATAATGCAGACAATCCGTAGTTTGGAGGTTAGGAGGTGTGGGATTATCAGAACTATTATCCAGAGGGCTCAGGAGGGGTTATTGAGATGGTTTGGACATGTAGAGAGGGTGGAACAAAGTAGAATGACGTCGAGAGTATGCAGATCTGTAGTGGAGGGAAGGCGGGGTAGGGGTCGGCCTAGGAAAAGTTGGAGGGAGGGGGTAAAGGAGGTTTTGTGTGCGAGGGGCTTGGACTTCCAGCAAGCGTGTGTGAGCGAGTTAGACAGTAGCGAATGGAGACAGATGGCTTTTAGGACTTGACGTGCTGTTGGAGGGTAAGCAAGGTAACATTTATGAAGGGATTCAGGGAAATCGGCAGGCCGGACTTGAGTCCTGGAGATGGGAAGTAGTGTCTGCACTCTGAAGGAAGGGTGTTAATGTTGCAGTTTTATTACTGTAGTGTAGGCATGCCTCTGGCAAGACAGTGATGGAGTGAATGATGATGAAAATTTTTCATTTTCGGGCCACCCTGCCTTGGTGGGAAACGGCCGATGTGTTAATAAATAAATAATATATACATATAATATATATATATATATATATATATATATATATATATATATATAATTATATATATATATATATATATATTTATATATATGTTATCTCTTATTACACACCGGAATTCGAACCTTCACAAAGTACTACATGCCTTGATGCAGAGTGTGTAGGTTCAAATCCTACTGTGGACTTAGAGATAATTATGCGCTTGCTTGATTTTTGACATACTCATGGACCTTGAGAACGTGAGAAATCACGAGACCGCTTAGATGTTCACTATTTTTTTTGCAGCTGCTTGTTTTACATATTGTGATATCACCTGTTTACTGAGGTCTTATTGCAACCCACTCTACCTGCCACACTCTGCTACCTTGCCAGACTTTCTACCTACCATACTCTTTACCAGCTACACACTCTACCTGCCATATACTGAATTTGCTTCGTTATGTGCTGACTTCACACTCTACCTGCTACTCACTCTACCTGCTGCACACTTACCTGCTACAATCTATTTATCTTACAGCCTGCCTGGCACAGACGTGATAATCCCTAAGGGAATTATGGTCACTATACCCATCTGGAGCCTTCAAAACGATCCCCAGTACTGGACAAACCCGACAGAGTTTAATCCAGACCGCTTTCTGCCTGACAACAAGCATAATCTCATCAGTGGTACCTACTTACCGTTTGGTCTTGGACCCAGAAACTGTGTTGGTGAGTTTAATGCATTCAGTCTCAGCTTTCAATGTTACTGTTCTGCTTTAAATTAATCTCTATTATTGTTCAAGAATCTAAATACATTTTATTCACAATGCAAGTAAGTCAGTAGCCAGTCTTCGTCAGTTCTTTTCACACAATTACTAAATTGTGAAAATTTGTGTATGTGTTCAGAGAATATAAATTTAATAGAATATTTTGTCTAAAAAGTAATATTTGTAATAACTATTGTAACATTTCTGTGGGTTGGAGGTCATCGGATTCTTAATGCTCTCTCCAGGAAATTCTTTTATCTCGGCAGTTTGGTATGATCTACAACTGTGAATGGAAATTGGGTATTTTGTTGAGAACCTCCCGACTCCCATAAACTAGCAATGATAAATAGGTCTTTTTTCTTCTAAAACTGGTCAACGTCCTGAAAAAATGCATAATGAATACTGGAGTGCCAGACATCGAGCCCATCATCTGGCAGTCCTAGATGTTGTACCTATGTAGTACAGTATTAGAATGTTAAATTTTTAATCTGAAGATTGCCCGACCAAGGGTACGAGGACTGACACTTGACTGAGAGTGTTTATAAATTTGCAGCCAGTCATGTAGTGAAAAAATACAGGTGTATATATATTCATCTCTTCAATAGAGGACTCCTTGACTCTGTGAAGAGGCTTTTGGACTGAGGAAATGGACCCTTCGGTCTTCTTCCTTCAACCGAACCTAATTATCCCTATCTCCCCCTTCCCTACCCCATTCTTCACATCCCTTCTTCCCTTGCCTGTTCTTTCCCCATCCTTCCCCTCTCCTTCATTTCCTGCTTTTGGCCTTTGGGGTCTTCCCCTCAGAAATTCTAGCTAGCAGGTTGGGGAAAGGGTATTGATATCCATCCAATTCCATTAAGGTTTTTGGTAGTGGCGTTGTTTACCGTGGAATGCAGATCATCTGGAAATGTCCCGTTTCCCCTCCAGAGTTCTGGAGGAAGGAGGGGTGGCTCAGAGTGTCCTTCATGTGATGGGCTTATCTCTGGAAGCTGCCTGTTGGTTCCAGGAGTTGGAGACCAATGGAGGTATGCCCTGTGGTGGATTACCGGCCACCCTTTCTTTTGCCCACCGACGTGGCTCGGCGGCTGTGAGGTTGCTATCCTAGATTGCTAGTTGCACTGAGGGCTCTCTTGGGTGCAGAGGGAAATAAACAATCTCTCTCATTCCTCCTGGGAGTTATCACTCCAAATTCCCCCCACACCACCTTTCTTTTCTCACCCTTTTTTTTTAATTAAATAAAAAAGGGGAAAATTATAATGATGACCCATAACCATGACTTGCCTCCTCCCGGACACTCTCTTGCAGAACCCGTTACTGATCCAGGCACTCCTTCAGATCATTCTTCGGACTTGTCTTCCAACCCAGTAACATTCCATTACCCTCCTATAGTAGTGCAGTTTCGACCGATTCTTTAGACACTTCTGACCTTCGCACAGCTTTGACTATGTTCCCAGCTTCACATACAATGCATCGTTTTTTGGATCATGTACATGACTCTGGACAGTCCACCTATAACTTTACATCCAAACCACCTCGACCTGTCACCGATGAACCTACCTCAGTTTCCTCTCGTGCTTCTACGAAACGTCCACTAAGCTGTTCCTTCCCTTATGCTCTATGAGTCAAAGTTCTTCTTGGACAAATTTTTTACACTCCAACCAATTCTACTGACTATCTTTCCGACCACAGCATCAGCAAGGGACTCTTCACCATGTTGGGCAGAACATTTCCTTCCATGGTCTTAACAGTAGCACACACGTTGTCACAGTACAACATGCAGATCAGGCACATAATCTTTCAATTCTTCACGTTGTTGACAACACACCAGTTAAGATTCGCAAGCATGTCTCTCTTAATTCTCACTGTGGATCTATTGTCCATCCACATACGATCATACAGCGCGACTTTCTCATGTGTAATGAAGACATTCTTGAGCAACTCGAGCTCCAGAATCTCCCAATCTTCAAAGTAAACACTTACATACTCGCTATATTGCAAGGATAGCGCCCTGCCCGTGGGAATGGGCGCTATCCTTGCAATATGGCTAGGCTAACTTTTGACAGCCGTGAAATGCCACCATTTGTTTACCATAGCGGGATAATGCCTACAAGTGCAGGAGGTGATTCCTACCCCACAACAATGTAGAAAATGCTGGTGCTTCGGCCACCTGGCTAAATATTGCAGGTCAGTGACTGAATGCCTTGTCTGTGGTGCAACTGACCATTATAGGCCATCCTGCAGTCACCCTCCCTCTTGTCTTAACGGCGAGAATAGGCACACTCTGCCTATTCTCGCCGTTACCCAATTTTGTTAAGAGATGCGTTGTCTTACAAAGAAAGAGGGCCTCTCTTATGCCATGGCAGTTTCCAATCTCCGCCTCCAAGGGAGGCTACAACAGCTTTCTTTATGCAGGGTCTCTCGATGGCCCCAGACCTTGATGGTGCCTGATTTCACAATTACCTCTGTGTCCTTTATAATTGTTCAGTCACTCTGTGTCCAATCCTTTTACAGTCCTGGGCTCTGAGGTTCCAACCTCATCATCTCTTCCTGTCCTTACTTCACCTTCCCACTCCCATGTTTCAACCACTATGCACCCTCTCCAGTCTAAATTGTCGCCAAATATGCCTTTTTCTCCGAAGTCTGCATCTTCATTTGCATCCAAATCTCCCCCAAACCACATGACATTCCCAAATGTGCTTCCCTATCTATCTCTGGGTCTAGACTTTTACCTCGAGATGCATCTGATACTTTTGTGGACGTTCATCAACCCCTATGTACTCCTTCTTTGGTGTCTTTTGTTGTCTTTCCACTCTTTACCCAAACTACACCTCCCTCCGTTGCCAACTCCCTTTCCCGACTTCTCTTTCATCTGAAACTATGAAGTCATCTCCGGTTTATCGAGGAGACAACACCAAAGAGAACACCAATTTTCCCTCCGATGCTTCACATTCTCACCTTCTGCGTCTTTCTTCACACCCCCTTTCATTTATGCCATCCCAATACTTCACTCCTTACTAGTTCCCAGTGCTTCTGCATCTTTACTAAAACTGATGCTCCTGGTTCATAGACACCTGAAAATGTTTACTGTTATACTCTCTTGAACGATTATGGATTGTTTACAGTGGAATATTCGAGGTCTCAGGGAAACTAAGGAGAGCTTCAGGTAAATTTTTCCCCTAGTTTTCCCCAGTTTCTAAGTACAAAAATTGTGCTCTGTTCTTTCCCATCCCATTCATCGGGTTCTTTTCCTGAAAGGACTTTTAATGAAAGTGCATTTCTCGTGCTGCACGGTATACCACATTCTCGGGTCCTTGTCCGTACTTTGCTGCATTACAATGCAACCTGCTTCTACGTAGACAAGTCGTAAACAGTCTGCTCCTTCCCTTCTCGCCTTTATCTATGACGGATGTGGTATCCTAAATTTTTTCCCCAAACCTTTTGGTCTACTCTTATTGGGATATTTTAATGTTTAAAAATTTTTTCCTCTGAGGGGGGCCCTCACTGGACTCTATTATTACCCAATTAAGGCTCTTCTCTTTTAATTTTCTAAATTCTGTTTTAAATAGGGAAAAACCCCTCGCTCTTTTCCCCCTAGCATTCAAATCTCGGGTTGCACAGCTTTCAATTTACTCCCCCCTCAGTTTGCACTCTGGCCCCAAGTGTTTCCCTTGTTTTACATGACAGCAGTCATTTTCCTATTTTTTCTTCCATACATTTTCCTCAAACCTCCTCGTACCCCTATGTTGGCATTTTTGAAATTTAAATTTGGGGCCCCATTTACCCAAAAAATTTTTAAATGAAAAACCCTTTCCTCCGAGAAAATTAAAACCATTTTTGTCCTCATTTTAAAAGCCAAGCCTAAATACAATCCCCAAATCTCGGGTAGTCTTCCTCAAAAATGGGCCCCTTTTGGTGGTCTCCTACATGTGCTCTTGTAATGCGTTTTGAAATGTCTGCATGGGGCCGATGCCCATTTTTACTAGTCCCCACAGAGCGGGGGCGGATGACGACGTCCATCCGAGATGCAAAACCCAAAAATTGTTGGGGGGATTATTTTTCCCTACCGTCATTTCGATTTTTTCTATGAGTGCTTTTTGGGAAAAAAAAGTACAAAAAATTAAATGGAAAATTACTCTCCAAACCCCTCGGGTTTAAAAGTTTTGGGTTCACATAGAAACCCCTTTTTTTAAGTTTACCATAAATTGGTAATCATCTTGTCTGTATCTCTGGGGCTACATCTATGCCCTTTTTTCTTTTTTTCCAAGTCTGCCAGAGATAACTTGTTTCTTCTACCAAAGAAGATCTTACAGGGTTCCTTTTAAAATTTTTCTAAAACTAGGGGCAATGCTTTTCCCACTTGCCGATGCTGGCAGCGGGGGCCGTGGTTTTCCCTAATTGGGTTTTGTTTCAGCTTTTAAACATACGCCCGCCCTCGCGCCCTTTTATTTTTTCTAAACTTATTGGTGGGAAAAAGGGTTTTTTCCCAGCGGGTGAAAAACTGCTGTTTTTTCTGCCAATTCAAAAACCCGGGTATTTTCAGGCCATGATCCTTTTCACATAAATCTTTTTTGTTTTCCCAATGCAGTTTCCAATTTGATGTGTGGAGAAATTTTTCTCCGGGAGGGGGGTATCACCCCCTTCACCCCTTTTTCCAGCCCTGAGGGGCCAAGCCCTCTCAAAAGGGGGGGCGAGGGGTCTTGTTTACTCCCAAAGGGGGGTAATTGATCACGGGATGCAAGCCACGTAGCCCAAGTGCCCTCGCTCCTTGCAGCGGTTTTTGAAAAAGTGTTTTTTTATAAAACGTACACCCCTTACTTGGGGCGGGAAACAATTAAGAAAACCCCTGCTCCCCTTTATTCCTTGGTATAAAAAATTGTACTTTTGTTGTCTATGTTTTAAGACAGCAAGAAACAAACATTTTTGCTTTGTTTTCATCGGGGAGGTGACGGGGGATCAAGGATAGGTCAGCATTTTTTTTTTTGTGTTTAGGGCAGGACGGTTTGGGAGGCGGGTGGCATCGCGAGACTATCTTTATTTCCAGGGAAGTGACATTTGACGCCAGTTAACTAGCAAAGAAAAACTGATTTTTTGCGTTAGTGTAACAAAGTGTCTCAAACCCCTTAAACATAAAAGAATTTGTGATCAGCTTCTCTTGTAAATCCCATTGTAAACCCAAAAAGAAAAAATCTTGTGGAACATAGGTGAAACCAGTTGCTTTTCCTAGACAAGGGAAACTGGCCCATCCAAGGACATTTTAAAGCTTCCATCAAGCCCGCCGAATCCCTTTCCCGAAGGTTTTGAGAAAAACCAAAGTTTCTTTTTACAAAGAGCAAGGAAAAAAATAAAACAAAATTTTCTTGTGATGGGGGGTTTTCGCAATTCTTGAGCCCACAAGGATTTTTGTAATAAACCAAAAATCGGCAAAAAGGGTGGACTTTTGAGCCAAACAAGTAGGAAATTTCGTCAGCCATCATCGAATAAAATATGCGAAATAACCCCCCAGGGGAAAATTTAAATACTTAAAATTTTTTCCCTTTTGCCCAGCCCAATTTTGTGAGGGTTTCGACAGCTTCAAACCTGGGTCTGCCAGGGGCGGCTGTGTAGACGATTTCCCGGGTCTTTTATCACAAAGGGTTTTTTCATTAAAATATTTTAATTTTTTTAAAACACAGCGGGTAAGGCCAAAATTATTTTCAACAAAATTTTGGGTTTCTTTGCTCGAACCGGATAAAGCCCACACGGGCCCCCAAAATATGAAACAAACAGTTTACAAATAACCTATGACCCAAGGCCCCTTCGAAAAAAAGTGTAAAACTAGTGTTTTCCAATAAAAAATCAGTTAAAAAGTCCCTCCAACTCAATCACAGAGAAGGGGCACCCCCAAAAAAAAAATGGGCGCTCACCCAGGGGGTTCACCCAAAAAGAAAAGGGGGCGCTCACCCAGCGGACCCCCAAAAGGGAAAACGGGAGCTGGTGCCCTCACCCACATCCTGCCCCCACTGCCCCCAATCTGGAGAAATTGCTGTTTAAAAGAAAAACCCCCCCAAAGTGGTGTTTGTTTTCTGATTATATATACACAAAGTTTTTAAAAATGTTTATAGACAAAAATTAAGATTTATTTAAAAGATTTACCTTTATTCCCCCGGGCCCGGGGCCCTTGTCCAAGGGGTTTGGCCCCGGGCCTTTTGGCCCCCCCTCCCTCTTTGGGAGGGGTCCTGAGACCGAATTTCCCCCATGGGGGAGGCACAAGTACCCCTCATTTTTTTGGAACCAACTTCCCCGGGCCCTACCCCACAAGTAGGCCTCTCGGGTCCCCCATCCCCCCCCCAAAGGGGGACAAATGGAATGACAGCCCTTATGACAAAAGGGCCCTCGGGCCAGGCACCTACCCTACCCTAAAAGGGTTTAGGCAGGGGTTTGTCGATGAGGAAATTAAGAGACAAGATTGTTTTAAAGTTATTTTTCTTATAGTTCACCTTTTTATTTTAAAAGGGAAAACTTAATATAAAGTTAACTTTCAAATAAAAATTTTTAAACATTGAAATTTATATAGGTGTAAGTAATTTTAAAGGGTTGATTTACAGTTATACGGGTGACATTTATAGTGTATAGTAAAAGAATGTATTAACGTTATTTACGTTTAATCATGGGGTTCAGGCTGACCAGCAAAACTAAAGCCATAAACACCAGACACATGTACGGTGTAAACCCTTCATGGTCATCCCTGAGGTTAAGCTATAGGTCAGTAGTTCTGACTCGTTTATTGCTTTTAAAGCATAAAAAAAACTCACTTTTTAATAGCAGTACGGGTTTTTTTTTTTAAACCCACCTCAAAGGGGGTTGCTAAAAAATTTCAGAAATACCTTTAAAAATGATTTGTTTGAAAACCAGTTTCAGTCTTTACAACTAAAAATTACAAAATTTAAAAAAACAAATTTTCATCTGTATAGGAATTAACCAAGATACAACAAAGATTTGATGATCTTGAGGTCCAATTTTTAAATTTTAATTACACAACGCATGAAAAAAAATTTTAATTTCAACAAAATACACTTTAATAAAAATAAATTTCTTAAAATCAATCCATCTGAGGAAAAATTTAAAAAATTTTTTTTAAATTTTATTTTTTATATCAACAATTAAGGGGAACAGGAGTCGGGCAAACTCCCGAAAAAACCTCTGTCACAGAGACCTATTTCTAGGGGCCCAAACACCTTTAAAACCTGAAACAAAAAGTGCCCCATTAAAAAAGGGCAAAACCTACTTGTAATTCCCTTTTTTTCCCAAAGGGTCAAAATTTATGAAAAAATTCATTAGGGGTTTTTTCAATCCTTAGAAAATTTCACAAAACTAAACAAGATGAGATTGCAAATTTTCAATTACTTAAATGTTTGTGAAGGGGAAAACCCCTAAAAACTGATTAAGCCCATTTCCGGGGCCCAAAAGGCAATTACAAATTCCCAAACTGCCCTTAGCAACAATTATTTTTTAGGGAAGACAAGGTTTAATTTTAGCAGCAGTCTTAATTTTCAAGCTTAAAGGGCCCCCCAAAACCATTTTTTATTCAGATTTAAACGGGCTTTTAAGAATCACATTAGACAATACCCCTCAGATCTCTAGATGCAAAAATTTTAAAAACCCAAAGGCAATGTGTTTTGGTTATCAGGGGGTTTTGTACAAGAAAAGGTTGTCCCCAACAAACTATTGAACGTTAAATTTTTATTTCAATAAACGCTATTTCACTTGTGAAGAAAATTACAAGGGTTTTTACAAACAAAGTTTAAATGATGAAAGCAACGAGCCCCAAGATAAAAAAAACCCCAAAAATCCATGGATAAAAAACCTTTAAACCTCAGAAAAAAAAGGGAGTATACCTACTCCCACAAAACCCCAAAAATAAGGGGAAAATCCCCTAAAAGGCATTTTTTTCAAGCGGGAATACAATGGGACAGAAAAAACAGACTGTCATAAAAAACAACTCCAAAATGTGTATTTTTGGAGGGAAACATTGGGCACAGTTTTGTATTAAATACACATCAAGGAGGCACGTAAAAAACGTGTTAAACACTGAAAAAAGGCATCAAGGGGTTTAGGTAAACCCACAGGGGGGAAAAATGCTCACTGAAAAGTTTTTTAAATGAAAGGGGGTATGCTCATACAGCTTTATCCCCAAAATCCCTTTTGCTGAACAGCACAGACTTCCACGAAATCGGGAACCCAAGCAACACTTTAAAATTTGTGAGAGAAAATTTTTAAAGCAACTGCTCCCCCGATACCCTTTGAGTTCATTTTCTAAAAAAATTCCCAAAAACCAAATGTGCAACACTATTTGAAAAAGGGCCACAAAGGTCCTTCAAAAGAAAAATCGTGTTGCAGAAACTGAATAAAAAAACCCTACCCAAAAATACATTTTAGATATAGCTGGTTTTTTCCACAATTCTGGTAAACAGAAAATATGACCTACCCAGAATCACTTTTGGGGCTGGGAAAACAGGAAAAAGACAGTAAAACTTGGTATAGATGATTTGCCAAAACTGTGCAGTTTCCGGGGATTAAAAAAAACCTTGCGGGCACTAAAAAGCAGCTAAGGTCAATTTAGCCTGCCCTGACTTACAGCCCGGACACAATTGGTCCAATTAAATTTAATCATTGAAAGTAAATTTTTTATCACTTTTTTTTGGTGCAAAATTAGTAAGTAAACATGATGTTAAATTGCTGAAAAAAAGCGGGAGGCCACATAAAATTGGTCCAATTCCTCCAAAGGGGGGAAAAAAGGGCTGATTTTTGATTCAGGGGGAAAATGTATTTATTACAGAAAAAACCGCTGATCATGTACCACAGCAAAAATTATCATTACTGGAGAAATGAATAAACCAGTTGTTTAAGTTGGGGAAATTTTAGATGCAAAGGGGTTTGAGTAAATAAACCAACCCCCACAAAGTCTCAGCTTAACCAATAATTTGGCCACTGTCAAATATGAAGATGGACAGTTTTGGTTTTTTTTACCATGGAAATTAAATCCACCAAAATCTGCCTAGAAATTTAAACGCATGGTTTTCAGACGATGAAAGCCCCAAATACATGAGCTCGGGAAGAATCCGGGTTTCCTGACTGCCCCATGATAATATCTTTAACAAAAAACCATTTGGGACAAAAATTTTCTTTGGGGAAAATTGCCCCAAGAAAATTTTGAAACAAACGCTCTTTAATCTCCCGCACCATGGAGCGGGAAAAGTTTCTGAAACCACCCACTACTGTTGTAATAATTGAAAAGCGCCCCGTGCAAATAAAGAGTAGAAAGTCTTAATGATTTTCTATGACCGGGCCCCTCACTAACTGAGAAGTTTGGGAACGTGTTTTATAAAATTTTCCCCACTAACCCAAAAAGCCAAAGGGCCCTGATTTTTCCCAAAGGGTTTTCTTAAGATAGGACCAAAAAAATAGATAGAGATTAAATTTGGGATTCTTGTGGCCTGAAAATCCAAAAGACCCTAAAAGTCCTGTAAAAATTTTTATCGCTTAAAATCAGAATTTTTTTGGTGCAACATCCTCTCCATTTTTAACTAAAAAGCAAACTCTAAAACACATTTGAAGAAATTTTAAAACCCCCCTTTCAAAGAAAATTTTAAAGAAAAGTTTTTTATGGGGACAATTTTAAAAAAGGACTGTAATAAAGGGGGGTTTTAAAATTTCCAAAATCCCAGAGAACAAAACCCAAGGAGATAAAAAAAAGCAAATATTCCTCTAAAGATGTGGAATACTAACCCAAAGAAATTTTAAAGGGAACTTCTCAAAAAAGATTTCACTAAAGCGAAATTCCTATTGAAAACAATATGCGGGGATTTTAAATTGGGGAACACACGGAAAGAATTTTTGAGTCTCAAAAAAAAAAAACAATAATCATGCATCCCAATCACAAAACGTATTTACTGTCAGGGGGTATCACAATGTTTTATCTCTAGGACTCGTCTCACCAATTCCCCATAAAGGTAAAAATGCTTTGCAAGATGCAGGGAAACAAAAAAAATTTGGGGAGGGGTTTGAGAAACTTCCCTCTAGAAATAAATCAACCCGGGGTGAAATACCCCAAGGGAGTTTAAACAACTTCTTTCAAAAAAAATTTCCCAGACAAATAGGTCAAGGGGGAAACAAAGTACCCCATTACAGTTTCGGGTGATGCGTAAAAACCAAGGTTATGAGGCCTGTACTTAAAATAAAGTAAGGGTTTAAAAGGAATACACAAAATTCTTAAAAGGGCCGGGGTTTCACCCTTAAAAGGTCAAAAACAGTACCAAAATTTGGAAAACTGACAGCAACTCTTGTAGGTAAAAAATTACCCTTGTCTATCTCAACAAAGTCCCTTGATCATCTCACTATTGAGAAAACCGTGTCTGGATGATAATGAGGCATTTTCTCCAATGGTTAAGAAAAATTTAAAAAAGTAAGCGGCTAGGTACAGAAAAAAGAGTAGCAGAAATAAAAGAGATCCCAGGGAGATTATCTCTTTCTCCACGTCTCTCCCCAAGGGGAATTTCCGGCTGACATTTTTTCACGTGGGTCCCACTCAAAAAAATTTGTAAATAATAAATTAGGCTCCAGGGACCAACCGGGCCCTCTCTAAGAAAATAACTTGGCCTCACAAAAAGCTCACATTTTGCCAGAAGAAACATCTGCTTGAACAAAGCAGAAATAATTTTTGTGTAAATACTGCGCAGCCACAACAGAAATAGTCTTTGGGATGGATCAAAATACTAATCTTTGGGAAAAACTATTAAGAGTTACGCTCTTGTTTTTGAATTCTTTAAAAGGAAAAAAACCAAATTATAAAATTCTTAAACCCTTTAAAATACTGGGTAAAAAACAAAATCCCAAAAAGGGCCCGTTTTACTACAGAATAAAAATTTTTCTAGAAAACAAAAAGAAAAAACCCCCAAAAGGGAAACCCCTTTTATGTTTTAAATTCTTTAGGACTTTATCTCGACTCAAAAAAGATTATAAAAATGCCCGAGGTAAAAAATTCATAATTCTTCATTTACCTAAAGAAGCCAAACATCCAATTTTGACCCCCCAAGAATCTTTGGCAACAAAACTAAATTGGGTCAAAACGACCACAGTTAACCGTGTTACAGGGTGGGGTAGTTTGACACACTTTGTCATTTACGAAAATCCTACGGGAACCCCTAAAATTCGACAAAGTGGGTAAAAAACAAAAAGGACTGTATTACTTGTCTTTCCAACGTTTCGATTTATTCCATATCCGGGGTCCACCTCCATATCCCTTAAAAGGGTTTTTGTCATATCACTTCCATTTGAGGTACGGTTTAGATTCCCACTGACCAAAAAATTTTAACCCCCCCCATTTGACAAAGTTCCCATCAAGGTTGTACACTGTTTTGTTCACTTGTGCTACGACTAAACCCAACCATCTAGAAGTACCACTGAAAAGTCTCCCAAAAAAACTTTTACAAATTTAAATCAAAAGGGTTTTGGGCAGCCAAAAGGGGCCCTTTTCCCAACTGATGATTTCAGATAAGAAAAGGGAATTTTGGGTTTTTGGTGTTTGCTTAAAAGCAAGATCTTTGGATCAACCAGAAGTCCCAACAAATGCTAAAATCCCCCGGCAGTTTCTTTTGGGAGAAAACCTTTCCTCCAAAATCCCATGGCATGGGGGTTTTTTATGAAAGAAGATGGGCATTAAAAACGTTGTCTAAGGAAGACTTTTTCATCGTCAAAAAAATAGACTTAGAAGAATTCCGAAACGTTTGGGGAAATTTGGAATAGAAAATAGAGTCAACAAAAAGACCTCAACTTATGTTCCAAAGAATCGGGACAATTTAGAAGTGAAAGGCCCATCTCTTTTAAACCCCCGGGCAAAAAGGCTCGAACCTGTTCCTCCCTTAAATGTAAAGAATCAAAGAGGACCCTTTATTTTATTTCGAACCTAAGCAACCAGACGAAAATTTCAAACACCTTAATAAAGTGATTGAACGTTAAAAAAATTTGGCGAGAAGACTATCTCACCTCATTGAAAAAACACTTTTTATGGAGCGGGTTTTTTCCTGAAAATCAAAAGGGCCTTAAGACCGGGTGACATAGTGTTATCAAACAATGATGGCCCCAGGCCCCAAAAGGCCCTTTGGAAAAAAATTGTGACCAATATCCGATGCAAATGGAATCACCCGGACGGGTTTGAGTTTTAAGCAAAGGTGTGTGAATAAAGCGGATAATAAATAAACTGGGTCCCGTTAGAATTACCAGTGTTGAAAAAAAAATTTGTGTTTTCCTCCAAAAACCCCACCCAGACAAAGTTTTGTTCAGAAAAGAAAAAGCAGCGTGGGGCGAGTGAAAAATTAAATTAATTTTAAAGGGTGATAAAATTTTTTCACCTGCAGCGACCTCCGCCCCCCCCCAGTGGGGAGAAATTTTCTCCAGGAGGGGGGTATCACCCCCCTTCACCCTTTTCACCCCTGGGGGGGCCAAAGCCCCCAGAAGGGGCAAGCGTCTTTTTAACTGCTAAAAAGGGAAATTGATCACAGTTGCATGCCACTAGTCAATGACCTTTTGCCCTTGCAGGGGTGTTGAAAAGTGTATTTTTATAAGAGACAGTACATCTCTTACTTAGCAGGAAAAATTTAAAGGGAAAATCCTGCCCCACTTTATTACCAGGGAAAAAATAGGGGTACATTTTTTCTATGTTTAAAAGACGCAAAAACAAAAAATCGGGCTTTCCCTTCATCGAGGAGGTGCCCAAGGATGCAAGGACTAGGTCAGCTTTTTTTTTTTTGTGCAAGGGGCAGGACGGCTTGGAGCTTGTAGCATCGCAAGACTATCTTTTGATTTCTGGGGAAGTGGACACTGACGCCGGGAAAAACTACAAAGAACACGATCTGTCCCGTTTTGTTTTGAAAAAAGTGTCTAAAACCCACAATAAAATAAGAAAGTGTGATCACCTTCTCTTGTGATACTTGGAACAATAAAGACAAATCTTGGGGAACATAGTTACCAGTGTGCTTTTCCCTAGAAAATTGGAAGACTGGACATCCAAGGACACTTCACCTTCTATAAAAATCCCCGAAACCTGTCGAAGGTGTTGAAAAAAAAACCACCATAGTTTCACTTTTACAAAGGGGCAAGGTATTTTCCGAATTTCCCTTGTAGTTTGGGGGGATTGCGAAATTTCTTGAGTCCCCAAGGATTTGAAAAATCAACCTATAATGGGCAGAAAGGTGTGGACTTTTGAGCCCAAAACAAGTAGGTATTTTCGTCACCATCATCGAATAAAAATATTTTGGGAATAACACCCCCCGGGGGAAATTTTATACTTACAAATGTATCTCTTGACACCCCCAATTTTTGGTGATTTTTTCGACAGCTTTTTGACCTCGTCTGCAGGGGGGCTGTGAAAGACATTTGCTTCATTTTCACTAAGTTTCATTTATATATGGTTAAAAATTTAAACACACAGGAAAGGCCAATATCTTCAACATGGGGAAACGTTTTTAAAAATGACGCTTGGGGGGGGTTATTTAACCCCAAAATAGCCTTTTCTTTAAAGCCCCTTTTGGGGCTTTTGTAAGGCCACCCCCATTTTTGGCCCCTTACTCCGCTTTAGTTTGCCAAGGCCCGTAATGTCTGTGCAGTAAACCACTCATTTTAATTGCAGTCCTTTTTTTTCTTGAAAAAGGCATTTAAACACTACCGGGAGATATAACATCTTACCCAAGCTAAATTCCCGGACTTTGTCCAAGTTGAAGGGTCCCCGGGGAATGGTCTTTAGCACCATTTTTTTTTCCTATTTGCTTTTAAAGGGATGGGGAAATCTGTTCTCACGCCCGATATTTGGTCATCACTTTTTTGGTCATAAACTTTGCTATATCAAGTTTGTGCAGGCGCTGACTTTTGGCCTAGAGCAGCCTCACTCCAGAATACTGTCATCTGGGGTTGCCCTTTGGGGCCCTAGGCATGCGTTTTAAAATTTTTTTATGCTAAAAACGCACCAAATTACTTTCACCAATAGTTTCCCCGCCTAGTACCTATTGTACCTGGGATACCTCCCGTATCCCCCCCCTTTGAAACGCCAGTGGGGCCTGGAAATTTTCCCCACATTAGCCCCCTGAAAAAAAACTTTCCATACCCCCCTGAACCCCCTGAAAAAACCCCCGCTCAATTTTCTTAGGGGGGGGAACATCAAAATCTGCAAACGACTGCATTCAGCCAAAATTTTTTTTTGAAACTTTTTTTTTTTATTTTTTTTTAAAAAAAAATCAAATACAAAAAGAAAAATCAAAAAACCGACAAATTTCCATAACCCAAAAACCGTGGTAGACAATGTCAGTACACACTCAAAAAAAAAATACAATTTTTCAATTGATATTACAAAATACTTCGGGAAAACCACAACCCGTTTTTTGGGAAAAAAAATTTTTGACTCCCCAAAAAAAACAGGGGGAGTCCCTTTTTAAAACATGAAAGGGGTAAGCCTATAATCCCTATATTTAAAGTATAATATATACCCACCATACATGTGTGGCACATTGTGCATACAGAAAAGACCCGAATTATACATGAAAAAAATCTCAAAAATTTACTTTACACCCCAAAAAAAAAAAATATTGTTAAAATCCACTAAATTGAACTAAACCTAAACATTCGTTTTCCCCCATACACATCAAAACACCCCAAAAAAAAAAGCAGACCCCACCACGGGCCCTATCCTGACCACCCACTACATTCCCAACCACTTACAAAACACAAAGCTGATTTGACGGTTAACATTCAATATTTAACATGACCTACCAAACAAAATTTTTAAGGGTAATATAAACCCCATATATAACTTATATTTTGCCTGTACAGAGTTCTTTAAAGTACCCCTTAAAATTTTACTTTAAAAAACGTATGACTGGGAAAAATTGTCATCAAAACAAAAAATAAAGCATTCCTCTACAAATTTCATATGAAAAAAAAAAAAACCCCCATACAAGGAAAAAGGGTTTTTTAAAAAACGATAAAAAAAAAAAAAAAAGCCCCACATACAACTTTTAAAACTGGGGTTTTTTAAAAAAAATAAGGTCTACAACCCCGGGAACCCTTTTTAAAAATTGGTTCAAACCTTTCTTTCCCCAGGTACACCAAAATATTCATTTAACACACAGGTATCAAGGGGGAACATACTTTTAAACAGATTTTCATACATTATAAACAAGTATCAAATATGCCGATCATAAGCCAAAATCCCACCCCAACATAATAGAATCTGCCTACCTTTCCTACCCCAGGACTATGCCACCCCAAACGAAAAATGTGACCCAAATTTTAGTTTTGCAAGCAAAGCAAAAACAGTCATAAATTGGGAAAAACTATTACAAAAATCAGGGACATTCAAGTCACACCTCCCCAAACGTTAAAACTTAAAAACCCCCACCTAAACAATCCCTTGAAAAAAGAGGGGAAACTTTCCCGCACCAACCAAGGACGATGCACACCAAAACAAAAAGGATTTTGCCAAACCATCCCTGACATTCACCACAATAAAACCCTACCCAATAAAACCGGCACAAAAAACCTTTCCCACGGGGTCCCCACAAAAAATTTACCCACACAACACCATCAGCTGTCAACCTACCCATTCAGGCATCCAATCCTCCAATAGGGCACCCCCACTAAAAAAGAACCCAAACCCTTGCCGCCTTACCTAACACCAAGCAGAGGAAAAGTGCAACCCGTGGGGGGTCCACGAATTTTCCCTCCGGAAAACTAGTTAAACCCACCGGGCCCCCCCCTATAAAAAGGGTTTTTTCCTACATGCTGTCCTATAAAAAACACGCCCCCCAAAAGCTTTTTTTCCCAAATGTTTCCCTCCCCCTCCCTCATCCCCCAAGAGACTACAAATAATTCAACTTTACGTTTTCCCGATAGCCCTCCCCCCCCTCGTTGGGCACCCCTCCCATATTTTAACATTAAAGCCCCAAAGGGGGGATTTTTCCCGACCCTCCCCTCCCCCAAAAAAGGAAAACCCTTTCATCCACAAAACTTCCACCTCCAAAGGGAGAAAAAAAAATATAAAACATGTACATGGAAAGCATTTTTCAACTTCCCCCCCCCAAAAAACCCCTAACGCCCCTCTCACAAAAAACCCCTTTGGGCTCGCACCCCTTTTTGATGCCAAAGTCTCCATAAGAAATCTATATACTAATTCTCTCACTCCCGGCCTGTTTCCCAGTTTTTCTAAATTTTCCCCCCATATCCCCTTTTAGTCATAGTGGGATACACCCACCATCCCCTGCAGTAATTCCCGAGGGCGACCCACTCCCACCAAACCCTCTTTAAAAATTGAAATTTTTTTTAAAATTTTCAAACCTTTTTCATAAACCCAAAATATCTTCACACTCCACTAATCCTTGCCCCTCCACCCCTTTGGGGACACCCCCCCACCTCTCCCACCCAAAACCCCTTTCCCCCCCCCCCTGAATATTTCCTCTGCTTAACATATAGCGGGCCTTCCCCCCCTAAAAACCTAAAGCCCCTCAAAACCCAATCCCCCCCCGGGCTTACCGCAGTTCATTTACCACAATTTTTTTGCCCAACCCGCCCTCCCAAAACCCCCCCCCCAAAACTTTTTAAAACCCTCCCTTTTTAATTTCCCTAAATCCTGACTTCTTAAGGGATAAATTTTCCCCACTCCCCACACCTTACTAAAAAATCAGCGTTTTTAAACCCCCACAACCCTTTGAAAGCAAGGGTTCCCTCCCCGGCCCGGAAACTCCTAAGCCCCACTCAAAGCTCTGGTTTCCTTACCATTTCTGAATTAGCCTCCTGCCCCCCTGTCATCTGCCAAATACAAAATCCCACAAATCTTTAGCTTTTTTACGTTATCCAAACCAAAAATCCCCCCCAAGGGCCCGCCTACCCAAGTACCTACCTCCAGCCAAAACCCTGATTTCTGCTTTTTAACTCTCATCCCAGTACATTCCCAAAAATCTCAATTTTCCCTTCCCACCTTTCATAAACCCTATCTCATTAAGTTAAAAAAGTATATCATCTAAAATAACCACAAAATCCCCACAAAAAAGGGCCACCCTCCCCCCATACATACAACCCTACATGAAAGAGTATTTGGGGGAAAACGGACCCCCCCTGCTTAAAACCCCTCCCCATGTTTAAAGGGACTACCCAAACTACCATTTACCTAACTCCCCATCCATGCATACAACAAAAACCTCACCCATCCCACCACCCCCCCTCCAAAACCCATCCCTTTCCATAACTCTCCCAAAAAAAAAACCCTATCCACTAATCATAAGCATTCTTCCAATCCAGACCTTTGAAAACGCCCCCCCAAATACTCTCCCAGGAAATCCCTGATACTCCCCGACCCCACTCTCATACTCCCCCCCGGAAAAACCCAAAAAGTCCCCCAAAAGTATCACCGACCCCCTGATCTTTTTCAAACTATTGCCCAAGGTTTTTTCAAAAAACCTTGTAAACGCCCACATGAAGATTTTTGCTCGATAAGCACCAAAACTCTTTCCCCCCCTCTGCTTTTCACCAAAACTAAAGACACCTGTACTTTGTGATTTGCCAAAAAATTCCCACTAACTAACATATAATCAATACTCCAACAAAGGGATTTCCTAATACCCCCAATGTGCTCTCGTCTACCCCGGGGTTTTTCCATAAAACATCCCTAAAACTAACCCCCTTCCACCTCAAAACCCTTTCTTATACCCCCCTCCAACCCCACTCATCCTGCTTACTTTAAAAAACATGGAACCCCCCCCCCCAAAAATCCCCTCCCAGGAACCCCCCAAACCCCCTACCCCCTTTTTTCCCTAAAAAAAACCCCAACAGCATAAAGACTCATACTTTCCCTGTTGGGAAAAGGAAACCCCACCCCCTGGGTAAACCCCCCACCCCAGGGGTTGTCTCCAATTTTTTAAAATGGTGGGTTTTTATAAAGACCTCGAAATTTTTCGTAACACAAAACCCCGATGGGTTTATTTACCCCACAATACATCCTCAAACCCTGCCCCCAACCTTGGATTGCATCAAACCTATCATTTTGTAAAAAACAAACTTTTTTCTACCCCCAAAAACTGCCCTGTCATCTCTCCCACCCCCCCCCAACTTTAAAAGTCTTGCAACGTCCCCCCAGAAAATTTTTGCAACCCCTAATGCCCCCCTCGCCCCCTCCCCTCCCCCAAACCTTTAAAAAAATTTTGCTTTTTTAGCTTTTCCCCGCAAACCCCCCCCAATCAACAGATCTAAACGCCCTGCCCACCCCCAAAAAAGCAACCACCAAACAAATGAAAAAAGGCCCCTCCCCCCCTTTAAAAAGCCTTCCCTTTAATTTTTGAGTACCCAGAATAAATACACACTATTTTATCCCACTTTAATCTGGCCCATCACCCCTGTGTCAGAAAACCCCAATCAAAGGCCCCCCTCCCCAAACCCCCCCAAAAAAAATCTTAAGGGCCCGCATAACATAGATTCTTTTCCAAATTTTGCCTCATATTCCCCCTACAACGAACTATGCTCCCTAGGTATCCCCCCCCCCCACCCATCGACAAACCCCAAAATCCCCCCAATAAAATCCCTCAGGACACCAAAAACGCAACCCGCCCTTCTCATTTTCCCTCACCCTCCTTCACACAATTCCCCAAACACCTCCTAAACTGTTATAGCAGGCAAACCCTCAAATTTTAAAAAGCAAAACCTCCCCGACAAAATCTACTTTTAAACCCCAGTATTGCTAGTCCCCCTGGGGGTAAACACCTACGAAACTAGCCCACTTTTTCACCCCAGACACATCCAACCCTCCCCTTTCCCTTTCCAAACCCCCCTCTTCCCAACCCGTGCCCGGCAAAAAGGGGGGGGGTCCTCCTTTAAACCCCCATTCTACCCCCCCTTTAATTGGAAAAACCCCTGCAACCCTACTTTTGAAAATCCTTTTTAATCCAGCTCACACCCCGCCCCGGGATTACGCTCCTGCAAAAAAAAAAAATGTCGACATCAAACCTTTCCCTTAAAAAACCCCACCCAAACCCAAAATTTTTTGACCTCTGTCAAAAGGGCCAAATTTCCCTTAAATGTGAAAACATCTTAATGTTAAAGAAGGGGGGTTTTTTTTCCCCATTGGGCCGGGTGGGGGTTTACCTTTTGCACTTTCACATTTTGGGGCACCTGCTTTTCCCTGCGTTTTTCCCCGTTCACTCACCCCCCCCCCCCCTCCCCAATGTGCAAACCAGCAACCTCTACCAAAAATGAAACCAAACGGGTCACCCCCGCTGCCCATGGGTTTTTTCCCCGGCCCCCTCCTCAGGGGATGACCCCCGTCAAACTCTATTTCCCCTGCATTTTTTTTCCCCAGAACTTTCCCTTACCCCACACATAACAACATCAGGGGAATCCCCCCTGGTGAAACTTCACGTCCACCACCTGCTCCAGTCTTCCTTACCCAAGGCTTTTTTCCCGCTTTTTTGGGCCCCCCAGTGCTCCCTCCTCACATGAAAATCAAATGCCTTCTGCAAAAGGACTCCACCCCATCCAAAAAAAACCTTTAGGCACATTTTGCCAATAAACCCTCCTGGGTCCGGAAACAACCTGGACTTAAGATTCCTTCCACACCTTCGTCTTTTTTACCCCCCCATGCCCCTGGGGGAGTGCAAAACCTTTTCCACCGCCGCCCCTCCCTTCGACCTCCCGCTCCAAAGGGCATCCTCCATCCTCCTAACGCACTCTAGTCAGGCACCAAATCGCACGGCTGCTAAATCACAGATAAGGCCCGGGGAAATCGAGGAGCCCGCCTCCGAGGACACCGGGCGGGCCCTGTGCTCATTGGAGCTACAAAAAACCCGGGAGGTTTTCCCCCTGACCACAAAGTAAACAAAAAACTGTGTCCTAAAAACCAGCCCAAAATAATGTAAATTCAAATTCAAATTTATTTTCTATAAGGATTACATTGTTTTTGGGTTTTCATGTATAAAATGTGATTACAGAGTGTACCACTAGAACGCCTTTTAAAGGGGGTTTAAAAGGGATTTCGGGGATACTTTAAATTTTTTTTCTTAATTGTAAAATATTCAAATTATGAGGTAAAATTGGGATTTTGGCTAAGTGGGCCAAAAAACTAGTTTGTGAGTTTTTGCAATGTGAATGCTTTTTTTTGGCACAGTACAAAAGTTTTAAATATTGGGGTATCACAGGATTCTTAATTTTTTAAAACTGAGATTTTAAAATTTTTTTTTATGGTCCCAAAAGAGTAGTAAATGTAAGTGTGGGCCCCAGGTGGTAATTTGGGATATTAGGGTTTACGGGGTGGGATCAGGGAGATAAGATGTTTTCTAATGGTAGTTTTGAAAGGGGATTTAAAGTGTCGGGAGTTCCTAGAGTTCTCAGGTAGGGGATTCCAATTTTAGGGCCTTTGACCAAAATTGAATTTTTGTAAAGGTTTATTTTAACCGGGGAAAAGTCGTAGAGATGTTTTTTGCCCGGTTTTAAAGCCTGGGGTTTTTTCCCCAACTATCAAGAAAACATTTTAGGTCAAGGTTATATTAGAGTTTTTTAAAGGGCCCGGGGGAAAAGTAGAAAAACACAGTAGTAAGTGTGGATTTTACTGAACTGGGAGTAAATTTAGATCTATGAAAGTGGGGGGTTTTTTTTGCCAGGGGGGGAAATTTTGTGATTATTCTTACTGCAGCTTTTTTTGGTTTGGGTTTTTTATTGGGCTTTAGGTGTATTGCTTTCATTTTATCCCCCAAACCAAAAAATAGCAAAAGGTAGGGATGGGTAAAAAATGATGGTTTTAAATGTAGAAGAGCATTTTGCAGCACGTAGTATCGTTCTTTGGGAGAGGGTCCCAACCCCTTTTTGGATATTTTTTTTGGGTATAGCTGGGTAGGGTTCTGAAATTCCCGGGTTTTTTTATCAAAAGGAAAAACCCAGGAAATTTTTCCCCCCTTATTTCTTTTAATTTGAGTGTTTTTTCAAACTTAATGTTAATTTGTGCATCCCTGCTTTTCTACCAAAAATAATATAGTAGGTTTTGTATAGGGCCTTTTTTTAAAAACATTTTGAGGTAGTAAGAACCCCCAGCAGCCCTTAAAAACGGACCAAACCCTTTCCCCCCCCCATTTATTTTCAGAAGCACAGTCCCGTAAAAATTTCTGAAAAACCCTGTAGACTATACGCCGCCCTCGAAGGGTAAAATTTCGTAACCCTTCCCCCCATGTGAATTTCTTTGAGACGCATGTTTAAAAAACACCACCCGGGGGTGAATTAAAAAACCCTTTCGTTGTTTTCCCGGTAACTCTCCGGGCCGAATTTTTTTGTGAAAAAGCCGACTCATACAAAATTTTTCCAAGATTCTTGCAAACCAATTTAGAGTGTGAGACCCCTACCCACCAAACCCGGAAAGGGATCCCAAAACGAGTGGGGCCCCGTCTCCTGTATATCCCATCTTAACAAAAAAAGGGAAAAGCAAATGAAGGTACAAAAAAAAAAGGGAACAAAGGCTAAAAAGTTTAAATTAATTTAAAATAAAAAGGGGGAAAAAACAACATTTCCTGGGTGGAAATTTTCCCCAATAAACAATTACCTATGAAAACTTATTTTTAGGGGGAAAGGGGAGATGTTTTTCAGTAACCCGGCTAGTAATCACTCTTAATTCACCGGGCCAGCTGACCCGAGGGTTCCCAAAGCGTGGGCCCCCAAAACACGCGGCCCGTCCAGAGCTCTCGCTCGACGGGCCTGTCACCAACCCAAACCCCTTTTCCCTGCTGGTTTTTTCCCGGGGGTTTTTATCGTAGCAAAGTTTCCCCCTCCCCCAAAGGTTTTATGTACCCCCGTGTTAAGACCTGACGCCAGGCGGGCCTGTTAAGAACAAAAGAAACCCCAGCGGGGGCGTGACACCCGACATTTTTCTAAGGGAGGTGTGACCATAAAAAATTTAGGGCTCCCTAGGAAACCCCACAAAGCCCACTGAACTGGCCCTAAAAAACGAGCCAACAATTCCCCCCCTTTAAGAAAACCAAATACATCCCTTATAAACCAGGGAGTAGGACGGTTCATCGAGCACCACTTTAAATTTTGCAACAACCAGCTCAATGCAGACTGTGGGTTTTTCCTCCGCCCCCTAACCCCTTTCCCCCATCTTGGGAGCCAAGGGACTCAACCCACCACGGGGTTTCCAAAAAGGGGGAGTTTTCGAAAGCGTCCCTTTTTGCCCCGAAAGGGTTTAGAATTTAATGATTTTTTTTTTTTAAAACTTGACAATGGCGACCAGAAATATTCGGGGGCAAAAATCTTTTTATATTTATCCCATCCCCTCTTCGAGGATTTGTTTATGCTAATGTTTTTTTTCGCTCCTCCCCCTTTTCCCAGAACCTGGGATGCAAAAGGCGAAAGTTCCCCTTTCCCTTTAAAAAATCGCCGTGATGCCCATTGCCCTTCGTTATTTTGGTTTTTCTATCATGACCTTTACAATCCTTTTTCCCAAAAAGGGGACTAAGGAAACCCAAAATGGAGGTCCATTATTTTTTTCGCGCCCCCTTTTTTTTCCCCCTTTCTTTTTCCCCTTCCCTCTTCATTTGCTCGGACTTCTCTTCAGTTCCCCCTTTGTACGTTCATCTAGCTCTAACTTTTTTCCCCCGGGGGTTTCCGGAGTTTTGTCTGTTCTTTCCCCCCCTGACTGCAAAGAAAACCTAAAAACCTACTTTACTTTTCCCTAAAATTTTTGCTTAATCACTTCCGGCCATTCTCGTGCATTCCCCGTTTACAAATGAAGGTTCCCAAAACCTCTGACAGTGTCGGGTTTGCAGCAGTGTTCCCGACAGTGGTTACGAGGGGCATTTTTTACATTCCCGGGACATCACAACCGAACTTTTATACAAATTTTTTTGGCGATTTTCCAAAATGCTACAGGCCTTTCCTTATCGTTTTGGTATCTTGGACTCCTTTAAATGCTTTACAAGCTATCAAAAAAATTAAATTTGCCTCATACCTACTTCTTTTTATACAACCCTTTTGGGTTGATCCATTTCTAGCAAAAACAAAGAAATTGTTTTCTGCTGGGTGCCCCGGGGATTTCCCTGTTCAGGCAAAAAAGTAGGGTGACTCTGCGTGGCAAGGGAGGCAGTCGCCCGGGTTTGTAATCTTTTAAACCCTTGACAACAACATTGGTCTAAATTTTAATTTCCCTAACAGATTAAAACCTATCAAGGGCCCAAATATCGGAGGTTACAAATTTCCCCTTTTTCACATCGGCACAATGTCTTACTTTTGGGGAAAAACACGGAGGGGCGCCCAGTTTCCAACCTGGGGCGAAAATTTTTAGGATCCGTTTCAAATTTGGTATTTTTGTTGGGCTGTCAAATCTATCAGCAAACACCCAGAATTTAAACCTTCGACGGGGGTCACTGCTCTAAACACCCCTTAACATAAATTTTTCCTCTTTGCAGAAAAGCCCCCCCACTGACACATCCCTTTTTAAAAGCAGATTTTTTATACAACCTTTTTATTATACTTCCTTTTCACTCTTTTACTGACCTTACAAAAAAACCCCCTATACAAGAAGGTTCTTATAACGATAAAAGAAAAACAAAAGCTCACATACAACTTTTAACACTGTGGGTTTTAAAAAAGTCATAAGGTCTACATACCCCGGAACCTTTATACATTGGTTCACCTTACTTCCGCAGGTACTACCAAAATATTGCATGTAACACACAGGTATCAAGGGCAACATACTTCTATACAGATTTTCATACATTATAAACAGAGTATCAAATATGCCGATCATGATGCCACATCCTCACCTAACATAATAGAATCTGCCTACCTTCATACCCCAGGACTAGTGCCACACCATAATCGAAACTGTGACAATTATAGTTTTGCAAGCAACGCAATGAACAGTCATAATTGCAGAACTATTACAAAGTCATGTACATTCATGTCACACCTCCTCCAGAACGTTACACTTAAACCCCGGTACCTAGAACAATCCTCTAGAAAAACGAGGAATCTTCCAGCACCAACCAAGGACAGATGCACACCAGACAAATGGATTATGCCATACCATCCCCTGACATTCACCACAATAAACCCATACACTCAATATCCGGCACACAACCTTCCGACGGCTCCCTACAAAACTATTACCCACATCAACACCATGCAGCTCAGTCAACCTACCTCATTCAGGCATCCAATCACTCCAATAGGACACACCACTAAATAGACCAATCCCTTGCCGCCTTACCTAGACACCAAGCAGAGTAAAAGTGCAACAGTGAGTCCACGATATCCCTCCGGAAAACTAGTTACCCACCGTCCCCCATATAATTGTTTGTTCCTACATGCTGTCCTATAAAAACACGCCGCCAACGCTTTTATCCAAATGTTTCCCTCCACCTCCCTCATCCCCCAAGAGACATACAAGTAATCAACTATTACGTTCCTGATAGCCCTCCCCACCTCGTTGGTCACCCCTCCCATATCTAACATTAAAGCCCTAAGGGGTGATATCTGACCCTCCCTCCCCAATAAAAGGAAAACCCTCTTCATCCACAATCTTACCACCTCCAAAGCAGAACAAAAATATAATACATGTACATGGAAAGCAGTTTCAACTTCCCCACAAAAACCGCATAACGCCTCTCTCACAAAACCCATTTGTCTCAGCACCTCTTTCGATGCCAAAGTCTCCATAAGAAATCTATATACTAATTCTCTCACTCTGGCCTGTATTCTTAGTTTACTAAATTCCACCCATATCACTTGTCAGTCATATGTGGGATACACTACCATCCACTGCAGTAATTCCTGACGACGACCCACTCCCACCAACCGTCTTACCTTGAGTTTTTTAACATTGCAAACCTTTATCATAAACCTCAACATATCTTCACACTCCACTAAGTCCTTGCCACTCCACCATTTGCGGACATCCCCCATCACCTCTCCCACCCGAAGACCCCTTTCCCCCCCTGCCTGAATATACCTCTGCTTAACATATAGCGCCTTCACCCTAGATCCTAATGCCATCAATCCCAATCCTCCCTGTCTTACCGCAGTCATTACCACATCTTTGCCCAACCACGCCCTCCCAAAACCCCACACATACTTTAATACTCTCCTTTGTAATTCCATAATATCCTGACTTCTTAAGGGATAAATTTCCGCCACTCCCCACACCTTACTATAAATCAGCGTATTTACCACCACAACCCTTTGATGCAAGGATACGTCCCCGGCCCGGAAACTCCTAAGCCTACTCAAAGCTCTGTCCATTACCATTTCTGAATTAGCCCTCCTGCTCTCCTGTGCATCTGCCAAATACAAAATCCCACAAATCTTGAGCTTTTCTACAGTTATCCAACCAAACTCCTCCCCCAAGGTCCCGCCTACCCAAGTACCTACCTCCAGCAACCGTGATTTCTGCTTATTAACTCTCATCCCAGTAGCATTCCCAAAAATCTCAAGTACCCTTCCCACCTTACATAAATCCTCTATCTCATTAAGTAAAACAGTAGTATCATCTACATAACTCACAATATCCCCACAAAAGCGTCCACCCTCCCCCATACATACATCCATACATGCAAAGAGTATTTGGGAGAGCGGACACCCCTGCTTAAAACCCCTCCCCATGTTTACAGGACTACCCAAACTACCATTTACCTATACTCTCATCCATGCATCAGCATACAAAGTCCTCACCCATCCCACCACCCTCCCTCCAAAACCCATCCTTACCATACTCTCAATCAAAAAATCCCTATCCACGTAATCATAAGCATTCTTCCAATCCAGACCTAGAATACTGCCCCCACTACTACTCTCGAGGAAATCCCTGATACGTCCATGACCTACTCTCATACTCCTCCCCGGAATTCCAAACTGTCCCCCATGTATCACCGACCCCATGATCTTCTTCAATCTATTGCCTAAGGTTTTAGCAAAAACCTTGTAATCTGCGCACATGAGAGATATTGCTCGATAAGCACTCAAAACTCTTCCCCGCCTCTGCTTTGGCACCAAAACTATGACACCTGTACTTTGTGATTTGCCAAACTTCCCACTAGCTAACATATAATTCAATACTCCAACAAAGCATTGCCTAATACTCCCCAATGTGCTCTCGTCTATCCCCGGTGTTTTTCCAGTACACATCCCTAAAACTACCTCTTCCACCTCAACCTTACTTATACCACCCTCCAACCCCACTCTATCCTGCTTACTTAAAACACTATGGAACCCCCCCTCCAAAAATCCCCTCCCAGGAACCCTCCCACCTCCTACTCCATTTCTCCCTAAAACAACTATCAGCATAAAGACTCATACTTTCCGTGTTGGATAGGACCCGACCCTCTGGGTAACCTCCCACCCCAGGGCTTGTCTCCAATTGTAATATGGTGGTTACCATATGACCTCGAAATTTACGTAACACAAACCCAGATGGCTTATCACCCCACAATACATCCTCTAACCCTGCCCTAACCTTGATTGCATCAAACCTATCATTGTGTAATTCAGCTATTCTACCCCAAAGACTGTCCCTGTCATCTCTCCTACCACCTCCCCCAACATAACAGTCTTGCAACTGTCCCTCCAGATAATTTTGCAACCCATAATGCCACCTCGCCTCTTCCCATCCCCTAACCTTAAAAAAATTCGCTATCTCAGGCTTAGCCTGCATCTCCCACCAATCTAACAGATCTATCGCCCTGTCCCTAGCCTCCCAAAAATGCAACCACCAATCACTGAAAAAAGGCCCCTCCCCCTCCTTAAGAAGCCTTACATTTAATTTCGAGTACCCAGAATAAATACACACTACTCTATCCCACATCAGATCTGCTATCACCGCCCTGTGATCAGAAAACCCCACATCAAAGGCTCTCACCCTCACCACATCTATGCCCTGCATAACATAGATTCTGTCCAATTGTGCCTCATATCCTCTACAGACGAACGTATGCTCCACTAGGTATCCCCCCCTCTCCACCACATCGACAACCCCAACATCCCACAATACATCCCTCAGGACACTCAACACGCAACCCGCCCTTCTCAGTTCTACATCACCACTCCATATCACACAATTCCAATCACCTCCTATTACTGTTATAGCAGGCAAACCTCTCAAGTTATATAGCAATACCTCCCTGACAAAATCTACTTTTACCCTAGTATTGCTAGTCGCTGGCAGGTAAACACCTACGAAACTAGCCCGACTCTCACCCCAGACACCATCCACCCTCACTACCCTTCCACCCCTCTCTTCCCAACCTGTGACAGGCAAGGGGCTGGTCTCCTTTACCACCATTGCTACCCCACCCTTCAATTGCAAACCACTGCTAACATACGTCTGATATCCTTTCAATCTCAGCTCACATCCAGCCCTGTGATTACGCTCCTGCAAAAAAACAAATGTCGACATCAAACCTCCGTAAAAACCACACCAACCAAACTTTCTTGACCTCTGTCTAAAGGCCATTAACATTAAGTGTGACACATCTGAATGTTATAGAAGGGGTGGTTTTCCCCTATGCCGCTGGGGTTTACTCTCTGCACTTTTCACATTATGTGCACCTGCTTTTCATGCGTTTTTTCCTGTGCACTCACCCCCCCCTCCCTCTCCCACTGTGCAACTCAGTCGCACCTCTACCACTATGAGCCATCGGCTCACCACCGCTGCCCATGATTTCTTCCCCGGCCTCTGCCTCAGGGTGATGACCTCGTCTATCTCTGATGCTCCTGCAGTTCTTTTCCTAGAACTTCCGCTTACACACACATATCAACATCAGGCGAATCCTCCTGGTGTATCTTCACGTCCACCACATGCTCCAGTCATTCCTTACTCAAGGCTTTCTCTGCGTTTTGTTGTCCCTCCAGTGCTCCATCCTCACATGAACTCAAGATGCCTTCTGCACAGGACTCCACCCCATCCAAAAAATCCTTGAGCACATCCGCCAATAAACCATCCTGGGTCGAAGCATCCTGGACTTAAGATTCCTTACGCATCACCTTCGTCTCCCCCGATGCCCCTGGGAGAGTGACACACGTCTCCACCGCCGCCTCCTCCCTTTCGACCTCCTCGCTCCAGAGGTCAGTCCTCCATCCTCCTAACGCACTCTAGTCAGGCACCAAGTCGCACGGCTGCTAAATCACAGATGAAGGCCCCGGAACTCGAGGAGCCTGCCTCCGAGGACACTGGGCTGCCGTGTGCTCATAGGAGCTACACAAACGGCATGTTTTCCTCTGACCAGCAAAGTACACAAAAATCTGTGTCCTATAACCAGCCAACATAATGTAAATTCAAATTCAAAGTTTATTCTCTATAAGGATTACATTGTTTGGTTTACATGTAGTAAAATTGTGATTACAGAGTGTACCACTAGAACGCTTAGCATGGCTAGGCATTTCGGGCATACTTAGTTTTATTCTTAATTGTAAAATATTACAAATTATGAGGTAAGTTGGTATTATGGCTAAGTGACTAAATACTAGTTTGTGAGTTTAGCAATGTGAATGCTTTTGTTTTGGCACAGTACATAGTTTCAGTATTGGAGTATCACAGGATTCATTATTTTAAGACTGAGATTAATATTTCTGTTTATGGTCAAATGAGTGAGTGAGTGTAAGTGTGAACCACCAGGTGGTATTCGTATAGTTAGTTGACGGGGTGTATCAGGGAGATAAGATGTTTTCTAATGGTAGTTTTGAAGGTGATGAATGTGTCTGCAGTTCTAGAGTTCTCAGGTAGGGTATTCCAGATTTTAGGGCCTTTGACATACATTGAATTTTTGTAAAGGTTTAGTCAGACACGGGGAATGTCGTAGAGATGTTTATGTCTGGTGTTATGCCTGTGGGTTCTGTCACAACTATCAAGAAAGCATTTTAGGTCAAGGTTGATATTAGAGTTTAAGGCCCTGTAGATGTAGATTGCACAGTAGTAAGTGTGGATGTACTGAACTGGGAGTAAGTTTAGATCTATGAAGAGTGGGGGGGTGTGTTGCCAGGGATGGGATTTAGTGATTATTCTTACTGCAGCTTTTTGTTGGGTTATTATTGGCTTTAGGTGTATTGCTGCAGTTGATCCCCAAGCACAAATAGCATAGGTGAGGTATGGATAAATAAGTGAGTGGTATAGTGTGAGAAGAGCATTTTGCAGCACGTAGTATCGTATCTTGGAGAGGATCCCAACCGTTTTGGATACTTTTTTGGCTATATGCTGGATATGGGTGCTGAAATTCAGGTTGTTATCAAGGTATAAGCCTAGGAATTTTCCCCCATTATTTCTGGTAATTAGAGTGTTGTCAATCTTAATGTTAATTTGTGCATCTCCTGCTCTGCTACCAAACATAATATAGTAGGTTTTGTATAGGCCTTGTTAAAGACATTTTGAGGTAGTAAGAACCCTCCAGCAGCCCTTAACACGGACCATCCCTCCACACTCCCATGATTGCAGAATGCACTGTCCTGTAACTGCTGAAAAACTCCTGTAGACTATACGCCGTCGCCTCGAAGGGTACATTTCGTACCTTCACCCATGTGAAGTACTTAGAGACGTCATGTAAAACGACATCCACTGCTGAATTAACACTCATGCGTTGTTCCTGGTAACTCTCGACGATTCTTGTGTAGAAGCCGACTCATACAAATTTCACGAAGATTCTTGTCAATCCATTCAGAGTGTGAGACCTCTACCCACTCTACCGGAGGTATCCCAGCGAGTGAGCACGTCTCCTGTATATCCCAGTGCTTAACAAAATAGGGAATAGCATATGAAGGTACAAATAAAAATGGGAACTATGGCTATAGTTTACTTAATAACATAAAAGGGCTAGAATACAACATATCCTGATGGAAATTTACACAATATAACAATTGACCTATGAGACTTATTACCAGGGGGAAGGGTAGATGTTATCAGTAACACGGACTAGTAATCACTCTTAATTCACCGACCAGCTGACCCGAGATTCCCAATGCGTGGTCCACTACACACGCGGCTGTCCAGAGCTCTCGCTCGACGGACCTGTCACCAACAACCTCTTTGCCCTGCTGTTCCCTGGGCTTATATCGTAGTCAAAGTACCCCCTCCCCAATGGTGTATGTACCACGTGTTACGACCTGACGCCGAGGTCTGACGCTGTTAAGAACAAAAGACCTCAGACGTGGGCGTGACTACCCGACATTTGCTAAGGCAGGTGTGACCATATAATTAGGTCTCCCTAGAGACCTCACAAGCCCATCTGAACTGCATCACAAGAGCGATGCCATACAATTCCTCATTGAGGATACCATATGCATCCCTTATGATGCCAGGGAGTAGGACGTTCATCGTAGCACCACTTAATTGTGCACGAACCAGCTCAATGCAGACTGTGTTTATCCTCCGCCCCATACGTTCCACCATCTTGGTAGCCAAGTACTCAACCCACCACTGGGTGTCAAAATGGGGTAGTCTCGGAAAGCGTCCTCTTGCCCCGCAGGTTGAGAGATGAATGATTTTTTTTTTCAAAACTTGACAATGGCGACCAGATATATTCTGCGGCAACTCTTTCTATACTTGATCCCATCCATCATCGAGGATTATGTTTATGTCTAGGTGCTTTTCGCTCCTCCCTTGTCGAGAACCTGTATGCAGAGGCGAATGTTCCTTCCTTTAACAATCGCCGTGATGCCCATTGCCTTCGTTATTTTGTTTACTATCATGACCTTCACAATCCTTATACATACAGGGTACTAACGGACCTAAATGGAGGTCCATTATTTGTTCGCTGCACCTTTTTTTCTCCTTTCATTTTCACTTCATCTTCATTCGCTCTTGACTTCTCTTCAGTTGCCCCCTTTGTACGTTCATCTAGCATCTAACTTTTTTTCCCTTAGGAGGTTCCGAGAGTTTATGTCTGTTCTTCCCCACTGACGTGCATGAAAACTCTAATACCTACAGTGACTTCTCTCTAACTTTTGCTTAATCACTTCCGGTCTCATTCTCGTGCAGTTCCAGTTTACACTGAAGGTTCCAAATCCTCTGACAGTGTCGGGTTTGCAGCAGTGTTCCAAGACAGTGGTGTACGAGGACATTTATTACATTCAGGTAGCATCACAACCGAACTGTATACAATTTCATGGCGATTATCCATATTGCTACAGGCCTACCTTATCGTTTTGGTAGTCTTGGACTCCTTTAGTGCTTTACAAGCTATCAAAAAAATTAATTCGCCTCATCACCTACTTCTTTCTATACAACTTTGGTTGATCAGCATTTCTAGCAAAAACAAAGAAATTGTTTTCTGCTGGGTGCCTGGGCATGTTCATGTTTCAGGCAACAAGTAGGCTGACTGCTGCGTGGTCAGTGCAGCAGTCAGCCTGCTTTGTAATCTTTGCAACCGTTGACAACAACATTGGTCTAAATTAATTCATAACAGATTACACTCTATCAAGCCAAGTATCGGAGGTTACACTTTCCCTTCTTCACATCGAGCACATATGTCTTACTCATGGGTAAATCACGGAGGGGCGCCCAGTTCCAACCTGTGCGAATTTTCAGGATCCAGTTTCACTTTGGTATTTTCTGTTGGACTGTCAAGTCTATCAGCAAGCACCCAGAATTTACCTTCGACGTCGTCACTGCTCTAACACCCTTACTATATATTTTCTCTTCGCTGACAGCCCCACCACTGACACATACTTTTAACAGCAGATTTGTTATACAACCTTTGATTATACTTCCTTTACACTCTTCACTGACCTTACAGACTCTACCCTGCAGCGCTGTATGACCCTGCTGGTTTAACGATTAGTTATGATTATAATAATAATAACAATGTATATATTCACAAAATAGTTATATGTGTATTTTCATTCATTCAGTGTAAATTTACATGTGTACCTATACATATTCAGCATATATCAATATATGTAAATATTAACATTTATTATATAATTTCACACGTGCATAAAATATTCAAAGAATGACTATAACATATATGCAAATTTTTACTGTGTATTTTCATTTATTTATAAGCATAGAAAAAATTATATTATAAACTTCTTTATTTGCTTAAAGTATAATGTTTAATTAAGTCGACCATGTCGAAGATGAAACGAAAATAATTACTGATGAAATTTTGAACATCTTTGACTTCATCTCTCCCTCCCTCCCTCCCTCTCTCTCTCTCTCTCTCTCTCTCTCTCTCTCTCTCTCTCTCTCTCTCTCTCTCTCTCTCTCTCTCTCTCTCTCTCTCTCTCTCTCTCTCTCTCAGGAATGAGGTTTGCACTGATGGAGTCTAAGTTAGTGCTGGCCAAGCTGGTGGAGAACTTTGAGCTCCGTCCTGACCCAGCCAGTCCTGAGCTGCAATACTCCTTGATAGCAATGATGCCCAAGAAAGACATCAACCTTATCCTCACCCCCATCACTACAAGGTCAGTCCTCACCCATCACCCCATCACTACAAAGTCAGTTCTTATTCATCCCCCTATCACTAACAGGTTAATTCTTTCTCATTACCACCATACCAATGCTTACCCGTCATCCCATCACCACCAGGTCAGTTTTTATCTATCATCTTATCACCAAGAGGTAAATTCTTTCCCAGCACCACAATACCAATCCACACCCATCATCCCATCACCAATAGGTTAATTCTTTTCCCCTCACCGCCAGTTCATTCCTTACTGATCACCACCAGTCTTTTCCCATCACCACCAGGGAAGTTCTTACCCATCACCAGGTCAGCTGTAACTCATCAATCCCATCCCAAGATGCCGTTATGAAAAGTAGCCCCACACCTATAACTTCCACAGCAGCCGTCTACAACATCCCTTGTGGATACTGCCCTAGAAAAAATATAGGGAAAACAGGCAGAAATTTTTAGGTCCTCCTGAACGAACATCGATACGCCAGCTACAGAGACGACTTAAGGTACGCCTGTCTCCTGCACAGGGACTCCACGGGACTTGATGAATTTGTAATGAAGCACGACTCGTCCTTATCAAACAAGACCTTAGACGTCCAAGATGTCTAGAAGCCTCGCTGATCGCTGTCACCAACACCATAAAACATAATACTAGAAGCTACAAATTTTCAAAAACATTAGCATTGTGAGGGAAAAGTTCAACAGATAGGAGTAGCAAGCGAGTATATGGTAATGATAGTTTGATTGCCGGCTGCTTGTTAAGGTAGGGTCAGTCTAGCTCCCGCTATCCCCCCCCTTTTCCCCCACCCCGAAAGGTGACGTGTGGGGCTCCGGCCAAACAGTAATCACTCGACTCACAGCTCCCAGCACAACTGTAAGTAGAAGCCTGCTCCTATTTTAGTGGACTTATTGGTTGAAAGTTTCACTTTTGACCAATAATAAACTTAGTCCTTCTCAGCCTTGATCTCCATGTTAGATGTTTTGATAATCACCATGTCTTTTAGGTATTGTACTTATCATGGAGAGTGATTTCTTAAGCAGTGGGTAACCTGTCTCTCTTTCCAGCTTGGAATGACAGATTGGGTCACTTGCCAACCAACGAGAAGTATTGAAGGAGACGGACTGAAACAGCCCAAGAGACGTCATGCATAATCTACCTGCCTGATTAATTGTACAGGACACTACCCCTCATCTTTGCAGTGGTAAAGAACCTGAGTTCCTGTCATCTGGACTGACTATTCAAGGCTATAGACTGTGAAGAACTAGCCATTGGGCTGTCACCAACACCTGTGACTCCCCCCCCACATCATCAGTAACGGCTACACTTTCTACAAGACGGTGTCAACATCAACCAGACACCCCAGTTTACTTGTACATATTAGCGTTGAATTCTAATGTCATTTTTTCATTTCATTTTTCATTTTTCTTTCAAATAGGATACACCTTCATGTTTCACTGTTTTATCTTTGCATTAACAAATAATAAAGTGTTTATCTTTGTGAATTATTATTTCTTTTTCTATTCATTAATTTTCCTGAGGAGGAGCCAGCCTTGGTAATACTGACTGAAGTTGTTACAGGGCTGAGTAAGCCTTCACAAGTGGCGACCTTGCCAGGATCAACTCGACTGAATCAAGGTTCAACTCCATCTCGAATCTACCATTGGAGCTTCAACGCAGCATACCACATATGGTTACCACCAGCCATGAGTAATCATTCTCTATGGTAGGACTACAGTACAGGTATTTAAAAGATTTGGTGATTGTTATAGTCTCAATTTATTGTAAGTCAAGTCATGGCAGGATATACTAGTTAATTCTGTCACCTTTGTGAGTTTGAAGTGATTTGGAGGAATAGACTCTAGGGACCCGAGATTTTCCAGTGACAAATTGTCTCATTGAGCTCTTCATTATATCAAGGGAACTGTCGTAGGACACTCTTGATTTGTTGATGAGAAGATTGGATGGTCAAGGGACCCCATTCTACTTACTGTTTGCTCGGAGCCGGCATAGAACCCTCAGTTTTCATTGACACATACTGTTTAATCGAAGCAGGGATCGAACCCTCCGATTTATTTACAGTTTGAGCAGAGCAGGAATTGAACCCTCCGTTTTCTTTGATATATCTGTTTCATTTTCCCCTGGTAGTTTAAGTTATTCTTGCAAGTATGGAGGAATACCAGTTCTGGATGAATGCTGGGAGTAAGTTAGGAATAATGGGGAAAAATTTAGAAGCTTTCATTAGTGCTAAAAGCCAGGAAAGAATTGGGAAGGAAAAAATTAAGAAAGACAGAAAGAGAAAGAGAGAACCAAAAAAGACAGAAAGAGAAAGAGAGGAGAGAAAGGAGAGAGAAAGAATAGAGAGGATAAAAAGGAGAGAGATCGAATTGAAAGAGAAAACCAAGATAGACAGTTAGAAAGAGAGAGAGAGGACAAAAAGGAGCATGACAGACTTGATCGTGAGGAAAGAGCTAGAGAACGTGAGGAAAGAGCTAGAGAACATGAGTTAAGAGAGAGAGAAAAAGATCGCAAGTTCGAAAAATCTCGCCTTGAATTAGGGAGTAAAAAGTTAACTTTTTCACAACAACAATTAGAGGAAGGAATAATTGAACATCATGCAGTCAGTGCACATATTCCAACACCTAATTTACCTCCCTTCACAGAGGGTGAAGACATTACTTCATACATTATCAGGTTTGAAAATACCGCTACCCCCTGTGAATGGCCAGCTGTCACCTGGGCTACCAGGTTAGGTATGTTATTTTCTGGTACAGCTTTGAATATCTATGTAACTTTGTCACAGGATATATGTAAATATAACCTACTGAAGAAGGCAATCCTCAAAGCATATAAAAAACCACAAATTCTTATAGGAAAGATTTCAGGTATGCCACCTTACAGCATTGCCAAAACTTTCAGCAGTTACAGGTAACACTCTTTCGTGTGTTCGACTTTTGGATAGAGAGCTCAGGAATTGATCACTGTTATGAATCTCTTAGAGACTTCATGGTTGCTGACCAGTTCCTGACAGCTCTTCCTCACCAGATACGAACATTTATTAGAGAACGTAACCTGATTAAAGCTGATGAAGTTGCTGAGGCCGCTGACTTGTATGCTGAGGCTCACAATTCCTATAAAGACCTGAAAGAATCAAACCCTAAGGGCAAGGGTTCACCAGATCTTAAGAAATCAAAGCCTCTAGTGAAAAACAAACAAACTTCTTTCATTCCTGTTTGTCATTTATGTGGTGTTAAAGGACATAAACGTCCCGATTGTCCTTCTAAGAAGCTCCAAAAAGTTGGAAGATGTTTTAAAGACTGTAATGACCAAGCACCCTTCTGTTCAGGAACAGTTAATGGACTTAATGTATCTACCATTTTACGAGACACTGGATGCACATGTATAGTCATTTCTGATAAGCTGTTCCCTAATCTTAAAGAAACTCATTCCTCTGCTATTCTTTCAGACTACTTGGGCCGTACAGACACTTTTCCAACCATCCGTTGTTACATTAGGTTTAAATGGTTCACAGGTTGGTCTGAAGCCGTACTAGCTCCCATCACTTCTTGCTCCGTACTAATAGGTAATGTAAAAGGTGCCATTCTTCCTTCTGAGGTTGATCTTTCATCACCAAAGATGGACAAAAGCTTTTCAGATCCTCTTCCTGTAGAGTCAGAAAAGCCCCTCGAAAGTTCAGATGAGGCAATGTCTCGGAATATTCATGTGGGGTTAGAAACCAGTGATACTACTCTCGAAAGCGAGATAGTAGAATCACCGGTTCACTTGTTAGATGAAAGTGAGGATATCACCTCCGATACTACAAATGTCTTGCCTAGGGCTCAGACCAAAGCCCAGGCTTCTCCTATTGTCCATCCTTTGATTTTCCCTGACTTTAAGCCTTTAGATATATCGAAGGACTCCTTTGTAAATTTACAATGTAATTGCCCTTCTCTTCAGAATTGCCATAATGCAGCTAGACAAAATCAAGTTATCCAAAGGAAAAACTTTTCATATAAATTTGAATATATAAAAGATATCTTGCATAAATCAGTATTCAAATTAAATTCAGACGAAACAGACTATTCAATCTTAGTTGTTCCAAGTCAATGCAGAGAGACTGTTCTTAAAATGGCTCATGACTTACCAGTGGCCGGACATTTCTCGTATCGTAAAACCTTAAATAAAATTAGGGAAACCTATTTTTGGCCCAAAATGTCCTCAGATATCACTACCTATTGTAGATCGTGCAAAGTTTGCCAACTGTCATCCTTTCGAGGTTCCAGGTGAGTACCTATGATTAAAATGCCAATCTTTACGGTACCATTTGAAAGAGTAGCTATTGACATCGTTGGTCCTTTATCACCACTTTCATTTGGGAGACATAGATATACATTAACATTAGTTGATTATGCTTCGAGTTTCCCTGAAGCTGTACCCCTTAAAGTCCATCGTTACTTCAGAGGTGACTGAAGCCCTTCTGTCCATCTTCTCCAGAGTTGGCATCCCTAGAGAGATTTTGTCTGTCCGTGGGACACAATTCACATCTGACTTAATGCAACATCTCTACCAACTTCTGGGAGTGAAGCCTCTCTTCAAAACACCATATCATCCCAGCTGTAATGGGAGGATTGAGCGCCAGCATTCAATTCTCAAGTCCATTTTAAGGAAACTTTGCTCCCTTAAGCCTAAGGAGTGGCATCGTTACCTACCCTGTGCTTCGTTTGCCATGAGGGAAGTTCCCAGTGACTCTCTGGGATTTTCACCTTTTGAATTTCTCTATGGTAGACAGGCCAGAGGTCCATTGTCCATCCTTCATGACTTATGGACTAATGAGGAGGTAAATGCTGAGGTTCAGTCTTCTTACCAGTTTCTCCTTGACCTTAGATCCAAACTTGAGGAGACCTCTGACATAGTTTCGAAAAACTTAAGTTTGTCATACAAAACCTATTTTGATTTCAAAAGTCAGAGGAGAAGTTTTAAAGTAGGGGTGAAGTTCTGGTTCTTCTGCCTATTAAGTCAAATAAATTATTAGTAGCATGGAAAGGTCCATATAAGGTGTTAAAAATTTGTGGGAAGGTTGATTACCTCATGGAAGTCAAGGGGAAACCTAAGCTTTATCATATCAACATCTTTCAGAAATATTACCGAAGAAATTCGGTTAACTGCCTGAATAACTTTGATTTAGTTTTTCCACTCAAACTTGATAAGACAACTGAGGAATGTAAGGTGTGTGTAATTGACACCTCTAACGTAGACTATGACAGAGAACTACATGACTTGGTGACTCTTGACCACTCGGGTGCAACAAACATTAATATTAATGAGTCTTTGGATGACCATAAGAAACATGACTCAAGAAATCGTAATGACACGATTGCAAACAAACCATACCCCCGGCCGGGATTGAACCCGCGGTCATAGAGTCTCAAAACTCCAGCCCGTTGCGTTAGCCACTAGACCAGTGGCTAACGCTAGCTGGTCTAGTGGCTAACGCGACGGGCTGGAGTTTTGAGACTCTATGACCGCGGGTTCAATCCCGGCCGGGGGTATGGTTCATAAGAAACATGAACTACTTCAATGTGTGAGTAACTTCTCAGACGTTTTTACTGATATTCCAGGTGTCACCTCCACGGTAGTCCATAAGATTGACTTAGTCACAGACAATCCTATCAAACGGAAATTATACCCTTTCCAGTTCACCTTAGGGATGCATTTGACCGAGAGGTAGACAAATTATTAAAACTAAAGATCATTGAACCTTCAGTATCTGCATATTGCTCACCAGTAGTCATGGTTAAGAAGGAGGATAATTCATATAGGCTTGCTATTGACTTCAGAGGCCTTAATGGTATAACTCGGTGGGATGCTGAGCGATCTACACAAATTTTATGACTTTTCCTTCTTTTCAGAGATTGATATCGCGCAGGCATATCATAAAGTCATGTTAGATCCTTCTTCTAAGCAGTACACTTCTTTTCTTACCCACCAAGGACTGATGCAGTATAGAACTATGCCCTTCGGTTTGGTAACTGCCTGTGCTACCTACGTGAGACTGATGAGAAAGGTCTTGGGTAATATGCCAAATGTTTCAGTTTATTTTGATAACATTTATGTAATGACATCCACGTGGGGCAAGCATATCCAAACATTAACATCAGTTTTACGTAGGTTACGCTCACATGGCCTCACTGCCAAGCCGAAGAAATGCTTCCTTGGGTATAACAAGATTAGATATCTTGGACTGATACTCTTTAATAACTCTTTGCAGCCTCTCCCCAGTAATATCAAAGCTTTATTAGAATTTAAATTCCCCAAAACCAAGAAGCTCATGCGTAGCTTTCTTGGTTCTGTAAATTTTTATGCACGGTTTATCCTGAACCTTACTGATCTTACAGGCATCTTATCCGACTTCCTTAAAAAGTCTGTGAAGGAACCTCTTGAACTTTCTGACGTAGCTCGAGATAAGTTTAATGAGATTAAAAATATCTCGAAAGACCCTATACTTAAGATTCCAGATATTAATAAAACATTTTGTTTAAGAACTGATGCCTCCAATACTGGCTTAGGTGCAGTGGTACTACAATACCATGATAGAACTCCCTTCCCTGTATGCTTCATAAGCCAGAAACTCCTTCCTGCAGAAACGAGATACTCGACCATAGAAAAGGAATGTTTGGCCCTTGTGTGGGGTATCTCCAAGCTTAAATTTTATTTATTGGGAAAAGAATTCATTTTAGAGATGGATCACAAACCTTTGATATACCTAGAAACTTTTAAGGGAACCAACAGTCGCCTCTTAAGGTGGACATCGGCTCTCCAAGCTTTTAAGTTCCATATTGTGTATATCAATGGCTCATCCAATTATTTCTCTGACTGGTTAAGTCGTGACAGTCAGTAGAAGATTTGTTGCCTTATGTGACTTCCACATTTTAGAACTTTTTTCTCGCCTATTCTTCTTATACTCCTTGACTATAAGTCTTGGTATGGGGGAGTGTGAGGGAAAAGTTCAACAGATAGGAGTAGCAAGCGAGTATATGGTAACGATAGTTTGATTGCCGGCTGCTTGTTAAGGTAGGGTCAGTCTAGCTCCCGCTATCCCCCCCCCCTTTTTCCCCGCCCCGAAAGGTGACGTGTGGGGCTCCGGCCAAACAGTAATCACTCGACTCACAGCTCCCAGCACAACTGTAAGTAGAAGCCTGTTCCTATTCTAGTGGACTTATTGGTTGAAAGCTTCACTTTTGACCAATAATAAACTTAGTCCTTTCAGCATTGATCTCCATGTTAGATGTTTTGATAATTACCACGTCTTTTAGGTATTGTACTTATCATGGAGAGTGATTTCTTAAGCAGTGGGTAACCTGTCTCTCTTTCCAGCTTGAAATGACAGATTGGGTCACTTGCCAACCAACGAGAAGTATTGAAGGAGACGGACTGAAACAGCCCAAGAGACGTCATGCATAATCTACCTGCCTGATTAATTGTACAGGACACTACCCCTCATCTTTGCAGTGGTAAAGAACCTGAGTTCCTGTCATCTGGACTGACTATTCAAGGCTATAGACTGTGAAGAACTAGCCATTGGGTTGTCACCAACATCTGTGACTCCCCCCCCAACACATCATCAGTAACGGCTACACTTTCTACAAGACGGTGTCAACATCAACCAGACACCCCAGTTTACTTGTACATATTAGCGTTGAATTCTAATGTCATTTTTTCATTTCATTTTTCATTTTTCTTTCAAATAGGATACACCTTCATGTTTCACTGTTTAATCTTTGCATTAATAAATAATAGTGTTTATCTTTGTGAATTATTTCTTTTTCTATTCATTAATTTTCCTGAGGAGGAGCCAGCCATGGTAATACTGTCTGAAGTTGTTACAGGGCTGAGTAAGTCTTCACAAGCATACATGATACTCAACCAGGTAAAGTACTAAATTCCTTGAAGAATTGAGACACCTATGCAGCATATGGGAATCTTTATTGAAAAAACGTTTCGCCACACAGTGGCTTCATCAGTCCAATACGAAGCAGGAAGGTGTAAGGAGATGAGGAGTTTGAGGTAATCAGTCCCTTAGTCTGGAATCGATGTGTTCAGTCCATCACTCTTGTAGGAAGTACAGCATAGGGCCGTAGACGTGGCTTATGTACTGTAGTCAGGTGAGTCGAAGCAGCAGGAGGCGGGATCACAGTGGTACCATCCACTACTCTTAGTAGATCTTCGTCCGAAGGTTGGAAAAGTGTTGAAGAATTCTTTATATCAAAATCCCATGATGCTGCAGTGTCTGACAGATGTGATAAAATTGTTTTGAAAACCAACAACTTAAAGAATTGAGGCACCTATGCATTATATGGGAATCTTTATTGACGAAACGTTTAGCCACACAGTGGCTTCATCAGTCCAGTACAAAGCAGGAAGAGTTTGAGGTAATCAGTCACTCAGCCTAGAATCGATGTGTTCAGACTATGGAACAAATACACTTCTCCAGGCTGAGGGACTGACCACTTCAAAACTAGATCTTTAAAGGTGATGGACTGATTACATCGTCTTCACATCTCTTCTGCTTCTACCAACTTTTCAGTACTTGACTGAAGAAGCCTACTGTGTAGGCGATACGTTTCGAAATAAAGATATCGAACTGTTGCATATGTGTCTTACCTAACAAGACAGCACTTATATATCAACCCTATCACTATCAAGACAGCCCTTATCCATCAACATCTCGTTATCCCTTTCCTCTCACCACCATAAACACCATGTCAGTTTATACCCATCACCACCGAGTTAGTCTATAGCCATCACCACAAACACCACCAGGCCAGTTCATTCCCTTCACCACCATAACCACCATGTTAGTCTTTATCCATCACCCCTCTCCCCACCAGGTCAATACTTTACCATCACCTACAGGTCACTCAATACCCATCACCACCAAGTAAATCCTTACCCATCACTGTCATGTCAGTTCCTACTTATCACTACTTCACTACCAGGTCAGTCTTTACTCATCACCCCATCATTTACAGACCAGTCCTTATCTATCAACAACAGGTCAGTCTTTACCCATCACATCCAAGTCAATGCATACCCATCACCATATCACCATCAGGTCAGTCCTTACCTATCATTCAAATCGCCACCATTTCAGTCTTTACCCATCAGCCCCATCACACCCATCACAACCTAGTCAGTCCTACGTTAAAAGCAGTTACTCTAACTGCTTCTTTAACACAGTTAAGGTATGAACAGATGCCTTCTTCGAGGGGCCAGGTCGAGGTTTGGCAGACGATAACTGGACACCGCCACCAGCCTTGAAACGCTGCACCCAGTTCCTTAATGAATGCTCACACACTCCAACATTCTCTACTATTTCTTTTGTCTGGTGCAATGCTTTGTGAGGCCCTATGATATGAGCAATAGTTTCAGGTGTTAAAGACTTACTTTTACCCATAATCAAAGATGTATAGCCCCAAACTAAAGGGAACACTTCACAAAAGATGGGACGGATGAGAAACAAAAGTGCAACACTTCCTCTCACCACGGCAGCCACGTGAGCAATGAGAAGTCACTGTGAAGTGTGGTGGACGGCCTTGGCGTCATGCAAACGGCTGCTACCCAGCAGAAATCATAGACGAAAAAAGACTCACTGGCTACATCTTAAACACACAAAGAAAGGACTGAATTCTAATATGAATTAATTAGCTGAAAGTACATGAGGAACTGACCTCCAAGATAGATTCTCTGTACGAGGTAACTTGCCTACAGCTTACCCTCTCACTGTGATTGCCTGACTTCTACAAATGGTAGTTATGTCTGTAAGTGAATGGGATTCCCTGCACTCACATCAGCAATTAACTTCCATGCTTTAAGCTGATTATTGACTGTATGCAGAACATATGGTTGTGTTTGAAATTCCGAATCAAAGTGACATACTTGGCATATGCCACTTCTTGTAATATTAATCTAACAAGCGATTTGGTTATGCAGATATCTGTATGATTGTTGAGTCTAAATTCGTTTTCTATTTTTTGTCCTCAAAATTTCTGGTATGTATGAAACATGTTTCAGCTACGTAAATTTTGTCACTTCCCACATTGGAACTTGTATACCCCCAGTATTAAAATGGTGATTTTAATTTGAGTCTTGCTAATTCCTTGTTGGCTCTCAGCATGGTAACAGCTACTATGGTGTTACTCAGTTGAAGAGAACTTGGGTTATTTTGTTCTTCATGCTGCCTGAGAACAGGATGATTCGTTATATATTTTTTGCGTTCTCGTCAGACATATTGAGAATGCATTTCACTTGTTGTGCATTAATTAGCTACCAAGAAACTGAGTGATAAATTCCAAGGAATTTATCACTCAGGAAAAAAAAATCAGTGAATACAGTAGCTCGTGGGTACTTGTGGTAGTGGAAGAACAAGTGAATAAGATTATTGTTATTGCTAGGATTAGTGTTTACCTGGAATTGACGAGTCTTGTTGATTTTGAGTTAGTTAACATCTAGAAATGGAATAGAATTATCTTGTTCAGTTTCGGAGTGGAATTTAACAAAATCTTAGTTAGTTTCAGGATATTTTCAGATTAAAATGCCTTGTTGAGATAAAATATGTCGTCAACATGTGGAAGTAAAGACATGATGCATGGGATGATATATATTCAAAATGCTCGTTTCTGTTGACTCCATAAATATGTTAGCGAGTACAGCACTGATAAAGAATCCCAATGATATACCATATTATTCTGTTAGTGTGTCGTGAAAGGTGAAGTTACTGAGTTATAAAGAATTTCATTGTATCGATGAAGTTCTAAAAAAGATATGTAGATCAAAGATAGTTTTAATTATTCTCTGGAGTACATAAATTCCGTAATCACTATAACAACATGTAAATAATGATGCTCTGTTTAATCTGTTGCAAATTTTAGTTCACCAATCAATGATAATGTCTCATTCTCAACAATTTAAATGAGTAAATGTTAAGCAAACAGAAAATCGTGGTACCAACAAGGATCATTATGAACAACATAGCCAAAGTCCTGTTAATGTACAAAATCAAAGTAGCTGTTATCGCGTGAACAACTACTGGTGAACTAACAAGACCAACATGAATTAAATCTTAAAGATCCCACATAAGGGCGCAATAAACTCTGAATATATAAAACGCCATATCGTCTACATACCAGAGTTCTTGAGGAGAAAAATACATGAAAAACTCACAATATGAGTAATTGTGTGTTATATACTCACATCTCGTAAAGTAAGAACATACACCTTCAAGGACCATAACATTGTATCAATCGCATCTGCTAGAAAAATGACAGGATGGATAATGAGAACCTTCAAAACTAGGGAGGCCAAGCCCATGATGACACTCTTCAGGTCACTTGTTCTATCTAGGCTGGAATATTGCTGCACACTAACAGCACCTTTCAAGGCAGGTGAAATTGCCGACCTAGAAAATGTACAGAGAACTTTCACGGCGCGCATAACGGAGATAAAACACCTCAATTATTGGGAGCGCTTGAGGTTCCTAAACCTGTATTCCCTGGAACGCAGGCGGGAGAGATACATGATTATATACACTTGGAAAATCCTAGAGGGACTAGTACCGAACTTGCACACGAAAATCACTCACTACGAAAGCAAAAGACTTGGCAGACGATGCACCATCCCCCCAATGAAAAGCAGGGGTGTCACTAGCACGTTAAGAGACCATACAATAAGTGTCAGGGGCCCGAGACTGTTCAACTGCCTCCCAGCACACATAAGGGGGATTACCAACAGACCCCTGGCAGTCTTCAAGCTGGCACTGGACAAGCACCTAAAGTCAGTTCCTGATCAGCCGGGCTGTGGCTCGTACGTTGGTTTGCGTGCAGCCAGCAGCAACAGCCTGGTTGATCAGGCTCTGATCCACCAGGAGGCCTGGTCACAGACCGGGCCGCGGGGGCGTTGACCCCCGGAACTCTCTCCAGGTAAACTCCAGGTAAACTGTTCTCGTAGCTAATAAAGACATCTAGGCCTCGAGACAATGCTTGGAAGCCGTAATCAAACATATTTTTGATACCACAATATCGCCAGTCATTTTGCAATAAAACTCATTATGAAACTGATCATGAAACAAAGGTGGTGCTGGTGTACAAAAACACCTCAGCTACAGATAACATCTAATCTCTAATCTTCTCATGTTATCTTTTTCTGAATATAACGTCAGTTCACATTGATTGTTCTATTTTCCACTTAGAACGAAACGTAGCTTATAAATACAGGTTTGCTGTGAATATATTTTGTTTTTATCAGTTAATAACTCACCCTCATCCCTACCATTAGGGTAACCATAACGACCACCACCACTATCACCACCTCATAAGTATTAACACCACAATAACCACTACTTCAGTATTCATCCTATCAATATCACCACCACTACTAACATCACCACCATCATATCACCTGCATTTCTCCGCTACCACCAAATCAACTCCATTTCCTACCACCACCACCAGGTTATTCCCATATCTCACCACCTGGTCATTCCCAGGACAAACAGATAAGTCCAACTAAACGAAACTATATGTCAAGATCTTATCCTGTAACTGTTACAGTGATATAAACATCAACATGTAGCTTGCTAGGGATGCAAAAATCAACTTGTATGTGACTTTCAAAATTAAAAAAAAAAAAGAATTCTAGCTTTGTATAGTGAAACTTTACCTTATTTACAAAAACAAATATTTTCTACATATTTCAGTATTTAGAGAGAAGGAAGAAGTAAGGTGGCTGCCCTGAGCACGGAAGACCTCACACCGGCAGCCTCAGACGAAGTATTACAATAATATGTAATATAAAGAGAAATAACAGGATTGCACATCCCATAAAATCCAAGCTTCACTAAGTCAAGACCAAAATATTAAACTGAAGTTCCATTGTATTGTTCATCTATAACATCTGTTTTTCAACTAAATTGGTGTGGATCTCTGGGAGACCTTGTATTTGTTCTACTATGTCAGCTAAACTTCATCACAAGTATTGGTACTGAGCCGCACTTTACTTTTTTAATCGAGCCTAAACTTGCGACTATTATTGGCATGTGTGGGCCCACTTCTTGCCGAATAGGACAAGTGAAAATTTGTGTAAGCAATAATTTCACAAAAATCATTCTGAACCTAACGAAAAAATGTATTTCATTGTGTTTGTTTGCTACTAAATTATTGTAAAACTATATAAAAATATAATTAGTTGGATTAGGCTACATTAAATTGAGTTTGTTATAATAAGGTTAGGTAACTTTCCTAAGGTTCTTCTGGTAAAACTTGTGATTTTGGCTTAAATAGCAATGCCCTTCTTGCCGAATAGAGCAAGCGAAAATTTTTGGATGCAATAATTTAGCAAAAATCACTCTGAGCCTAAATACATTTCATTGTGTTTATTATTAAATTATTATACCTCTTCAAGGGGGGCTCCTTGGCGTGGTGAAGAGGCTCTTGGTCTGAGGAATTAGACCTGTCAGTCTCCTTCCTCAGACCGAACCTAATTACCCCCCAGTCCCCCTTCCCTATCTCATCCTTCACTTTTTCCTTTCCTCCTCCTCCTCCTCCTCCTCCTCCTCCTCCTCCTCCCCACCCGTCCCTTTTGCCCTTCCTTTTTTGGCCTTTGGGATTCTTCCCACAGGCACGCTAGTTCCTGGGTAGGGGAAAGGGTACCGGGGTCCATCCCATTCCGTTGAGGTTCTTGGCGGTGGCGTAGTTTGCAGTGGAATCTGGATTGCCTGGGAATGTCCCGATCCCTCTCTGGTATCCCGGAGGGTGGCTTTGGGTGTCTTTCAGGCGACGGGTGTATCTCTGGAAGCCACCTTTCGGATTCCGGGGGTGGTGGCCGAAGGAGGTATGCTTTGTGGGGGATATCCGGCTGCCCTCTCTTTTGTCCACTGAGGTAGCTCGGCAGATGTGAGGTTGCTATCCCGGATTGCTGGTTTACTGGCATGAAGGGTAGGGTATGGCACGCGTTCCATGCTGCATCTGTGCTACTTGTGGTGCTGAGGTCCTCTTGGGCGCGGAGGGAGATTTCTGGCCCTTTCATTCCTCCTAGGAACTATCCCTCTCCGGTCCCCCCTTTTTTTATTCTTTTTTATTTTTATTTTCTTTTCTTCTTTCTTTGTTTTTCTTAAAAACAAAAAGAAAGAGATAACCTAACCATGGAGTACCCAATCCATGGCCCCACTACCCCCGGGCCCCTTATTGTTACCGCACCCCATTCTGACTTTGTCTCGTCTTTTGGCCACTCTTCAGACACTCCTAAGACCCCTGTATCTCTTGCTGGTGCTGTTTCATCACCTGCTTCAGGTGCCGGGGTTTCGACTGACTCCTTCGATTTGTCTGACCTCTGCTCTCCTCTGACTATGCTTCCGGCCTCTCACTCTACTGTGCGGCGATTTTCGAATCGCCAGCCCGTCCCACGTCGGACCAACTCTGGTCCCACTTCTAAACGCCAACGACAATCTCCTGATGACGTTACTTCATTACCTTCCCATTCTGCTCGGAAAAGACCAACACGTCATGCACTCCCTCTTCACACACAGTTTCGGACCACACAATGGACAAAATTCTTTACTTTAAGACCGACTTCTTCTACTGCCTATCTTTCTGACCATAGTATTGGCAAAGCGTTCCTACGCCATGTTGGTAGAGATATTTCCTTTAATGCTCTTAAGAGTGGTTTGCGTATCATCACAGTCCAGAATGCTACCCAAGCTCATGATCTTTCTCTTCTTTCACATATCGATACTATTCCTATCACTATCGAAAAACATCATTCCCTCAATTCTTGTAGTGGTACTGTCATTCTGCCTCATACCATAGTCCAACAGAATTTCCAGATATGTGGCAATGACATTCTCGAACAGCTGGAACTCCTAGATCTCCCAATTCTCAAGGCAGACACTTATGTTCTTCCTGCCCACGGGCGGAGACGATACCCTTGCAATGTGGCTCGTTTAACTTTTGACAGCCATGAACTCCCATCCTCTGTTTATGTAGCAGGACATCGGTTACAAGTTTGAAAGGTCATCCCTACACCGCAACAGTGTAGAAATTGTTGGCGATTTGGCCACCCAGCAAAATATTGCAGATCTATAGCCGAATGCCCAGTCTGTGGTGCCGATGACCATTCTAATACGTCTTGCAGTCGACCTCCCTCTTGCCTTAATTGACATTTGGCTCACCCTTCATACTCTCACCATTGCCAGGTCTACTTGAATGAGCGGGAAATTCGCTGCCTCAAAGAGGCAGAAGGTCTCCCTTATGCTATGGCGGTTTCTCATCTCTGCCTCCAAGGGAGACTACCCCGTGTTTCTTATTCTCGTGTTTCAAAAAGTCCCCCCACTTCTGGTGTCCCATCTTTTGCAGCCTCCTCTGTGGTTGCCAGACCCAGAGTCACTGCTGTATCTAATTATTTTGCTGTCCTGGGCTCAGACGTCCCTACTTCAACACCTCAGCCTGTTCTCACTTCTTCGTGTTCTCCCTCACAAACCCCGGTATCGACAAGACCTTATATGACACCTCCTCCCAATCGTCCCTCTACTTCTCAGAAGTCCAAAAAATCTCCTTTAACCCCTCCTTCCCCTCATCCACCTCCACACTTCACCTTCCCAGTCTCTGTACCTGGGTCTTCCCCTTTCACTGGCTTGGTTACAAGTGTGGAGGTTCATCCTCCTCCTCGCAATGTGCCTTCTTCCCCTGTCCCCTCCCAAGTTTCTTCCTCTTCTGCCACCTCCCAGGTTTCTGCCTCTTCGGTCCCCTCCCACACTTCTCCAGTTCCCTCCACCCTTTCGCCCCCCCCTACCTCAATACAGTCCATTACAGTTCCGATCTTTACTCAAACTCCTCCTCCTTCCATCTCCAATATTATCTCCCATACGACGTCTCTGAACTCCGAAACAATTGAAGCAATCTCTGAATATATTGCAGAGACCAAACCATCAATGGACACTTATCCGCCCTCTGTTCCTTCTCTTTCCTCTTCTCCATCTGCACAACTCCTTTCTTCACAGCACACCATTCCTTCGCTGCTTGAACGTTTACCTCTGCCACTGCATGTGGACTTTTCTAACCCTTCTAGTCCATAAGTAACCTTACCTGTGGATTTCTAGTATCTTTATTGTTGCCAACCATGGCCTATTTACAGTGGAATATACACGGCCTCAGGGGTAATCGGGGTGAGCTTCAGACGTTGCTCTCCCAATTTTCCCCTGTTAGTGTTTGCTTACAAGAATCAAAATTAAACTCTGCTGTTATCTATCCCATCTCAGGCTATAATTTATTGTATTCTTCGGATCCTTTTCCTGATGGGACCTTTAATGAAAGCACCCTTCTTCTATGCACTGATATTCTGTTCCATCAGCTATTTGTTCGTACTTCGCTGCATTACACAGCAGACCGTATCCACCTGCATAGGTGGTATACACTCTGTTATTTGTATCTCTCTCCTTCTCAAGCATTATCTATTCCGGATATTGTCTTTCTTGTTTCGTCATTACCGCCACCACTTCTGATACTTGGCGATTTTAATGCTCATCATTTTCTCTGGGGGAGGTCTCACTGTGATTCTAGTGGCATTCAGCTAGGGGCTTTTCTTGCTTCCCACCCCCTCCATGTTTTAAATACAGGTACTCACACCCATTTTGCTCCTCGTACTCATACTCTCTCTTGCATCGATCTCTCAGTCTGCTCTTCCTTCGCTGCACTAGACTTCACCTGGTTTGTTCTCCCAGGTTTACATGACAGTGATCATTTTCCAATCATTCTTACTTCCATTTCATATTCACCACCTAACGCTGGCAATTTGATCAGGCAAATTGAGACCTTTACTCACAACTAACTGTTTTTAGTGAGGTTCCTTCTTCGTCCTCCATTGATGAGCTTTTACACCTCTTCTCGTCCTCAGTTTTAACATCAGCTTCTAATTCTATACCCCAAATCTCGGGCAGGCATTCTCATAAATGCGTGCCTTGGTGATCTCCTGCTTGTGCTCATGCAGTACGTTTGAAACATGTTGTGTGGGGCAGGTACCAGCATAATAGAACCACTGAGAGACTTCTTGATTTTAATCAGAAGCGTGCGATCGCTCGCTGTGTCATACATGATGCTAAACGCACTTGCTGGCGAGATTGTCTCCAACATCACCTCTGCTTCCTCTATGAGTGCAGTCTGGAAAAAAGTACGGAAACTGAGTGGTAAATATTCTCCTGACCCGGCTCCTGTTCTGCAGGTTGCCGGTGTTGATATAATAAACCCTCTAGATGTTGCCATTGAAATTGGCAATCATCTGGTCTGTATATCTCTGGGGCTCCATCTCTGCCCCTCGTTCCATTCCTCAAAGTCTGCCCAAGAGTTAGCACCCTTGGACTTTTCTTCTCTCAGAGAAGAACAGTATAATGTGCCTTTTACACTTCAGGAACTGGAGGCAACATTCTCAGCTTGCCGATCATCGACAGCTGGGCCCGACTACATTCATATTCGTATGTTACAACATTTACATCAGTCAGCCCTTGCAGTCCTCTTATGCCTTTTCAATCTTATTTGGTCACAAGGAGTTCTTCCACAGCTGTGGAAATCTGTCATTGTTCTCCCTTTCTGCAAACTGGGTACTACGGGACATGAAGCCTCCCACTATCGTCCCATCGCTCTTACCAGTGCAGTTTGCAAAGTGATGGAACGTCTGGTAAATAGATGATTAATGTGGTATTTAGAGACACACAACAGTCTCTTCACTCGTCAATATGGCTTTCGTAAGGGCCGTTCTACCATAGACCCCTTACTACGTTTGGATACGTATGTTCATAATGCCTTTGCGAATAACCACTCAGTTATTGCCATATTTTTTGACCTTGAGAAGGCATATGAAACAACTTGGAGGTATAATATTTTGGCCTAAGCCCACTCCTTAGGCCTCCGAGGCAATCTACCATCTTTCCTTAAGAACTTTTTAACTGACAGACATTTCTGTGTTCGAGTCAATAATGTGCTCTCTTCGGACTTTGCCCAAGCTGAAGGTGTTCCTAAGGGATGCGTTCTGAGCACAACACTTCTTTTCCTTGCTATAAATGATTTGGCCTCTGTTCTTCCATCCAATATTTGGTCATCACTCTATGTAGATGACTTCACTATTGCTTGTGCAGGCACTGACTGTCACCTCATTACAGTTTCTCTCCAGCATGCGGTCACCCGTGTTTCCAATTGGGCCACCACGCATGGGTTAAATTTTCCAGTACCAAAACTCACCAAATTACTTTCACTAGATGCTCTGTCATCTCCGATCATCCTTTGTACCTCTATGGCTCCCGTATCCCTGAACGTGATGCAATCAGGTTTCTAGGCCTTCTCTTTGACCGTAGGTTATCCTGAAAACCCCACATTACCTCTCTAAAGGCAACTTGTCACAGCCGGCTGAACCTTCTTAAAACCCTTGCTCATCTTTCATGGGGGAGCTGATCGTCGAACTGTCCTTCGCCTGCATTCAGCCCTCATTTTATCAAAACTCGATTATGGTGACCAGATCTATTCAGCGGCCTCTCCTGCTACTCTCTCTAGCCTTAACCCCATCCATCACCAAGGATTACGTTTATGCATTGGTGCTTTTTGCTCTTCCCCTGTTGAGAGCCTCTATGCAGAAGCGAATGTTCCATCCTTGTCTGATCGCCATGATGCCCATTGCCTTTGCTACTATGTGCACTCTCACGATCTCCGCAATCCTTCCATTTATAGAATGGCCACTGATATTAGTAGACATTCTGTATTTGTTCACCACCCCTGTTTTCTCCATCCCTTCTCTCTTCACCTGCATTCGCTCTTGTCTTCCCTTCAGTTACCGCCTTTATATGTTCATGGAGCATCTCACTTTCCCCTACCCCCCTGGGAAGTTCCAGTTGTCCGGGTCTGTTCTTTCTCACTCCCTTGCTCGAAAACCCAACTGCCTACGGTGGCTTCCCGCTTTCTTTTTCTTGACCACTTCCACTCTCATTCTCATGCCATCGCCGTGTACACAGATGGCTCTAAATTTTCTGACGCATCGGCTTCGAAGCAGTGTTTCCGGACAGTGTCGTGCGAGGGCATTTACTGTCTTCGGCTAGCATTTTTACTGCTGAATTGTATGCCATTCTTGCAGCACTTATTCGTATCACATCTGTGTCTGTGTCATCATTTGTGGTTGTCTCAGACTCCCTTAGTGCTCTACAGGCTATACGGAAATTTGATACACCTCACCCTCTAGTTCTCCGTATCCAACTTTGGCTATGCCGTATCTCTACCAAGCATGAAGATATTGTTTTTTGTTGGGTCCCTGGTCATGTTGGCGTACAGGGCAATGAAAAGGCAGACACTGCTGTGCAACCAGCAGTACATGACCTACCAATTTCCTATAGAGGTGTTCCATTTCCGGACTATTTTGCTGTAATAGCTATCCACCTTCACACCCGTTGGCAACAACGTTGGTCTGCTCTGCTCAATAACAAACTTTGTTCTATTAAACCGAACATAGGTTACTGGCCATCTTCTTGTCACCAGTGTCGAGGTTGGGAGACTACTCTCTCCCACCTTCACATTGGCCATACTTGTCTTACTCATGGATATCTCATGGAGAGGCGCCCTGCTCCTCTCTGTGAGAATTGTCAGGTCCATTATCGGTCAGCCACATTCTATTAGACTGCCACTTTATCAACGAGCACACAGAATTTACCTCCAGCGTCGTCTTCGCTCCGCTGCTCTCTCTTTACCTTCCCTTCTCGCTGATGGACCCACCTTTCATCCGGACTCTCTCATTGACTTTTTGACAACAACTGACTTGCTCTACAAACTCTGATGATACCTTCAGCCCTTTCTACCTCAATCTCTTGCTACCCCTGCACTATCCCCTGCTGTTTTCTGTAACCTACTAATCATCCCTCCCCCCTTTTGCCTCCCAGTACGCTTGCTTACTTCCCTACCCTGCAGTGCTGTATAGCCCTTGTGGCTTAGTGCTTCTTTTTTATTATAATAATAATTAAATTATTATAAACTTATCTAAAATATATTTAGACTGATTAGGCTACATTAAATACCGCTTGTTATAATAAGGTTAGGTAAGTTTTCTGAGGTTCTTTTAGTACAAAATTATTAATTTTTACATTAACACAAATGAAAAATATATATCTTTAAGCTAATTGCCCAATTTTACCTATTATTATTATTATTATATTATTCTTTGGCACGATATATATATATATATATATATATATATATATATATATATATATTAAAATATATATATATATATATATATATATATATATATATATATATATATATATTACAACCCAGGTTCTCAAAAGCATGTTATCCTGAGTGAAAAGGAATAAAAATAAAAGCAGCAGAAAAACTTTGATTTGTATTATCCTTCACCAAGTATAAACAGCAATATGTACACTATATACACTATGTACAGCAATGAGTATTAGTGTACGTCTCGGTAATCAAGGCAGAATTTGAAGCCAATACAATGCAGACCACCGTGCTTCAACCAGCTCTCGAATGGAAATGACAAGGGTAAAGGCATGCGTGGTAACCACGCCACCTTTACAGTTATCAGATCCACAGTATGACTGGTTGAACCAAGACACTGATCTGACGATCATCCAACCCTTAGTATCTGGTTCACTGGTTGGGGAGGTAGCCTTTTAATGAGGGTGTGTACATGCACCCTGTCGAGGACCAGGCAGAACTACAAAGAGATCTGGACAGGATGCAGACCTCGTCCAGCAATTGGCTCCTGGAGTTCAACCCCACCAAGTGCAAAGTCATGAAGATTGGGGAAGGGCAAGGAAGACTGCAGATGGAGTACAATCTAGGGTGCCAGAGACTACAAACTTCACTCAAGGAAAAATAACTTGGGGTGAGTATAACACAAGGCACATCTCCTGAGGCGCACATCAACCAAACAACTACAGCATATGGGTGCCAAGCAAACCTAAGAACAGCATTCCGATATCTTAATAAGGAATCATTCAGGACCCTGTACACTGTGTACGTTAGGCCCATATTAGAGTATGCGGCACCAGTTTGGAACCTACATCTAGCCAAGCACGTACAGAAACTAGAGAAAGTGCAAACGTTTTGAACAAGACTAGTCCCAGAGCTAAGGGGTATGTCCTACGAGGGGAGGTTAAGGGAAATCAACCTGACGACACTGGAGGACAGGAGAAATAGGGGGAACATATTAACGACATATAAAATACTGAGAAGAATTGGCAAGGTGGACAAAGGCAGGATGTTCCAGAGATGGGACACTGCAACAAGGGGACACAGTTGGAAGATGAAGAAACAGATGAATCACGGGCATGTTAGGAAGTATTTCTCAGTCAAAGAGTAGTCAGGAAGTGGAATAGTTTGGGAAGCGATGTAGCGGAGGCAGGTTCCATACATAGCTTTAAGCAGAGGTATGATAAAGCTCACGGTTCAGGGAAAGTGACCTAGTAGCGACCATTGAAGAGGTGGGGCCAGGAGCTAGGACTCGACCCTTGCAATCTCAACTAGGTGAGTGCAACTAGGTGAGTACACGCACACACACACACACACACACACACACACACACACACACACACACACACACACACACACACACACACACACACACACATATATTTTAGAATGGCAAGGAGACCCTGCATTTCATTTCTTCCATTAGAATCAAGAAGTGTTGGGTAGATGAAGTGAGCGCCAGTGAGGGAGGATACATATCCGTCATCTGAGGGGTGGAGGGAGCAGTGAGGGGAGGTGATCAACATGCAAGAGGGGTAGGACTGCCTGTTTTTCCTCTTTCCCCCGAACATGCGCACATACACCGTGTAGACTCGCGCCGATGACAGAGTGTTTGATAAGCTTGTGTGTGTATGGTGTAGAGTGCATAACGGTGTGTTGTTTATAGTGGAGGGCTGTGTATAATGTCTTCTTATGTATAATAAGGTGTCGTTTAGTGCACTGAGTGGAGAACTCTGCTCGACCTGCCTCACAGGTCATCACCCTTCCTCCACTACTCCCTCACCCCCATCACTCCTCACATCACCTCCATCTCCTACCTACTCCACCTTCCATGAAGACTCGAGACCGCCAACCAGATCTAGGCCTATGCCCCTCTCCACCCCTCTCCACCCCCATCATGAACAACCCAGGGTATGTGCCTCCACCCACATGTGTCAGTCTCCCTTCAGCCCAAGCTTACCACACAGATTGAGGTATGGCAGATGAATTAGCTAGCCAGCCACAAAGCCAGGGAAACAGAGCACCTAACAATGAAAGAAGAGGCACATGTCAGATGTGCGAAACGTCTCGGACATTCAACAGATATGGTCTTATACGTCCACACAATGGGTGTGCAGGAAGCAGCCAGCAGCCTCCACAGGCAGATGAAAGTTCCAATGGTAGCCTCCTCAATTGCGAAGATCTTCGGAAGGCATTCAGATCAACTGCTAGCAGTACCTTATCTCACATTCCTTAAAGCACCCTGCCCATATGCAGCAGGGAAATTCACAGACTTTCTAATGCGGGTGAATGGAGGTTTCACCAACTTAGAAGCCCGAGGCACCATTAAGGCTTTACGGAACCTACTCCTGTTCGGCAGTGTTTGACTTGCAGTTCCTGAAAGACAAGGCAATCTGCTAACCACATTAGTTGTCAAGACAGTGCACAACTACCCAAGAACAGGTAATTGTGTCCCTCTGCCCCATCATCGCAGGAAACACAGAGGTAGACCCATGAAAAATTCCACTGAAAAAGAGAAAATTTGAAGGTAACACAATGGGAGCAATCAGAATAATTACAAGTGACGACAATGTTGCTCCCAAGGATGAGACCACAGCCCATGCACTAAGAGACAAGTACCCAACAAGGGACACCAGAGCCGTTAACAACAACTCTGAGGAAGACCTCATCACTGGACAATAATTTTGCCGGAATCAGAAGTCTATAAGGCGACAGTGTCATTTCCTGCAGGATCACCAAAAGGTTACGCTGGAATTCGACCACAACACCTCATAGAGATGGTAAATCCAGTACTCGGTACATTTGCATCAATTCTTCTCTACGAGTTAACTACCCTCGTTAACAACTGTCTGGCTGGGCGCATTATAGAAGAAATTAAACCTTTCCTTTCTGGAGCCTCATTATGCACTTTGAAGAAGGATGGGGAAATCAGACCCATTGCTCTTCGCCGTCTCGTTGCCAAAGCAGCAGGAAGAAGCATTCGCCTAGAAGCTGCCAGTTTACTCCAGCATATATATATATATATATATATATATATATATATATATATATATATATATATATATATATATATATATATATATATATATATATATATATAAGTCAAGCCGTGGGGAGGGAAATCTTTAGCTCGAGTACTTTCACACTTCTCAGTGTGTCATCAGGAGCTGTGCAATGTTGCAAGGGCAGCAACAAGAGGAATAGCGTAAGTTTGTTCAGAGTATGGTAACCTTAAACTTGCACAATATATTACGTAAGAAACTTCAAGGTATTGGCATGGTTCCATAGACTGGTTTAAATCCTATCTTAGTAATATGAAACAAATTGTCAAAATTAACAAAACGATAGCATGTGGACTTCCCCAAGGTAGAATTCTCTGTAACTCATTATTTCTGTGTTATGTAAACGACATGCCCATCAGTGTTAAGTGCAAACTCCTACTGTATGCGGATGACAGTGCTCTGTTAGTGTCAGGAAAAGACCCACAAGATGTAGCTAATGTATTAACACTGGAACTGGAGTCCTGCAGCAAATTGTTAGTTCACAAGAAACTATCGTTACACCTCGGGAAAACTGAAGCCATTCGCTTTGGCACGAAACGTAAACTGAGAAGGGAAAATAATTTTAATGTCTGGTGTAATGGGGAGCCCATCACTTCAGTTTCCTCAGTAAAATATCTGGGAATCAATACAACTGATAGGGAACAGTGTAGTAAAGAAAGCGAATACCAGACTGAAGTTTCTCTTCAGACAATCACAGTGTTTACCTACTGAGGCTCACAGGCCCCTATTTCTAGCCCTAATGCAATGTCATGTGGGCTACGCTTGCTCTTCATGGTACTCTGCCTTGACAAAAAAATAATAGAAAAAGAAGACTGTAAATCACCTAGAACAAAATGGTAAGATTCATCCTGGACCTGGGTCAAAGAGAGAATGTAGGCCAGGATGAATTACAACAATTGGATATGTTGAATGTTGAAGACAGAGTAAAACAAATGAAGCTAAATCAAGTTTATAAAATTGCTCACAAACAGTGCCCAGAATATCTTGCTGCCAATTTTGTCAAGTTTAGGAACCAAAGCAATCAAGGTACTAGGGGGAGAGAGCACAACTTTGTAGTACCCACAGTCAGTGGTCAGTCTTCAAACACCCTTTATTGTACAGCAATAAAGGAATGGAACAGACTGCCTGCACATGTCAAAGCCAGTCATAGCATGAACCAGTTCAAGAAGAGAGCGAAAAGGGGCCTAATGAATGTAGCGACAGAAAGGGAGAAGAATGATTTTTTTATTTTTATAGCTAGCACACATGTAAATAAACATAACTCATCTTTCGTTATTCCTAGTATATCTCCTATATAGTATGATAATAAGATATTATCTACTTTATAGTGTAATAGTAAGGAATTAAAAGGATCCCAATGGAAATAATTCACTTTGTCTGACTTTTTTGGGTTATCCTAGGTTCTATAAACATGCTGTGGAAAATACTGTATATATTTTCCAGAAATACAGTAGTTATATGTAAATAGATGGCCATACTGTATTTAATAATATTTATGTCATAGAAAACGGAAAGCCTGCGTCTGCGCAGAAGACAGGGCTCGCCATTTTGTTTAAATTGGACACTAACGGTAGTGTATAATGGGAAGAATTTTTCGTACTCTAGAGGTTAAAATTGGGTTGACACCTCTCAAATAGGAGGCGAAATTGTTGGATGTGCATTCCTGCATAACTTGAGGTATCAGGCGACTGGGCAAGACAGCTCCAGGAACCTCAGATAAGTCTGTTATGTTTAATTCTGGCCAGTGTTATTTTCATAGATAGACAGTGAGGTTTTCTGAGTATGATACACATTAATCTCCAGTCAAATTGGTGAGTGTTATGGTTAAGATATATTCTCCTTCTGTTGTATAAATGTGTGTATATATATATATTATATATATATATATATATATATATATATATTATATATATATATATATATATATATATATATATATATATATATATATATATATATATATATATATAATATATACATATATAATCATTTATTATTTTTAATATACAGTCCACAAATTTATATATTTACCAGAATTCCTGGTGATGTATCTTTTATTTATAATTAATAGGTCCAGAGCAACTTGTGGATATGACAGTGATAAGTATCGAAGGGGGACATTTTTTGCGACCTAGGTGTCCCAAATTCCTACTTGTCTAACTGATAAATAATAATTATCTTTGTTCATTTACTGTTATGTACATAATGATACATTCAGATAAATGCAATTTTCCACACATGCTATGTATAGTAATTTATGTAACTGTATTTGTGTATACCTGAATAAACTTACTTGTGGTAGCAAGGAGGCACAGGCGAATATCTGACTGAGAGAAAGAGAGGCCCAGTAGAATGCCAACCACACACCGGTCCCCCCCCCACACCCCACCCAATATGGGGTCGGGTGGAGTAGGCCCCACAGTTTTTCAGATAGCATGAGATAAAATATTAACTAGGAGATAGTTAATAGCCAGCCCTAAGATTCTAAATGCTGGGAACAGGTATGACATAAGAAGTTACATTACAATAGTGGATCACAGTGCGCTGTGGTCAGTGGTCACGTAAGGTCATCCTGTCCTAAGCTGTCTGGGATTTAGCTTGGAGGTTACCGAGCACCTTGGCATGCTGTGGTGCTTTAGAATCTCAGGTTAAAGTGTTGAAAGGAGGTTCTACTTCTGCAAGAGGAAAATAGGAGGTTGAAGCTTCGCATTGAAGGGCTTGGGAGTGAATGTGAGATGGTTGGAGCTGGTAAGGAGGAATAGGTTACCAGCAGCGAATTGGAGAGTGGCAGCCTCGTTAAGTGCAAATGGTTCACAATTCAGCAAGAAGGAAGATAAGGAAGGTTAATAGAGAAGATGTAACGGTAGGAAATCGACTCTCTGTTCTCCAGGATAAGTGTACTTCGGTGATTAGTGAGGTTCAAAGGTACCACTGACTCCCCTGCTAATCAAGGTAAGAATATTCTGATTGTGGGAGACTCTCAGGTAAGATAGATGGATCGTGCTTTTTGTAACAGAGATAGGAAGGTTAGACAGAGAGTGTGCCTCCCAGGGGCTGGTGTTAGTGACATAGTCAGCAGTTTGTTTAATATTCTGTTAGGTAAAGGGACACAAGCCCATTATCTATCTTAGTGCTAGTGGAAATGGCATCGGAAAGGGCAGGAGACAGGCACTGCTGGATAAGTACAGGTCAACCATATATGTAGTCAGGTCTAAGGGTGGGATCTCAATCATATGTAGCATCTTGCCTAGAAGGGGAGTGGGCAAAGAATGGATGTCTACGGCAATTGATATGAATTGCTGGCTAGACAGGTACTGCAAGGAACTTACAATCCCATTCATTGGTAACTGGGACAAATTCTATGCCAAGCATGATATGTGTGCAAGGGATGGGGTTCATCTCTCTGAGGCTGGAGTGGTTGCATTAGCGAATTCGATTGAGGGGGTCATTGATATCTTGTCTAGGACATTAAACTGATAGATTATAGAGGTATGGGTGTTTGTGGGAAACAATCACCCTGCAGTATTAGGGATGAAAACAGGAGATATTACCAGGATACCCCAGGGATATATTTAAAAAACAAGGGATATGTTTAAAAGGCAAAACAATTGATCAGCAAACAAAGAGAGACAGTAGAGGGCAACGAGTGACTAGCTCCCTTAAGGTTTACTATACAAATAGTAGGAATCTAAGAAATAAGATAGATGAGCAAGTGCAGGTAATATACATATTGTTGCTTTAATGGAGACCTGATTCAACTTGAAAGATATAGAAATGCCTTCTGAATGCAACATAGAGGGTTATAAACTATTCCACGCTGACAGGGTCAACAGGAAGGGTGGTGGAGTGGCGATGTATGTCAGAGATAATTTAAATTATTGCATTAGACAAGATATAAGCTTAGAAACATTGCACACAGATTCTGTTTGGCTAGAGCTTTTGAGGGTAGTGAAAAATTTATTTTTGGTGTAATTTATAGGCCCTCAAACATTGATATGGAGTGCCGTAAGTTACTATTGGACGAAATTCATAAGGTGTCTAGATATGAAAATGTTGTGTTAATGGGAGATTTTAACATATAGAAATTGATTGGAACAATCTTACAGGAAATCTTGAGTCGAGTGACTTTCTTGATATGATTCAGGATTGCTTTTTAAAACAGTTTGTGACAGAACCAACTAGAGTAAAGAACCTGCTTGACTTGGTTCTTGCCAACAAAGAATCACTAATTAATAATCTTGAGATTAATGATGAGCTTGGGGAAAGCGATCACAAATCATGGGTCATGTAGGGGGTGTTGGTTGCCAATATGACGTATTTCAGAGCATAGTTCTAGTTTCCCAGACAACTATTGTTCTGAGTACGAAAATTAGATCTAACAAAAATTATCCCACATGGGTAAACAATAGATTAAAGCATCTCACTGATCAAAAGAGAGGATATATAGGCATATCAAAAGAGGGGATGGGCAGTTAAGAAATCAATATATTCAATTAAAGAGATATATAAAAAAGGAATATGAAAAGCAGAAAGGGATTGTGAGGCTGCAGTCGCAAAAGTTCTTTCAGGTATACAGAAGTAATATTAGGGACAAGATAGGCCCACTTAAGAGTAACTCAGGTCAGATCATTGTCAATGATAAGGAAATGTGTGACCTTTTCAGTACTTCCTCTCAGCTTTTACTCAGGAAGATACTAGCGAAATTCCAGAAATAATAAATTATGTAGAACAGGACGATAATAAACTATGCATGATTGAGGTAACTAGTGATATGGTCCTCAGACTAATGCAGTGGTCGGAGAAGTGGCAGATGCAGTTTAATATAGACAAATGCAAAGTTCTAAATGTTGGACTTGAAAATAACCATGCCACATATAAACTAAATAATGTAGATCTTAATACTACTGATTGTGAAAAGGATTTAGGAGTTCTGGTTAGCAGTAATCTAAAACCAAGACAACTGTGCATAAGTGTTCGCAATAAAGGAGTGTAAATAATAGAAGTCCTCAGATTGTTCTTCAACTCTATATATCTTTGGTTAGGCTTCATTTAGATTATGCTGCTCAGTTCTGGTCACCGTATTACAGAATGGACGTAACTGCACTGGGTAACGTACAAAGGAGAATGACAAAATTGAACCCACATATCAGAAATCTTTCCTATGAGGAAAGACTGAGGGCCCTGAATCTGATTGAGGTATATAAATGGAAAACAGGAATAAATAAAAGGATGTAAATACCGTGCTAAAAATATCTATCCTAGACAGGACTCGCAGCAATGGATTTAAGTTGGAAAAATTCAGATTCAAGAAGGAAAGCACTGGTTTGGTAATAGAGTTGTGGATGAGTGGAACAAACTCCTGAGTACCGTCATAGATGCTAAGACGTTGAGTAGTTTTAAAATTAGGTTAGATAAATACATGAGTGGGTGTGGGTGGGTGTGAGTTGGACCTGACTAGCTCTGACTAGGTTAGGGCTTTGGCTTAAGCCGATAGGAGAACTGGACCTGCCTCGCATGGGCCAGTAGGTCCGCTGCCGTGTTTCTTCTTTCTTGTTCTTATTTACATACAGAATGTAGCTAATGTGAACAACATTCTAACTAATGAAACAGAAGTAACAACTGCCATCATTTTGACAACCGGTAGTACTATGTTCTAGAATATTCATGAAATACTCTCAGTGTCAATTAATATGCCTGTGTGAATTCTCCTATTCAGGCTTTTCTTTCTAAATATAACTAGGCATTTCCTTATTTTTTTCCTTTTTACCACCAATTCTATCATTATTATCCACTATTATTTGCTATCATTATTATCATTATTATTATATTACTAATAACCTAATTCAGTAAGCCACTAAACTAGTTGCAATCAACATGTTGCATTCAACTATGTGTACCTTGTACTGCTGTACCTAGATGGGTTAGGACGTCAGTATGTCACTCTGCCTCTCTTTTGGGCTGTCCTAGGATGATCGCACATGTGCACCTACCTACTTCCTTACTATTTATATTATATCACTCAGGTTGCAGTCTGTTTTGCAGCACACCATCTAGAGCACCTGTAGCATTACGATACCTGTATGCATTAGTAGCTGGATGGGTTATATCGACGGTCACAGCAGACCTAACATGTTAAATATCGACGTTCACGACGGACTTAACAAGATGTTGTGTATTATATCGACGTTCACGACTGGCATACCATGATGTTCAGTTTGTAGACTCAGGTTGAACATGACAGAAAGATCATGAATCCCCCTGGCATAAGGAGCAATCCTGCACTTTTGAATAACATTGTTGTTTAAGGCTAGCACAATAGATTCCACTAAATAACTATCGAGTGTGTACAGCCCATAATTTGAGTTATATACTACATTCCTATCATGTTTCAAGAGGGAGGACTCAATTATGTTTCTTTTTATGATAAAACTATTGGGTACAATTATTCTGGCAGCAGCCCACCCCGGTGGGTGATTGCAATAGCTGGCATGGTTAATGGTCACATTCGATACCTGGCCTGTCCTGATTGACTACTAGTGTTGAGATAATCTATTTTCTAAAGGTTTACCTGTCTGACCAATGTATGAGAGTGGGAAAAGGGCGCAGGGGACCTTGTAGACACCACCCACATTATAAGGCAGTGTGTTTTTAATCAGTCTTTCTTTCATTGTTCCAGTGTTTTTGAAAGTCAGATTTATATTGGGATTTTTAGTGCCTCACGTAGGCAGACGAAATTATTATTGAACAGCAAGACCAAAACATTTTTCCTATCAGACGTTTTCTTAGGTTCTGACTATCATCGATTGTATGACACGGGAACACGGACACGACACCGACCGTGAATGTATCTGCGTCTGGTGACCAGGGTTCACCGGGCCACCTCGTCACTCACGTTCATTCGCCGAAAACAAACTGCACTCTCGATCGACAACTATCTACCTACTGCCAGCTGCTACTCCCACCCTCTTTTATGTGTGAATATCTGCTGATGCAGAGATGACAGGCATGGATGCCGGCTGTGACTACTCATATTAATATTGAGATAGGACTCCTTGAGTCTAAGATGCCAGCTGTAGGTTAATAAGCTCCTGAGTTCTACTGACTACTCGGGTATACTCTACTTTTTCCCGAACTGAAGAAATAGTCGTCTTCTCAGACGAACACCTTTCCTTTAAATCATGCAGTAATTACCTGCTCAGGGTATCTCCTGCTGTACACATAAGCATCTCGGGGTGTTGCTTTTATCTACTCTGGATCAATTAGATTCTCCATACTCTGAACCACATGTAAAGTTAAATGGACGCTATGGAATGCGATAATTAGACTCTGCTAGTGCAGGGTCATGATCCCTTTCACCCTTAGATTTTAGATTTTGCCACCGAAGTGGCTAGTTTATTGTGCACCCCATATCCATCCGAGAGAGAGCATATGGATACACAAAAGGCCTAGGAACTAGGCCCCAAAGGGTTAACAGGAATACATATGGATTTATATCTACATAACTATAGTTCACTTATCTGTTACAAGCAAATTTAGGAAATTTGCTTAGTATATCTGGTATCTTATTTTCATTAATAAGATATCTTGACATGTCACATAGGTTATTATACTGTCTGTCTCTGTATTCCTCAATAAGTGGACAATTAAGCACATAGTGTTCAAGAGAGTGACATATGCCTGATCACTAATTTCATTTAGTTTGATCATCATCTGTGTGTCTCCCAACTGCCAGAAGACTTGTAACCAAGCCTAAGCCTGGCCACTACAACATCAGTCAGTCTGTTTACATTGCAAGTTGCTCCATAAACATACTTATCTACGTTCATGTTATCATAGTGGGTTATAGATCTACTCAGGCTTCTAACTGCATTCCTATAACAATCATTTTCATTATTTACTTCTCTCCTAATATTATTCCTAATGCTAGACACAGTTATACCAAAGTTATATTCTACATTCTCCTTCTGGATACTCTTCTTGGCTAACATATCAACTTTATCATGAAGGAGTAATCCAATGTGAGAAAGAGTGGGAAAAATCTTAATACCCTCGGGTTGGGCTGTCCCAAGGGCAATCCATGTCTATCGGGGGCATCCATGTTCCCAGGGGCTTTCATGTCACTCGGGATTCAGAAATATTTTTTTTCAAACTGGGCAACCAGCGGAAGTTTGTTGCAAGGCTCAGTTGTTTTCATGTGTGTGTTCCATATTAGCCAAATATTGTTGAAATATAGGACTGTCAGCTTCAGGAAAAATTCAGTTCCCTCACTTAAACTTTATTAGTATTCCACATCTATAGAGGTATGCAGAGCAACCACTGTGAAAATATAGTGAAATTCCAAGCGCTTTCGTGATTTCTCACATTATCAAGGAGCTATAAAAAAAAGGTTAATAGGAAGGCATATTAGGACGACACTACACTTCACTGTCGCAAACAACAACACCTGACCTTTTCATGGACAGTGATCCGTAAAACACAGCTTATATTGTACACAAAAAGAATTCTAATACGTCTTAAATTCTTGTCAAATTTTATTAACTATAAATGAATACAATTTATAGACCTAAAGAAATATTCACATTATTTTGAAAACTACTTTTATTGAACAAGATTCTATTACATTCCTGTCGACCATGGACTTGCTTCATATAGCTTTGTCAGCATTTTGAAAACCTATTTAATGGTTAAAATCTCCCACATGAATAAACAGAGCATTAGAATCTTGTAATAAATATCATCATAAAATGTCAGGTATTGTTGGGGGCGCAGCAAGATGTAGTGGCGGCCTTATACGCCTTCCTGTTAACCTTTTATTTTCATAGTTCCTTGATAACTTAAGAAGTCACGAAAGCGATTGGAATTTCATTATTTTTTTCACAGTGGTTGTTCTGAATATTGTGATATCACCTGTGTATGTGCCCTGCCACTTGTAAGTGTTGTGTGTATGTGCCTTGCCACTTGTAAGTGTTGTGTGTATGTGCCCTACCACTTATAAGTGTTGTGCGTATATGCTCTGCCACTTGTAAGTGTTGAGTGTATGTGCCCTGCCACTTGTAAGTGTTGTGTGTATGTGCCCTGCCACTTGTAAGTGTTGTGTGTATGTGCCTTGCCACTTGTAAGTGTTGTGTGTATCTGCCTTGCCACTTGTAAGTGTTGTGTGTATGTGCCTTGCCACTTGTAAGTGTTGTGTGTATCTGCCTTGCCACTTGTAAGTGTTGTGTGTATGTGCCTTGCCACTTGTAAGTGTTGTGTGTATGTGCCCTGCCACTTGTAAGTGTTGTGTGTATGTGCCCTGCCACTTGTAAGTGTTGTGTGTATGTGCCTTGCCACTTGGAAGTGTTGTGTGTATGTGCCTTGCCACTTGTAAGTGTTGTGTGTATGTGCCCTGCCACTTGTAAGTGTTGTGTGTATGTGCCCTGCCACTTGTAAGTGTTGTGTGTATGTGCCTTGCCACTTGTAAGTGTTGTGTGTATGTGCCCTGCCACTTGTAAGTGTTGTGTGTATGTGCCTTGCCACTTGTAAGTGTTGTGTGTATGTGCCCTGCCACTTGTAAGTGTTGTGTGTATGTGCCTTGCCACTTGTAAGTGTTGTGTGTATGTGCCCTGCCACTTGTAAGTGTTGTGTGTATGTGCCCTGCCACTTGTAAGTGTTGTGTGTATGTGCCCTGCCACTTGTAAGTGTTGTGTGTATGTGCCCTGCCACTTGTAAGTGTATGTGACCTGTCACTTGTAAGTGTTGTGTGTATGTGCCCTGCCACTTGTAAGTGTTGTGTGTATGCCTGCCACTTGTAAGTGTTGTGTGTATGTGCCCTGCCACTTGTAAGTGTTGTGTGTATGTGCCCTGCCACTTGTAAGTGTTGTGTGCATGTGCCCTGCCACTTATAAGTGTTGTGTGTATGTGCCCTGCCACTTGTAAGTGTTGTGTGTATGTGCCCTGCCACTTGTAAGTGTTGTGTGTATGTGCCCTGTTACTTGTAAGTGTTGTGTGTATGTGCCCTGCCACTTGTAAGTGTTGTGTGTATGTGCCCTGCCACTTGTAAGTGTTGTGTGTATGTGCTCTGCCATTTGTAAGTGTTGTGTGTATGTGCCCTGCCACTTGTAAGTGTTGTGTGTATGTGCCCTGCCACTTGTAAGTGTTGTGTGTATGTGCCCTGCCACTTGTAAGTGTTGTATTTATGTGCCCTGCCACTTGTAAGTGTTGTGTGTATGTGCCTGCACTTGTAAGTGTTGTGTGTATGTGCCCTGCCACTTGTAAGTGTTGTGTGTATGTGCCCTGCCACTTGTAAGTGTTGTGTATGTGCCCTGCACTTGTAAGTGTTGTGTGTATGTGCCCTGCCACTTGTAAGTGTTGTGTGTATGTGCCCTGCCACTTGTAAGTGTATGTGGACTGTCACTTGTAAGTGTTGTGTGTAATGTGCCCTGCCACTTGTAAGTGTTGGTGTATGCCTGCACACTTGTAAGTGTTGTGTGTATGTGCCCTGCCCTTGTAAGTGTTGTGTGTATGTGCCCTGCCACTTGTAAGTGTTGTGTGCATGTGCCCTGCCACTTGTAAGTGTTGTGTGTATGTGCCCTGCCACTTGTAAGTGTTGTGTGTATGTGCCCTGCCACTTGTAAGTGTTGTGTGTATGTGCCCTGTTACTTGTAAGTGTTGTGTGTATGTGCCCTGCCACTTGTAAGTGTTGTGTGTATGTGCCCTGCCACTTGTAAGTGTTGTGTGTATGTGCTCTGCCATTTGTAAGTGTTGTGTGTATGTGCCCTGCCACTTGTAAGTGTTGTGTGTATGTGCCCTGCCACTTGTAAGTGTTGTGTGTATGTGCCCTGCCACTTGTAAGTGTTGTATTTATGTGCCCTGCCACTTGTAAGTGTTGTGTGTATGTGCCCTGCACTTGTAAGTGTTGTGTGTATGTGCCCTGCCACTTGTAAGTGTTGTGTGTATGTGCCCTGCCACTTGTAAGTGTTGTGTGTATGTGCCTTGCCACTTGTAAGTGTTGTGTGTATGTGCCCTGCACTTGTAAGTGTTGTGTGTATGTGCCCTGCACTTGTAAGTGTTGTGTGTATGTGCCCTGCCACTTGTAAGTGTTGTGTGTATGTGCCTGCCACTTGTAAGTGTTGTGTGTATGTGCCCTGCCACTTGTAAGTGTTGTGTGTATGTGCCCTGCACTTGTAAGTGTTGTGTGTATGTGCCCTGCCACTTGTAAGTGTTGTGTGTATGTGCCCTGCCACTTGTAAGTGTTGTGTGTATGTGCCCTGCCACTTGTAAGTGTTGTGCGTATGTGCCCTGCCACTTGTAAGTGTTGTGTGTATGTGCCCTGCCACTTTTAAGTGTTGTGTGTATGTTCCCTGCCACTTGTAAGTGTTGTGCGTATGTGCCCTGCCACTTGTAAGTGTTGTGTGTATGTGCCCTGCCACTTGTAAGTGTTGTGCGTATGTGCCCTGCCACTTGTAAGTGTTGTGTGTATGTGCCCTGCCACTTGTAAGTGTTGTGTGTATGTGCCCTGCCACTTGTAAGTGTTGTGTGTATGTGCCCTGCCACTTGTAGTGTTGTGTGTATGTGCCTGCACTTGTAAGTGTTGTGTGTATGTGCCCTGCCACTTGTAAGTGTTGTGTGTATGTGCCCTGCCACTTGTAAGTGTTGTGTGTATGTGCCCTGCCACTTGTAAGTGTTGTTGCGTATGTGCCCTGCCACTTGTAAGTGTTGTGTGTATGTGCCCTGCCACTTGTAAGTGTTGTGTGTATGTGCCCTGCCACTTTTAAGTGTTGTGTGTATGTTCCCTGCCACTTGTAAGTGTTGTGCGTATGTGCCCTGCCACTTGTAAGTGTTGTGTGTATGTGCCCTGCCACTTGTAAGTGTTGTGCGTATGTGCCCTGCCACTTGTAAGTGTTGTGTGTATGTGCCCTGCCACTTGTAAGTGTTGTGTGTATGTGCTCTGCCACTTGTAAGTGTTGTGTGTCTGTGCCCTGCCACTTGTAAGTGTTGTGTGTATGTGCTCTGCCACTTGTGAGTTGTGTGTATGTGCCCTGCCACTTGTAAGTGTTGTGTGTATGTGCCCTGCCACTTGTAAGTGTTGTGTGTATGTGCCCGGCCACTTGTAAGTGTTGTGTGTATGTGCCCTGCCACTTGTAAGTGTTGTGTGTATGTGCCCTGCCACTTGTAAGTGTTGTGCGTATGTGCCCTGCCACTTGTAAGTGTTGTGTGTATGTGTCCTGCCACTTGTAAGTGTTGTGTGTATGTGCCCTGCCACTTGTAAGTGTTGTGTGTATGTGCCCTGCCACTTGTAAGTGTTGTGTGTATGTGCTCTGCCACTTGTAAGTGTTGTGTGTATGTGCCTTGCCACTTGTAAGTGTTGTGTGTATGTGCCCTGCCACTTGTAAGTGTTGTGTGTATGTGCCTGCCACTTGTAAGTGTTGTGTGTATGTGCCTTGCCACTTGTAAGTGTTGTGTGTATGTGCCTTGCCACTTGTAAGTGTGTGTGTGTATGTGCCTTGCCACTTGTAAGTGTTGTGTGTCTGTGCCCTGCCCTTGTAAGTGTTGTGTGTATGTGCCCTGCCACTTGTAAGTGTGTGTGTATGTGCTCTGCCACTTGTAAGTGTTGTGTGTATGTGCTCTGCCACTTGTAAGTGTTGTGTGTATGTGCCCTGCCACTTGTAAGTGTTGTGTGTATGTGCCCTGCCACTTGTAAGTGTTGTGTGTTGTTCCCTGCCACTTGTAAGTGTTGTGTGTATGTGCCCTGCCACTTGTAAGTGTTGTGTATATGTTCCCTGCCACTTGTAAGTGTTGTGTGTATGTGCCCTGCCACTTGTAAGTGTTGTGTGTATGTGCCCTGCCACTTGTAAGTGTTGTGTGTATGTGCCCTGCCACTTGTAAGTGTTGTGTGTATGTGCCCTGCCACTTGTAAGTGTTGTGTGTATGTTTCCTGCCACTTGTAAGTGTTGTGTGTATGTTCCCTGCCACTTGTAAGTGTTGTGTGTATGTGCCCTGCCACTTGTAAGTGTTGTGTGTATGTTCCCTGCCACTTGTTAGTGTTCACATTTCCAGTTCTGCATTTTGTGTCATTTTTATTAATAATATTCATATTTCTTCAAGCAAATTCACTCTTAGTGTTATTTTATGTTCTTTTTAAAGTAAAGTGTTACCTTTACTCTGAGTAAATTGTTTTGCCAAGTTAACAGTTAAGAGTTAAAGTGTTCAAGTTAGTCTTTCCTCATATTTTTATTACTAAATTTAACCAGCATTTTCCCAGTGTCACTTTTATTGCTTCATTGATTTATTCTGTAATTTATTTTAATGTATTTTTTGTTATACAGTAATTTATTTTATTTTCATTGATATTTGTATATCTTGTTATTCTTGTGTCATATTCAGTATTCAGTGCATTATTATTCTCAGTTCAGTATTGAGTTCCCTGTTTTTCATATTATTATTTTCGTTACTAGTGTCATAGTATTATATTTTAATTTTGTTTATGCACTCTTACAAAATATTTATTTTCCCAGTTATCTCTCTTTGCATACAATTTAGCAATTTTATTTTATATTTTTTTGCAATGATTTGCAATTTTATTAGTAAATTTCATTATTGTGACAGACTCTGATAATCCTCCTGACTCTGTGCCCTCTACCTCTAATTCTCAGTCAGACAATCAACCTGAACGTCCTTATTCCCTACCTACACGACAAGTATTGAGAAATACTCAAGTATCATTTGTAAATACCAAATCAGATGTGCCTCAACCATGGCATGAGTTTACCAACGCAACACTTTGATCCTCCCAGAGATGATACCCATTCTGCATATGTAAATCTCACCCTAGCAGAGTTTGGGTTCAATGTAAATAACCTGCATAGATGAATAATATAGTTTAAAATGTATTACAGCTGTCTCTTACAATATCAACTATTAATATTCAAGAATTTTTTGTGTGTGCTCATGTTCTCTTCAGATTCTGAGATTTAACAGTCTAGATTTGAGTGCACCAAGTCTGCTTTTTCTGTTAAATACTTCTTTCTTTATACATATCCTTCCACAGAATCCATAGATCACATGAATACCGATCGATCGATCAATTTTTTTATCACTTTTATTGTATAATCCCACCCTTGAATCTATTGCTTCTATGAATTGTGCTATATCATATCTTGTAATGCTTTACAATAAGTTCCATTCCAATGATATCCTTATGTACGTTATAATGTTCAACTGTTGTGTACTTTGACATTGCTTAGAATCAGCCCAGAGCCGTACACCTGTCACCTCTAGTTTGCATTAGCTGTATGTCGGGATGCCATACATTGGTGTCACCGAGCTCTCAGTAGCATCAGTTACCAGTAGTATCAGTTACCAGTATTATCAGTTACCAGTAGTGTCAGTAGTAATGATTCATACAAACCATTACTGATTCACTGCCTCCTGCATAAATCACAGACTGTTATATCACTGACTGTTACTGAAAGAGCAGTTCAAGTCAAGATGTAAGAGAGGAGACAGGTCAGGATGGCGTCACCATATATTCCAGCCACTATACTAGAACATCCAACGTGAGTGTTCATTACCCAATCCATGTTTCAAACCCCCATTTGACAGGGGGAGAAGGATAGGAAGAGAGGGGGCGTGAGAGGGAGAGTGGGGAGACAGTGTGTGTGTGAAGAATGTGTGGGTTTGACTTTCTGTGTGTGTGGACATGTGTACTCACCTAGTTGAGGTTGCAGGGGTCGAGTCCTAGCTCCTGGTCCCTCCTCTTCACTGGTTGCTACTAGGTCACTCTCCCTGAACTGTGAGCTTCATCATTCCTCTGCTTAAAGCTATGTATGGATCCTGCCTCCACTACATTGCTTCCCAAACTATTCCACTTCCTAACTACTCTGTGGCTGAAGAAACACTTCCTAACATCCCTGTGATTCATCTGTGTCTTCAATTTCCAACTGTGTCCCCTTGTTGCTGTGCCCCATCTCTGGAACATCCTTTCTTTGTCCATTCCTCTCAGTATTTTGTATGTCGTTATCATGTCCCTCCTATCTCTCTTGTCCTCCAGTGTCGTCAGGTCGATTTCCTTTAATAAGGAATCGTTCAGGACCCTGTACACCGTGTACGTTAGGGCCATACTGGAGTATGTGGCACCAGTTTGAAACCCACACCTAGCCAAGCACGTAAAGAAACTAGAGAAAGTGCAAAGGTTTGCAACAAGACTAGACCCAGAGCTAAGGGGTATGTCCTACGAGGAGAGGTTAAGATGTCGGAATGCTGTTCTGAGGTTTGCTAGGCGCCCATATGCTGCAGCACTTATTTGGTTGATGTGCGCTTCGGAAGATGTACCTGGTGTTTTACTCACCCCAAGATCTTTTTTGTTAAGTGAGGTTTGTAGTCTCTGGCCCCCTAGACTGTACTCGGCCTGCGGTCTTCTTTGCCCTTTCCCCAATTCTCATGATTTGCACTTGGTGGGTTTGAATTCAAGGAGCCAATTGCTGGACCAGGTCTGTAGCCTGTCCAGATCCCTTTGTAATTCTGCCTGGTCTTCGATCGAATGAATTCTTCTCGTCAGTTTCACATCATCTGCAAACAGGGACACTTTGGAATCTATTCCTTCCGTCATGTCGTTCACAAATACCAGAAACAGCACTGATCCTAGGACTGACTCCTGTGGGACCCCGCTGGTCACAGGCGCTCACTCTCACACCTTGCCACATACCATGACTCGCTGCTGTCTTCCTGACAAGTATTCCCTGATCCATTGTAGTGCCTTCCCTGTTATCCCTGCTTGATCCTCCAGTTTTTGCATTAATCTCTTGTGAGGAACTGTGTCAAATGCCTTCTTGCAGTCCAAGAAAATGCAATCCACCGACCCCTCTCTCTCTTGTCTTACTGCTGTCACCATGTCATAGAACTCCAGTAGGTTTGTGACACAGAATTTCCCACCCCTGAAACCATGTTGGCTGCTGTTGATGAGATCATTCCTTTCTAGGTGTTCCACCACTCTTCTCCTGATAATCTTCTCCATGATTTTGCATACTATACATGTCAGTGACACTGGTCTGTAGTTTAATGCTTCATGTCTGTCTCCTTTTTTAAAGATTGGGACTACATTTGCTGTCTTCCATGCCTCAGGCAATCTCCCTGTTTCGATAGATGTATTGAATATTGTTGTTAAGGGTACAAATAGCACCTCTGCTCCCTCTCTCAGGTCCCATTGAGAGATGTTTTCTGGCCTCATTGCCTTTGAGGTATCTAGCTCACTCAGAAGCCTCTTCACTTCTTCCTCGGTTGTGTGTACTGTGTCCAGCACTTGGTGGTGTATCCCACATCTCTGTCTTTCTGGAGCCCCTTCTGTTTCCTCTGTGAACACTTCTTTGAATCTCTTGCTGAATTCCTCACATACTTCACGGTCATTTCTTGTTGTCTCTCCTCCTTCCTTCCTTAGCCTGATTACCTGGTCCTTGACTGTTGTTTTTCTCCTGATGTGGCTGTATAACAGCTTCGGGTCAGTTTTGGCTTTCGCTGCTATGTCATATTCATATTGTCGTTGGGCCTCCCTTCTTATCTGTGCATATACGTTTCTGGCTCTACGGCTGCTCTCCTTATTCTCCTGTGTCCTTTGCCTTCTATATGTCTTCCATTCCCTAGCACACTTGGTTTTTGCCTCCCTGTACCTTTGGGTGAGCCATAGGCTCATCCTGGCTTTTTCATTATTCCTGTTACCCTTGGGTACAAATCTCTCCTCAGCCTTCTTGCACATTGTGTAAAGTAAAAGGACACAAGTGCAACTAATGTGACATTTATTGTGGCAACATTTCGCTCTCCAGGAGCTTTATCAAGCCATTACAAACAATACATGGACACTGAGGGTATATAAAGGCTCAGAGTGAGGTGTAATACTAGTGAGGTACCATTTCGATGTTCACTAGTGGTAGTAGTAGTAGTAGTAGTAGTGGTAGTGACAAAAGTAATACAATATGGTAGAGCAATTAATTCGTACATGAGTAAAAGGATATAAAAGCTATTACTTGGGTAACATGAAAATAGGTTGGACAAATATAGAGTGGAATGGGGGCAGTTTGTTTCAGTGTTCACTCTTGTGCTTTGTGTAGTATAACAGCAGAGACTATGTGATGGCAGGGTTACTGTTTTCAGGAGGATTTTTTGCTAAGACTTCGGAGATGGTGAAGCTGCCGTTGTTTTGTTTAATTGTATTCGAAACAGCGATCAGTGCTGATTCGAGGCACTTGCGTCTGCGGAAATTGTTTCTTTGATCACTAATTGGGCGTCTCTAAATTTTCCCATGAATGATTGGTGGAATTTCGTGTTGTACACAGGCGTTGTTCAAGTTATCGTTCCTACATGCGTAAATGTGTTCATTGAGGCGGGGTGTCGAGGTTTCTGGCTGTTCACCTACGTAAATCTTGTCACAGCCTCCACAGGGTATAGTGTAAACCCCTGCATTGACTGGTTCGTGGTGCTTGGATTTTGTCCTGGTTATATCCTTTATTGAAGTGCTAGAAGCGATGGCGACTCTGGTGTTAGCTTGTGAAAGTATTTTTGAGACGTTCAGTGCAACCTGGTGTTGGGAAAGAATTATAACTTTGCTGGGAGTGGTGTTGATTCGTGGAGAATTATGATCTGAAGAGCTCTTTTCTTGCAGTCTTTGATGAAAAAAGAAGGAAAATGTAACTCAGTGAAGGGTTTGGTGAATGTATGTACACTCCTCGTCAAGAAACTCAGTACTACAAATTCGGTATGCTCTTAGGAAAAACCCGATGATGATGCCTCTTTTGGTCTTGGTATCTTGACTGGATGAAGTGTGTGAGATCATTTTATTGGTGGGTTTCCGATAAATTGAAATCTTAGGTTGTTGTCTACTTTGTGAATGAGGACGTCGAGGAAAGGGTAGCTTGTCATTGGACTCTTCTTCTAGTGTAAACTGGATCGCCGGTTCAACTGCGTTGACCCTTTGGGCCTGAAGATCCCGTACATCAAAACGTTTTGGAGTTATTACGAGACATCGTCCAGTAACGTAACCAAGTGACGCTTGAAGGGATGATGTTGGCGAAGTGTTCGGACTCGGGTTTGTTCCAGTATAAGTTGGCTAGGACGGCACTTATGGGGGACCCCATTCCCATGCCGTAGGGTTTTGGGTTTGTGAGCTTGTTATTGAAAGAAAAAACAGTTGAAATTAACACAGAGTTCAATTAAGTCAACAAAATCTCCGGGAGGTAGAGGAAGATTAAGGTCCTGATTGACTTTACGTCTTTGAACTCGATGGCTTTTTTGGTAGGTACTTTTGTGAAAAGGGAAGTCACATCCAAACTGCTTAGTTTCTTGTTACGGATGGAGAGGTTACGGATGCGGTTGAAAAGGGTTTCACCTGAGTGTTTAAGAATGAGCGGGGCTGATGGTCCCAAAAAGGCGGGGAAAGATGTTTGGCAAGAACTCCGGCTAGTTTGTGTGGAGCACTGCCTATTCCTGACGTGATTGGTCTGAGTGGAAATTGTGTTTATGGGGTCTTGGGTAAACCATACATGTGTGCTGGTTTAGGGTTGCTTGGTAACAACTACAAAAAGTTTCTTCACTTCTCTGGGTGCTTTTTGGTATTTGTCTGGTTTTGTATAGAAAATCTTTGGTGAGCGTCTCCCACTGTTGAGTGCTGATGGGTTCGTATGTAGATTGATCATTCAAAAGGTCCATCATTTTAGTGTGTAGTCACGGGTGTTGAGGATGACGACTCCACCCCCTTTGTCGGCGGTGGTGAACGATAATGTTGGGGTCGTTGGCTAGGTTCTTAAGGGCAGTGATGTATCGTCTAGAAAGATTAGAAGAAGAAGGTTCACATAAAGCTGCAGTGAGAAGGCCCTGTATATAACCCTTCTGGAATTTTGCTGTGCACTGTGTCTATGGTTCCTGGTAACTAGATTGAGTTGATAGTTAGGTTTGCGTATGTTGGTGGTAAATTTGAGTCCCAGACTCAGTGCTTGTTTTTCGTAGTCGGTTAAGGTGCGTGACGATAAGTTGTTTATCAGGGATTCACGTCCCATTTCCTTCCATCGACTGTTAGTGCAGAGGTACTGAAGTTTGCGATTGAGTTTGATCTTCTGTTGGAGGTTAGCTGTGGTGACTGTGCTGAGAATATGCTCAGCAGTGTGTTGGTCAATCTGAAGATTGGCCCTCATATTCCTTGCAATTTCAAAGGTTTCCTTAGCGATGTTAGAAAGTTCTTCGGCACATTTAGTTAAGTAAGCTTGGGTAGCTGGAGAGAAGGGGTGCTTGGAGTTGGAGAGTTGAGCAGGAGTAGACTTAGGGATCACCTTCTCTGCCAGGCAAGTCTTGTAGGAAGTTGTGTCTGTTGCGAAAGCAGTGAGCACGAAGAAGGGTGTCCAAATAACGTCTGCATGAAATGTCCATTATCTTCCTCTACCTCCCGGAGATTTTGTTGACTTAATTGAACTCTGTGTTAATTTCAACTGTTTTTCTTTCAATAACAAGCTCTACAAACAAACCTACGGCATGGGAATGGGGTCCCCCCATAAGTGCCGTCCTAGCCAACTTATACATGGAACACCTAGAGTCCGAACACTTCGCCAACATCATCCCTTCAAGCGTCACTTGGTTACGTTACGTGGACGATGTCCTCGTAATAACTCCAAAACGTTTTGATGTACGGGACTTAGGCAAGGCTCAACGCCGTTGAACCGGGGGTTTCCAGTTTACACTAGAAGAAGGGGTCCATGACAAGCTACCTTTCCTCGACGTCCTCTTCACAAAGTAGACAAAAAACCTAAGATTTCAAGTTTATCGGAAACCCACCATAAAAATGTTTCTCACACACTTCTATTCCAGTCAAGATACCAAGACCAAAAGAGGCATCATCATCGGGTTTTTCCCTAAGAGCATACCGAATTTGTAGTACTGATTTTCTTGACGAGGAGTGTACATACATTCACCAAACATTCACTGAGTTACATTTCTTCTTTTTTCATAAAAAGACTGCAAGAAAAGAGCTCTTCAGATCATAAATTCTCCACGAATAAACACCACTCCCAGCAAATTTATAATTCTTCCCAACAGCCGGGTTGGCACTGAACGTCTCAAAAAGTACTTTCACAAGCTAACCCAGAGTCGCCATCGCTTCTTGCACTTCAATAAAAGGGTTTTTAAAACCCGGACAAAATCCAAGCACCACCCAACCCGTCAATGCAGGAGTTTACACTTACCCTGTGGAGGCTGTGACAAGATTTACGTAGGTGAAACAGCCAGAAACCTCGACACGCCTCAATGAACACATTTACGCATGTAGGAACGATAACTTGAACAAAAGCCTGTGTACAAAAACCGAAATTCACCCCAAACATCTATGAAATTCAGAGAAAGCCCAATTAGTGATCAAAGAAAAATAATTTCCGCAGACGCCAAGTGCCTCGAATCAGCAATGATCGCTGTTTTTGAATACAATTAAACAAAAACAACGGCAGCTTCACCATCTCCGAAGTCTTAGCAAGAATCCCTCCTGAAAACAGTAAACCCTGCCATTCACATAGTCTCTCCTGTTATACTACACAAAGCACAGAGAGTGAACACTGAAACAAGCTGCCTCATTCCACTCTATATTTGCCCCAAACCCATTTTCATGTTACCCAAGTAATAGCTTTTATATCCTTTTACTCATGTACGAATTAATTGCTCTACCATATTGTATTACTTTTGTCACTACCACTACTACTACTACTACTACTACTACCACTAGTGAACATCGAAATGGTACCTCACTAGTATTACACCTCACTCTGAGCCTTTATATACCCTCTGTGTCCATGTATTGTTTGTAATGGCTTGATAAAGCTCCTGGAGAGCGAAACGTTGCCACAATAAATGTCACATTAGTTGCACTTGTGTCCTTTTACTTTACATATTGTCGGTAATTCTACCAACTTTATTACATTCTTGCACATTGTTGTTACATATTCCATCATCTCATTAACTGGCTTCCCTGCCAGTTCTCTGTCCCACTGAACCACGTTCAGGAAGTTCCTCATTCCCGTGTAGTCCCCTTTCTTGTAGTTTGGCTTCATTCGCACTGGCTTTCCTACTTCCCATTTTACTTGTAGCTCTACTGTGTATTCGAAGCTTAAAACCACATGTCCTCAATATCTGCAATACTCAAGGTGAATACTAGGTCCAGCCTTGCTAGTTCATCCTCTCCTCTCTCTCTTGTAGTGTCCCTTACATGTTGGTACATGAAGTTTTCCAGTACCACCTCCATCTTCTTAGCCCTCCATGTATCTTGGCCCCCATGTGGCTCCAAGTTCTTCCAATCGATTTCCTTGTGGTTCAGGTCACCCAAGATCAGGAGCTTTGCCCTGCATGCATGAGCTCTTCTGGCCTCTGCAGCCAGTGTGTCAACCATCGCTCTATTGCTCTCATCATACTCTTGTCTTGGCCTCCTGCTGTTCTGTGGTGGGTTATACATCACTGCAATTACCACCTTGGGACCTCCAGAGTGAAGCATTCCCGCTATGTAATCGCTTCCTTTTCCGCTGTCGCCTCTCTCCAGCCCATCAAAATTCCATCGGTTTTTGATCAACAGTGCCACTTCTCCACCCCCCCCTGTTCCCTCTGACTTTCCTCAGGATCTGGTATCCCGTTGGAAAGATGGCATCTGTTATCATACCTGTAAGCTTGGATTCTGTGAGAGCTATGATATCCGGTGATGCCTCTTTGACTCTTTCGTGCCACTCCTCCCACTTATTTGTTTTTCCATCAGCGTTTGTGTACCATACCTTCAGTTTCCTCTCCAACACTGGTTTGGGGAGCCTGTGAGGGTGGGAGACCTGGTAGCATACTGTGGGATTCTATAGCTGGGTGTTGGGTGGAAGCTGTGAGTATGGATTGTAGTTTGTGTTTGGATGGTGTGATAGGTTGTGGGGTTTGAGGATGGTTCTGTGTGTCCTTGCCCTTGCTGCTCTGTCCTGCTCTGATTGACCTCTGCTGGTTCCGTCCTTGTCTCCTTTCCTAGCTCCTTTCGCTTTTTTGTCCTCACCCTCAGCTGCTGTCATTCTGTTTGTGTTCAGTCTCTGTCTAGGAACATGCTCTTGTACTCTGCTGAGTACTTTAACCATGGTTTCTCTTGGAGGATCCTGTTCCACACTGTTTCTGTCCTGAGAATCAGCTTGATTGACTGTTTTTTTCCCCTTGAAGTACCCCCTATTCTCCGAAAATTTGCAATCTCGTACATGTCTTCTTCACCTATTTCTGTGATGATGTTTTCAATCTCCTTTCTTTCTGTCTGTCGTCTTTCAGTGTGTGTCCTTTCCTCTCTCTCTCCTGAAGCCCATGGATAAACACTGATTTTGCCCTTTCCTCCTTCCATTGTCTCTCCCTCTGTGACTCTGGTTCCTGTCTGTACGTGGTCATTTTCTCCCTTGTTTTTTCCAGTGGCTCTTGGTAGCATGGTTGTGCCTCTGCATTTGACCTATCACCCTCTCCATCTGCATCCAGCTGCTCTCCCCTTTCACTTCTTGGCCCTTCTTGGCGGGCTGATATGACCTTAGCATCATTCCTATCTCCTGCCTTCCTGTTCGCCCTCTAAGCTTCATATGCTGTGTCTTCTCTAGTCAATGCCTCTGTAACTCACTTCAGCCTGTTTACCTCATCTTCTAGGACCCTTATCCTGGCTACTGCAGTTTCGACATGTGATTCCCAATCCTTCTTCTCCTTCTCCAACCTCTTTTCCAATTTCACAGAAAGCTCTTTCTCCATTTTTTCAGAAAGCTCTCCTAATTTTCTCTCCCACTCTTGTTCCATCCTTTTCTACTGCTCCTCCATCCACTCCTCCCTACCAGTACCATTCTCATCTGATCCATGGTTCCTGCGAGTCCTCACCATTTTTTTTTTTTTCTTTTTACCTTTTTCTTCCCTAGAGAGAAGGGAAAGGTAGAAGGAGAGAGAGAGGGGGAGAGTGAGAAGAGAAAAGGGAGAGAGAGAGAGAGAGAGGGGGGGAAAGAGAGGAGAGGGAAAAGTAGAAGGAGAGAGGGGGAGAGTGGAGAAGGGAAAAAAGGGGGAAAAGAGAGAGAGCAAGAGGGGAGAGAGAGAGAGGGGAGAGAGAAGAGGGGAGAGAGAGAGAGAGAGAGAAAAGAGAGAGAGAGAGAGAGAGAGAGAGGGGAGAGGGGGGGAGAGGGAGGGCGAGGGGGAGAGGGAGGGGGGGAGGAGAGAGAGGGGAGAGACAGGGGGAGAGGGGGGGGAGAGGGGGAGATGGAAGAGAAACTGGAGAAAGTGCAAAGGTTTGCAACAAGACTAGTCACAGAGCTAAGGGGAATGTCCTATGAGGAGAGGTTAAGGGAAATCGACCTGACGACACTGGAGGACAGGAGAGATAGGAGGGACATATTAACGACATACAAAATACTGAGAGGAATTGACAAGGTGGACAAAAACAGGATGTTCCAGAGATTGGACACAGTAACAAGGGGACACAGTTGGAAGTTGAAGACACAGATGAATCACAGGGATGTTAGGAAGTATTTCTTCAGCCACAGAGTAGTCAGGAAGTGGAATAGTTTGGGAATCGATGTAGTGGAGGCAGGATCCATACATAGCTTCAAGCAGAGGTATGATAAAGCTCACGGTTCAGGGACAGTGACCTAGTAGCGACCAGTGAAGAGGTGGGGCCAGGAGCTATGACTCGACCCCTGCAACCTCAACTAGGTAAGTACAACTAGGTGAGTACAGTTAAAGAACTGGAACCTACATCCACCCCTTCTTCAAAATCCAGGCACTGTGCTTCCCTCCTCCAGGACTCCAGTTCGGCAAACTGGTTTCCTTGAATCCCTCTATAAAAGTAACTTTGCTCACACACCATAAGCACATCAAGCCATAAAAACCATTTGCCTCCACTCCCTCTTATCTTACAAACTCATACATGATTGGTAGAAATCCAAACCCCTATCACGCAAAACCTCCTTTACCCATACCATTTCTTCCACTACAGATTTATATGCCCTTCAAGTCATTCTATTCCGTTCCAAACCTTTCCAAATGTCCGAACCGCCTCAACAATCCCTACTCAACCCTCTGGATAATACTTTTAGAAACCCCACACCTCCTTCTAATCCCCAATCTACAGATTCTCTGCATCATATTCACCCCAGACATTGCTCTCAGACATGACATCTTCACTACCTTCAGCTTCCTCTTTGTTGCAACATTCACATCCAATTCTTCACACCCATATTATAAGAGTATTGTTACCACTAAATTCTCTTACAATCCTCACATTGCTTCTATGGATTATGTTCTTTGTCTCTACAGACTCCTCAGTGCACTACTCACATTTTTTCCCTCATCAATTTTATGATTCACCTCGTCTTTCATAGACCCATCTGCTGACACGTCCACTCCCACATATTTGAATACATTCACTTCCTCCATATTTCCTCCCTCCAGTCTGATATCCTGTATTTCATTTCCTAAATTTTTTATCCTCATCACCTTGCTCTTTCCTATGTCCGCTTTTAATTTCCTTCTTTTACATACCCTACCAAACTCGTCTATCAACCTCTGCAACTTCTCTTCAGACTCTCCGAAAAGCACAATATCATCAGCAAAAAGCATCTGTGACAACTCCCACTTTGTGTTTGATTCTTTATCTTTTAATTCCACACCTCTTGACATCAGCCAATTATTCACTTCTCTTACAGGCCCATCTATAAATATATTGAATAGCCCCGGTGACATCAAGCACATGTGCCAAAGCCTACTTTTAATGGGAAGTAATCTCTCTACCCTACATACTCTATCCTAATAAAAACTCTTATGTACCTCACGAAATCGTAATGACAAAATTGCAAACAAACTATGCTGTGGGTGGAGATGTAGCTCGTAGCAGGAGTTATAAAACTTCAGACCTACGCCTAAGCCACTAGGCCAGAATATATAATAAGAGTGGGCTCAGATTGAGCACAAATAGTTAAACATATTATCTGTAGCATACAAGTTAAATATGTTGAGAGCAGAGTTCCCAGTATAAATCCTAACGCCAAAGAATTGAAGTCCCTCCTTTTTCTTATTTGCAAGAAGTTGATGGGGAAGTGATTTTTTAATATGTAGAACACAAGAGTAAGTAGATTTGAGGTTATATGTAACAAATGAGGGCACTTTAAGGGGGTTGGGATTTTTCTGGGCCTCTGCACTCTTGTAGACACACAGCATCAATGGTTTAGTAGTTACTTTATGGTGAAGGTTAGGAAATCCTTAACTAAGTGATGCTATATTCCAGCTTAAAACAGAAAGTTTATACGAGTTTTATTCCATTATAAAAGTCTTGGCATATCGCTTAGTTTCTCAGCATAATGAAAACTTTTACTATATATACAGAACACATTATCACTATCAACAGTGTTAATGGCACTGTTTGTCTGTGAATGCATGACAGGTGGCACTACCACTCACATTCCCTCGCTCTATTATCATTACACTCATCACTATTACTATCATCACTACCCTCATTATATTCGCTACATTTATCATCACTATTGTATTCAACATTAACGTCAAGTTGGTCATCCTCTCCAAACTCGGCACCACATCACTCGCATCACTATTATTATTATCATCATAGACATCGCTACACTCAGCATTATATGTACTATAATTATCTACACAGCTTTTGCGTTTGCCATTATGGTAATTTTGGACTCCACCACTACATTTACACTCATTTTCAGAATACCTGACAGTTTTATTAAAATTTATTGGTGTATTCATTGGCACACTATGCATTTTTTTCCCTTAAGCTGCTCAAGTTTATGTTTCAGGCACAACTGTTGCTCCTCCAGTACTGATATGCACAACTGTAGGTTATATACCACCAGAGCAAGATTAGTCTCACCTGGAGGGTGAAGCCCCGGTCAACTGAGCCCGGTGGCTCACTGACTGAAGCCCAGGTCAACTTAGCCCGGTGGCTCACTGACTGAAGCCCCGGTCAACTGAGCTCCGTGGCTCATTGAGTGCTGACTCAGCTTGGCTAGTGTTGTCAGCAGCATCACTAGTGTGAGAAGCAGACTATTGCCTCCTGTCTTCCATTAATAACATCCATATTCTGACGGTTTTATTATATATCTGGACCCTTCACTTGTCTTGTATTACTAATTTCACCAAAATTATTTCTATTGGTCACTATTACTTTATAAATATATTCAAAAACTCCGCCAAAACGTTAACCATGTACACATATATTTTTTTTATATGTAGTGATATTTCTAGGTGTATAATATATTTTGCTTATCCGAATATTATTTTTTCTGTTTCAGCTATTACCTTTTGCTTAACATATTACATTAGATAGGGAAAGTATAGAGATCATCATGGTTCTTCATGTGACATATCACCTTTCAAAAGTCACACCAACATTAGACACCAACATAATCATATAAACATTATTATTCCCATTAATTATTATACACAAATCACAGAAAAATCAAAATTTTCCACAATGTATAAATATTTATATATTATATTAGGCTTGTATTCCGTGTTTCCTTGCTTTTTTTTCATATATCAAAATTAGTTATAATCATAACTAATATTTAAAAGGGTGGACCGGTAAGCCAGCGGAAGACCTCGGTCAGATGACCGAAACCTCCATCGGCGGGTCATCATATGTATAAAACCCGTGTCAGGAAACACTTGTCCTGCTTCCTGACAAATCTTACCTGCCCTAACCTGTAATGTTTGTAACGGCTTTATAAAGCTCTCGAGAAGCAAAACGTTGTCACAGTAAAATGTCTCATTAGTTGCACTTGTGTCCTTTTGCCTGCAAGCATTTCCTGTGTACGTGGTAACAATATACTACGTGATCAACACACAAAAACTACTTTTCTAGTGAAGTTCGCATAAAAGGATTACTTCGGTTGCCATATAAGTAAACCAGATAAAACTTGGGCTACTCACACATGCTGTACTGTTTGTACATCTGGACTAACAGTGACTTAATGACATATATACATCAATGACATTTGGAGTCCTCATAGTGAGGCGAGAACTGAGGTATCACCTTAATAACTGTTACTTCTGCTTGGTTAATGTGGTTGGTTTCTCGATGGAAAAAAGAACAACATTAAATCATTTTCTGATTTATACTGAATTTGATCTTTCTGTAGTAATCTAGTTTCCTTATTAAAATTTTATCTGACGGCCTATTTTATAGTCATCAGTAAACTTGATTATGTCGGTATTTATTCCCTCATCTATGTGTAACGTATTTATTATGTTATGTAAATATATGTCCTGGCACCTAGGGGACCCAGCCTGTCTAGGGATATTTTAAGTATTAAACTTGAAAAGAAAACTAATGCCAGCTTGTACCGTCACGTTTAAGCGTTAACTCATTATTTATGTTAACCATCAGGAAGGGCACGAAAACTAACATATATATATATATATATATATATATTATATATATATATATATATATATATTTTATATATATATATTATATATATATATATATATATATATATATATATCCTCTTGCTCCATTTCTGCATAGCAGTTAGGGAAAACACAGTCAGACTGACCAGCGAGCTAAACATCTGGTTCCTTGATGATGGCACACTAGCAGGTACAAAGGAGTCCCTCCTACATGATCTTACACAGGTAATGACACGGGGACAGGAAATGGTCTCATCCTGAATCCATCCAAATGTGAAATCATCTCAGTCAGTCAACAAGTGATAAATGCAGTGAGATCAAAACTACCAGGAGCAGCAGTCATTGCCCCCACAAATATTGTCTTGCTAGGAGCACCTCTGGGAAGCAATGCCATTGACAATTCTCTGGAAGAAATTGGAAAAGTTAAAGAGAATGGAACAACGAATAGGCAGTCTGGACACCCACGCTGCCTTGTTCCTTCTCACAAAGTGCTTGAGTCTGCCCAGGTTGACATATTTCCTAAGATGTGCACCTTCATGTGATAACCCTATACTGCACGAATATGACAGTATCCTGAGGCAGATTTTTACGAAAGTACTTAACCTTACTCTAGAAGACGGGCAGTGGAACCAAGCTACACTTCCAGTCAGACTAGGAGGCACTGGTGTCCGCAAGTCATCACAGATTGCGCTACCTGCTTTTCTGTCCTCATGTATTGCATCCAGAGGGCTTGTAGCAGCGATTCTCCCTGAACATCTTAGGAACAACATTGGAGTCCAGGACCAAAAGTTCATTGATGGAGCCATGATCTGGGATTATCTAACGTGCTCTAAAACCAGACCTACTTTCCGCAACAACTACAAACAATCGCACTGGGTTGGTCCAATTGTGGAAAATGTTGCCTCAACAATGCTTCAGAGTGTGTCAGGGAAGGATAGAGCTCGCCTTCTGGCAGTGAGAGCCTCTCATGCAAGGGACTTTCTGTTGGCTGTTCCCAACTCCAGCCTTGGCACACGCCTCTACACACAGACCATCTGCATCGGTGTTGCCCTTCGACTTGCCGCCCCTGTTCTCGCCGAACACAGGTGTATTTGTGGCAGTGAAGCAGCAGACCGATTCGGGTACCATGGTCTTGTGTGCCGTAAATCCAAGGGAAAGACTGCAAGACATGAGGAGGTTAATAACATTATCAAGAGGAGCCTCACAACAGCCGGATGCCCAGCAGTAAGGGAGCCACCCCAGCTATGCAGATCTGATGGCAGCCAGAAGCGTCCAGATGGTATCACACTTCATGCATGGACAGACGGGTAGCAGGTGGTGTGGGACTATACATGTGCATCTACCTTGGCAGATACCTATCTCCAATACACCAGGGAGGAAGGAGGGGCAGCTGCCAGCTTCAGGGAGTCCTAAAAGTCTAGAAAATATGGAGAATTTACCAATCATTATATGTTTGTTCCCATAGGTTCAGAGACCCTTGGCTCATGGGGAAAGAATACATCTAAATTCCTTAAGGAGCTGGGAAAAAGACTCATTAGGGTAACTAGGGATCCCAGGGCAGCTAGTTTTCTGTTCCAGCAGCTCAGTGCGGCTGTTGAAAGGGTAATGCCTGCTGTATTTTGGGCACACGCCCCAGCTCTGAGGAGCTTGATGAGATTTTCGCCTTATAATCGGTGATACACACGTAACAACATGTACCGTATATGCCACCTTTATATCAACAATGTATCTCTTAAATCTTCTGTACCATATTATGTAATAAAATATTCCTATTGGTAAAAAAAAGGATGAAAAGATGGGGTGGTAGGGGAATTAGATTATTCAAACGGCTTCAGGAAGAAATCCAAATGCTCTTCCTTGACGCCTTTTTATCCACTTCTCCGAGGCTATGGGTCCCACAATTTACACCAGAGGTGGACCCCATCGCATTTTATAATGTATATATATATATATATATATATATATATATATATATATATATATATATATATATATATATATATATATAATATATATAAGCGTGTCAGCGTGCCTCGTTGTGCTCCGGGTTTTCTCGTGTTATCACGGTCGCTCTTACGTGCTAAAACTTTAATTTGTGTCATCAATCCTATACGATACATCCCTCTAGCGCCTGGAACCAATCTTGGGCGGAAAACATTATATACTGAGTCAAAAAAGGAGAATTAGTGTGCACTACCTAGCAGAGTTTACTGCCAGAGGGGAATCAGGTCTGTGTCCCGTGTGGAAAAAATAATAATAATTGAACTTTTCGTGTCAGAGGAAAGAAAGTCTCCCTGATAACATTGAGTATACATAGTGTATAGTGTATACTACAGTGGCTCCCTAGTATATTGATGATAAAGGCTAAAGTGTCATTTGAAAACAGGTGAATTTGTAAATGAAGTGATAAGCCTATAGAGGCAGGTGCCAGAAGTCGCCAGAATCTTACCATAGTGGTCAGCTGTTTTAATAATCTTCCTGGCCTGCTAGTGTACTCGCATATAATCTAGTGATACCAGTGAATAGCAGAATACAGTGTTGTAGTAGCAACTAACCAGTATTATAATGGTACTTAGTGGAGTGGAGTGACTTTCATTAGTTTCTTTTTTCTTGAAATACCAGATGTATACTGTGAATTTCATATAACCTGTAGTTACCAGCGCTCGCAATATACACAACGAGAAGCAATTATTACTACAGAAAAGCGTCCTTCCTCCAAAATTTCCACCAGTCAACTATAGTGATAATATAGCATTTATTGTGGTGGAGACGGAAAAAAAATAGAAAAGCTAGATACAGCGATTGATAAACAAGGGTGGAGGTCGACCGTTCGTCATTGTAGGAGTTGCCAGCAGTCACCGGTTTCTTCAACACGCAAGTTATACTTTTGTATCAATCAAATCACATATTACTCGGGTAGATAATTTCCAGTAGATCCTTCATGTGTTAGCTCAAATCACCGACCAGTATGTTTTAAATAAGTGACCCACTGATCAGATCAGATCGACTGGTCCGAACCCTTGACTGGTCCGAACCCATGACTGGTTTCAAACGGTTTCGCTGGACAATAAAGCAGACTGTAAACGGATGGGGTTGTAGGTGCCCTTATAAACACAAACATTAAATATGAGTCAGGAACGTGCACGGTAAGCTGTCCAATATACAAAAACAGTTAGAAACAGAAATACAAATAGCTAGAGCTTCATTTAAGGAGGTTATTAATAGAATATTCAAGAGGTTGCTAGTAGAATTGCAGTAAATCAACCCTTCAAATCATTATGAAGCTGTGTGTAGTCTGTGGTCAGTCAAACAAACGGGCTTCCACATGGGTAAATTGTCATTTTTGTGGAAATTGGTGTCACGCCCATTGTGCAGATATCCAAGAACTAGCTACAAGCAGTGTTAAAACAGGGAAGTGTTTTTGGGTATGCCCAAATGAGATAAATCTGTGGACTAAAATCACAAGGGTATTAAAAGAGGATAACATCAAAGCTGCTTTCATAGAAAACCTGGAAGCTTTCTACAACAGATGGGAACATAAAAAGTCTGGGCTGAATGGCACTGCCCTTGATACTGGCCATGTAGTCAGAAACTATAAAGCTGGAGATGAAGTCCTGGTAGTCAGTAAATGTGGGGCTGATAGTGCTGTCCTGGGAGACAGTAATGGTGAAGCTGGAGGTGCTGTCCTGGGAGACAGAAATGGTGAAGCTGGAGGTGCTGTCCTGGGAGACAGTAATGGTGAAGCTGGAGATGCTGTCCTGGGAGACAGTAATGGTGAAGCTGGAGATTTTGTCCAGGTAGTCGGGAATTATACGCAGGAAGGAATACATATAAATGACCTCATAGGGGACAGGAGCCATAGTAGGGAAACAAGTGTAGTCAAAGATAAGATAAAACCAATATTGCAAACTAGAAATACCGCAGGAAATAGCAAACAAGAGGACTCCACTAGCAATAGTGAGGATATATTACCAAAAACAAACTGGTGGGAGCTCCATTGTTGGTGCTAGGGAGGATAGAAGTAAGACAGGGAAACATGCACCAACAGGGAATATAGTCACAGAAACCCAAGGCAAACGGAAACCAAGCCTGTGCACATACTATGCACTTGGTATCTGCTGGCATGGGAAATCTGGAAAAACAGATGGGACGTGCAACTATGACCACCCTAGAAAATGCCATGCCCATATGACAACAGGAAAATGCAAACTCCCTTCCTGTAAGCTTTTTCACCCTGAACTGTGTACCTCTTCAGTAGAGGAAAGACTGTGCTATAACTTAAATTGCCAGGCATACCATCTAAAGAGGACAAAAAGATACAAAACATCCAGGCCATGGGAAAACCTGGGTAGCCACAGCCACTCAAGAGGGAGAGGTTTTTTAGTGCCAGGAAGGAAAAAAAACTGGCAGGAAATGGCAGAAATCGTATACCAAATCCAGTCATTCCTGGAGTGGAACCACAGTCGATGGCCTCCACTCCAAACCAACAGATACAGATACTAATGCCGGAAAAAAAAATCCCCCCCCCCAGTACCAACAATACCACCAGTCCGATAACATTCTTCTTTGCAAATATACAGGGTCTAAAGCCAGAAATAAACAACAAAATACCTTTCATCCGTGGACTGCTTGCAGAGGCAAAGGCAATGTTCGCGGCTTTCACTGAGACCCACATAAAGGATCACTTGGACAACGAAATATGGATCCCAGGTTACAACCTATACAGATGTGACAGAGTGAACAGGCAAAAGGGGGGGGGGGAGGGTTGGCCTGTACATTGCAGAGTCACTTGTTTGCACAGAACTGCTTAATGCCTCAAATGATGTAGTGGAAGTTTTAGCAGTAAAGGTCGAGAACCAAAACCTAGTCATTGTGGTAGTCTACAAGCCTCCGGATGCAACATCCCAGCAATTCCAGGAACAGCTGTTAAAAATTGACCACTGTCTGGAAAATCTTCCAGATCCTGCACCCAACATCTTGCTCCTGGGGGATTTCAACTTAAGGCACCTAAAATGGAGGAATATAGCAAATAATATTGTTGCAGTAATAACACCAGGAGGCAGCTCTGATGAAAACTCACACTCACACGAGCTTTTAAATCTCTGCACAAAATTCAATTTAAACCGCAAATAATAGAGCCTACTAGACTGGAGAATACACTAGACCTCATCTTCACTAACAATGATGATCTGATAAGAAATGTCACCATATCAAAAACAATATACTCAGATCACAACATAATTGAGGTTCAGACATTTTATGCGTGGAGCCCCTGACCGACATAATGAGACTAGTCACGAGGGAGCATTCACCAAATTCAACTTCAATAACAAAAACATAAAGTGGGACCAAGTAAACCAAGTCCTAACGATATAAGCTGGGAAGATATACTAAGCAACACAGACCCCAACATATGCCTAGAACAGATTAACTCGGTGGCACTCGATGTATGCACAAGGCTTATTCCTCTAAGAAAAAGGAGAGTAGATGTAAAATAGAAAGAGACAGGCGCTCCCTTTACAGGCGACGGAAAAGAATAACAGAGCGGCTAAAAGAGGTCAATATATCTGAAATGCGTAGGGAGACACTGGTCAGAGAAATAGCAAGCATCGAACTTAAGCTAAAAGAATCCTTTAGGAGTCAGGAATCGCGGAAAGAACTAAAAGCCATAAATGAAATCGAAAGAAACCCAAAGTATTTCTTCTCCTATGCCAAATCAAAAATCGAGAACAACGTCCAGTATTGGGCCCCTACTTAAACAAGATGGGTCCCACACAGATGACAGCAAGGAAATGAGTGAGCTACTCAAGTCCCAATATGACTCAGTTTTTTAGCAAGCCGCTAACCAGACTGAGAGTCGAAGATCAAAATGAATTTTTTATGAGAGAGCCACAAAATTTGATTAACACAAGCCTATCCGATGTTATCCTGACGCCAAATGACTTCGAACAGGCGATAAATGGACATGCCATGCACTCTGCCCCAGGGCCAGACTCATGAACTCTGTGTTCATCAAGAACTGCAAGAAGCCCCTATCACGAGCCTTTTCCATCCTATAGAAGGGAGCATGGACACGGGGGTCGTCCCACAGTTACTAAAAACAACAGACATAGCCCCACTCCACAAAGGGGGCAGTAAAGCAACAGCAAAGAACTACAGACCAATAGCACTAACATCCCATATCATAAAAATCTTTGAAAGGGTCCTAAGAAGCAAGATCACCTCCCATCTAGAAACCCATCAGTTACACAACCCAGGGCAACATGGGTTTAGAACAGGTCGCTCCTGTCTGTCTCAACTATTGGATCACTACGACAAGGTCCTAAATGCACTACAAGACAAAAAGAATGCAGATGTAATATATACAGACTTTTCAAAAGCCTTCGACAAGTGTGACCATGGCGTAATAGCGCACAAAATGCGTGCTAAAGGAATAACAGGAAAAGTCGGTCGTTGGATCTATAATTTCCTCACTAACAGAACACAGAGAGTAGTCGTCAACAGAGTAAAGTCCGAGGCAGCTACGGTGAGAAGCTCTGTTCCACAAGGCACAGTACTCGCTCCCATCTTGTTCCTCATCCTCATATCTGACATAGACAAGGATGTCAGCCACAGCGCTGTGTCTTCCTTTGCAGATGACACCCGAATCTGCATGACAGTGTCTTCCATTGCAGACACTGCAAGGCTCCAGGCGGACATCAACCAAATCTTTCAGTGGGCTGCAGAAAACAATATGAAGTTCAACGATGAGAAATTTCAATTACTCAGATATGGTAAACATGAGGAAATTAAATCTTCATCAGAGTACAAAAAAATTCTGGCCACAAAATAGAGCGAAACACCAACGTCAAAGACTTGGGAGTGATCATGTCGGAGGATCTCACCTTCAAGGACCATAACATTGTATCAATCGCATCTGCTAGAAAAATGACAGGATGGATAATGAGAACCTTCAAAACTAGGGAGGCCAAGCCCATGATGACACTCTTCAGGTCACTTGTTCTATCTAGGCTGGAGTATTACTGCACACTAACAGCACCTTTCAAGGCAGGTGAAATTGCCGACCTAGAAAATGTACAGAGAACTTTCACGGCGCGCATAACGGAGATAAAACACCTCAATTACTGGGAGCGCTTGAGGTTCCTAAACCTGTATTCCCTGGAACGCAGGAGGGAGAGATACATGATTATATACACCTGGAAAATCCTAGAGGGACTAGTACCGAACTTGCACACGAAAATCACTCACTACGAAAGCAAAAGACTTGGCAGACGATGCACCATCCCCCAATGAAAAGCAGGGGTGTCACTAGCACGTTAAGAGACCATACAATAAGTGTCAGGGGCCCGAGACTGTTCAACTGCCTCCCAGCACACATAAGGGGGATTACCAACAGACCCCTGGCAGTCTTCAAGCTGGCACTGGACAAGCACCTAAAGTCAGTTCCTGATCAGCCGGGCTGTGGCTCGTACGTTGGTTTGCGTGCAGCCAGCAGCAACAGCCTGGTTGATCAGGCTCTGATCCACCAGGAGGCCTGGTCACAGACCGGGCCGCGGGGGCGTTGACCCCCGGAACTCTCTCCAGGTAATCTCCAGGTATATATATATATATATATATATATATATATATATATATATATATATATATATATATATATAATAAAATATATATATATATATATATATATATATATATATATATATATATATATATATATATATATATATATATATAATTATCAACCTTAATTATGCAAGAAAGGTATAAAATACCGACAATATGAAAGTTTAGACACATGTGCAACATATGGATATCTTTATTGTAGACGTTTCGCCATCCAGTAGCTTTATCAATACAGATTCTAGGACATAATTAGAAGACAGTACAACTATATACAAAAGATGAGGTAATCAGTCCCTCAGCCTTGGAGTTAGTGTTCACAGCATGGTGATGGTGGAGGATCTGGAGCAAAGGCAAGAAGACTGGCGGTTATTTAGGCGTCAGTGGATAAGGACGTGTAGCAGACGAGGGCATAGTCACTGGAATCTTGGTTCAGATCACATCTACAATGCCTTCTTCTCGGCTACTACAACTAACCCATCCCTTTGGGAAGGACCTAATACCACTGGGGAATCCCGCCTACCAGTGACTATGCCCTCGTCTGCTACACGTCCCTACCCACTGACGCCTATATAACCACCAGTCTTCTTGCCTTTGCTCCAGATTCTCCACCACCACGATGCTGTGAACACTAACTCCAAGGCTGAGGGACTGATTACCTCATCTTTTGTATATAGTTCTACTGTCTTCTAATTATGACCTAGAATCTGTATTGATAAAGCCACTGGATGGCGAAACGTCTACAATCAAGATTTCCAGATGTTGCACATGTGTCTTAACTTTCAACCTTAATTATACAATGTACAAACCTACATAAAAAAAATCACCAAACACCAGTACACTTTTACCAAATACTCACATTAGCTCACTAGCGCACTCCTACTTGTGGTTAAACAAAAAAAATATATATATAAACAGTGAGGGTCCATTACAACGCCCCTTCTACCGGCCTCTAACCCTGCAAGCAGAACACTATTATCCTTATTCTCCTCTGACTGGCCAGGAATAATATGCATCTGCTTTCAGAATAAATCCAGTCACTGACAATATCGATGGAGCATTTTTAATACACATTTTTTGCAGTGTCCTGCATAATATGTCATTTATGTATATTGAGAATAACAAAGGAGCCAACACACGGACCCTTGTGACGAGTTCCCACTCTGATTTTTTTTCCCATTTATACAAACTCTCGGTTGCCTCTCTGTCACCCACGCCTCTATCCAGAATTTTTTTTTTTTTTTCATAATTTAAACCTTGAACACAGTATCTTGCTGACAATAAAAAAAATTCTCTTTAGTATAAGATGCATAGATGATGCCAACATGACAAATGATATTTAGAAAAAAGAACATAGGATGGAACTTAGTATTATGACTAACTAAAAAACGTTTATATAATTATGAATGCCGTCATCCATGAGAACATTACACATGATATAATCACGGACTCGCATATTACATATACACATATGTACAAAAGTTGATACGTAATATCACATGACTTATGAAAATTTATATTCACAGGAATTATATCAGAGTCACACATGCCCAGTAACTTACATAAGATATTAAAAATACCGAATCAATTTATTAAGCCTCCTCGCATCCCCATGCCCAATATACACATCAATTTTTTTTTATTTTATTTTATTTAAAACTGCAGGTAAACTCCAGGTAATGCATGTATTACATACTAACAAACCACGGTGAAAATAGTGGTACACACAGAAACTTCATACCTCTCCCAACATGAAATTAAACACCTGCATTATAATGTAGTCAATAAAACCAACCACATCCACTTTACGTAAAACCTTCCCGACTCGAAAAAAAAAAACAGGAAGATACTATCACGTTATAGAAGTACTTAGTATTGATGCCAATATATATATATAATATATATATATATATATATATATATATATATATATATATATATATATATATATATATATATATATAATATATATATATATATATATATATTATATATATATATATATATATATATATAATATATATATATATATATATATATATATATATATATATGCAAAACATACCACTCTGAAAGAATAGAAGAAATTCCAAGCGCTTTCGTGATACTCACATTATATCAAGAACTATGAAAGTGAAGCATCCAAGTAAGCTATATAAGGGGTCCGGCAGACACCTCACTATCAGACCACAACAACGGTTAAAACGTACAGCGCGAGCCAACTTTGGATGGTCCTTTGCAAAACTCACCCCCAAAGCTATTTATTTGTCCAGTGAATTATTAAAGTTCTTCCCAAATTCTTTAATTATAAATGGCAAAGAATTTAATAATACACTGGACAAACAAACTTGGGGATAGGTCTTTGCAAAGGACCCTATCCAAGTTTGCTCGCTCGCGTGTCAGTGTTTAACCGTTGTGGGATCTTCCCATATGAGGTGCTGCCGGTACCACTTATATGAGCTTCCTTGGAATCTTCACTGCAATAATTCTTGTAATGTGAGTAGTTCACGAAAGCGCTTGAATTGCTTCCTCGTTTCAGAGTGGTTTGTTTTGGCTATATTTCTGAACATCTACCTGGTTTACTGTGACTTATTGCATATATCTATAATATATAGAATTAATTTATATTTAGTGTTTATATTTTAAAATTATGACTATATATATATATATATATATATATTAATATATATATATATATATTTATATATATATATATATATATATTATATAATATATATATATATATATATATATTATATATATATATATATATATATATATATTATATATATATATATATATATAAAAAAAAGAAAACCCAAGAAACAATCAGTTCAAGTTGGGATATATAATATACATATTGTTGTGCTTGTGTTTTACAGAAACGCAAAACCAAAAAAAATTGCAATACACATCACACTTAACACAAACATAACATTGAAACCGACACCTACCACATCCACACAACAGAGAACTTTTTTTTTTTAATTTGGGAGAACAATATACATGAAAACCAAATGACAATAGTAAATCACAATATGCTCATGCAACAAAACGAAAAAAAAAAAATTACTATTCAAGAGCGTGCAATAGGCATATTGTGGCATGCAAAGAGTACGTAACCTTTATTCGGCGCATGTGCACACCCTCATTTACAGGCTATCTTCCCCAACCAGCGAACCAGGTGTCTGAGGGTTGACGATGGGGCCCCGTAGTTCAACTAATAACCAGGTTCCAGCCAATAAGAAGATGGTTTTGGTAATCGCAGAGATTATGTGGGTACCACTCTCCTGTCTGCCCTTGTCATTCCCATTCTAGAGCTGGTTGAAGCACGGTCTGCTCTCATGTGGCTTCTATTCTGCCTTGCTTACCGTGGAGTGCACTAATACCTATTGCTGTACATAGTGTATATAGTGTACATACTTTTGTTCTAAATTGGTGAAGGATAATATAAGTCAAAAGTTTTCTGCCGTGTTTATTTTGCTCCCTTTACACCCAGGATAACAGGCCATTTGGACTCCTGGGTTGTAACACATAAAAACCCCTATTATAGAAACCTCATAAAAAACCCTACTATAGTTCAAAAGCCCAGAGGCAAGCAAAAAGCCCCCATTTCCAAATCCCATGAAAAGAACCATCCACCAAAACCCATCACTAGCACACTCATCAAACCTCATCCAAACGCAGGAGTCAGACCCATCTTACATGATAGAAACCATGCAGAACCCCCCACCGCTTCCCCTCACATGCACATCCTTCTTATTGGCTCTACTATGACACTCATAGATTCCATGTCCAGACACGTATGCACCCTCCCCCATTCATACCTAAAGAAACGCCACTAAAAACGAACCTACCAAGGGGAAAAAGTCAAAACCGAGGAGCCCAACCCTGATCGGTCTAACCCACCCTTAAGCTCAGTAACCCGTTCAGAGTCAGGTGGCGATACCCCTCAGGGAAGCTGGTCATCCAAGTCCTTCCTTATAAAAACCTATTTCTACAAACTGTCCTGTAGACGGGTGCTGCGAGCGCTCTCACCCTACAAACCCCACCAACCTCCCACATACTCCAAGAAACAAACAAAAAATCTGCCCTCCTAACGTCCGCTGTGACCCCTCCCACATCAAAAGTTAAGGCCCTTAAGTCCCCGGACCAGCGAGCTCGTGGCTGTCTCTGTTCAGCTGACTCACTAGGCGGTATTGACAGCCGACGTGATGGGGTCTTTGACGTGCTCCCATTTAGGTACTCAACCCCATTGTCCTGAGGGCCGCAGAGCCGGTATTCAGACTCAGTACCTGGTAGTCCCTGGGGGTCATAAGGAGGTTACAGGGTGAGAAGGGCGGGTTGGCTGCGATGCGGATCAGCACCTCACACTGCAGTCATATGAGCGTGCTGTGACTCTGAGGTCTTACAATTGATACATGTGTTTACAACAGTCTGTTCTGTTTGAATCATAGCAAACACCATTCCAGAAGGATTAGCTTGGCAGCACACTGCACACCAGTGTGACTTTAGATGGGCATTTCCTGGCAATGGCCCCAGCGTTGACACTTATAACATCGACGTTAGGAGGGCTGTACAAATGCAATGTAATAAGCGTCTGTTGAGGGCTGCGCGGTAGTGAATATAGCGTGGCAGAGTCCCCTGGCAGTCCCACTCAGCGAATACAACCGTTGGAAAGCCGACGAGGTCTTGTAACTTGCTCTGACACCAGATATTGAAGGAGGCAAGTGCAGGTGACGGTATAGATGACTATAAGCTCGTTATGTTGCACTTGGTAGGGGGCTGCTCAGAGTTTGATGTTGGCATATTCGCGAGTGAGAAGTTTGTCCTATAATTGCTGAGTCATTAGGCTCAAAGACGTAGTTTATCCCTCATCGTGGACAAACTTGATCGTTTTCTCCTAGGTTGTCCTGTACTAGCTTCGAAAAACCATTTACACTTGGGCTCTTGATCAGTGTTGTTAGGGAAATCTAACCTAGACAGCTTTGGGAGGGGTGTGCGCCCACGGGATGCTTTCGCAAGCTTTCTCCCGGAAGCCTCGTGCTGTTTTCCCGATCCTGTTTACTAAAAATTTGTTTCAAATCTGCCTTCACCATCATCTACGTCCAACTCCATCAGCTATGAATCATAGCTGACAGGAGTTTCACACTGGCGATGGCTAAAGGATACCGGGACTAGAAGGGACAAGGAAGGGATATTCACCTCGCGAACACAGGCAATAATGGGTGTATTGCCTGCTAGCGGTCGCAGTGCGATTTCAGGTCATTCTCGGGCCGACAGTCCCGTCTCGAGAGTTACCAATTTGCACGACTCGTTAATTACTCCAGAACCCACAGCCCTTATCACGCTAGCACACGTGTCTAGAATGACAGACAATTTTTTACTGTGGACAAACATATCACACAATCTTTAATATGTTTATAGATGAACCTCTGCTTGTTACAGTTAAAAGCCGTCCCTCCGAAGGAGAGTTACCAGGTACTAGCCTTCCAAAACGGAAAACGAATTCCCCGTGTTTCACGAGGTATATCCCCAGTCACAACTCACACACAGAGTTCTCACAACACCGAAGGTAGGCCGACACGTAGAACGTTCACAAAGGCATTCTGGATTCAAACAGATTGTTAACTGCATGTAACTTGGCTTCTCCTGCTGCTTGAGTGCTGTTTATCCTGGATCGGCTAAACTCGCCCTTGATTTATCCCCATATGTAATAATGGCGACGAGCGAAGGGATACCGTGAATAGAAAGATCGAGGATGGACATTCACCTCAATAGACACACGCAGTATGTGTGTAAGTGCATGCGGGTCGTATTGTGCCATTTTTCAAGGTCACCCATGCAGGCAGAGCTTTCCTCACTCCATTTTAAGCTTACGTAGGTACTGATGGTAGCACAATGTCCTAAGTCAGTGAAATCACTCGTGCAAATAGTTACAACAACCTGCAGCACGTAACACTTCTAGCACATCGTATACAGAAGAATGTTCACCGTCTGTGGGGAATGCACGTAGCACAAACTTACTATGTTTATAGGTGAAACCCTGGCATTCCCATATAAAAGTTAGTAACTGCAATGCTCGTTAAATTGTTTCATACTAACTAAGGCCACTGCAGGAAACACTGGTACGCCAGCAGCACTGATGAACTAAGGCTTGTAAAACCAATTGCTTGTCGCTCCTTGTAACCTTGAGTTCAAAAAATCTATAGTGATATTGAGACTCAACTCGGATATAATATACAGCACTGTGGGGGGGTGATAGGAAGGTATGCAGTTTAACTCATGGAGCTGAGCACAGATTCAATTCCCTAGATCAAGAGCCCCTCACCAGCGACAAGGAACCTCCCTTGAGGGGAATATCATTATGCAGGGTATCTTTTTTGATGAAACGTTATCCGCGTACCGCACAAAAGTAGGCTTTTTCAGTCAAATACAGAGGAGCAGTGGTAATGAAAAATGGTGAGAGGAACCTACCATTTCCTTGGATCAAGAGTCCTACCGGGCTTGAAGAGAAGTCGAAGCAAAAAAAAAAAGAAGAAAAGAAAAAAAAATACTTGGATCATGTTAAGTCATCTGAGGTTGTTGTGATATTCGGATGTTGTCTGAGGCTGGCCACTTCACTAAGAGTAGTGCATCCAGCGGCACTGGATATTACCAGCCTACCCAAGGACCACAACGATGGTGGGATGACTCTTCGTGGTCACAATAATATAAAATACTCTCGTTGAACTAGTACACTCAAATAGGGACTAGAAAGATTTTTGTTTTTTTTAATTTTATTTAAAACTTAGAACAAATAACAGATTGTATAAGAGATAAATAAAATGAAGACTATACTGAGATAACAATAACCTCTATACACAATCCCAGTACAAAACTTAAACTCTACAGATAATGGCCATAATTACAACCGTATTCACAACCCTCAACAAACCTACAACCCCACCTTTTACATAACATTGTGGAAAATACCTGTATATATTTTCCAAAATACAGAGTTATATGTATATAGAATGGCCAATACTGTATTGTTCTAAAAGGTTATGTTACGGGGGAAAATGGGGAAGCGTGCCGGCGCAGAGGAGACCGCAAAGTGTTGTTTTGAATTGAGTAACAGACTTATTAATATATGGAAGAATTTTCGTGCTCTAAGGAAAAGGGGTTGACGACCTTCGCAAATAGGGACTAAATTTGTGTGGTTTGCATTCCTGCAAAAAGTGAGTATAGCAGTCGACTGTGAAAAGACAGCTCCAGGAACCTCACATACCTATCTAGATTCGTGGTTATAATTCTGGCCAGTATTTTCAAAAGTTTAGTTAGTGAAGGTTTTCTGGTCTGAGACACCTTGATCTCCAGTCATATTGGGACCTGATTTAAGTTATTCTCCTTCTGTTGTGGATGTGTAACTCCCTACTGTCTACCGCGCAGCCACTTTTTGTATAATTGAATAATACAGTCCTCAGACAAATTATAATATTCACCAAGCATCCCATGGGGATACAAACCCTGGGCCACGCAGACAGTGTCCAAGCGAACATGGATCCTAGACAACAATTGGACTATGAAACCACAATCTGCTAAGCGGACTAGCGTATCCGAAGGGTGGACTGTTTTAACAGAGCGACCGTTAGGTAGTCCCAAATTCTCATTTGTCTAACTGAGAAATACATAATTATCTTCGTGATCATTTTACTTGTTTATGTACAAAGTAATGACCTCATTCCAGATAATTTCAATCATTTCCAAATTTGAATCTGTGCCTGGTGGTCTCTCTTGAACGGGAGGTAATTAGAGAAGTCATTGAATTAGAGTTATTTACTTAATAATTTATACTTGAAATGTGACAGAAGAAGGTGATGTTAAGTGCAACGACATTACTTAAGTGTAGTGGCCGCTATAATTATTCACCATATTAATTGCGGCATAACCTAAGTGTGGCTAAACAGAATTGACTATTGTGCGTATCAGACATAAAAATGAGGTGTTGTGTAGTCAGTACGAAAAGTGGGCAGAATGAACAAGTCCTCAGGCGTGGGGGTTGGTGTAAGTTTATGCCATAGGTTATTTTATTGTTTTTGGTGCTCTCATTTTACCTGTAAGGCCCTGTTGTGTAGGGACGGTGGCTTGTGAAGAGTACAGTTAGTGGGTTTTGCCTGCAGGTTTTAAAGCCGCATATGGGGGGAAATCATAGAGCCTCCCGTTATAAAAGTTGTTTGTTTTAACCATTAGAGCAGTGTGGCTATGAGGCTATTGTGTGGACCTGTAAACGTGTACTGGTGTGTCGGGTGTCTTGTGTATGTAGTGGTAGTTGGTTATTGTTTATTTAATATATTTATATTTTTGTAACGTTTTATGTTTTTTTGTGTCCGTCCAAATAATAATATAAGTATTGACTTCATTAAACGCCAGAGAGTTTATTTTAAAAATATTTGCCATAAGGTATAGTTTTGCTTTTAACACTTACCTATATCCAACTTAGAAAATTGTAAATTTTGTGCTAAGTGGCTGGTTAGTTTAATACGTTTATTATGCAACCCCATACCCATCCTGTGGGCCGGGTAGTCAAAAGATTACAAGAGATACATAATTGGGCCAGGGACGGGACTCCAAAGTTTCGATAGCCCGTGGCCTGGGGGCTAAAGCTCCCGGCTTCACTCACGGAAGCCCGGGTCGATTCCCGCGGGTGCGCGAGAAACACTTCGACAACCGGTTGCCTCTTAAACCGGGTGTTCTGTTCCCTGTTCACACTAGCCAGCAAAATAGGTACCATGGGTGTTAGTCGACTGGTGTGGGTCGCATCCCAGGCGGTGACAAGATTAAGGACCCCAAAGGAAATAAGTTAGACAGTCCTCGATGAACGCACTGGGCTTCCTTTGGTTATCCTGGGTGGCTAACCCTCCGGGGTTTAAAAAATCCGAAAGAAATCCTTATCTTACGCTTACTCATAGCTGAGCAGTTACAGAGGGAAATGGACATTCACCAATTTAACAAAGGTAATATCGCACATAAGGTCAAGTAAGAAACTCCCGAGTAGGGGTGTTCCTAGTCACAATCATGACAAGTTACAAAGGTATTACAGAGTACAGATACGGAATGGGGGACCAGGACTGGGCCCCAAATGTGTGATGGCTAACTAGGTACAAGGCGAATGTAACTCAAAGTTACAAAGGTATGAAATCCTGTAAGAATGGTACTTTACGTTTTAACATGGCTACAAATCAGAACAAATTATAGAGTATGAGCATGCACACTTCCACACCTGGGCACAACTTTAGTGAGTTATTGGGTGCAAGATTGATTGTTGATCACACACCACACACACACACACACAACTCACACTCACACACACACACACACACACACACACACACACACACACACATACTAATTCACACACACTCACATAAACAGACACACACACACACACACCACACCACACACAGCACACACACTACACACACACACACAACACACATAAACACACACACACACACACACACACACACACACACCCAATACAACAAACTCATACACACACACGCACAAACACACTCATACCGGTGAAGAGGCGGGGCCAGAGCGAAGACTCGACCCCTGCAACCACAAATTGTGAGTACATAATAAGGGGAGTACACCCTCACACACACACACCTCATACACTTCACACACACACAACCCACTCCGCAAATACAACAGGCCTAGTGCTAATCGACAGTGCCTAGACAAAATGTAACTAACTACGCACACACAAACACACACCCAAACGCCTACACACATACACACACACACACACCACACACACACACACACAACACACTCTCACCACACAAGCACTGGAACAAGCACCTAAAGTCATGTTCCTGACACAGCCGGGCTGTGGCTCGTACATTGGTTTTCGTGCAGCCAGCAGAAACAGCCCGTTGATCAGGCTCTGATCCACCAAGAGGCCCGTCCACAGACCGGCCGCGGGGGCGTTCACCCCCGGAAACTCTCTCATAAAACTCCAGTAAACACACAGGAGCGTGGACTCCGACCCCTGCAATCTCATCTAGGTGAGATGCAACACACACACACTCACACAACAACCACACACACGACACACACTCACACACACACACACACACACACACACAAACACACACACACACACACGAACATTGCTCACATTGGTAAGGCTCTGTTGGTTATTTACAGCTAGCTAAGTCGGGGTATTTCGCCAGAAGGGTCGCAATATACTCACTTGGATAATATACTTTGCCATTTCTTGAACATTTCTGAGTGAGTTGTTTCTAAATTCATAATTTTATCACACTCTGTTGCACTACTGTCAGGGGATTGCGTGCCCTCGTTGTGCTCCGGTTGAGCTCGTGTTTTCACACGGTCCGCTCGTAGTGCTAAGACTTTTAATGGTGTCATCATCCTATACGATTCACCCTCTAGCGCCTGGAACAATCTAGGGCGGAAAACATTAATATGACTGAGTCCCCAAAAAAGGAGAATTAGTGTGCACTACCAGCAGAGTTTAACTGCCAAGGGAATCATAGGGCCTGTGGCCCGGGTGAAAAAAAAAAATAATAATTATGAACTTGTCTGTGCAAGGAAAGAAATCGCCCTGTAACATGAGTTTACATAGTGTATAAATGTATACTACAGTGGCTCCGCTAGTATATTGATGATAAAGGCTAAAGTGTCATGTGGTGAAAACAGTGAATTGGTAAAGAGTGAATAAGCCCGATAGAGGCAGGTGTTCCTAGATGTCCGCCAGAAAACTGACCACAGGTCACTGTTGTTAAAGAATCTTCCCCCCCGCCTGGCATGCTAGTGACGCGCATATTTCTAGGTGATACCAGTGGAATCGAGCAACAATTTCATTTGAAAAGGATCGAACTTTCCAGTGATTATAATGGATACTTATGAGTGGAGTAAACTTCATTAGGTTCTTTTGTGGCGGGAAGTGAACCAGACTTACTGTAAGTTCATATTACCTTAGTTACCACAAGCGGGCGCAATATACACAACGAGAAGCAATAATTAACTTACACTGAAAAAGCGTCTCCGTTCCTCCAATTTGCACCAACCAACGATAGTGAAATATATGCATGTGTATGTGGGGGGGGGGGAGGAACGAAAAAAAACAAAAAAAAATAGAAAAGCTAGATACAGCGTGTGATAAACAAGGGTGGAGGTCGACCGTTCGTCATTGGAGGTAGTGCCGAGCAGTCACCGAGTTTTCTTCAACTACGGTGTTGCGCTCAATTATACGGTGGTATCATCATATCACTATTACTGCTCGGGTAGATAATTTCCAGTAGAGCCTTCAGATGGCTTGCTCAAATCACCGACCATATGTGTTAAATAAGGTACCCACTGGATCAGATCAATCGACTAGTCCGAACCCTTGACTGGTCCGAACCGGACTGTTTCAAACGTTTCGTTTGGAACAATAAAGTAAGACTATAAAATACGGAATAGGTTGTAGGCGCCCTATAACACAAACATTAAAAAATCAGAGAACTGACGTGTAAGCTGTCCAATAACAAATACAGTTAGGAACAGAAATACTAATAGCTAGAGCTTCATTTTTTAAGGAGGTTATTAATAGAATATTCAAGAGTTTGCTAAGTAGAATTTGCAAGTAAATCAACCATTCAAATCATTCTATGAAGCGGTGTGTAGTCGTGTCAGGTCAAACAAACGGCTTCCACATGGATCAATTGTCATTTTTTGTGGATAGGGGGTCACGCCCCGTTGCAGATATCCCAGAAACTAGGCCTACTAGCAGTATTAAACACTGGGAATGGTTTTTGAGGGATGCCATATGAGGAAAAGCTGTGGACTAAAATCACAAGGGTAATGAAAAGAGACTACATCAAAGCTGCTTTCATAGTAAACCGAAGCTCCCGTTCTACAACAGATGAGGAAACATAAAGAAGTCTGGGCTGAATGTACTTGAGCCTGGAATCTGGCCATGTAGTTCACAAACTGTAAGGCCTGAGGTGTTTCCTGGTAGTCAGTAAAGGTGGGGCTGATATGCTGTCCGGGGCAGACAGTAATGGGGAAGCGGGAGTGCTGTCCGGGAGACAGAAATGGTGACTGGAGTGCTTCCTGGGAGACGAAATGGGAAAGCTGGAGATACTGTCCTGGAGACAGTAATGGTGAAGCTGGAGATACTGTCCTGGGAGACAGTAAGGGTGAAGCTGGAGGTGCTGTCCCTGGGAACAGTAAATGGTGAAGCAGAGATTTTGTCCAGTTAGTCGGGAATTATACAGCAGGAAGGAATAACTTATAAATGACCTCATAGGGGACAGGAGCCATAAGAGGGAAACAAGTGTAGTCAAAGATCAGATAAATCCAATATTGCAAACGAGAAATACCGCAGGTAAAATAGCAAACAAGAGGACCGCCAAGAGCAATACTGAGGATACATTACCAAATACCAACTGGGGGAAGCCCATTGTGGTGCTAGATAGATAGAATATGACAGGAAACATGCACCAACAGGAATGACAGCTCAGAAAGCCCAAGGCAACGGAATCCAAGCCTGTGCACAATACATGCACTTGGATCTGCTGGCACGGGAAATCTGGAAAAACAGATGGGACATGCAACTATGCCACCCTAGAAAATGCCACGCCATATGACAACCGGAAAATGCAAACTTTTACTCCTTCCGGTAAGCTTTCTTCATCCCCCTGATATGTGTACCTCTTCAGTACAGAAAGACTGTGCTATAAACTTAAATTGCCAGGGCATACCATCTACAGGGGACAAAAAGATACAAAACATCCAGCCATGGAAAACCTGGGTAGGCCCACAGCCCTCAAGAGGAAGAGGGTTTTTAGTGCCAGGAAGGGAAAAAAAACTGGCAGGAAATGGGAGAAACGTACACCAAATCCAGTCATTCCGGAGTGGAACCACAGTCGATGCCTCCTCTCCAAACCAACAGATAACAGATACTATTCCGGAAAATAAATCCCCCCCCAGTAACCAACAATACCACCATCCGATAACCTTCTTCTTGCAAATTGACAGGTCTAACATCCAGCAACAAACAACAAAATACCCTTTCATCCATGGACTGCTTGCCAGAGGCAAAGGCAATGTTCGCGGCTTTCACTGAGAGCCCACATAAAGGATCCACTTGGACAACGAAATATGGATCTCCAGGTTACAGCCTTATACAGATGTGGACAGGATGAACAGGCAAAGGGGGGGGTTGGGCCGTAAATTGCAGATCACTTGTTGCCACAGATCGGCTTAATAACCTCAAATGGAGTAGTGGAAGTTTTAAAGCAGTATAGGTCGAGAACCGAAAACCAGTCCATTGTGGTAGTCTAGCAAGCCTCCGGATGCAACATCCCCCAAGTATCCAGGGAACACTGTTATAAATTGACCACTGTTCTGGATAATCTTCCAGCTCACTGCACCCAACCGCTTGCTTCCTGGGGGATTTCAACGTAAGGCACCTAAATGGGAGTATATTAGCAAATAATATTGTTGCAGTAATACACCAGGAGGCAGCTCTGATGAAAACCACACTCACAACAGCGTTTAAATCTCTGCCAAATTCAACATTGAACACAAATAATAGGAAGCCTACTAGACTGGAGATACACTAGACCTCATCGCACTAACAAGATGATCTGATAGAGAAATGTCACCAAGAGCAAAAACATTTAAACATCACACATAATGGAGGTTCACATGAGTGGCTGACCCCCAAGAACCGACAAAATGTACTAGTCACGTAGGGGAAGCATGCACCAAATTTCACTTCAGTAACAAAAAACAAAAGTGGGACCAAGTAAACCCAAGTCCTAACCGATAATAAGCCTGGAAGTTACACTAAGCAACACAACCCAACTTATGCCTAGATCAGATTACGCGGTGGCACCGATGGTATCACAGGCTTATCTCTAAAAAAGAGGAGGTAATATATAAAAACGACAGGCGCTCCCCTTTACGGCGACGGAAAAGAATACAGAGCGCTAAAAGAGTCAAATATAGCTGAAATGCGTAGGGAAACACGGTCAGAGAAATAGCAAGCATCGAATCTAAGTAAAAGAATCCGTTAGATCAGGAATCGGCGGAAGAACTAAAAGGCCATAATGAATCTGGGGGAATGGTAAAACCCAAAGTATTCTTCCCTATGCAAATCAAAATCGAGAACAAACGTCCAGTATTGAGGCCCCTACTTAAACAAGATGGTCCTACACAGATAGCAAGCAAGGAAATGGAGTGACTACTCAAGCACCAATATGACTCAGGTTTTAGCAAGCCGCTAACCAGGAACTGAGAGTCGAAGACCAAAATTAATTTTTTTAGCGAAAGAGCCCACAAAATTGAGTAACACAACCTAGCCGAGGTTATCCTGACGCCCATATGACTCGAACAGCGATAAATGACATCCCAATGCACCCCTGCCCCAGTCCAGACTCATGATACCTCTGGTGTTCATCAAAACTGCAAGAAGCCCCTATCACAACCTGTTGCCATCCTATGGTGGAGGGAGCTGGACACGGGTCGTCCCTCATTACTAAAAACTACAGACTTAGACCGCAACTCCACAAAGGGGGCATAAAGCAATATCAAAGATCTACAGACAAATAGCACGAACATCCCATAATCATAAAAAATCTTTGAAAGGGGCCGAAGAAGCAAGATCACCACCATCTAGAAACCCATCAGTGTGTACCCAACCCAGGGCATCATTGGTTTAGAACAGGTCGCTCCGTCTGCTCAACTATTGATCACTACACAAAGGTCCTAAATGCGACTACGAAAACAAAAGACTGCAGATGTAATCTATACAGACGGTTGCAAAAGCCGGTCGCAAGTGTGTCGCATGGCGTAGAGAGCGCACTAAATCGTGCTACAGGATTAACAGGAAAAGTCGGTCGATGGTTCAAAATTTCTCACTAACAGAATCACAGAGAGTAGTCGATCAACAGAGGTAAAGTCCGCAGGCATGATACGGTGAAAAATCCTGTTCGCACAAGCACAGTACTGACTCCTATCTTGTTCCTCATCCTCTTATAATCCGAACATAGACAATGATGTCAGCCACAGCACCGGTTCTTCCTTGCAGATGACAACCCAATCTGCAATGACAGTGGCTGCCATTTGCAGACACTGCAAGGCTCCAGGCGGACAGCAACCCAAATCGTTCAGTGGGCTGCGGAAAACAATACGAAGTTCAACAGTGAGAAATTTTCAATTACGCAGATATGGTAAACATGAGGAAATTAAATCTTTCATCAGAGTACAAAACAAATTCTGGCCCCACAATAGAGCGAAACAACAACTCAAAAGACCGGGAGTGATTATGTTCGGTGGATCTCACCGTTCAAGGACCATAACATTGTATCAATCGCATCTGCAGAAAGACAGGATGTGGAAAAGAACCTTCAAAACTAGGGAGGCCAACCCATGAATGACACTCTTCAGGTCTAACACTTGTTCTATCTAGCTGTATAGTGCTGCACTCTAACACACCTATTCAAGGCATTGAAATTGCCGACTACCTAGAAAAAAGTACAAGAACGGCACGCCCGAAAACGGAGATAAAACCCTCAATACGGGGAGCGCTTCTGAGGTTTTCTAAACCGTATTCCCGGGAAGCAGGAGGGAATGTGTTCTATTATATACACCTGGAAAAAGCCTAGAGGGACAAGTACCGAACTTGCACTCGAATATCGACTCACTACGAAGCAAAAGACTTGCAGACGATGCACCTTATCCCCCACGCCAATGAAAAGCAGGGGTGTCACAACACGTTAAGCGAACCATACAATAAGTGTCAGTGGCCCGAGTCAGTTCAACTGCCCTCAACCTGCATACATAAGGGGAGTACCAACAGACGCCCTGCAGTCTCAAGCTGGGCACGGACAATCACCTAAAGTCAGTTCCTGATCAGCCGGCTGGTGGTCGCGTACGTTGGTTTGCGTGCAGCCACAGCAACAGCCTAGGTTGATCAGGGCTGATCCACCAAGCTTGGTCACAACCCGGCCGCGCGTTGAACCCTCCGAAACCTCCTTCAGTAATCTCCATGTACATTATGACGCAGGTTGTGACAATATCCCATCGGCAAAGTTTACATTTTCGTTTGGGCCTACAATCTGGTGTGGTGAGTTCAACCGGCAAAGATAACTGGAACCCACCGGAGCCGGGTCAGTAGTGACATCCAATGAGGTCGGTCTTATTTTGTTGCTGCACAAGACAATGGCTATGTTGGCTCCTCCTGCTTGTTAGAGTAGATAGATGTCGCACTGTGCAATCCTCCCTGAGCCTTAGGCCCAGAAAATGCAGTTGGAATTCGTTCGATTATTGTTCTCAAACTACTACCTGACAAGCCAAGATTGTAACTACTCCCCTTTGAAAGCATACAGCGTAGCCAATTTTATCAGGTCTATCATGGACATCAGACGACAAGTGTGAGATGGGGACGCCACAGCAGGTGCACGCACTCTGACTGCCCACTGTCCACACAATCCTACCATAACTGTTCCTGGCTTATGACACAAGCATGCCACCAATTTATGCTTAATGAGTGAGAGCAGTTATGATGACCGAGAAGCAGTCAATTAAACTGTCCATCTTTGATCATAGATTGCAGTGCAGTGCAAGGATATGGCAAACAGTTCTGGTCTGAAGGGTAGAAGGCCCATAGGAGGGTGCGTGCGTTCCGAATTGCTTTAAGAGAGCCAGCTCTCTGGACTAACCACAGCAGCACTACCAGCTGCACCAGTGGTTCTTGTGAAGCAGAATCCACAGCGTAAATAATTGCGAGAGTGTGTGCTGTGTGACTAATTATCAAGACAGCTTAAGGCCTCATGTTTGGCTTTCAAGCGAAGTTTTGGTGGGTTGTAAGAAGTAGTTTGGGGGCAATGAGAATGGTAGTTGGAAGTAGGGTAAATATTCCATGGAGCGAGAAGTCCGCCTGTTGCCTTTACTTGACATAGAGCATGTATCAGATTCATGCGGAGGTCGGTCAGTTGTTTTCGAGCCATCTGGAGGAGTGTTCACCATGCTGAGGAAAGTTGGAAGGGCTTACTGTGCAGGGGTTTTGAATGAGCCTGGCCTGAGCATATTAACACATATGAGGGATATATTGTCTTTCAGTAACACGAGTCTCTATGCTTTGAATATCAAGTTTCTTTTTGGGCAGATTTAAAATGTTGGGCAGGACGAGGGCATCCTAAGAAGGATCCTCATTGCTCGTCTGCCAGTGTTTTCCGAGCCCTCCAGCTCAGTCAAGAACACAAGAGCAAGTAGGTGGCGCAGCATTTTCAACCAATGATCTAATATAACAAGTATATAGATGTTTCACAAGGTGAACATTAGCACCATACCTGGGTGAAACCCAGCCACACCTCGAAGTGCTCGTAGTCTTTCTGTTGTATTCACAAAGTCTTGTTACAACTGGGCAGAGTAGTGGAACCCAAAGCCTAATACCTGTACTGCTTACATATCTAGAAGAGACCCATCATGCATCTGGATCTGACGACCTGTGCCTCTCTTCGGGAGGACGCCTAGTGAGATCTTTGTTTACAGTAGACATTAGCAATCCGGTCTACACGAGGCTAGTACAGGAGTAAAGAAATGTCTTTTGGGTATTGTAGAATCCGTGGTGTAATCATTATATCATCACAAAACTAAGTCACATAATGTTGGCGACTATGCATAGCATTAAGTAATGCATTAATTAGAATATTGAACATTGTGGTGACTGAGCACACCCCCTATGGGTTCCTATATTCCAAGTCTGTTAGGTACACTCTATTGCCTGGAACAACACAGCCATTTGTCTGGTGTGACAGGTAGCCTTTAATCCACGGAGAAGCCCATCCTCCAACAGCCATTCTGGCAAGTTCACTACTGATTACAGTCGTTGGCTACAGCGAATGCGATTAAGGTCTAGGAAGGTAGTTATGACTGGCAGTGTCCAAGAGAAGAAATGTGGCGATGCAATGATGCAGCTCCCTCCATGCATGAAACCAGGTAACCGGGGAGACAAAAATTTTTTGATTCCGTACATGAGACATTAAGAATATTCCTGTCAAAGGTTTTAACACAAGCAGCTATAAGAGAGAGTGAGGGCGTAATGCATTTTGGGATTGGGCTTAAATTGGAATGATGAGCGGGGTGGGGGGGGGGCCAAGATTGAGGGAGCTCCCAGTTACATAAGCTCATGTTATATAATTCAAGTATATGGATTACCCGTACTCACACTGCAAATTCTGAGGATGGTACTAATACCATCCTCACCACACGCGAGAGTTGCCTTTAGTTATGCTGCAAGCAAGTTCATAATTAGGGAATGGAAGGTTGCAATCATCTCCTTTTCTGAGCATAAACAAACAAGTCTCTCCTTGCATCAGATTTGTCATGTAATTATTGCTGTGTGGTAACTGGAATTTTTGCATAGCTAGAGGTAGGCACCCAGCTCTGAACTAACTCATTTCGCCTATGTAAGGGATGAGGGTGCGCGAATCTGCCCAGTTCTGTTACCCTTAATGCTATTATGTCCCTCCATCTCGGCTAAGTGGGGTGTGAGCAGTAAGCACCGTTGACTAATTGCCCAGTCTGTTAGCCGAAGGCTCGTCAGACGCTCTCTGCAGCAGCAAGGCAAGTTTGGAAGAGCCTCAGCAGATCCCAGGGTACGATGTTTTCTCTACAGGCGAGGCCATCGGCGACAGTACGTCGAGTGTACTAAGTTTAGAATCTTTAATAAGTTATGGTTTTTGAGGGAGGGATATCGATTATTATGGAAGTTTGTTGTTTAGAGTACCAAGAGTTTCAGTGACGGCTCTAAGGTATTGCTTGAATCAGCGGCAGGAACACTCATCAGGCAATATACCAGTCAGTCACATGGTGCTACAAAATTCTTCATGCTGAATCATGGGAACATTAAACGTGCCGTTGAATCTGCCCACCAGGAAATAGTATTTCCAATAGCTAGTGAGGTTACCGAGGAAAGTCAGACCTAATATCGTTACAAATGGAAGAGGGGGGGTGGGGGGGGGGGGGGGGGGGGGTGGGACCCCAACAGCGGGCCGAAGTAAAGGTTGAAAGCCCAAGGGCACAGATCAAGGATGCCTCCATAGATATGGTGGTTCAAGGTCACCTTCAATTGGGACATTTCATGACTGGGTAAGATGACATACAGTTTGATTGCCAATATTATTACCAAACTGTGAGTTTCCATTCGAGGGTGGGGGTGTCGCGCATTGTAATCGCCAATAAATAAGGTAGGCTCAGAATTAGCACAAGTTTGTGAGCTCCAAGTAAATTGAATTTATCATCCCCAGGAGCATACTCAGTTAAATTATGTTGAGAGCAGAGGTCCCTATATACATCCTTACACCGAGATATTGTTGCCCCTCTGTTTTCTTTGTTGCAAGAAGTGAAGGGAAGCGATTTTTTAATATATAGAACACAAGAGTTAGAAGATTTGAGGGTTATATGTAACAAATTGATGGTAATTTAGGTTGAATTTTCAGGGCTTCCTGCACTCTGTAGACACACAACATCAATGGGTTCGGGTGGGTACTTATATGATGAAGGTCAGAAGTCTTTTTTCTACTGAGCAATATTCAAGCTTAATATAGAAAGTTTATACGAGCTTAGATACAATTATAGTCGCCTGGAGCATCCTTGAGTTTCTCGCATGAATGAAAAAATTTTTATATAAAGACAACCTATCAATGTCAACAGTGCTACCTTGTGCCAGATTTGTTAAGTGCACCTCCAGTTTAAGGCCTCGTGGGAGCTTCGGAAACCCAGAGCATGACGCTGTTTTGATTGTAATGATAGGTGACAACCACCAACCCATTCCTCCTCCACCTAACATTACACGCAGCACTACAACTGTCATTCACCATCGCCACTACCACATGGTGCGTTCACGTCATTTATCACATTATTGTATTCAACAGTAATGTCTTATGTGGTTAACCGCATCACAACTCTGCAATCCACCACTTATATACGCTCATCACTATTACTAACATTAAGAGACACTCAACCGCTCCCTCACACACTCTTCACACACCACTTAGAGTACGCTCATCACATTACTAACGATTATAGACAAACCTCCGCCGCTCTCCTCACACTCATCACCACCACTTATATTACGCTCATCACTATTTACGTAACAGTATAACACCTTCGCCCTCATCACTCTCACTCTTCTCCACCACTTCCATTATGGTCATCAGCTAATTCTAACACGCATTGACACCATCGCCTTTCATTATATGCTCACTAATAGTTTTCAACACAAGCTATTATATTCGCATTACGGTAATTAAGAACAAAAACCACCACCACCTTGTTCAGCAGCCTCGATATTTTGCTTTCACAATTTGACAATCTTGTTATTGGTACAACTCTACACATCTTTCCTGTGTTGTTCAAGTTGTTTTGTTTCCTGGAGAAATTGTGGTGTTTCCAGTACTTTAAATTGCGCGACATCAGGTTGGTATACCACAGAGCAAGGACTTGGAAATCTGGAACGTAAGTCCCCGGACCAGCGAGCTCGTGGCTGTCTCTGTTCAGCTGACTCACTAGGCGGTATTGACAGCCGACGTGATGGGGTCTTTGACGTGCTCCCATTTAGGTACTCAACCCCATTGTCCTGAGGGCCGCAGAGCCGGTATTCAGACTCAGTACCTGGTAGTCCCTGGGGGTCATAAGGAGGTTACAGGGTGAGAAGGGCGGGTTGGCTGCGATGCGGATCAGCACCTCACACTGCAGTCATATGAGCGTGCTGTGACTCTGAGGTCTTACAATTGATACATGTGTTTACAACAGTCTGTTCTGTTTGAATCATAGCAAACACCATTCCAGAAGGATTAGCTTGGCAGCACACTGCACACCAGTGTGACTTTAGATGGGCATTTCCTGGCAATGGCCCCAGCGTTGACACTTATAACATCGACGTTAGGAGGGCTGTACAAATGCAATGTAATAAGCGTCTGTTGAGGGCTGCGCGGTAGTGAATATAGCGTGGCAGAGTCCCCTGGCAGTCCCACTCAGCGAATACAACCGTTGGAAAGCCGACGAGGTCTTGTAACTTGCTCTGACACCAGATATTGAAGGAGGCAAGTGCAGGTGACGGTATAGATGACTATAAGCTCGTTATGTTGCACTTGGTAGGGGGCTGCTCAGAGTTTGATGTTGGCATATTCGCGAGTGAGAAGTTTGTCCTATAATTGCTGAGTCATTAGGCTCAAAGACGTAGTTTATCCCTCATCGTGGACAAACTTGATCGTTTTCTCCTAGGTTGTCCTGTACTAGCTTCGAAAAACCATTTACACTTGGGCTCTTGATCAGTGTTGTTAGGGAAATCTAACCTAGACAGCTTTGGGAGGGGTGTGCGCCCACGGGATGCTTTCGCAAGCTTTCTCCCGGAAGCCTCGTGCTGTTTTCCCGATCCTGTTTACTAAAAATTTGTTTCAAATCTGCCTTCACCATCATCTACGTCCAACTCCATCAGCTATGAATCATAGCTGACAGGAGTTTCACACTGGCGATGGCTAAAGGATACCGGGACTAGAAGGGACAAGGAAGGGATATTCACCTCGCGAACACAGGCAATAATGGGTGTATTGCCTGCTAGCGGTCGCAGTGCGATTTCAGGTCATTCTCGGGCCGACAGTCCCGTCTCGAGAGTTACCAATTTGCACGACTCGTTAATTACTCCAGAACCCACAGCCCTTATCACGCTAGCACACGTGTCTAGAATGACAGACAATTTTTTACTGTGGACAAACATATCACACAATCTTTAATATGTTTATAGATGAACCTCTGCTTGTTACAGTTAAAAGCCGTCCCTCCGAAGGAGAGTTACCAGGTACTAGCCTTCCAAAACGGAAAACGAATTCCCCGTGTTTCACGAGGTATATCCCCAGTCACAACTCACACACAGAGTTCTCACAACACCGAAGGTAGGCCGACACGTAGAACGTTCACAAAGGCATTCTGGATTCAAACAGATTGTTAACTGCATGTAACTTGGCTTCTCCTGCTGCTTGAGTGCTGTTTATCCTGGATCGGCTAAACTCGCCCTTGATTTATCCCCATATGTAATAATGGCGACGAGCGAAGGGATACCGTGAATAGAAAGATCGAGGATGGACATTCACCTCAATAGACACACGCAGTATGTGTGTAAGTGCATGCGGGTCGTATTGTGCCATTTTTCAAGGTCACCCATGCAGGCAGAGCTTTCCTCACTCCATTTTAAGCTTACGTAGGTACTGATGGTAGCACAATGTCCTAAGTCAGTGAAATCACTCGTGCAAATAGTTACAACAACCTGCAGCACGTAACACTTCTAGCACATCGTATACAGAAGAATGTTCACCGTCTGTGGGGAATGCACGTAGCACAAACTTACTATGTTTATAGGTGAAACCCTGGCATTCCCATATAAAAGTTAGTAACTGCAATGCTCGTTAAATTGTTTCATACTAACTAAGGCCACTGCAGGAAACACTGGTACGCCAGCAGCACTGATGAACTAAGGCTTGTAAAACCAATTGCTTGTCGCTCCTTGTAACCTTGAGTTCAAAAAATCTATAGTGATATTGAGACTCAACTCGGATATAATATACAGCACTGTGGGGGGGTGATAGGAAGGTATGCAGTTTAACTCATGGAGCTGAGCACAGATTCAATTCCCTAGATCAAGAGCCCCTCACCAGCGACAAGGAACCTCCCTTGAGGGGAATATCATTATGCAGGGTATCTTTTTTGATGAAACGTTATCCGCGTACCGCACAAAAGTAGGCTTTTTCAGTCAAATACAGAGGAGCAGTGGTAATGAAATAATGGTGAGAGTACCTTCATTTCCTTGGATCAAGAGTCCTACACGGGCTTGAAGGAAGTCGAAGCAAAAAAAAGAAGAAAAGAAAAAAAAATACTTGTATCATGTTAAGTCATCTGGAGGTTTGTTGTGATATTCGATGTTGTCTGAGGCTGCCACTTCCCACTTAAGAGTAGAGCATCCAGCGGAACTGGATATTGTACTCGCTACCCAAGGACACACGATGGTGTGGATGACTCGTTCGTGGTCACAATAATATAAAATACTGCTCGTTGAACTAGTACACCAAATAGGGACTAGAAAGATTTTTTTTTTTTTAATTTTTATTTAAAACATAGAACAAATACAAGAATGTATAAGAGTATAATAAAATGAAAGACTATACTTGATATTAACAATAACCTCTATTACACAATCCCAGTACAAAACATAAACACTACAGATAATGGCCATATTACAACCGTATACACAACCCACAACATATCCTACAAACCCCACCTTTTACAATAACTATTGTGGAAAATACTGTATATATTTTCCAGAAATACAGTAGTTATATGTATATAGATGGCCATACTGTATTTAATAAAAGTTATGTTATCGAAAATGGGAAGCTGTGCCTGCGCAGAGGAGACTCGCAATTGTTGTTTTGAATTGAGTAACAGACGTTAGTTAATAATGTGAAGAATTTTCGTGCTCTAGAGGTAAAATTGGGTTGACACCTCTCAAATAGGAGGCAAAATTGTTGGATATGCATTCCTGCATAAATTGAGATATCAGACGACTGGAAAAGACAGCTCCAGGAACCTCAGATACGCTATCTAGATTCGTGTTATAATTCTGGCCAGTATTTTCATAAATTTAGTTAGTGAGGTTTTCTGGGTATGATACACCTTGATCTCCAGTCAAATTGGTGAGTGATTTTAAGATATTCTCCTTCTGTTGTGATGTGTATATATATAATCCTTTTTTAATTTTAATATACAGTCCACAAATTTATATATTTACCAGCATTCCTGGTGATACATATTTTATTTGTAATTAATGGATCCAGAGCAACTTGTGGATATGACAGTGGTAGGTATCGAAGGGGGACATTTTTTGCGACCTAGGTGTCCCAAATTCCTATTTGTCTAACTGATAAATAATAATTATCTTCGTTCATTTACTGTTATGTACATAATGATGCATTCAGATAAATTCAATTTTCCAAATTTAATTTGCCTGTTGGTCCTTCTTGAACTGGAGGTAATTAGTGAAGTCATTAATTAGTTAATTACTTAATAATTATATGTGAAATGACAGAAGAAGGTGGATGTTAAGTTCACAAATTTACTTAATGTGTAGTGGATTATAATTATTACAATATTAATTTGGATAAGCCAAGTGTGGCTAAAGATTATATTGTGTATAATATTAATTTTGCTATGCCTAATTCTGGCAAGGATTTATATTAATGTGTATAATATTAATTTTGCTATGCCAAATTCTGGCAAGGATTTATATTAATTTGTATAATATTAATTTTGATGAGCCAAGTCTGGCTAAAGGTTTGTTTGTATTAATGTACATTTAAAATTTATATTATAATTTTCTTATATGTAATTGCTAAGCTCAAGTAGCTAGGATTTATTCAAAGGTAAGTTGTATTAGTGTTGTAATTTTGTAATCAGTGTTATTAATTAAGTTGAATTTAATACATTGTATCATGGCTGAAAATGAGGAAATTAATGTAGAAGACAAACATATGGAATATAGAGCAAAGAAAGCATCAATACAGGCTAGAAAAGTTCATGTAACCAAGGCATATAATAAGTGCTTGGATATAATGAATCAAGAAACTGTGAATACTGATGATTTAAAATTGTATTTAGATGCTTTAGGGAATAGATTCATACAAATTATATTACAACAAATATGAAGGAGATTTGTTAGTAAACTGTGTAGATAAGACTGAAGTAGATCTTATGATTAATCAGTATTATGAATTAGAAGAAAAGATTCTTTCTTGTAAAAGTCAAGCTTTGAATAAATTAAAATGTGTAAACCAGGCAGTTAATCTGTCTGCTCCAACAAATAAGATGTCTGCCAAAACTCCCAGAATTATGTTTACCTGTATTTAATCCTGGAGAAAATTGGGAGGAATTTTGGTCAATAGGTCACAGGAGTGACCTAGCCTGTGTAACTAAATTATTTTACCTCAAAGGACAGGTAAGAGGAAATGCTCACATACTCATACAAGCATTTCCCAATGTAGATGACTCTTACAAGGAAGCAGTTGACTTGTTGAAAGTCACTTATGGTAATATAGAACAAAGTAGGTTGGACCTAGTGAATATCATTGTTAATTTAAAATCTCCAGATCACACTTACAAAAGTTTACAGCAGTTTAGAGTTAAACTGGAGAGCACTCTCAAAACTTTAAGTAATAAATGTAATCTGAAGGAATCAGACTGGTTATTGAGTGCCATTGTACAGAATAAATTAAGCTATAAAACACTTGAATGACTCTCGAACAAGTATCACAAAAGTTATTTTGGACTGGAGGAAATAAGACTAGGTCTACAAGAATTAATTGTTCAGTTGCAGACCAGCCAACTAACTCATTTTAAAGATGCAACACATAATAACTCTGAGGTATCTGTCAAGTTTCACAAAGGGAAAAATTATCCCAATGGTAATAATCAAAATTCATTTCCTAAAAATAGTTGCATAGGTACATATCAAGTAGCAGGAATCAGAAATAATGTTTCTCCACAAGGTAAGAAGAATAAGTACCCTCCTAAGGGTAGCCCAGTTATTAAGAAACCAGTCAAAGAAAGGGTACTCATTTTTCTAAGAATTGCAATGCATACAATTCATGGAATGATAAAGTTGAAACATTAGAGGAACTTGACAGATGTATCAGGTGTTTAGGTAATCACAATGTAAAGGATTGTCATGCCAAATTAAACAACTGTTATCAATGTCACAAAGGAAGACATCATATAGTCATGTGTAAGGGTCTATATGATAATGTTGATAATAATGATAATGTTGACAATCCTGACACAACAGTGGCTAATGTAAAAATTGCTGCTAATATTAATAATGATGGTTTTGCTGAAGTAGTCTTACCTGTGTTACAGGTAGAAATTGATGATAAAAGGCATAAATCAAAAAATGTAAATGCATTATTGGACCAAGGATTCCAGCGTACTTTCATAAAACGTAAATGTCTTGATGGTATGAAAGTACAGATGGGAGATCCCACAACTTTAAAATTATCTAGTTTTCTCTCTGATAAAAGGGCTCAATCGTATGACTGTTTATGTAACTGTCAGGTTGGGCAATGAGAAAAAACGTGTTAATGCAGTAATTGTAGATAGACTTCCAGAGAAAATATCTACAGTAAGGCTTAGTAAAGCTACAGAAAGACTTTCACATAATATAAATTTAGCAGCTTCTGGGGTAAGTGATGATTCTGTAGGCCCAATAAATATTTTGATAGGTAGTGACTATTATGCCTCCTTTGTAAAGGGTATGGTAAAGAAATGTGGTGTCACCCTTTTGAAGACTGCAGGAGGCCATGTAATGTATGGTAGGATTCCTCGTAATAATAATTCATGACTAGAGGAACCTACAAATACCATAACTGTGTGTCTTACTCATGAAATCGTGCCCCAGTATAATTTTTTCATAAAGGATGGTGTGGAGCCAGTGCATAAATTGTGGGAATTAGACAGCATTGGAATAAATGTAAATGAAGAAAGTCCAGACGATTCTTTTACTCAAGAACAATACCTGAGAGATGTAAAATTTGAATCTGGACAATACTGGGTACGACTTCCGTGGAGACTGAACCATTCAGAATTGCCCACTAATTACAGAATGGAATATGGACAATTAAAGGCTCAGCTCCGCGAACTGAGTAAGACACCAGAATTGTTAACTGCCTATAATGATATAATTGCTGAGCAAGCCAAAATTTATGGTCACTATTTGCCACATCACGGAGGGAAGAAGGATTCTAAGACCACTCCTTTGAGGATTATTTTTAATTGTAGTGCCAGGAGTAACAAAAATGTACCTAGTTTAAGTGACTGTTTGATGACAGGTCCGTCGTTGACGGAAAAATTAGGAGATATCTTATTAAATTTCAGGATGAAGAATTATGCCTTTATGGATGACATAAGTAAAGCTTTCCTAAGAGTGGGTTTACAAGAGGCTGACCGGGATTGTACCCGCTTCTTATGGCCTGAGAATCCTAGTGACCCACTTAGCCCTCTGAAAACCTTTCACTTTAGGACCGTATTATTTGGTGCTACATCCAGTCCGTTCCTACTTCAAGCGACGATAAATGCACACCTTAAACGTATGGAAAGTCCATTGAGTAAAGTAATGAGCAAACAATTTTATGTGGACAATTCCCTGGGTGTGATGTGAACTGAAGAGGAACTGTTAGTGACTTATGGAGAGGCTAATGAAATAATGCAAAGTGCAAATATGCCTCTGAGGGAATGGAATAGTAATTCATCCAAATTAAAGAACAAAATAAGTAAAGATTACCCTGGAGATAAAGTGCCAAAATGTAGTAATGTATTGGGATTAACTTGGGATACTGGGAGAGATTTGTTAATGTTAAAATCTAATAATTACACTATGCCCAATAAATTAACTAAGAGAGCCTTGCTTGCTGAAGTTTCCAAATGTTTTGATCCACTAGGTTTAGTCTCACCCCTTACTATAAGAAGGAAATTATTAATTCAGGAAGCATGGAAACTTAAATGTGCTTAGGATGAAATTCTACCTGAGGAATTCATTAACAGGTGGGACGAATTAATTGGTGAATATGAGAAAATTCCAATGTTGGAGTTCCCACGCCAGGTGGCCAATCCAAATTGGAAAAATATACTCCACATTTTTTGTGATGCTTCAAAATTGGCATATGGAGCAGTTGCTTACCTTCAATGTAATAGTGTTATTTCTCTTGTTATGTCTAAGGCTAAAGTGTCTCCTATTAAATCACGTACCTTACCTCAGTTGGAATTAATAGCCTTTATGTAGGTGTCAAATTAGCTAATTATATAAGAAATAAGTTGCAGTAGATAAATATTAGCGACACTGTAATTTGGTCTGATAATGAGGTATCCTTACAATGGATTTGTAATGAAAACAGTAAAATTGTGTACTTACAAAACAGAGTCGCTGATGCAAGAGAAGTATAATAGTTTGGGTCAGCATATGTTAACATTTAATCATATACCTGGTGAGGAGAATCCAGCTGTTTTCTTGTCTCGAGGTTTACCTTATGCTAAATTTGTAAATGCTGTATCATGGTTTAAAGGACTGAGCTGGTTGTTAAATAAATATAATTGGCCTGTACAAAAGGCGTATATTGCTCCTGTTGAAATTACTGTGACCACCGCTCCAATAGTTTGTCCTTCATTAGCCATTGATATAAATAGGTATTCCTCTTTACCCAAACTAATCAATGTAACTAAGTTGGTGTTTAAATTTCTAAACAAGATGAGTATCTCATATAAGTTTTCACATCCTCTTGAATATTGGATAAAGAGGGTACAGGAAGAAATCTATGGAAATGAGATTAAATTGATGATGGAAAGAAAAATTGTGAAAGGTTCCATAATAGAGAAATTTAGGCTGTATTTAGAGAACAATGTAATTAGGTGCAGATGTAGGTTACAAAAGGCTGAATTGGGCGATTATGCTAAACACAACACCCTATCTTACTGCCCAAAACTCATCGTCTAACAAATTTGATTGTTTTAAATGCCCATAAAATTGTAATGAATGGTGGGGTACAAGATATCTTAAATTGTATTAGGGAAACTTTCTGGATTCCACATGGACGGCAAAGTGTTAAAAGAGTGATTAAATCTTGTGTAATATGTTGTCGTGTGTATACCAGATCCTATATGTACCCAGGTCCTCCACCATTGCCAAATAAGCAATTTGAGTCGTTTAGCAACGAACTCCAGCTGGGCGCAGTGTGGAAAATTCTGTATATATTTTCCAGAAATACAGTAGTTATATGTATATAGATGGCCATACTGTATTTAATAAAAGTTATGTTATCAAAAATAGGAAGCTGTGCCTGCACGGAGGAGACTCCCCATTGTTGTTTTGAATTGAGTAACAGACGTTAGTTAATGTGAAGAAATTTCGTGCTCTAGAGGTAAAATTGGGTTGACACCTCACAAATAGGAGACGAAATTGTTGGATATGCATTCCTGCATAAATTGAGATATCAGACGACTGGGCAAGACAGCTCCAGGAACCTCAGATAAGCTATCTAGTTTCGTGTTATAATTCTGGCCAGTATTTTCATAAATTTAGTTAGTGAGGTTTTCTGAGTATGATACACCTTGATCTCCAGTCAAATTGGTGAGTGATTTTAAGATATTCTCCTTCTGTTGTGATGTGTATATATATAATCCTTTTTTAATTTTAATATACAGTCCACAAATTTATATATTTACCAGCATTCCTGGTAATACATATTTTATTTGTAATTAATGGGTCCAGAGCAACTTGTGGATATGACAGTGGTAGGTATCGAAGGGGGACATTTTTTGAGACCTAGGTGTCCCAAATTCCTACTTGTCTAACTGATAAATAATAATTATATTTGTTCATTTACTGTTATGTACATAATGAACATTCAGATAAATGCAATTTTCCACAATTATTATTGCCAGTGCAACACACAGCTGACACTTCTCCCCCCCCCCCCCCGTAAAATATTTACATTTACCGTTCTAAGAAACATACCTAAATATCCTAACATTTAGGATCATACCCTGACCTCATCAAAAATTAATGAGTATTTTACCAAAAATTTATGGTGCATCAACAACAAAACACAATAACATAAAATTACAGACTAAAACAGATAGGAACATTACATTCCTATACACATACACCTTTATAAGCAAAGAATATACACCAACAATATATAATATCAATATTAATGTAACAACCATGAAAAATAAAACTTTTGTACAACATTGCATAACGTAAATTTTCACGCTAAAATGCAGAAAAAACACCACTTCATTATGGGTAAAACACGGGATATGTAATATTTTAAAAAAAATCCAAACAGGACAAAATAAATTATCCAAATGGTTCTTTTGTTTTTAGAAAGATAACAACACCTACCAAAACTCCTTCAACATCAAAACCCCAACCAAAAACAAACTACAAAAACTTAACACACATTCCACCAGACTAGACTTTCGCGTCTTCAGCACGTGCCCCCCAACAATTTTTTTTACATACAAATAAAAATACAATAAATTAAAAATTTGGGCTACAATCCTTTTTCAACATGAGACAAAAAGTTTTTACTTAAAACTGATGGAGGAAACTTTACAAAATTGCTAAACCTCAATGCTCAAACAAAAGGAAAGGAATACCTTTTTCAAAAAAATTAAAAATTTCCTTGCAAACCAACAAGGGGGAATAATTCACACCAAAAAAAATATCATTTTAATTTTTATATTTGTATTAAAAAAATGCTATATTTTTTAAAACTCCATTTATACCTTCCCCAAAAGGGAACTAAACAAAACAGATTTTCACCCATCACACCATTCCACATTTACCCCAACCCCCTCCCCCCATACTTCGCCCCAGGAGGTCCCCTTGAAACCCCGCCCTTACCCCCTTTTCCAACATACTCCCCCCGGCATTTAAAACCGTTAAAAACGCCAAAAATTCCCTATTGTTTAGTCCTCTAAAACCTTTCAAAAAAAACCTCACCCCCTTTTTCCCTTTTTCCTTTTTGTGACAAAAAGCGCGATAAAACCGCCGCCAAAATCCTTCCAGATTTCCCCCCCCCCCTTTCCCCCCAAATACCCCACAAAAAATATTTACCCACATTATAATTAAACTCCTACCAAAAACCCTCACCCACCCCACTCATATCAAGCCCAAAACGCTGAAAACCCGACACCTGACCCCCTCCCCCTTGGCACACCTTTTTTCTTCCATACCCTGACACTCCAAACTTCAAAAAATAGAAACAGATACGCATCTTTCCCCACGCATCTCCACCCCTCCCACCCTCGATGACCCTCCATCTGGGGCATCGCCCCCGAGGGAAAATACCATTAGGAAACAAACAAACCTCACGCGCCCTGGGTGAATCCTTAATTTACTAAATCTTTCCATTTTAAATCCCAGCATCGGGGGTAATCCCTTCAACCGCGCCACTACAACCCCTAAAAATTTACACAAAGTTCCCACCTTTATTTTTCCTTTTTCCCTGGCTAACATAAGGACGTAACTTTTTTTCACATTCCATCTTTTCCCCCGCTCCTCCATCCATTTCCGTTGTATCATTACCTTATCACTGTCCATCCCCCTTCCATCCACCGCAGCCACCCCCTCTTAACTTTCCCGTATAAGCAATCTGGGAAAAAATCATAAATTTTTATCAAGGGTTTAATAAGTCCGTTTTTAAATGTTTTAATTTTACATTACTGTAAAAATAAAAATTTTAAAAAATGATGAATATTTTACAAAAATTACCGCATGTTTGTACTCTGCAACACATCCCCCCCCTGACCATGTTATCAAGGACAAACTCAGTCTCCCTGAAAGTGTTTTTACCTACTGTGAGACCTGGTGCTGCTTTTTGATATGTCACCCACGTAAGTCCTGGTG
>NC_069400.1:47071370-47074850 GCF_026875155.1 Cherax quadricarinatus
CCCCATATGGGAAGTAGGGGGATGATGGTAGGGGGGGGTTGGCATCCACCACTAACCATCCACCACTGTAACTATTTAAACCTAGAATTTGCTTATACCTTTGCATAGTCCGTTATTTTGCTGCTGAAAACAGATATTAAATTTTCTCCCAGTATTCTCACAATTGTTTTCAAGTCCGGATAAAACTCTGGAAAATTTCTTTAAGAACTGATCCGGGGTTTGAAAAGGGAGGTAAATTAGTCCTACAAAATGGGTTTATTTAGTCTTGAGAAGCAACACTTCAAACTATAAGAATCATCCAGTTTATTGTTATTTAAATCAGGTCTTGGGTTGTAAGCTAAGTCATTTCTTATGTAGCACATACTCCACCACCTTTTCTTTCCTATCTAAGCGTTTATATTGTAACCTTCTATTTTGACCTCGTCGTCAGTCACCGTATCATCCAGCCAGGATTCAGAGATGGATAATAACTGCCGCCCTAGTTCTGTTAGTTAGAATCCTAATCTCTGCCAATTTTGGAAAAAGTGATCTTGCGTTGACATGAACAAAGTGGAGGCCTGTTTTTTATAAAACAATTATAATCACAATATATGTCAATGGGTCATTTGTATTAAAGTTGGTAAATCAATGTCATCATTGCTAAAGGGTAACTGTGAAAAAGTGCATTTGTTACACAAAAAAATGAATTCTGGCGCCACTACTATAATTGTTCATACAACCAAACATGCACCCACCCCTTACACATTTTACATAAGGTTCTTTTCTGTTTTTTCTTGCATACTTTAATACAGTGTATGCACCTGTTTGGTGGTGTTTGAGATAATAATGGCTGTATTGTCTTACAAATTGACCTATGTATGCATTACATATGGAGTTAAGGTTATCATTCCTAGCTACTAGACCGTCATTATCACCGTCAAATTATCTGTCTGTTTTGGCCTCTGCACAATAGTTTGAGGTCCTGGATTAGTTTGGAAATCCCCACTTAACGGCGCCACTATAAGACTGTGTGCCACTGTTTTTGTTTTGGGTATGTGGTGTTGCCATTCCTTCCGGCGATAGTGACATTTTACGTTTCTGGTTTGGATGGCAACTGTTGGCTTTTACTGTCCTAAAGTGCTATTACCCCATTCGCTTTTTTCCAGCCCCCATGACTGATTTTTCCCTTTTTCACGGAACTAGGGCCGCTTGTTTGGCCACTCATATGCATAGTGGGGTATCTTTTCATCTGATATTTTACAAGACCCCATTTCCATAGAGAAATCAACGTAACAGAGAAATATTCAATGATTTTGTCATACATTTTTGGTGGTTCCTCGTTGTTTTTCGCAAATCAATATAGTATCGGATTTTTGTATTTCTATAAATTAAAGTTAACTGTAAATAAGTAATAAAATAAAACATTATAGAATGTTAAGGCAGTAGACAACAAACATGGGATTATAAGGGCAGCTCTCATGGCTAGTTTTTGGCTGTTTAACTTGGCCTTTATCTACACTGATAAATAAACTTATCTTTTTGAGTGACCCTTTATTTTATGAGTTTTATTGTCAGTATCAGAGAGTATTTATAAAATTAATATCTTTCAGTTGAGAAACGTCATTATTTTATTGACTTTACATTCAACGTGTCAGTACAATTATCAACGTAATTATATATAATAATTGTGAAATAAATTTCAGAAACGTTGATATAATATTCCATTTTATCATGAAATTAAAAATTTTCTACATATGAGTGATCATTATTACAAGAGCAGTTGTGAAGCTGAAACATCTGTTACAATGGAATCCTGCAAAATGTCTTTCTTTCCTTACAAGACTGGTGAAATATTTAAAGATTTCGAACGTTATTCACTGAGATAATATCAGACTAACTTTTGTTTTATTTTCGCTAATACAATAATTTACATATCAATATCCTTACTAAAAAACCGTACTGTCTGGCAGGACAAGTAAAATATGGACCGAGTCTTTCAAATAATGGGTTAAAAATGTGGGGTTTATACTGTAACTTGACGAGTCTCAGACTTGTCTGCTACACCACACATTCCACTTATGACTAACTTAAGAAGACTTACTGAAAATACTAAGGATAGGACGATACTCAAATTTTTGTCGATGATGATACTTATACCGATACTCAGTTTTTAGCTAATGTCGATACTTTCCCTATATTTTCATTTCTAACATTAGGAATTTGATTTAAATCATAATAAATGACTGTGAATTATTAAAACAGAAAGATGGACTGGGGGATCGAACCGTGGTAAACAGCCGATCTGCAACTACCAGGACCACCGTTCTTCCCCTCGTTCACCTTTCTCTTTATTTATTTACAGTCGTTTATTATGACTTTTTAAACTAGTTTATAGACTATGTAAATTAGAGGGAAGTGATTTACAGTCAAAGCTGCTTGAGCTGTGAGGAAAAAATCATAAGGATTATAAATGATGCTATTGGCTGAGACATAAATATATATTCTGTCTCCGAATCTTCCAATCATAATTCGTGGTAAAGAGCTGGACCTGCCACTAAAGGGCCATGGGGTGATCTCCCGTCCCTCTTTTTGTTTGTTCATAATGACTGTAATTAATATATAAAGGAATGCTTATAGCACAATGGTATTCAGTTACCCAGGAAGGTTAAAATAACTTAATTTTTCTGAGATAACAGTGTCGTTACTCATGAAATAATTACCAGCATCCCCGTGACGTTACAAATTGAAAAAAAATTAAACTATCTCCATATTTAGTAACCTAATGAAAACATAATGAGAAAACAATTACTAAATGAAAGTTTAAATAATTTTCAGTTGCATTAAACATTTAAATTACATTTAAAGCTTTAAAAATCTTGAAAACTTAAAATACAAAACTTTATTGTAATAACTGGAAACTCAGAATCTAAAATTACAGTTTAAAAACTTGAGTTACATCTCAACATTATAAAACTGAATTAACTGACACATGTCTATTATACAATTTTATTTTTTTTTTTAACTTTGATGAAAAACACGATGGAATAAAGAAAAAACATTCTAATGTACCTAAAATTAAAAATAAACAATTTACATCATGCATGAATACTTAAAATTAAGTAGATATATTTCTGGTTTTGCGTGATCCGAGACATATATGTTTGTATTTTATAATCCCGGCTCCTTGTCTCAGTGCTCAATGGAACAGTGCAGAGTGCGGCATAAGGTGATAATACAATTAAATATTTGTGATGGAAATATAAAGAGAATCAGACGTGACATTCTTAAGTCATCACAAGGGAAATTAATTTACAAATTTCCTTAATAAAATTGTAAATTAAAACATTAACATTCCAAATCTAATTTAAACATTTCAACGATACCAATTTGAAATGTACAAGCTTGAAGCAGCTCAAAGGTCCCCTCAAGGAAGGTTCCTTGATCTAGGTAATTGGAAACTGTTCTCCAGTTCCCCCAATTAAGCCTGAATACCTTCCACTT
>NC_069400.1:47080350-47103667 GCF_026875155.1 Cherax quadricarinatus
GGATGACTCATGACTGAAGGATGACTCATGACTGGAGGATGACTCATGACTGGAGGATGACTCATGACTGGAGGAGACTCATGACTGGAGAATGACTCATGACTGGAGGATGACTCATGACTGGAGGATGACTCATGACTGGAGGATGACTCATGACTGGAGGATGACTCATGACTGAAGGATGACTCATGACTGGAGGATGACTCATGACTGGAGGATGACTCATGACTGAAGGATGACTCATGACTGGAGGATGACTCATGACTGGAGGATGACTCATGACTGGAGGATGACTCATGACTGAAGGATGACTCATGACTGAAGGATGACTCATGACTGGAGGATGACTCATGACTGGATGATGACTCATGACTGAAGGATGACTCATGACTGGAGGATGACTCATGACTGGAGGAGACTCATGACTGGAGGATGACTCATGACTGGAGGATGACTCATGACTGGAGGATGACTCATGACTGGAGGATGACTCAACACTGAAGGATGACTCATGACTGGAGGATGACTCATGACTGGAGGATGACTCATGACTGGAGGATGACTCATGACTGGAGGATGACTCATGACTGGAGGATGACTCATGACTGAAGGATGACTCATGACTGAAGGATGACTCATGACTGGAGGATGACTCATGACTGGAGGATGACTCATGACTGGAGGATGACTCATGACTGGAGGATGACTCATGACTGGAGGAGACTCATGACTGGAGGATGACTCATGACTGGAGGATGACTCCTGACTGGAGGATAACTCATGACTGGAGGATGACTCATGACTGGAGGATGACTAATGACTGGAGGATGACTCATGACTGGAGGATGACTCATGACTGAAGGATGACTCATGACTGAAGGATGACTCATGACTGGAGGATGACTCATGACTGGAGGAGACTCATGACTGGAGGATGACTCATGACTGGAGGATGACTCATGACTGGAGGATGACTCATGACTGGAGGATGACTCATGACTGGAGGATGACTCATGACTGGAGGATGACTCATGACTGGAGGATGACTCATGACTGGAGGATGACTCATGACTGGAGGATGACTCATGACTGGAGGATGACTCATGACTGAAGGATGACTCATGACTGAAGGATGACTCATGACTAAAGGATGACTCATGACTGGAGGATGACTCATGACTGGAGGGTGACTCATGACTGGAGGATGACTCATGACTGGAGGATGACTCATGACTGGAGGATGACTCATGACTGAAGGATGACTCATGACTGGAGGATGACTCATGACTGGAGGATGACTCATGACTGGAGGAGACTCATGACTGGAGGATGACTCATGACTGGAGGATGACTCATGACTGGAGGATGACTCATGACTGGAGGATGACTCATGACTGGAGGATGACTCATGACTGAAGGATGACTCATGACTGGAGGATGACTCATGACTGGAGGATGACTCATGACTGAAGGATGACTCATGACTGGAGGATGACTCATGACTGGAGGATGACTCATGACTGGAGGATGACTCATGACTGAAGGATGACTCATGACTGAAGGATGACTCATGACTGGAGGATGACTCATGACTGGATGATGACTCATGACTGAAGGATGACTCATGACTGGAGGATGACTCATGACTGGAGGATGACTCATGACTGGAGGATGACTCATGACTGGAGGAGACTCATGACTGGAGGATGACTCATGACTGGAGGATGACTCATGACTGGAGGATGACTCATGACTGGAGGATGACTCATGACTGGAGGATGACTCAACACTGAAGGATGACTCATGACTGGAGGATGACTCATGACTGGAGGATGACTCATGACTGGAGGATGACTCATGACTGGAGGATGACTCATGACTGGAGGATGACTCATGACTGGAGGATGACTCATGACTGAAGGATGACTCATGACTGAAGGATGACTCATGACTGGAGGATGACTCATGACTGGAGGATGACTCATGACTGAAGGAAGACTCATGACTGGAGGATGACTCATGACTGGAGGATGACTCATGACTGGAGGATGACTCATGACTGGAGGATGACTCATGACTGGAGGATGACTCATGACTGGAGGAGACTCATGACTGGAGGATGACTCATGACTGGAGGATGACTCCTGACTGGAGGATAACTCATGACTGGAGGATGACTCATGACTGGAGGATGACTCATGACTGGAGGATGACTCATGACTGGAGGATGACTCATGACTGAAGGATGACTCATGACTGAAGGATGACTCATGACTGGAGGATGACTCATGACTGGAGGAGACTCATGACTGGAGGATGACTCATGACTGGAGGATGACTCATGACTGGAGGATGACTCATGACTGGAGGATGACTCATGACTGGAGGATGACTCATGACTGGAGGATGACTCATGACTGGAGGATGACTCATGACTGGAGGATGACTCATGACTGGAGGATGACTCATGACTGGAGGATGACTCATGACTGAAGGATGACTCATGACTGAAGGATGACTCATGACTGGAGGATGACTCATGACTGGAGGATGACTCATGACTGGAGGATGACTCATGACTGGAGGATGACTCATGACGAGGATGACTCATGACTGGAGGATGACTCAAGACTGGAGGATGACTCATGACTGGAGGATGACTCATGACTGGAGGAGACTCATGACTGGAGGATGACTCATGACTGGAGGATGACTCATGACTGGAGGATGACTCATGACTGGAGGATGACTCATGACTGGAGGATGACTCATGACTGGAGGATGACTCATGACTGGAGGATGACTCATGACTGGAGGATGACTCATGACTGGAGGATGACTCATGACTGGAGGATGACTCATGACTGGAGGATGACTCATGACTGGAGGATGACTCATGACTGAAGGATGACTCATGACTGAAGGATGACTCATGACTGGAGGATGACTCATGACTGGAGGATGACTCATGACTGGAGGATGACTCATGCCTATAGAATGCCTCATCAACCTTACATTTTCACCGATGTTGTGGTTTACTGAGGACAAACTCACAGTGATATTGTGCAGCATAAGCCCCAGTTTGTCGGTTTTATTAAATGAAATGATATTCATTCTTTATTTAATAATTAACAAAAGTTTCTTCTGATTGGCTTCAAAGTTTTATTGACGATAAATTCCACAATAAAATTAACCCATAAGGTTAGTCCAAATACTGAAATTGTTATTATTATGAGAGAATGTTTTTTTCAGATCGGCTTCAAACTTTTAATACTTATGGGCTTTATTAAATCCCTGTCTCTTTCTTTGAGCTGAGCAAATTTCAATTCGCCATTTTCATTAAACAAATTGTTTCCCTTGTAATAACTGGTTAATACCTTTTTTGATCATCTTCCAGCCCTAAATATTGATGTATCTTTATACGACGGGGTTCCTATTAATTTTGAGCTGTCTCTCTCTCTCCAAATTTATCATTTTTTTTATAAAACTTGATTTTACAAAAAATAAAAATAAAATAGATTTTTTTACAGGAATGAAGAGAATGTTAAACAGAATGTTAATGTGACAGAAAATGGGAGAAACATCGGCGGATGTTCGTCTGCTTTATCAGGAATTTCTGTTTATTACTCAAAAATACCTTATTCAATAAGCCTCAAGATTTCAACGCTTGTTTAATGTATTTTGGACAAGATTCACCGGATTATTTCCACACGTGGATCCTCCATGTTCAGTGCTACATAGGCCATTCCAGTTTTTGTTTCGGTATTGTTACTGGAGATGATAAGTATAATACTATTTTTACCTTACTGCATTATTTTCCCCTTGATACTGATAACAGGACCTACTAGTGGCGTGGTTGTTCTCGCCGTCACACACCGAGAATGTGCGATGCGTGAAATGTTGAGGTTTTCTTGCACCTGATGCTTCTGTTCACCTAGTAATAAGTGGATTAAGTTAGGTTAGGTTCGTCAGGAAACAGGACAAGTGTTTCGTGACGCGGGCCTTAATCAAATGATGACCCGCCTTTGGAGTCTTAAGTCATCTAACCGAGGCCTTCTGCTTGCTTACCTGTCCGCCCCGTTACAAGTTATGGTCATAGTTAAAACCTGGGTGTTAGCCGACAGTTGTGGGTCGCATCCTCGGGAACAGGATTATCCAGAAAAATTACCCAGGGCTTTCTATTAGCATGTCAGTCATATCAGCTAATAGAAAGCCCTGCTGTATCATTTACTTGAATAAATAGTGATTATTATTATTACTATAATTATTATTGTTATTATTATTATTATTATTATTATTATTATTATTATTATTATTATTATTATTATTATTATTATTATTATCTTCCCCTTAGAATTAATTGCTTTATTCTGATTAAAATTTAACATTGCATAAAATGGATGGAACGTATCATGGGTTAAGGCTTCTTAGGTCCAAATTTTGTTGGACTCTGAGCAACAACTGGAAAGTGCATCTTCTGGTTATCTTTAAAACTTTAGTGCTGAGGAATTTTCCTTAAGGGAAACAATTTCTTGATGTTAATTTTATTAACCAAATTAGCTTTTGTGGAATAATTGGAGAATGTATCATCTGATTAGTAATAATTCACAGTGTTGGACATCATTTAGTTATCATAGCTTAAATTAGTTTAATGTTCTGTTATGTGTTTATGACACATGTGTGCCCTCAAGACCTTCTTAAACATTTGTGTGTTATGTAACCCAGACATACATAAAATTTTCTTAAAAGCTGGTCAGGCTTAGAGAGAAGCTTGGATTGATTTCAGCCAGCGTAGGTTACAGTTCGCTTTTTATGGATGATAGTGGAAAAACTGAGGTGCTGCTTCAAGCTTTCCTTGCTCGTAATATGATATCGTAACTTTTGAGCATTATTATTATTATTATTATTATTATTATTATTATTATTATTATTATTATTATTATTATTATTATTATTATTATTATTATTATTATTATTATTATCAAGGGGGAAGCGTTAAACCCGCAGGATTATACAGCGCCTGTGGGGGTGGGAAGTGGAAGGTATTCAGGCTTAATTCGGGGAACTGGAGAACAGATCCAATTACCTAGATCAAGGAACCTTCCTTGAGGGGACCTTCTGAGCTGCTTCAAGCTTGTACATTTCAAATTGGTATCGTTGAAATGTTTAAATTAGATTTGGAATGTTAATGTTTTAATTTACAATTTTATTAAGGAAATTTGTAAATTAACTTCCTTGTGATGACTTAAGAATGTCACGTCTGATTCTCTTTATATTTCCATCACAAATATTTAATTGTATTATCACCTTATGCCGCACTCTGCACTGTTCCATGAGCACTGAGACAAGGAGCCGGGATTATAAAATACAAACATATATGTCTCGGATCACGCAAAACCAGAAATATATCTACTTAATTTTAAGTATTCATGCATGTATGTAAATTGTTTATTTTTAATTTTAGGTACATTAGAATGTTTTTTCTTTATTCCATCGTGTTTTTTCATCAAAGTTAAAAAAAAAATAAAATTGTATAATAGACATGTGTCAGTTAATTCAGTTTAATAATGTTGAGATGTAACTCAAGTTTTAAACTGTAATTTTAGATTCTGAGTTTCCAGTTATTACAATAAAGTTTGTATTTTAAGTTTTCAAGATTTTTTAAAGCTTTAAATGTAATTTCATGTTTAATGCAACTGAAAATTATTTAAACTTTCATTTACGTAATTGTTTTCTCATTATGTTTTCATTAGGTTACTAAATATGGAGATAGATAATTTTTTTTCAATTTGTAAACGTCACGGGGATGCTGGTAATTAGTCATGAGTAACGACACTGTTATCTCAGAGAAATTAAGTTATTTAACCTTCCTGGGTAACTGAATACCCATTGTGCTATAAGCATTCCTTTATATATTAATTACAGTCATTATGAACAAACAGTAAGAGGGACGGGAGATCACACCATGGCCCTTGTAGTGGCAGGTCCAGCTCTTTACCACGAATTATGATTGGAAGATTCGGAGACAGAATATATATTTATGTCTCAGCCAATAGCATCATTTATAATCCTTATGATTTTTTCCTCACAGCTCAAGCAGCTTTGACTGTAAATCACTTCCCTCTAAGTTACATAGTCTATAAACTAGATTAAAGTCATAATAAACGACTGTAAATGAATAAAGAGAAAGGTGAACGAGGGGAAGGAACGGTGGTCCTGGTAGTTGCAGATCGGCTGTTTACCACGGTTCGATCCCCCAGTCCATCTTTCTGTTTAATAATTCACAGTCATTTATTATGATTTAAATCAAATTCCTAATGTTAGAAATGAAAATATAGGGAAAGTATCGACATTAGCTAAAAACTGAGTATCGGTATAAGTATCATCATCGACAAAAATTTGAGTATCGTCCTATCCTTAGTATTTTCAGTAAGTCTTCTTAAGTTAGTCATAAGTGGAATGTGTGGTGTAGCAGACAAGTCTGAAGACTCGTCAAGTTACAGTATAAACCCCACAGTTTACACATTATTTGAAAGACTCGGTCCATATTTTACTTGTCCTGCCAGACAGCTACGGTTTTTTAGTAAGGATATTGATATGTAAATTATTGTATTAGCGAAAATAAACAAAAGTTAGTCTGATATTATCTCAGTGAATAACGCTTCGAAATCTTTAAATATTTCACCAGTCTTGTAAGGAAAGAAAGACATTTTGCAGGATTCCATTGTAACAGATGTTTCAGCTTCACAACTGCTCTTGTAATAACTGATCACTCATATGTAGCAAATTTTTAATTTCATGATAAAATGGAATATTTATATCAACGTTTCTGAAATTTATTTCACAATTATTATATATAATTACGTTGATAATTGTACTGAACACGTTGAATGTAAAGTCAATAAAATAATGACGTTTCTCAACTGAAAGATATTAATTTTATAAATACTCTCTGATACTGACAATAAAACTCATGAATCAAGGTCACTCTAAAAGATAAGTTTATTTATCAGTGTAGATAAAGGCCAAGTTAAACAGCCAACACTAGCCATGAGAGCTGCCCTTATAACTCCCATGTTTGTTGTCTACTGCCTTAACATTCTATATATGTTTTATTTTATTACTTATATTACAGTTAACTTTAATTTATAGAAATACATAAATCCGATACTATATTGATTTGCGAAAAACAACGAGGAACCACCAAAAATGTATGACAAAATCATTGAATATTTCTCTGTTACCGTTGATTTCTCTATGGAAATGAGTCTTGTAAAATATCAGATGATAAGATACTCCACTATGCATATGAGTGGCCAAACAAGCGGCCACTAGTTCCGTGAAGAAGGAAATCAGTCATGGGGGCTGGAAAAAGCGAATGGGGTAATAGCACTTTAGACAGTAAAAGCCCAACAGTTGCCATCCTACCAGAAACGTAAATGTCACTATCGCCGGAAGGAATGGCAACACCACATACCCAAACAAAAACAGTGGCACACAGCTCTTATAGTGGCGCCGTTAAGTGGGGATTTCCAAACTAATCCAGGACCTCAAACTATTGTGCAGAGGCAAAACAGACAGATAAGTGACGGTGATAATGACGGTCTAGTAGCTAGGAATGATAACCTTAACTCCATATGTAATGCATACATAGGTCAATGTAAGACAATACAGCCATTATTATCTCAAACACCACCAAACAGGTGCATACACTGTATTAAAGTATGCAAGAAAAACAGAAAAGACACCTTATGTAAAATGTGTAAGGGGTGGGTGCATGATGGTTGTATGAACAATTATAGTAGTGGCGCCAGAATTCATTTTGTGTGTAACAAATGCACTTTTTCACAGTTACCCTTTAGCAATGATGACATTGATTTACCTAACTTTAATACAAATGACCCATTGACATATATTGATGATTATAATTGTTTTATGAAAACAGGCCTCCACTTTGTTCATGTCAACGCAAGATCACTTTTTCCAAAATTGGCAGAGATTAGGATTCTAACTAACAGAACTAGGGCGGCAGTTATATCCATCTCTGAATCCTGGCTGGATGATACGGTGACTGACGACGAGGTCAAAATAGAAGGTTACAATATAAAACGCTTAGATAGGAACAGAAAAGGTGGTGGAGTATGTGCCTACATAAGAAATGACTTAGCTTACAACCCAAGACCTGATTTAAATAACAATAAACTGGAGATTCTATAGTTTGAAGTGTTGCTTCTCAAGACTAAACCCATCTTAGTAGGAACTAATTACCTCCCTCTCACCCAGGATCAGTTCTTAGAAGACTTTTCCAGAGTTTTATCCGGACTTGAAAACAATTGTGAGAATACTGGGAGAATTCAATATCTGTTTTCAGCAGCAAAATAACGGACTATGCAAAGGTATAAGCAAATTCTAGGTTTAAATAGTTACAGTGGTGGATGGTTAGTGGTGGATGCCAACCCCACCCTACCATCATCCCCCTACTTCCCATATGGGGTAGGAGGGTTTCCGAGATGTCAAATATGAAATTATAAGATAAAGAAAAAGCCAGCCCTAAGTTTTTCTAATCGTTTATAACAGGTCATGTGGTTTGAGAAAATAAGTTTCTCATTGGATACTGTAGACATGGATTGCTATTATTCTGTGTGACCCTTTCAAAGACTACACTCACAGTCGCGTCACAACACCCAAATCTGTGAAACCCACCTGATACTCGACCCAAACATTAAGATTTTTTACTTGTCTAATGTACCATGAAATTCTTCCCAAATTTTATTAAATATAAATTAATCTAATTTATATAAACCAAAAGAAATATTCATATTATTTTCAAAACTGGTTATAATATATAAACTCTTTATTGAAAGGGAATGATGAATTAATTAAATATCTGTCGGCTAGGTCAGCAACTCTACCATATCTATATGGGGTAATCAAGATCAATAAGCCAGGATACCCAGCCCATCCTGTTATTAGTTCAGTAGGCTCAACAGCATATAATCTATCTAAACAATACAAAATCACAGGATTGTTCATTATGCCAGGTGGGTTGATGGATTGGTGACGCCCAACCAGTGTCTACGCACCAAAACTTCAACCCACGTCATTTGTGAGTGATGGTTATATAATGCGTGTTGCAGTTAATGTACCATACAGTGACAAGCACACGCGATTACGAGATAAAGCAAGGAGATACACAAATAACCCTCACATAGAAGAGAGGAGCTTACGACGACGTTTTGGTTCGACTTGGACCATTTACAAAGTCACACTGAAAAGTAGAGCAGGAAGTGTATATATAGGCAGGAAGTGGTAGTGGTAGTAGTAGTAGTAGTAGTAGTAGTAGTAGTAGTAGTACATGTAGTAGTAGTAGTAGTAGTAGTACATGTAGTAGTAGTAGTAGTAGTAGTGGAGGTGGAAAGAAGTGATAGTGGGGAAGTAAGAAGGAGGAGCCACTCAAATACTAAGAAAGAGGAGCACTGCAAGGGAGATGGTGCCCACAGAGGGTAAGAGCAAGAACACAGAGTGGGGAAATAATAAAAAATAATAAATAATGAAGGAACAAAAGCACGAGGCAGAAGAAAGACAACCCAGAGGAGAAAAATGAAAGAGGAAAGGGGAAGAGGGAGAAGAAGAAAAAGGAGGAATCAGGTTAAGTCACGAGTGTTCTGAAGTTTGGAGCATTTTACAATGTAGTGGGAGAGGAAGGCATCTACAGAGACGAAGCCAGGACTAAGATTCATACAAGGAAAGTTTTGTATTAGGGAGGATTCGACCAGACTGCGACAGTTAAAGTTGGAAGTAGGGAAGACAGTTTTAGAAGACCAGTCAATAGGATGGCTGTGATCTCTGTCGTGACAGAAAAGAGCATTGTTAGTGTCAGCAAGCCTAACACTACTTTTGCGCTCCCTAAGTCTGTCAGAAAGAGATCAGCCAGTTTCTCCAAAGTATTGAAGTGGACATGAGAAACAAGACGTAGAGTAGACACTAGGAGCATCACTAGAGGGAGGAGAGGTATGAATGAGATTCGTGCGAAGAGTGTTAGTCTGGTGGAAAATAAGCTTGATGTCTAAGGAACGGAGAGAGTTGTTGAGATTAGAAAAACCGGAAATGTAGGGAAGGCAGAGGATAGAAGAGTTTCCAGGAGTAAAGAGTTTGGGAGAGAAGAAATTGTTTAGCACCCTGCCTTGGTGGGATACGGCTGGTGCGTTGAAAAAAAGAATATATATATATATATTATATTATATGTATATATATATATATATATATATATATATATATATATATATATATATATATATATATATATATAATATATATAATATAAATATATATATATATATAATATATATATATATATAAATATATAAATATATATATATATATATATATATATATATATATATATATATATATATATATATATTATATATATATAATATATATATATATTTATAAATATATATATATATATATATATATATATATATATATATATATATTATATATATATATATATATATATATATATATATATATATATATATATATGTATAATAATATATATATTATAATATAATATCATACCCCTGGCTGCCTTCAAGAGGGAGCTGGACAGATACCTAAAGTCAATGCCGGACCAGCCGGCGGGTTATTTGTGTACCACCGGGCTGTGGTTCGTACGTTGGACTGCGTGCGGCCAGTAGTAACAGCCTGGTTGATCAGGTCCTGATCCACCAGGGGGGTTGACCCCCGGAATAACCTCCAGGTAGACTTCAGGTACAGAAAGTTTGTAAATTTAAAATTTCAAGCACATGAAACTACTAAATTTAAATATTATAGGATGCAAAACATGAATTACAATATTCGTTGGTATGAGATTTCTAAATTACAATGTTAGTAAGTAAGTTTATTCAGGTATACACAAATACAGTTACATAGAATTATCATACATAGCAGCATATGTGTAGAGAACCTGGGATAACCCAAAAAGTCAGACAGTGTGACTTATTTCCATTTTGGTCCTTTTACCTTATTATTATAATGTAAAGGTTATAATATTTTATTATTATTCTATAATGAAGATAACATCTTATTATCATACTAAAAAGACTATCTACTACACGAGGGTCATTAAGATTATCTACTACACGAGGGTCATTAAGAGTATCTACTACACGAGGGTCATTAAGACTATCTACTACACGAGGGTCATTAAGACTATCTACTACACGAGAGTCATTAAGACTATCTGCTACACGAGGGTCATTAAGACTATCTACAATACGAGGGTCATTACTAGGAATAAGGTAAAATTCACACGTATGTTAGCTAAAAAATAAAAAATCATTCCCCTCCCTTTCTGTAGCTACATTCATCAGACACCTTTTGGCACTCTTCTTGAACTGGTTCATGCTATGACTGACTTTGACATGTGCGGGTAGTCTGTTCCATTCCTTTATTGCTGTACAATAAAAGGTGTTTGAAGCCTGGCCACTGACTGTGGGTACTACAAAGTTGTGCTCCCTCCCCCTAGTACTGTGATTGCTTTGGTTCCCAACCTTGACAAAATTGGAAGCAAGATATTCTGAACACTGTGAGCAATTTTATATACATGATTTAGCTTCAGTTGTTTTACTCTGTCTTTAACATTCAGCATATCCAACTGCTGTAATTCATTCTGGCCTACATGCTTTCTTGGATCCAGACCCAGTATGAATCTTACAATTTTGTTTTGGGTGATTTGCAGTCTTTCAATTTTTTTTTGCCAAGGCAGAGTACCATGAAGAGCAAGCGTAATCCACATGACATTGTATAAGGGCTAGACATAGGGTCCTGCGAGCCTCAGAAGGTAGATACACAAATAACCCGCGGTTATTTGTGTATCGTTCCAGTCACGGTATTGTGCCTTTTTGTTATTCTCAGAAGGTAGACACTGTGCTTGTCTATAGAGGAACCTAAGTCTGGCATTCGCTTTCTTTACTACACTGTTCCCTATCAATTCTCCTGACATGCATGGGTCGAAGGGGATTCCCAGATATTTTACTGATGAAACCAAAGTGATGGGCTCCCCATTACAATGGACATTAAAATTATTTACCCTTCTCAGTTTATGTTTCGTGCCAAAGAGAATGGCTTCAGTTTTCCCTAGGTGTAATGATAGTTTGTTGTCTACTAACCATTTGCTGCAGAACTCCAGTTCCAGTGTTAATACATTAGCCAAATCTTGTGGGTCTTTACCTGACACTAACAGAGCACTGTCATCTGCATACAGTAGGAGTTTGCACTTGACACTCCTAGTCATGTCAGTAACATATCATAAGAATAATAAGGGACCCAGAATACTACCTTGGGGAACTCCACATGCTATCGGCAGGGGTTCTGATTCCGTTTTGTTGATTTTGACAAATTGTCTCCTGTTGCTAAGGTAGGACTTAAACCAGTCTACAGAACCTATACCGATAGCTTGAAGTTTCTTACATAATATATTGTGGTTGACAGTATCGAAGGCCTTTTGCAGGTCTAAGGTTACTATACCTATGAGGTTCCCCTTTGACATTTCGGTTCTCAGGTAATCCATCAGATTAATTTGGGAGGTGTCAGTTGAGTAAGATCTTCTAAAGCCCGATTGATAGCTATGGAGAATGTTGTTGTCATTAAGATACTTAACTACTTGACAGTACACCGCCCTCTCTAGAATTTTGGATATTATACTGAGTATACCAACAAGCCTACAGTTGCTTACATCAGACCTACTATTTTTCTTGTAGACAGGAGTAACTCTGGCCTCCTTGAACCCCTCAGGTACGGTATTAGTGGTGATGGACAAATTTATTATGTGAGCAATAGGGATTGACAGTTCAGAAGCACCATCTTTTAGGAACTTAGACGGGATGTCATCCGGGCCAATGTTCTTAGTTGGGTTTAACCTGCTTAGTTCTTTTTGAATAAAGTCATGAGATACAATTACTAGTTGACAACTGTTTGGGGTTACCCCTTTATTGGTATAGTATGTTTGAAGCTGATGTGAGTCTGTGTTAAAGGTATTTGATGCAGCTGGTAGTTTACTTACTAGTGCTGATGCAACAGATGTGTAGTAGGAATTAAAGCAATTTGCCCCCTTAGATGTTTCGTGGCATACCTCGTTATCGATAGTGAGAACTATGTTAGACCTATCTACTGGTTTATGGCTATATCCCAACTGTTTTAGTTTTTGCCAGAGCTTTCTGAGGTTATGCTTATATTCTTCAATTTTTGAGCAATAGTGCTTTGCCTTTGCTCCTTATATAAGTCTCTGTACTCTGTTCCTCACCCTTTGGAATTCATTTAGTGCTGCAATATCCTGTCTGCAAATTACAGTAGGTGACACTATCAACAGCAACACCACGACTTAGTGGGTGACACTATCAACAGCAACACCAGGACTTACAGTGGGTGACACTATCAACAGCAACACCAGGACTTACAGTGGGTGACACTATCAACAGCAACACCAGGACTTACAGTGGGTGACACTATCAACAGCAACACCAGGGCTCACAGTAGGTGACACTATCAACAGCAACACCAGGACTTACGGTGGGTGACACTATCAACAGCAAGACCAGGACTTACAGTGGGTTGCACTATCAACAGCAACACCAGGACTTAAAGTGGGTGACACTATCAACAGCAACACCAGGACTTACAGTGGGTGACACTATCAACAGCAGCACCAGGTCTCACAGTAGGTAAAACACTATCAGCAGTGAGACTGAGTCTTGTCCTTGATAACATGGTACGAGGGGCGGGATGTGCTTGCCAGACGTACAACACTGCGTGATAATTTTTGTAAAATATTCATCATTTATTAAAATTTTTACTTTTTACAGTAATAGTCATTAATACACTTAATAACGAGACTTATTAACGCATTGCAATAAATATTTATGATTTTGCGAGATTGTCTTATACGGGAATGTTAAGAGGGAAGTGATGCATGCAGGTGGATGGAAGGGGATGGACAGCTAGATAAGGTACATGATCACATACGGAAATGGTATGGAGGAGCGGAAATGATGGAATGTGAAAAATGTTACGTGCCTTAGTGTTAGCCAGGGAACCAGGAAAAGTAAAGGTGGGAACTTTGTGTAAATTGTTAGAGGGACTTGTAGTGGCGCCGGTTGAAGGGATCTACCCCATGTATGCATGGGATGTAATATGGCAAAGATTTAGTAAATTAAGGATACGACCTAGGGCGCGTGAGGTTATGTATTGTTTCCTACATGGTATTTTGCCATCGGGAGCGATGCTCCGAGATAGGAGGGTCATCGAGGGTGGGAGGTGTGGCAGATGCAGTGGGGAAGAGACTGCGTATCATGTTGTCTATTTTTATGAAGGTTTGGAGTGCATCAGGGTATGGATGAATAAGGTAGTGCCAAGGGTAGGGGGTCATGGTGTGTCGGTATTGCGAGCGTTGAGTCTTGATATGAGTGGGGTGGATGAGGGTGTGGCTAGGAGTTTAGCATATATAATTGTGGACTACATATATGTTTTGTGGGGTATTAGGGGGAAGGAGGGTGGGGAAGTGCTGAGAAGGATTTTGGCGGCGACGTTTTATCGCGCTTTGTGTCACAATAGAGACATATGGGAAAAGGTGGGATGAGGTTTTTTCTGAAGGTTATAGAGGACTAACAATAGGGAATTTATTGGCGTTATAACGGGTTTTAACTGCCGGGGTGAGTATGTTGGTAAAAGGGGGTAAGGAGTCAGGGGTTTTCAACGGGCTGACCTCCTCGGGTGCGAAGTGATGGGTGGATGGGTGTGACTGGAGGTACAACTGTGGAACTGGATGTGATGGTGTGAAAGATCTGTTTTGTTTAGTTCCCTTGTTGGGGAAGGTATAAATGGCAGTTTAAATATATAGCATTTATTAATATACAACATATAAAATATATAACATGACTATTTTCTTTGGTAGTGAATTATGTCCCGCTTGTACTGGTCTTGCAAGTGAATTTTAACTTTTCTTGAAAAGGTATTCCTTTCACTATGATCATTGAAGCATTGAGGTTTAGCAATTTTGTAACGTGTTCCTCCATCAGTTTTGAAGTAATTACTTATTATGTACTCATGTGTGAATAAGGATTAGTAGCCTAAATTAATATTCATTGTATATTTATTTGTATGTAATACTAGTTAGACACGTGCTAGAAGGCACAGCGAAAGTCTAGTCTGGTGGAATGTGTGTTAAGTTTTGTTATGTTTGTATGTGGTGTGTTAGATGTTGTAAGGAGTTTGGTATGGTGTTGTTATCTTACTAAAATCAAGATGAACCATTTGGATAATCTTATTCATGTCCTAGTCTTGGATTCTTTTAAAATATTTACATATCCTAGTGTTTTACCGATAATGTAGCATGTGGTGTATTTTCTTGCATTTTAAGCGTGAACTTCACGTTATGCAATGTTGTTACAAAAGTTTTATTTTTCATGGTTGTTACATTAATATTGATATTATATATTGTTGGTGTATATTCTTCTGCTTATAAAGGTGTATGTGTATAGGAATGTAATGTTCCTATCTGTTTTAGTCTGTAATTTTATGTTATTGTGTTTTGTTGTTGATGCACCATAAATTTTTGGTAAATACTCATTAAGTTTTGATGAGGTCAGGGTATGATCCTAAATGTTAGGATAATTTAGGTATGTTTCTTAGAACGGTAAATGTAAATATTTTACGGGGGGGGGGGGGGAAGTGTCAGCTGTGTGTCTGCACTGGCAATAATAATTGTGGAAAATTGCATTTATCTGAATGTATCATTATGTACATAACAGTAAATGAACAAATATAATTATTATTTATCAGTTAGACAAGTAGGAATTTGGGACACCTAGGTCTCAAAAAATGTCCCCCTTCGATACCTACCACTGTCATATCCACAAGTTGCTCTGGACCCATTAATTACAAATAAAATATGTATTACCAGGAATGCTGGTAAATATATAAATTTGTGGACTGTATATTAAAATTAAAAAAGGATTATATATATACACATCACAACAGAAGGAGAATATCTTAAAATCACTCACCAATTTGACTGGAGATCAAGGTGTATCATACTCAGAAAACCTCACTAAAATAAATTTATGAAAATACTGGCCAGAATTATAACACGAAACTAGATAGCTTATCTGAGGTTCCTGGAGCTGTCTTGCCCAGTCGTCTGATTTCTCAATTTATGCGGGAATAAATATCCAACAATTTCGTTCCTATTTGTGAGGGGGTCAACCCAATTTTTACCCCCTAGACACAAAATTTTTTTCCACTTTAAACAAAACCCGCTTTTTTAACTCAATTCAAAACAACAATGGGGATTTCCCCTCCGTGCGGGCCCAAAACCCTTCCTATTTTTGATAACTAACTTTTTTTAAAATACAGTAGGGGCCAAAATTTTTAAATAAAACTACTGTATTTTGGAAAAAAATATACAGAATTTTCCCATGCCCCCCGCGGGGTTTTTGTTGCTAAACAAATTTTCAAATTGTTTAATTTGGCAAGGGTTGGGGGACCGGGGAAAATTTAAGATCGGTATACACACGACAACTATTACACAAGATTTAACCCACTCTTTTAAAACACTTTGCCGTCCATGGGGGAATCCAGAAAGTTTCCCAAATTTCCCCAATTTAAGAATTTTGGTACCCCACCATTCTTTAAAATTTTTAAAGGGGCTTTTTTAAAACAATCAAATTTGTTTGGGCATGGGGGTTTTTTGGGGCAGAAAGAAAAGGGGTGTTGTTTTTTAGCAAAAATGGGCCCAATTCACCTTTTTTGAAACCCTACATCTGCACCTAAATTACTTTTTCCCCTAAAAAACACCCTTTAATTTCTCTATTTTTGGAACCTTTCACAATTTTTTTTCCCCAACCCCTTTTTTTAAAATCCCCATTTCCAAAATTTTCTTCCTGTACCCCTTTTTTTCCAATATTCAAGGGATGTGAAAATTTATATGAGTACTCATCTTTTTTTAAAAATTTTAAAAACCCCCAACTTAGTTACTTTGTTTAAGTTTTGGGTTAAAGGGGGAATTTACCTTTATATCAATGGCAAATTGAAGGAAAAAAATTTTGGGAAAAGCGGGGGTCACGTAATTTCAACGGGAGCAAAAACGCCTTTTGTACAGGCCAATTAAAATTTATTTTAAAAACCCGCTCCCCTTTAAAACCCCATGATACGCTTTTACAAATTTAGAAATAAAAAACCTCGAGACAAGAAAACAGCGGGATTCCCCCCCCCTTTATTTTAAAAATGTTAACCCATATGCTGCCCCAAAACTATTTTTACTTTCTTGATCGCGACTCTGTTTGTAAGTACACAATTTTACTGTTTTCATTACAAAAATCCATTGAAAGGGAAACCTAAATTATCGGGACCAAATTAAAAGTGCCCGAAAATTTTTTTATTTTACTGCAACTTATTTCTTATATAATTACTAATTTGACACCAAAATTTTAAAGGTTTTAAAATTTTCCAAAACTGAGGAAAGGGGTTGATTTAAATTTGGGGGACCCCTTTACCCCTTAGAACCCTAACAAGAGAAATAACACTATTTTTTTCATTGAAGGTAAGCAACTGCTCCATATGCCAATTTTGAAGCATCACAAAAATGGGGGGTAAAAATTTTTCCCAATTTGGGTTGGCCACCTGGCGTGGGGAAATCCAAAATTGGAAATTTTCCCCATAAATTACCATTTAATTTTGGCCCCCCCTGTTAATGAATTTTTCCCCAGGGATAAATTTCATTCTAAGAAAATTTAAGTTTCCTTTCTTCCGAATTAAAAATTTTTCCTTTTTTATTTTTAAGGGTGAGACAAAAACCAGTGGACAAAACATTTTGGAAAAAAACGCAAGCAAGGGTCTCTTATTTTAAAAATTTTTTGGGCAAAGTGTAATTTTTTTGATTTTAACATTAAAAAAATCTTTTCCCCGTTTCCCAATTTTAAACCCCCAAAAACTTTTCTACATTTTTGGGACTTTATCTCACAGGGTAAAATTTTTTTATTTTGTTCTTTAATTTTTGGGTGAATTTCTATTCCATTCCCCCAGAGGCATATTTGCAAATTTGCATTTTTTTCATTAGCCCCCCATAAGTCCCCTAACAGTTTCCCCCTTCAGTTTTACATCACAACCCAAAGGGGTTTTTCCACATAAAATTGTTTGCTCATTTCTTTACTCCCAAAGGGGCTTTCCCTTCGTTTTAAAGGGGTTTATTTAAACGTCGTTGGGAAATAGGAACTCTGGGGGTTTTTTGCACCAAAAAATACGGGCCTTAAAAAGAAAGGGGGTTTTAGAAGGGGGTAAATGGGTCAAATTGGATTCTCGGCCCAAAAAAAGGGGGTACAAACCCGGTCAGCCTCTTGTAAACCCCCTCTTAGGGAAAACTTACTTATGTCCCTCCCTAAAGGCTTTAAATTTTTCATCCGAAAATTTTTTTAAGTTTTCCTAATTTTTTTTGTCAACACGGACCTGTCACAAACAGTCACTTAAAACTGGTACAATTTTTTTTTACTCCCGGCACTTAAAAATTTAAAAAAAAATCCTCCCAAAAGGGGGTGGTCCTTAGAATCCTTCCCTTCCCCCCGTTTATTGTGGGCCCCAAAAGTGCCATAAAATTTTTTGGGTTGCTCAGCAATTATATCATTTAGGATTTTAAAAATTCTGGGTCTTACCTTTAGTTTTCGCGGGCTGGCCCTTTAAAATTTTCCTTTTTCCCCTTCGGGAATTTTTTGGGGGATTTTTGAATGGTTTTAGTTTTCCAAAGGAAATCCCACCCGTTTTTTTCCGGGTTTTAAAATTTTAAAATCCCTTGGTATTGTTCTTTAGTAAAAAAAACGTTGGGGCTTTTTTTCATTTTCCCTTTTTAATCCCCCTGCTGTCTAATTCCCCCAATTTTTTGCACTGGCTCCACACCCTCCTTTAATAAAAAAAAAAAACTGGGGAACCCCCATTTTCCTTTATAAGACACACAGTTATGGGATTTGGGAGGTTCCTTAGTCCTGAATTTTTATTACGAGGGGGAAACCCACCATACATTAATGGCCTCCGCGTCCCTTCAAAAGGGTGAAAAACCCCAATTTTTTTCCCTACCCCCTTTTTAAAAGGGGGGCATAATTGTCATACCTAAAAAAAAATTTTTATTGGGCCTACAGAATCATCACTTACCCCAGAAGCTGCTAAAAATTTATATTTTGTGAAAGTCTTTCTGTAGCTTTTTAAAACCTTTCTTTTTGATATTTTCTTGGAATCCCATCCAAAATTTCTGCATTTAAAACGTTTTTTTTTTCATTGCCCAATGACAGTTAAAAAAACAGTCATACGATTTAGCCCTTTTTTTCAGGGGAGAAAATTAAAAATTTTAAAGTTTGGGGTCTCCCCTTTTGTACTTTTTATACCATCAAGACATTTACTTTTTTGAAAGTTCGCTGGAATCCTTGGTCCCAAAATGCATTTACAATTTTTTTTATTTTTGCCCCTTTTTTAACAAAAATTTTCCTGTAAAAACAGGTAAGAATACTTTTAGCAAAACCACATTATTAAATTTAGCAGCAATTTTTACTTAGCCCTGTTTTTTTCCGGATTTTCAAAATTTTTTAAATTTTTATTTAACATTAACATATTGACCCTTTCACATGAAAATTTTTGATGCCCTTTGGCCCCTTGATAACAAAATTTTTTTTAATTTGGGAAAGAAAAATCCTTTCATTTTTGATTTTCCTAAACACCTGAAAATTTTGTCAAATTCCTCTAATGTTTCAACTTTATCATTCCATTTAATTTTTATGCATTGCAATTCTTAGAAAAAAGAGTACCCTTTCTTTGACTGGTTTCTTAATAACTGGGGTTTCCCCTTTGGAGGGGACTTTTTCTTTTTACCTTGTGGAAAACATTATTTTGATTTCCCCGCCCACTTGTTGTACCTATGCAACTATTTTTAGGAAATGAAATTTTTTATTATTACCTTTGGGGGAATTTTTTTCCCCTTTGTGGGAAAATTGACAGATACCTCGAGTTATTATGTGGTTTCATCTTTAAAATGAGTTTTGTTGGCTGGTCTGCAAATGAAAAAATTAAAATTTTTGTAGGGCCTATCCTTTTTTCCCCAGTCCCCAAAATTTAATTTTGTGTTTCTTGTTCGGAGTCCCCTTTTTAAATGTTTTATAGCTTAATTTTTTCTGTACAATGGCACTCAATAAAACCCTCTGATTCCTTCAGATTACATTTTTACTTTAAAATTTTTTGGGGTGCCCCCCCCGTTTTAAATCTAAATGCTGTAAACTTTTTTAAGGTGATCTGGGGGGGATTTTAAAATTTTTAATGATATTTTACTAGGTCCAACCCCACTTTGTTTTATATTTCCATAAGTGACTTTTAAAAAAGTCAACTGCTTTCCTTGTTTAAAGTTTATCTAATTGGGAAAAAGCTTGTTTTGAGTAATTTTTGCATTTCCCTTACCGTCCTTTGAGGTTAAAAAATTTTGTTTTCACAGGGTTTGGTCACTCCCGTTTACCTTTTTGGGCCAAAATTCCCCCAATTTTCTCCAGGATTAAATACAGGTAAACATAATTCTGGGAGTTTTGGCAGACATCTTATTTGTTGGAGCAGACAGATTAACTGCCTGGTTTACACATTTTAATTTATTCAAAGCTTGACTTTTACAAGAAAGAATCTTTTCTTCTAATTCATAATACTGATTAATCATAAGATCTACTTCAGTCTTATCTACACAGTTTACTAACAAATCTCCTTCATATTTGTTGTAATATAATTTGTATGAATCTATTCCCTAAAGCATCTAAATACAATTTTAAATCATCAGTATTCACAGTTTCTTGATTCATTATATCCAAGCACTTATTATATGCCTTGGTTACATGAACTTTTCTAGCCTGTATTGATGCTTTCTTTGCTCTATATTCCATATGTTTGTCTTCTACATTAATTTCCTCATTTTCAGCCATGATACAATGTATTAAATTCAACTTAATTAATAACACTGATTACAACTTACAACACTAATACAACTTACCTTTGAATAAATCCTAGCTACTTGAGCTTAGCAATTACATATAAGAAAATTATAATATAAATTTTAAATGTAACTTAATACAAACAAACCTTTAGCCAGACTTGGCTCATCAAAATTAATATTATACAAATTAATATAAATCCTTGCCAGAATTTGGCATAGCAAAATTAATATTATACACATTAATATAAATCCTTGCCAGAATTAGGCATAGCAAAATTAATATTATACACAATATAATCTTTAGCCACACTTGGCTTATCCAAATTAATATTGTAATAATTATAATCCACTACACATTAAGTAAATTTGTGAACTTAACATCCACCTTCTTCTGTCATTTCACATATAATTATTAAGTAATTAACTAATTAATGACTTCACTAATTACCTCCAGTTCAAGAAGGACCAACAGGCAAATTAAATTTGGAAAATTGAATTTATCTGAATGCATCATTATGTACATAACAGTAAATGAACGAAGATAATATATTATTTATCAGTTAGACAAATAGGAATTTGGGACACCTAGGTCGCAAAAAATGTCCCCCTTCGATACCTACCACTGTCATATCCACAAGTTGCTCTGGATCCATTAATTACAAATAAAATATGTATCACCAGGAATGCTGGAAAAAATATATAAATTTGTGGAACTGTATATTAAAATTAAAAAAGGATTATATATATACACATCACAACAGAAGGGAGAATATCTTAAAATCACTCACCAATTTTGACTGGAGATCAAGGTGTATCATACCCAGAAAAACCTCACTAACAAAATTTTTATGAAAATACTGGCCAAAATTTAAATAACACGAATCTAGATAGCGTATCTGAGGTTCCTGGAGCTGTCTTTTCCAGTCGTCTGATATCTAATTTTATGCAGGAAGGGCATATCCAACAATTTTGCCTCCTATTTGAGAGGTGTCAACCCAATTTTACCTCTAGAGCACGAAAATTCTTCACATTATTAAACTAACGTTTTGTTACTCAATTCAAAAAAAAACAATTGCGAGTCTCCTCGCGCGGGCACAGCTTCCCATTTTCGATAACATAACTTTTATTAAATACAGAAATGGCATCTATAATACATATAACTACTGTATTTCTGGAAAATATATACAGTATTTTCCACAATAGTTATTGTAAAAGGTGGGTTTGTGGGATATGTTGTGGTTGTGTATACGGTTGTAATAGGGCCCCCATTATCTGTAGGGGTTTATGTTTTTTTACTGGGATTGTGTAATAGAGGTTATTGTTTATATCAAGTATAGTCTTTCATTTTATTATACTCTTATACATTCTTGTATTTGTTCATGTTTTAAATAAAAATTAAAAAAAAAAAAATCTTTCTAGTCCCTATTTGGTGTACTAGTTCAACGAGCAGTATTTTATATTATTGTGACCACGAACGAGTCATCCACACCATCGTGTGTCCTTGGGTAGCGAGTACAATATCCAGTTCCCCTGGATCTACTACTCTTAAGTGGGAAGTGGCAGCCTCAGACAACATCGAATATCACAACAAACCTCCAGATGACTTAACATGATACAAGTATTTTTTTTTCTTTTCTTCTTTTTTTTGCTTCGACTTCCTTCAAGCCCGTGTAGGACTCTTGATCCAAGGAAATGAAGGTACTCTCACCATTATTTCATTACCACTGCTCCCTCTGTATTTGACTGAAAAAGCCTACTTACTGCGTAAGCGAAACGTTTCATCAAAAAAGATACCCTGCTACTGCATATCCCCTCAAGGGAGGTTCCTTGACGCTGGTGAGGGGCTCTTGATCTAGGGAATTGAATCTGTGCTCCAGCTCCATGAGTTAAACCTGAATACCTTCCATATCACCCCCCCCACAAGTGCTGTACTACTTATATCAGTGTATGAGTCAATAATCACTATAGATTTTTTGAACTCAAGGTTACAAGAGAAACAAGAAATTCGTTTTACAAGCACTTAGTTCTACAGTGCTGCTGGCGTACCAGTGTTTCCTGCAGTGGCTTAGTTAAGAACAATTTAACGAGCATTGCAGTACTAACTTTTTAAGTGGGACATGCCAGAGGTTCACCTATAAACATAGTAAGTTTGTGCTAAGTGCATTCACCACAGAGTGAACATTCTTCTGTCATACGTGTGCTAGAAGTGTTAAGTGCTGCAGGTTTGTTGTAACTATTTGCACGAGTGGATTTCACTGACTTAGGACATTGTGCTCCCTCGTACCTACGTAAAGCTTAAAATGATGAAGG
>NC_069400.1:47104167-47119167 GCF_026875155.1 Cherax quadricarinatus
CGGGGCGGGGGGGGCGATCCGGACGACGCTGCAGAAGGCGCAGCAGAAGGCGCGGCGGGGCTCGCGAAGGGCGCGGGGGCGCGGGGGGTGGGCGGGGCGGGGGGTCGCGAAGGGCGCGGGCGGACGCGCGCGCGGGGCGCGGGGCGGGCGCGCGGGCGCGCGGCGCGACGGGGGTCGCGAAGGGGGGTCGTGGGCGGGGGTATTGGTTGAGGGGGGGGGGGGTCAAGGTGAGGTAGTCTCGAGGGCGAGGTCATGGTCAAACCGAAGTAACACCTAGGTGTGAAAAGGTGACCCTCCCAGCTGCTGGTCCTAGACCGGATACCTCGCTCAGTGGAAGGCCCAAACCGGAAGTTCCTCGCCCAGGAAAAAGCCTAAACCGGAAGTTCCTCCCCCTGTAGAAAAGTTCACTACTTATAATATATATATAAAATATATATAAAATATATAAATATATATATATAATATATATATATTTATATAGTAAATTGAACAGAGTACCTAACGATCTTTTTATTGTTCATCGACAGAGGAAGAACTGGACAATGGAGGTGGTGGCGAGTAGCGTCGTATTAGCGGTGTTAACTCTGCTTTTGTTCCTGGTGTGGAGGAAGGCCTCATATTGGTCATCCCGAGGGGTGCCCTATGTCTCTGCATACATAAGCTTCGGATACACAATCTACTGGATCTTCAGGAAACATGAACAATTGTGGATAATGGTTGATAAGGTAATACTTTGAAAGATATATTTTATTTAACAAAATTACTAAGTGAATTCACTAAGAATATGTATTTTGAATATTATTCTTTGAAGGTATGTATATATGTACGCACAAACACACAGAAACACACACACACACAATGCATACAGCTGAGGAAGAACTGAAGAGGTTGTTAAGCGAGCTAGATACCTCAAAGGCGATGGGGCCGGATAACATCTCTCCATGGGTCCTGAATATTCTCAGGTTTTCCAGGCGCCCATGTGCCGCGGCAGTTATCTTGATGTGCGCCTCGCCCCAAGTTCCTTTTCCTTGAGTGAGGTTTGCAGTCTTTGGCCATCAAGCCTATACTCTGTCTGCGGTCTTCTTTGCCCTTCCCCGATCTTCATGACTTTGCATTTTGTGGGGTTAAATTCGAGGAGCCAGTTGCTGGACCAAGCTTCCAGCCTCTCCAGGTCTCTTTGTAGTCCTGCCTGATCCTCATGCGATTTAATTCTCCTTATTAACTCCACATCATTTGCAAACAGGGACATTTCTGAATCTATCCCTTCCGTCATGGCATTCACATATACCAAAAATAGCACCGGTCCTAGGACTGACCCCAGTTGAACCCCGCTTGTCACAGGTACCCACTCTGATACCTCGTCACGTATCATGATTAGTTGTCGCCTCCTTGTCAGATATTCTCTGTTCCATTGCAGTGCTCTTCCTGTTATATGTGCCTGATCCTCTAGCTTTTGCACTGATCTCTTGCGAGGAACTGTGTCGAAGGCCTTCTTTCAGTCCAAGAAAGTTCAATTTACCCACCCCTCTCTCTCGTGTCTTCCGTTACCTTTTCATAAAACTCCAGTAGGTATGTTGCACTGGATTTGCCTTCCTTGAATCCAGGCTGGTTGTCATTTATAAGCTTGTTCCGTTCTAGGTGCTCTACCACTCTCCTCCTGATAATCTTCATGACTTTGCATACTATACACGTCAGTGACACTGGTCTATAGTTTAGTGCCTCGTGTCTGCCTCCTGTGTGTATGCGTGTGTTGTGTACTCACCTACTCACCTAGTTGTGGTTGCAGGGCTCGAGTCATAGCTCCTGGTCCTGCCTCTTCACTGGTCGCTACTGGGTCACTCTTCCTGCTCAATGCGCTTTATCATACCTCTTCTTAAAGCTATATATTAATCCTGCCTTCACTACATCATTTCCCAAACTATTCTACTTCCTGACAACTCTGTGACTGAAGAAATACTTCCTAACATCTCTGTAATTCATCTGAGTCTTCAGCTTCCAACTGTGACCCCTTGTTGCTGTGTCCCATCTCTGGAACATCCTGTCTCTGTCCACCTTGTCGAGTCCTCTCAATATTTTATATGTCGTTATCATATCCCCCCTATCTCTCCTGTCTTCCTGTGTCGTCATGTCGATTTCCTATAGCTTCTCCTCGTAGGACATACCGCTTATCTCCGGAACTAGTCTTGCGCGCGCGTGTGTGTGTGTGTGTGTGTGTGTTGTGTGTGTGTGTGTGTGTGTGTGTGTGTGTGTGTGTGTGTGTGTGTGTGTGTAAAAAAGTATAATACTCTCTTCGTGCGGCTAGATACAATGAACATTATGTGACATCTCATTACATCTCTTAGTAACCAAATTCTTGAGAGTAACAATATTGAAGCTGTTGTTAATTATTTACTGCAGTACCTTGCATATTACTGTTAATGCGTAATACCGTACTCATTAAGTATTATTATAATGTGTTTTAAATTAATGAATTCCAACAATATGTTTAAATGCGTGAGATCGCAAAAATCTTTAGCAAATATATACTTGTAAATAAAGAAATTACAAAAGATAAAAACGAGAAATTATTAATACTATAATTTTATTACAGTTGTAAATAAACAATATACCATAAATACCGTAAAGGAAACTATAATTTTTATTTTGAAAAATAGTTGAACAACTTAGTTTACACTTTTTTTTTTAATCTTCTTTTTATCAGCGTTCATATTTTTATAGCAGTGAATATTTTTCAACGCCTACCAAACTCAAATGTCTAGTTCAGTGTTCGGATCCGAGTTTATTATGAATTCACAAGCATTATCTGCTTTCGCATTTAACATTGATAATTCACCCAATGTGAGTTCTTTCATGGGCGCAGCATTTCCTTGTTGATTTTTCTTTGTTCCTTCCTATAGATGTTGTTGATCCATTCCTACAAGTGTTGCATCATCAAGGTCAATGGAATGTAAGCCAGTGCATTGATGCACAGTTTTGTAATATAAAACTTCTAATCTGAGATGATCTTTCCCAAGCTGCAATGTTTTCACAAATAGCTTCGTTCAATATGGGACTCAAAAACTGGCAAAATCACTGGAACATTGCCACACAGCTCTCATATTGCTCTTAGTTACTTCAGGCAGAAATACCACTACTACTACTACTACTACTACTACTACTACTACTACTACTACTACTACTACTACTACTACTACTACTACTACTACTACTACTATTACTACTACTACTACTACTACTACTAATAATAATAATAATAATAATAATAATAATAATAATAATAATAATAATAATCTTAATTTCTTCAAGTACATGTACAAGGTACACTGGCCTAGCTGACATCAATGACATACAAAGCCCCTCGTTATTCAGAACATTTCGGGCAAATTAGGTCAATTTTGTCCCCCGGATGTGACACACACCAGTCAACAACACTCAAGTACCTATTCAACTGACAGGTGAACAGGAATAGCAGGTGTCTTAAGCAAACACGTCCAAATGTTTCTACCCATACCGAGGATCGAACCACGGACCTCCTTGTGTGAGCTGAGTGCACTTGCAATCGAGTTACCGGACACCATAAATCATGTTTTCAGTTGCATTTCGGATATTGTAACCTTTCCAAAATTCGTTTAAACGTGTGACATTTTCTCCCTTTGTTACTTTTATGGCTTTGCGCAAAGGTACATCTTAAATGATAGGCCTTAAATGTAGTAATGACACCCTGTAATATTGATATCGTGTATGGTGGCAGGAAAATTACTTTGACATTTTCATCAAGTCAGAAAGAGAAGTAGGATGACCTGATGCACTGTTCAATAACTACTACTACTACTAGTGAACATCGAAATGGTACCTCACTAGTATTACACCTCACTCTGAGCCTTTATATACCCTCTGTGTCCATGTATTGTTTGTAATGGCTTGATAAAGTTCCTGGAGAGCGAAACGTTGCCACAATAAATGTCACATTAGTTGCACTTGTGTCCTTTTACTTTACATACAATAAATTTTCAAACCAGTCTGCAAACAATTATCTGGTTACCCAGGCTTTCATATTTTACCGCCATATCACAGGAAGAGCATTTTTTGATGTTGGAATTCTGGTCACAGCGCCAGTGCAGACAGTGAGGCAGCTGCAACATTTCCTAATGATTTAAAAAATTTATTGAAGAAAATGGCTACTGAGACAAGCAAATTTTTAACGTAGATAAAACGGGTTGTTTTGAGAGAAGATGCCGTCACACATTTACTTGGAGGAAAAAAAATTACGACCAGGATATGAAGTCTCCAAAGACAGTTCGCTGGGGATGTATCTGGTGACCTTAAATTAACTTGTATTCTGGTGTACAGAGAGGAAAATCCAAGGGCTCGATTTTCCTCTCTGTACACTAGCATAAGCATTCTCACCTAATAAAAGCGATCGATCTTTGGAGACTTTATATCCTGGTTGTGATGATTATTTTTTCCTCCAAATAAATGTGTGATGGCATCTCAAAACAACCCGTTTCATCTACGTTAAAAATTTGTTTGTCTTAGTAGCTGTTTTCTTCAATAAATTTTTTAGATCAAAAGGGAATCTTGCAGCTGCCACATTGTCTGCACTGGAGATCTGACCAGTAATTCAAACATTATGCAGCCTCATACGCTCTTAAAGTTACAAAACCAGCCATGACTGCCAAAAATCTTTCTGCTTCATCGTCATTTTCTTTTTTAACATTGAACACAGACTTGTTAATTTAGCTTGAATCGTCAACTGCGTAACATTAAATGTTATCCATGTCAGCACCATGACTTTTAACAATCAATTTGACATATAAGATACTGTAGCTATTGCATGCCTTTAATTTTATCTGTATTCCCTATATACGCACGTACCGATGCTGTCTTCATCTTAGCATGTGGTTTATAATGGCTATTTTACTATGTAGTTTTATCATTTCTAGTTTTTTTTATCTAATGTTAAGCATTTACCTTTACAAGAAAACTCAGTGTCATTGTATTTCTTCTTTCCAGTCATATTTGTGTATAAAAGTACTTTATAATAACAGAAAAAAATAGTGTATACGTATGTACTGTGTAAGACTACGCAGCTTCACTGCTCCGAGTCTGCTGCGATACTAATGTTGACATCATGTTAGTCCGGTACTCAGCAGCAATCCAATATCGGTGCGTAATGTAGTTAAATAAAATTTATGTTATTAACTTTATTAACGGTATTATATCAAAACCCGTACTGTATAAGGTATTACTGAATATATTTTTTTTTTTTTTTTTTTTTTTTTTGTATTTCAGAGAAAATATATTTTTGATACTGATGCAGAAATTCTTCTCATTAACTCCCACAGAGTTACCAGAGGTACAAAGACAAAGGGTATTATGGGTTATACGGACTAGATTTTAAGCCATCATTGATGGTAGGGAACCCAGAGTTGGTGAAGCGAGTCATGGTACAGGATTTCGACTATTTCCACGATCGTAGGATCATCGATCTCACTGATAAGGATATATACTTCAAAGAGATGTTGACAATGGTGAGTGGCAACCACTGGAAGGGTGTCAGGTCGGTCGTGACGCCAACATTTACATCTGGGAAGATGCGCAAGATGTTTCCCCTCGTTTTAGAGAAAGCAGATGCCATGATGCAACATTTCAGGAACATTCATCACCAGAAGAACGTCTCTGTAAAAATGAAGTTTTCATTCTCTCGCTATGTCATGGATGTCATAGCTGCCTGCGCCTTCGGGATTGAATGTAACTCTATTGAAAATGAGGAAGAAGAATTCTCAAAAATGGCAGCAGAAATAAATAAAATCAACGCCCGGTCAGTGATAAGGGGAATGGCCGTATTTTTCCTGCCTAAATTTGTGCGCAAAGTCCTCGACATAAATCTGACTACTCCTGCCGGCCTCTTCTTTCGTGACGTGGTCATACAGACGATGAAGTTGAGGCAGGAGTCAGGCATAAAGCGTGGAGACTTCCTGGACCTGATGCTGGAGCAGCGTCAGGAGCAACTCCACCAAGATGATAAAACACCAAAATACCGTAAGTAAACTGTAATGCTTATTATTCAAGTGAAGCCGTAAACCCCTTTGAATTATTCAGAGTTAGTATCGGGGTGCTACATCGGCTTATTATTGATTAAATTAACAAAATTATTATAATTTAGTTCGGTAAGATATTTCGAAGATTTAAATATTTTAAGGCAACAGGACACATGTACAACTAATGTGACATTTTATTGTGGAAACGTTTCGCTCTCCAGGAGCTTTGTCAAGCTGTTATAAACAATACATGGACACAGAGGGTATATATAAGATTAGAGTGAGGTATATATATAAGCCTATATATACCCTCTGTGTCCATGTATTGTTTGTAACGGCTTGACAAAGCTCCTGGAGAGCGAAAAGTTGTCACAATAAAATGTCACATTAGATGCACTTGTGTACTTTTACTTAATACATTATAGTTAATTCTCCCAACATTATCACAAAATATTTTTAACAGAAAACTTTGTACAGTATTAAACCGTCTATGTCATTCATTGCATAGAGAAGTGGAAGCTCGATCCTCAGTCCAGTAAAAACGACCCTATTTTTTTACAATGCGACTAGCCAAGCAGATGTTGATGAAAGTCAATATTTCACTGGGGCTTAGACAGTGACGTGTGTGACAGTGACACGAGAATAAAGACATGATTATATATCATATCACTGTAAATTCTAAATTGGCTTATGGAATACTGTTCTCAGCAAATACCTCGAACCAAATTATTTAGGTTGGGACTGGCTTGGTGTGGTTCACTTGTCATCAATATTACATAGAGGAAAAATATTTTTTATCCAAGAGCAGGAAAGATGTTTACAGAAAAAATTGTTTAGGTATCTGGCAACATTTTGGTGAAAATTCCATTGTAACACGATGTTTCTAAAGCAAATTATGGCTATTTGAACATGTCTTGTGATGAGCCGCTTAAATATATGCATGAACCGAGGTGAGTTTTCAGAAGTTTTTTTATTTTTTTGTCTATTTTTCTTTCTAATACCCTAAATTCACTACTACTCATCATTGCAGTGTGGGAGGAGCTATAACATAGTAAGAGAAGTCAAGAGGAGAGGGAAAGATAGGAATTGCTTTGTCATCAGTCTCGTCGTTGACCACAGTATTCCTTATTTTGACGTTATTATTACTGGTGCGTCATCTTTGTGGGATTGGATGGTCCAGTGAATTTTTGCTCGCTATGACGTGGGATATATATATATATGTCGTGCCGAATATGTAAAACTGGTCAATTAGCAAGAACTCATTTAAAATTAAGTTCTTTCTAAAATTTTCTCTTATACGTTTAAAGATATATTTTTTTCATTAATGTTAGTGTAATTTTTTTTAATTTTGCACCAAAAGAATCTTAGAAAACTTACCTAACCTTATTATAACAAGAACAATTTATTTTAGCCTAACCCAACTAAATATATTTTAGGTTTGTTTACAATAATTTAATACTAAACAAACACAGTGAAATATATTTTTTTCGTTAGATTCAGAATGATTTTGGCGAAATTATTGCATACACAAATTTTCGCTTGTCTTATATGGCAAGATGAGCGTTGCTATTTAAGCCAAGATCGCAAGTTCTGCCTATTCGGCACGACATATATATATATATATATATATATATATATTATATATATATATATATATATATATATATATATATATATATATATATATATATATATATTTTAAAGACAGAATATATTGGCTAAACATTCACAAAGATACAATAGAAAGTAAAACAACATAGGTAACTCAGAGCTACATCTCGAATACTTCGTCCAGCTCCCCGGCGGTGGGCCGCGTGCCCGGAATGCTGCAGGCATTTCCTCTCTGGATCGCAACACTGAGTCTCTGAAAGAGGAAGCTGGTCGCCCTGTGGCCCTTGGTTTCTATGATGAGCTTTTCACCCAGCTCTTTGAGGAACTTTAGAGCGCACTTGTCCCATGCTCCAAGAGTCTCCGACACTATTGAGATGAAGTTATAGCGAGGGGGAAGGTCTTCATATTTGCGGATCTTCTGGGTCTCCCTGTGGCTGGCAGCTCCACCTCCTTCCACTATGGACTATAACAAGTAGATGTCTGCCAATGTGGCGGCACAGGTGTAGTCCCAGGCAATCTGCTTTCCCTCCTTCCATTGAGCTGGGCAACGGGGTGTGGCGAGGCTTCTCTTTATGATGTCATTGACCTTCTCATGTCTGGCATACTTTCCTTCTGCTGTGTGACGCACGAGACCATGAAGTCAGAATTGATCAGCTGTCGCCCTGCCGCAAATACACCTATGTTCGGTGGGGATGGGGGCGGCTAGGCGAAGAGCAACACCAGTCCGAATGGCCTGTGGTCTAGTCGAATGCCCAAGGAGGAATTGGGAACAGCTAACAGGAAATCTCCTGAGTGTTGTACCTTCACTGCCAGGAGACGAGCTTTGTCCTTTTCTGAGGCGTTGGAGAGCATTGTGTTGGCGATTTTTTCCATGATCGGTTTGTCCCAGTGGGACTGTTTGTGTTCTTTGGGTTCTTTGGGAGGAGCTGGTCTACTGGAGGAATCTGTATTATTATTATAATCAAAAAGAAGCGCTAAGCCACAAGGACTGTTGATGTAAAAATTTATAATTTTGCACCCAAAGGAACTTAGAAAACTTACCTAACCTTATTATAACAAGAACAATTTATTTTAGACTAACCCAACTAAATATATTTTAGATTTGTTTACAGTAATTTAATACTAAACAAACACAGTGAAACATATTTTTTTCGTTAGGTTCAGAATGATTTTGGCGAAATTATTGCATACACAAATTTTCACTTGTCCTATATGGCAAGATGAGCGTTGCTATTTAAGCCAAGATGGCAAGTTCTGCCTATTCGGTACGACATATATATATATATATATATATATATATATATATATATATATATATATATATATATATATATATATATATATATATATATATATATATATATATATTTCATGCCTGATAAGTCAAATCGTCCAGTTTAACCTTTTTGGCAAGGGTACACTTTTCGGAATAAAGCAGTTGTCGACAATTTTATTTTATTTTCCGGCCTCCTATGTCTTGTGTATTAGAATATTGTGTTTAGTCAGCTTTTCTCCTAATAATAAGACTGACAAATAAATGATTGGAAATATGATTTTTAAATATACATGTTTTGCTTAACCCTTAAACTGTCCAAACGTAGATCTACATTTGCACACGTAGTGCTCCAAACGTTGATCAACGTTTTATTTTTCATTCCTTCAAATTTGGTGCGATAGGCCTGAGTCTTCTAGTTATGTGAGAATGGGTCTGCGCCCTAAGTGCGCGCAGAGTGAAAAAATTCACTGACTCTGGGGTACCGCGTGGTAGCATCAGTTAGTTTCAGCTCCATCTTGGGTTAACATCATGGCAGTCCCTCGTGATTCACTCACGCCTCGGCGTATTAACACTCTACTATTCTCGGAAAGTGTAACAGAACACGAGGTTAGTGAATTTGACACCGATATAGCCACTAATGTTCGAGGAATTAGTGAAATTGTTTATAATAACCCAGGTGCCCCTCAGCCCATCACTTCTGGGGTGGCCAGTGTGGCCATACCAGACCCTCAGCCAAGTACCTCTTGGGTTGCTAGTGTTACTACCCAAAGGCAACTCCGCAAGAAGAAATTATCATTTTCCAATCGTTATGGTGATGACGATAGTGAAAGTGATATAAGTGACGATGATGAAATCTATTTTATGCCCATAGACTCTATGGGCATCAAATTCGTCACTTGACGAATCCTCTATGGCATAGAGGATTCGTCAAGTGACAGTGATTATCATTATTTCCCAGTGAAACGTACTTTTAGGCGTCCTAACCTACGTTCAGGCAGTGTGCCATAAGTAGTCGGTGCCAAGTGTCGTGGCAGATCACTATCCAAAACCCCAGCTAGTGATAGTGATCATGTAAGTGAATATGCTTGGATGGAGGAAGAGCAGGTTGGTGGCATGGTGCCTGTACCTCGTGGCGCGGTGGGTGGGCAGACAAAGGACTGCCCGGCACCCTCTCAACCATGTGCTGTCTCCACTCCAGTCCTCCTGCTCGCCCATGCCCCATGCCACAGGTCCACCCTGCACCAGCTGATCGCAAATGGAAATGGACAGAAAGTACACCATTCATGCCACATCCTTTCAATTTTGATGCCAGTGGAAGTGGTATCATGCCACACTGTCCCTTCACAAATGAGTCTACAGAGTTAGACTATCTTCCACTATACTTTGATGAACCGATAATGATCTTGATTGTTACCCAGACCAACATGTACTACCAGTATACAATGGACCACATAGATGTTTCTGAATCGTCACGTCTGCGCAGGTGGAAAGATACAACTGTGCCTGAAATGTATTTATTCCTTGGCAGAATCATGCTTATGCCACACACGTATAAGAACAATATAGCACACCACTGGTCCACAGACCACTTCATCAGTACTCAAGTCTTCCGTGACCTCCTTCTCTGCAACAGATTCACTCTGTTGCTACGAATGTTGCACTTCTCAGACAGCATTGATCCTAACTGAAATTACCTCCTATACAAAATCAGGGAATTGTTTATTGTTGTTGACGAGTCCTTGATTCTGTTCAAGGGACGACTGTCATTCAAACCATATATACCAAGCAAACGTAATCGCTTTGGTATAAAACTCTTTGTAATGTGTGACTGTGAGACTGGTCTTGTGTTGGATGTCATTATCTATTGAGGTAAAAACACACTCGACGATACCAGGCATTTCTGGAGTTGTTGTTCGCAAGATGATGCAGCCATACCTTGGCAAGGGTCATACATTGTTTACAGACAACTGGTATACAAGCCCTATGCTTGCTGATTTCTTAAGTGTGAACAATATTGATATATGTGGAACAGTGAGAAAAATAGAAAACACATGCCAAGGTTCAATCGAATCGAATCGAGGACGACGAGAGCTGTCGTAAGATGGGAAGGGAGAAGGATAAGGAAGGATGGAAATAACTGGAAAAGGATGGGGAGGAGGGGAAGAGGAGGAATCAAGGCAAGTGGCCCAACCACTTTGGGACATGTGGTACGAAAGTACTGGAGACGTAGATAGAGAGGCTTGACTGATGTCATTGCTTGGCTCACTAGGAGAGGATGGCGAAGGCAGCGGTAGGAGCTGGGAGTGTCAGAAGGCAGCAAGCAGGATGAGTTGGTTATGGTCTTAAACCGTTTATCAGTGCGGTAAATTGTTTTCGAGAGAGTTGTATCACACTTATGGGAGAGCTGTAGTAGTATTCGTTGGTTTGGAGTTGGTGGAGTATCTGGTTGTAGGTAGGGAATGGTCTTTCTTCGCTTTGGTACGATACAGTGTTGTCTTGGAGATGTTGGATGAGTTCTAGGCGAGTCATGCTTGCAGGGTACAGCCTCGTGGTGTAGAATATGAGTCCTTTGTGTTTAACCCATGGTGTTCCAGTTAATCGACGTGAGCTAAGTAGAGAAGGCGGTGGTGGAGTAGAGGAAGGTGGTGTTGCTTCGTTTTCAACTTCAGTAGACGAATTAGAAGATGTTTCTGGTGGTAAGGCTTCTGATTGGTTGGATTCAGTGAGAGGTGGTGGCGGTGGAGGCTTCTCATTGGTCGTTGTTGGATTGACGTCACTAGTTGGTGGTGTTGATGGAACTTCTGCAGAAGAGTTGGCGATTAAGTTTTTGGTGAATTTGAGAATTTCTTCAGAAGGTGGAGATGCTGGAAATGTAAATGAAGGCATGTTATTTAATGCAAATAACTCGTTGATGGTAGAGTTAAATGATCCAGGTACAGCCATGTTTTGCATATGAGCGTATAGTAGACAGTAGTGAATCTTCGTTACGTCACATGTTGGAGGAGTGATGGTAGTGGTGGTGGTGGAGGCGGGCTGAGTAGATGCTTGAAGTAATTTTGTAGTGTCTGCTTGTATTTTTGCAATTGCTGCATACGTTGGAGTGTTGCTAGTAGGTTTTTTCTTTGCTGTATCTTGTGTTTTCTTCATAATATCCTTTCTTGTAGGACATTTTGCTGCCAGTGTATGGTGATCATTACTCTTGCAGTTTAAGCACGCTGGTTGTGTTGGAGCAGCAGCGGTGCAGGAACTGAAGGCGTGTCCCTCACTACCACATGTAGTGCAGAACTTCTTGTCTTTTACTGGACATGCTTTGGTGGTGTGATGGTATGAATAACAGTTCCAGCAATGTTGGATGTAGTGATATCTCTCTGCTTCAATGTAGGTAGGGCTGATGTAGTAGTAGTAGACAGCAAGACCTTCGTTCAGTGCAGTGGCAGCCATGTTCACGTCGGTGAAGGTGACCTTGATCATGGACGTTGCATTTGGGATTTTTGTAATGCTGTCAACAGTAGCCCAAGTATTTTGCGTCTCGATGGATGACTTGAGCTCAGCAGGTGTTTGAGACGTCAGAATCTTGTCCAGTTTTTTTAGGAATACTGATTTCCTTGCCCTGAGGGCAGGAGATGACGTAACAGTAAACCCTTGAGTAGTAAGAGTAGTGATGGCTTCTGTAGTGAGTAGCTTCTCTGCTTCAGCATCATCGTGACACACAACAATGAATGCTTCTTTCAGTGACAATATGGTGTTGAATTTTACTTCCAGTGCTCCCTGAACAACAGTTGCAAGAGCAATCTTCGTTGAATCATCAACGGTACCATTTCTTGGTTTAATCTTTACACGATTTGCGTAGCTCATCGTGTAAGTCAAGGCGATGACAACGCTGGTAAAGGTTCCCCTCCCCAACGGGGATCGTAGGGAGACAGAGTAAGTAAGGAGAGCTGCTATGACCTGCCTGGGCGAGGCCAAGGTTCACTGGAGGAAGTGTAATGCAAGCATTTCATGCCAATGACATCATGGCACTGACGTGGCATGACAAACAGGAGTGACATTGCTGTCAACCATCCACAGAAACGATATGGTACAGACAGATTGAGCAAGTACAACAGTGAACCTATTGTTAAGCCAGCTGCTGTCATCGACTATACGAACAATATGCGACTAGTCGACAAGTGTGACATGATGATAGGCTTTGTTGACTGTGTACATAGGAGTCGCAAATGGTATATAAAAGTGTTTTTCCACCTTGTAGACATTGCAGTGCTCAATGCCTTCAACTTGTATGAAATAAAGACAGGGAAGCAACAACGATATGCGGAATTCACCCTCAATGTTATCAAGCAGAGAGCGAACAAGTATGGTACCATACCTATACCTGTCACTGGATAGCGACCTGTCTCCCCACAACAGCGACCTGTCACTCCACAAGAAGAGAGGGGAAGTGCATGATCGAATAATCCCTAACTGTCACTGCCTGATACCATTACCATCTACTCCAAAGAAAAAGTGTGTTGTGTGTGCTTACACTACACACCGACCCCAAGTGCGAAAAGACACACAATACATGTGTCAGTAATGTGGGGTGGCACTCTATGAATCCATGCTTCTTGGAGTATCATACAGTGGTGGACTTCTAGAAACATAAATGGGACCTGTAAATACCTTGTATATATATGTAAACAATAGTATGTGATTTAACCAGGAGTACAAATTCATCTATCAGTGTGAATCTGTGTATTTGTGACAGTGTGATTACTAATTCAGTACCAAATATTTGTGTCTCAACAAGAATTGGGTATGAAATCAAAAGATCTGCAATAAAACATTATCATAACATGAAAACAACAAAAAATAGAAAATAAATGAAAAAAAAAATGATAAATGTTTATTGTTTCTGCAAGTGGCAGTGTTCCATGTTGCCGACTCCTCAGCATCTAGCAAGAACTTTTTGGGCTTATATCTCGGTTAGTACTGACCCCCAATTTTTTTTTTGTCCTATAACATTTCTAAAAATGCGCTCTTCATTTAAAAAAAAAAACTATTTTTTCATTTTTCAAAATATTCGGAGCCCTGCGTGAGTGAACGTAGATCTACGTTTGGACAGTTTAAGGATTAAGGACGTTTCACTGTGAATATTTATCACTATTACGCAGTCTATTATAAAATGTGTATAAAAAACGATCCATGTATAATCTCAGTTTCCGGGATTTGTTCAGAAAATGGACTCCTATTAGTCCTGACAGGACAGGAGCAGATGAGGCGTTTTTGAGTCAGTACGAGAACAGCAACAGCGGCGGCTGGAACAAGTTGTCATGGTTTGGTGTAGGTATGTAGGTGATATTTATGGGCAAGTCTAGGCCTTTGGCCTGTGTTTTGGAGAGTACATATAACGTTGTGACTGCAGGTTAAGTAGCCGGCAGGAAAGGGGGTGGGGTTATAAAGCCTCCCTGTTTATATAATTTACTCACTAGCAGCAATGTGCTAGTGAGTTAATGTGTATTTGGTGAAGGTGGACTGGTGTGTGGTGATTTTGGTATGTAGAGAGTAGGTTGTATGCTGTACATGTTAATTTACTATTAATATATATATATTTTTGTATAGGTGGGTTTTTGTGTCATTCCTTATAATAAATTTAATATTGACCATTTAATTAACACTTTATGTGAAGGTACAAGCTGGCCCTAGGTTGGTTTATGTGGAGTAATTTAAATGCCCTTACATTAGGAAGATTGTTTACCACTAGGAGCCAGGATTTCATTTAAATTATGCAGTAAAAATCGTAACATCACTGTGATGTTTAACAGTGTTCATCGTAATTATTCTGTTTATTTGAGTCCAGTATAATTTAGAATATGAACTTCTACATATTATGTAGATATACTCGTAAGTGCCACATTCCATACTTGCCGTACTAATAAGTTTTGTTGATTTATTTTTAGCTCTGAAAGATGACACCATCATTGCTCAGTCCATGTTATTCCTGGTGGCTGGTTTCGACACCACTGCCAACACTCTGGCATTCACCGCCTTCCATCTGGCCAAACACCCGCACATTCAACAACGTCTTCGTGAGGA
>NC_069400.1:47124167-47129167 GCF_026875155.1 Cherax quadricarinatus
GAATACAAGGGAGTTAGGGAAAGGTGTGGGATTAAAAAAAAATAAAGAGTCTAATACAAAGTGAGAGTTGTCTCAGTTGATTTCGCCATTGACACGGTGATAAGGTTAGTGGATAGATTTCAGAAGGTGTGTAAAACAACGAAATTAAAAGTGAGAATAACAGAAAAAGTAGGCAATAAAAGATTGGATATCAGATTGGAGGGAGGGGGTATGGAGGAAGTGAAATAACCCTTACATAGGAAAGGGGAGCTTACGACTACCTTTCGGTCCTACGTGGACCACTTACAGATGTTTCAAGTAGAACCGAAACGTCGTCGTAAGCTCCAATTTCCTATGTGCCGGATATTTGTGTATCTTTCAGTCACAGTATTGTGCATTTTATTATTAATTTGTTCAGATATTTGATAGTGGACTTGTCATCAGGTGGGTCTGTGAAAGACAAGGTTAACCATAGAACTGATAAAGGAAAAAAAAAAGGTGAGTGGTGCTGTGAAGTATCTGTGGAGACAAAAAAAAAAAAACGTTATCCATGGGGGCAAAATAAGAGCAATGCTTCGGAGTATAGTTTTACCAACATTCGTATATGGGGCTCGAGCATGGGTTTTAAATGTTTGCAGCGAAGAGGATGCTGAGGCAGTGATGTCGTGTCTAAATAAACATTATGCAGAGAATTTGTTGTTTGGAGATTAGCTAAGGAAGGGATATTGAAGATTAGGTGAGTAAATAGGATGACTTTGAAGGTGTATACATATACAGTGGAGGGAAGGCAGAGTTTGGGGCATCCTTCGGAAGGTTGGAGGGCCGGGATAAAAGAGGTTTAGTATGCGAAGAGCTTGGACAACAAGCAGCCGTGTGTCTAAGCGTATTAGATAGGAGTGGAGGCGTTGTCTTTAATGATTCGATGTGCTGTTTAAGTGTGAGAACGGTAATATTTGTGAAGGGATCAGGGGAAACCGGTTAGCTTGATTGAGTCCTAGAGATGGTAAGTACAATGCCTGCAGTCTGAACGAGGGGTGTGGATATTACAGTTTGGAGGGTCATATAAACTGTAAAGTCTGCGTGCTATGGGCAAGACGTCACCCTACCTTAATGGAAGACGGCCGGTGTTAAAAAAATATTGTTAAATAGGTTACTTAGAAAAAGAGAAGGAAGTTTTGGCTTGCCACGGGTTTACTTCGATGGCAAGCGGTTCATCAAGCGATCTTTAGCTTGATTTGCTCAACGAACTAGGATGGAGACAGAATAACGGAATTTTAGATTTTGGAACATTATCATTATACACTGGTCTCTTTTCTCAACAGTCAGAGAACTACAAAACATTTAGAGTGAGAATTAGCCGGTATTTCTGAGTCCTAATGCCAGAAGCGTGGGACAAATGCAGCGAACTAAGATGAACACAGAGAGATCGAATAGTGACCAGGGAGCAGTCAAATGCCATGATTATGTGGTCAGTAAGACAGTAAAATAATGAGATAGTGATGGAGGATAAAGATAAAATGAAACAGTTGTAGTTGTGGAAATTCAGTACTGCGAAGCTTTTGATAGATATTCGTAGTACTTGCGGTAACACCACCTGCGATGCTGTCAGTGGTGGCTCTCAATAAACTGTGCACATTGTTGCATCTATTATAATAACATTTAATCTTAGGAAAGCAGCTAACATGATGAAGGAAAGTGTTCGCATCAAGAGCCAGTAATAGCAATAAAGATACAACTACAGTTGCAGATGAATTTAATTGGCATCCTGGGTTAGAAGGTAGAATAGGACTAAAAATAATTGTAAATAACAATAGTTAAAGATAAAATCCAACAACAAACTAAAGTTCTGAGGAGGTACAGTAGCTGATACAGTTATAACAACTGTGACAGCAACAAGAGCAACATAAGTTAGAGTGGCAGGAAAATGAGGTATGACAAGGTTTAACATCATCTGAGAAAAAGCAGCAGTTAGTGATGACAAGAACTGAACAGAAATGGAACTGGTTCCATGTAGGTCCACAACAATACTGCAGGACCAGTATGTGGATGAAACTATTAGATGAGAAGCCATAGACACCAATTTGGATGTGAATATCAAGAGCAATTTAAGAATTCAACAATTTGTCTTATAAGTGGAAAGAACCACATTTTTAGGACCGGAGGGAAGCAGCCATGATGCCGAGAAACAGCTGGAGCTTTATGAGATTCTGTTGAAGCTGCTAGTGGAAACTAACCGAATACTGGAAGTGTTCACGACCAGTTGCTACTATACTGAAAGATTCACCTCTGACACTCTCTAGTCTGTCATTATTGAACATTCTCAACGATTGTATAGTTTGGTCCACGTCAGGTTCATCCAGTATAAAAACACCATTAGGATTTTAAAGTCACAGAAATTTTCGACCTGAAAAGAAAAAAATAGACAATGTAACATAGCAGAATTACGTCCAGGGAGTTGCTAAACATATGAACAGGCTGTGAGATAACTGAAATTGGATATAATGCAATTGTGTAATAATTAAAAATGACAGAAAAATTTTCAAGTTAAAATTAATTTCTAAGCAGCTTATCTAACAGATTTCAGTAATGACCCAAAAGGAATATTCACATTAGGTGTCGTATCCATGTACAAGAAAATTATGGATTCCCCTTTATACGATTTTATTTGCTAAATCAGTATTCAAGGCAAGCAGAGAGAAGACCGTGTGTTCAGTTAATAGTCAAGTAACCTCTGAGGTAGCAGGAATACAGAATAAATAAATTTGTAACTTCTAAGAACTTACCTAGCAGTATTTCCTTGTTTTTTGTTAATGGTGGGGAAGAAGTAGAAGAGAGGAACAATATTTCAAGTGAGCCCTAGACTGTGCTAATGGTATCTACATCTCTTGTATTTGCAGAGACTTTGAGGCTTAACCCACCAGCAGCCTTGACGGAGAGGCAGTGCACTAAGGATTACTGGTAAGAACAATTGTTGTATCTTTCACTTAAATATGCAGGTAAAAATGTTTATTGTTTAAGAGGTCAGTACACTGTCTTTACACGAAGGTAGTTGTTTTAAAACTATTTCATTCTCACACAGTCTGCAGCTGTTTTCTTAACCTGCTTTCCCCCCTCACTGTTGCACTCACCCTGCATTCTTCACACTTTCTCTGCCTCCTTCACACTCTCCCTACCACCCTCATACTCACAATACCTCTAACACTATTGTTTATTTCATTACATTCACCCTACCTCCCTCACACTACCTCTCTCACACTCACACTACCTCTCTCACACTCACCCTGCCTTCCTCACAAAAATCACTTTTAGGCACATTGTTGTATAGTTTGCCGAGTCTGTTACATTTTTACGACATCTATCACACTGTATTTTGAATTGCCAGTTTGGCGCGAACTGACAGCTCAGACTACAGTAGTTGTGGGGCCCCACTACTGCATTAACTGTCCAGTTTAAGCAGCCCATAGTGTAAGAGCATGCTCTTCAGCCAAGGTGAACTTATGCTAGCTTGCATGGCTGTGAGGCCGACTCTCGTTTACGCTGGTCTAGACCACTCTTCGTTGTAGGAATGGCTCTTTGCTCTGGCATTACTGTTGTACTGCTAATTTAATTTTGTCAATTCTGTACATAGTGGTGAGGAATATAAAGGTAAACAAAACAATCCCTCGTTGTTTGCCTTGCTCTGTATTGCCCAATTTCTCTTTAATTACTGATGTGGCTACTTGAAATTGCTACCAGTGTTCATAATAGGTGTTCATAATTGACATTGAAAATGTTGACTAGATAAATAACAAGTGATATGAACAAATTCACTGATACCTCAAAAATAGGGAGAATAACAGACTCAGAGAAAGCCGCCAGTGAACTTAAGAAGGATTTATAAAAGATAATGTCGGGGTCAGAAAAGTGGTGGATGATACAGATCAATGTGGATAAAAGTCAGGGGATATAAGTAACTCTCGTACTTGTAAATTAAATAATATATAACTTGGCCATACAGAATGTGAAAAGGACTTGGGGAATATAGTAAGCAGAAACCTGAGGCCAAAACTGCAGCGCCTAAGCGTGTGAAATAAGCCCAACAGATTATTTGGTTTTATAACAAGAAGTATAAGCAACAGAAGCCCAGATGTTATATTACAGCTCTAAACATCATTAGTAAGGCTTTACATAGATGTTGCATCTCAGTTCTGATCTCCATATTGGAGAATGGATATAAATATATTGGATAACAAACAGAGAAGGGTAAAAAAATTAACCCATATGAGCTATCAACACAATTTCCGTTCTTCCCTCACACTGTTTCCCCCTCACAACTACCCTGCCTCTTTTACTGTCACCCTGCCTTCCTCACACTCTCGCTGCCTTCCTCACACTCGTGCTGCCTTCCTCACACTCGTGCTGCCTTCCTCACACTCGTGCTGCCTTCCTAACACTCTCGCTGCCTTCCTCACACTCGTGCTGCCTTCCTCGCACTCGTGCTGCCTTCCTCACACTCGTGCTGCCTTCCTCACACTCGTGCTGCCTTCCTCACACTCGTGCTGCCTTCCTCACACTCTCGCTGCCTTCCTCACACTCGTGCTGCCTTCCTCGCACTCGTGCTGCCTTCCTCACACTCGTGCTGCCTCCCTCACACTCGTGCTGCCTTCCTCACACTCGTGCTGCCTTCCTCACACTCGTGCTGCCTTCCTCACACTCGTGCTGCCTTCCTCGCACTCGTGCTGCCTTCCTCACACTCGTGCTGCCTTCCTCGCACTCGTGCTGCCTTCCTCACACTCGTGCTGCCTTCCTCACACTCGTGCTGCCTTCCTCACACTCGTGCTGCCTTCCTCACACTCGTGCTGCCTTCCTCACACTCGTGCTGCCTTCCTCACACTCGTGCTGCCTTCCTCACACTCGTGCTGCCTCCCTCACACTCGTGCTGCCTTCCTCACACTCGTGCTGCCTTCCTCACACTCGTGCTGCCTTCCTCACACTCGTGCTGCCTTCCTCGCACTCGTGCTGCCTTCCTCACACTCGTGCTG
>NC_069400.1:47131667-47156667 GCF_026875155.1 Cherax quadricarinatus
CACAAGATCTTTTTCCTTGACTGAGGTTTGCAGTCTTTGACCACTTAGACTATACTCTGCCTGCGATCTTCTTTGCCCTTCCCCGATATTCATGACCTTGCATTTGGCGGGGTTAAATTCAAGGAGCCACTTGCTGGACCAGGCTTGTAACCTGTCCAGGTCTCTTTGTAGCCCTGCCTGATCCTCATCCGATCTAATTCTCATTAACTTCACATCATCTAACTGACGCCTGAGGAACCCCACTCATCATAGGCATCCACTCTGCCACATCGTCACGTACCATGACTCGTTGTTGCCTCCCTGTCAATAATTCTCTGATCCATTGTAAGGACTTTCCTGTTATGCCTGCCTGATCCTCTAGTTTTTGCATGAATCTCTTGTGCGCGTGTGTGTGTGTGTTTGTGTACTCACCTAATTGTACCCACCTAATTGTGGTTGCAGGGGTCGAAACTCAGCTCCTGGCCCCGCCTCTTCACTGACCGCAACTGGGTCCTCACTCTCCCTGCTCCATGAGCTTTATCATACCTCGTCTTAAAACTATGTATGTTTCCTGCCTCCACTGCATCACTTGACAAACTATTCCACTGCCAGACTATTCCACAACTCTGTGGCTGAAGAAATACTTCCTAACATCCCTTTGGCTTATCTGAGTCTTCAACTTCCAATTGTGACCCCTTGTTTGCTTGTCCCATCTCTGGAACATCCTGTCTCTGTCCACCTTAACTATTCCATGCAGTATTTTGTATGTCGTTATCATGTCACCCCTGACCCTCCTGTCCTCCAGTGTCGTCAGATCGAATTCCCTCAACCTTTCTTCGTAGGACATTCCCCTTAACTCTGGAGCCAAATTGTTGGAAACTTTTGCTCTTTCTCTAATTTCTTGAGGTGCTTGACCAGGTTTGGGTTCCAAAAAGCTGCTGCATACTCCAGTATGGGCCTAACGTACACAGTGTATAGAGTCTTGAACGATTCCTTACTGAGGTATCGGAACGTTATTCTCAGGTTTGCCAGGCGCCCATATGCCGCAGCAGTTATTTGGTTAATGTGGGCTTCCAGCGACGTGCTCGGTGTTATACTCGCCCTCAGATCTTTCTCTTTGAATAAAGTTTGCAGTCTTGGCCTCCTAGCCTATACTCTGTCTGTGGTCTTCTTTGCTCTTTCCCGATCTTCATGACTTTGTATTTGGCGTGGTTAAATTCTACGAGCCAGTTGCTCGACCACACGTCCAGCCTGTCCAGGTCTCTTTGTAGACCTGTCTGGTCCGTGTCTGATTTAATTCTCCTCATTAACTTCACGTCATCTGCAAACAGAGACACTTCTGTGTCTATCCCTTCCGTCATGTTGTTCACATATACCAAGAATAGCACTGGTCCCAGAACTGACCCCTGTGGGACCCGCTCGTCACTGGCGCCCACTGTGATACCTCATCACGGACCATGACTCGCTGTTGCCTCCCTGTTAGGTATTCTCTGATCCATTGCAGTGCCCTTCCTGTTATGCGTGCCTGTTCCTCTAGCTTCTGCACTAATCTCTTGTGAGGAGCTGTGTCGAAGGCCTTCTTGCAGTCCAAGAAAATGCAATCAACCCACCCCTCCCTCTCATTTCTTACTTCAGTTACCTTGTCATAAAACTCTATTAGGTTTGTGACACAGGATTTGCCTTCCATGAATCCGTGCTGGCTGTCGTTTATAATCTTGTTCCGCTCCTGGTGCTCCACCACTCTCCTCCTGATAATCTTTTCCAAGACTTTGCATACTATACATGTCATTGGCACTGGTCTATAATTTAGTGCTTCATTTCTGTCTCCCTTCTTAAAGATGGGGACTACATTTGCCTTCTTCCATACTTCAGGTAGTTGCCCAGTTTCAAGGGAAGTGTTTCAGATTTTGGTTAGTGGTACACATAGTGTCCCTGCTCCCTCTCTAAGGACCCACAGAGAGATGTTGTCCGGTCCCACCGCCTTTGAGGTATCAAGGTCACTTAGGAGCTTCTCCACCTCCTCCTCAGTTGTGTGTAATTCATCCAACACTTTTGGTATATCCCTTGTTGCTGTACCCCACTGTTTTGTCTTCCCGTTGTCCCTTCAGCCTCCAGTGTAAATACTTCCTGAAATCTCATGTTGAGCTCCTCACATACCTCCTGGTCGTTTCTTGTGAGCTCCCCACCTTCTTTCCTCAGCCTGATTACCTGGTGTGTGTGTACTCACCTATTTGTACTCACCTATTTGTGGTTGCAGGGGTCGATTCATAGCTCCTGGCCCCACCTCTTCACTGATTGCTACTAGGTTCTCTCTCTCCCTGCTTCATGAGCTTTATCATACCTCGCCTTAAAACTATGTATGGTTCCCGCCTCCACTACGTCACTCTGTAGGCTATTCCACGGCCTGACTACTCTATGACTGAAGAAATACTTCCTAACATCCCTTTGATTCATCTGAGTCTTCAACTTCCAATTGTGACCTCTTGTTTCTGTGTCCCATCTCTGGAACATCCCGTCTTTGTCAACCTTGTCTTTTCCGCGCCAATGATGATCCTTTTCAAATCACTTGTTCTATCTAGGCTGGAATACTGCTGTACATTAACATCTCCATTCAAAGCAGGTGAAATCGCAGATCTAGAGAGTGTACAGAGATCCTTTACTGCACGCATAAGTTCTGTCAAGCACCTTGTGGCATGCAAAGAGTACGTAACCTTTATTCGGCGCATGTACACACCCTCATTTACAGGCTATCTCCCCCAACCAGCGAACCAGGTTGCTAAGAGTTGATGATGGGGCCCCGTCGTTCAACTAGTGACCAGGTTCTAGCCAATAAGAAGATGGTTTTGGCAATCGCAGAGGTTATGTGGGTACCGCTCTCCTGTCTGCCCTTGTCATTCCCATTCTAGAGCTGGTTGAAGCACGGTCTGCTATCTTGTGGCTTCTATTTCTGCTTTGCTTACCGTGGAGTGCACTATACTTATCTCTGTACATAATGTACATATTGCTGTTATAAATTGGTGAAGGATAATATAAGTCTAAACTTTTTCTACTGTGTTTATTTTGCTCCCATTACACCCGGGGTAACAGGCCATTTGGATCCTGGGTTGTAATACACCTTAACTACTGGGAACGCTTGGACTCGTTGGAACGCAGGAGGGAGAGATATATAATAATCTACACTTGGAAAATCTTGGAAGGAATGGTCCCAAATCTGCACACAGAAATCACTCCCTACGAAAGTAAAAGACTGGGAAGGCGATGCAAAATGCCCCCAATAAAAAGTAGGGGAGCCATTGGTACACTAAGGGAAAACACCATAAGTGTCCGGGGCCCAAGACTGTTCAACAGCCTCCCATCAAGCATTAGGGGAATTGCCAATAAACCCCTGGCTGCCTTCAAGAGAGAGCTGGACAGATACCTAAAGTCAGTGCTGGATCAGCCGGGCTGTGGCTCGTACGTTGGACTGCGTGCGGCCAGCAGTAACAGCCTAGTTGATCAGGCCCTGATCCATCGAGAGGCCTGGTCATGGACCGGGCCGCGGGGGCGTTGATCCCCGGAATAACCTCCAGGTAACCTCCAGGTATATATATATATATATATATATATATATATATATATATATATATATATATATATATATATATATATATATATTATATATATATATATATATAGTTTGGAAGTTAGGAGGAGGTGCGGGATTACCAAAACTGTTGTCCAGAGGGCTGAGGAAGGGTTGTTGAGGTGGTTCGGACATGTAGAGAGAATGGAGCGAAACAGAATGACTTCAAGAGTGTATCAGTCTGTAGTGGAAGGAAGGCGGGGTAGGGGTCGGCCTAGGAAAGGTTGGAGGGAGGGGGTAAAGGAGGTTTTGTGTGCGAGGGGCTTGGACTTCCAGCAGGCATGCGTGAGCGTGTTTGATAGGAGTGAATGGAGACAAATGGTTTTTAATACTTGACGTGCTGTTGGAGTGTGAGCAAAGTAACATTTATGAAGGGGTTCAGGGAAACCGGCAGGCCGGACTTGAGTCCTGGAGATGGAAGTACAGTGCCTGCACTCTGAAGGAGGGGTGTTAATGTTGCAGTTTAAAAACTGTAGTGTAAAGCACCCTTCTGGCAAGACAGTGATGGAGTGAATGATGGTGAAAGTTTTTCTTTTTCGGGCCACTCTGCCTTGGTGGGAATCGGCCAGTGTGATAATAAATATATATATATATATATATATATATATATATATATATATATAATATATATATATATATATATATATAATATATATATATTATACATATTCACACATGTATGTGCTGAAGAATTCGTCAAGGGACGAAGTTATTTACAAACTTTATCTCTCACTCAATAATATTTTGATGCAGAGTGTGTAGGTTTGAATTCTGCTGCTGACTGACAGATAATGATTTGCTTTCTTGATTTCTGAGAATGTGAGAAATCACGAAAGTGCTTTGATGTTCACTATTATTTTCACATTGGTTGTTTAACACATTTTAATATTATCTGTTTATTATGATCACATTATCACTCACCCTACCTGCAACACACTCTACCTGTAACACACTCTACCTGCAACACACTCTACCTGTAACACACTCTACCTGCAACACACTCTACCTGCAACACACTCTACCTGCAACACACTCTACCTGTAACACACTCTACCTGCATCACTCTACTTGCAACACACTCTACCTGCAATACACTCTACCTGCAACACACTCTACCTGCAACACACTCTACCCAGAACACACTCTACCCAGAACACACTCTACCTGCAACACACTCTACCCAGAACACACTCTACCTGCAACACACTCTACCTGCAACACACTCTACCTGCAACACACTCTACCTGCAACACACTCTACCTGCATCACTCTACTTGCAACACACTCTACCTGCAATACACTCTACCTGCAACACACTCTACCTGCAACACACTCTACCCAGAACACACTCTACCCAGAACACACTCTACCTGCAACACACTCTACCCAGAACACACTCTACCCAGAACACACTCTACTTGCAACACACTCTACCTGCAACACACTCTACCTGCAGCACACTCTACTTGCAACACACTCTACCTGCAACACACTCTACTTGCAACACACTCTACTTGCAACACACTCTACCTGCAACACACTCTATTTACAACACACTCTACTTGCAATATATTCTACTTGCAACACACTCTATCTGCAACACATTCTATTTGCAACACACTACTTGCAACACACTCTACTTGCAACACACTCTACTTGCAACATATTCTAATTGCAACCCACTCTACTTGCAACTCACTCTACTTGCAACACTACTTGCAACACACTCTACCTGCAATTCACTCTACCTGCAACACACTCTACTTGCAACACACTCTACCTGCAACTCACTCTACCTGCAACACACTCTACCTGCAACTCACTCTACCTGCAACACACTCTACCTGCAACACACTCTACCTGCAACACACTCTACTTGCAACACACTCTACCTGCAACACACTCTACTTGCAACACACTCTACCTGCAACACACTCTACTTGCAACCCACTCTACCTGCTACACACTCTATTTGCAACCCACTCTACCTGCAATACACTCTACTTGCAACACTACCTGCAACACACTCTACCTGCAACACTACTGAAAACACACTCTACCTACAACCCACTCTACCTGCAACACACTCTACCTGACACACACACACACACTACCTGACACACACTCTACCTGCCACACACTTCTTGACACACACTCTACCTGCCACAAAATCTCCCTGACACACTCACGCACTTCCTGACACACACACACTACCTTCGCCACACACACACAAACTACTTGACACACACTCTACCTGCCACACAATCTCCCTGACACACACTCACACACTACCTGACACACTCTACCTGCCACACACACACTCTACCTGCCACGCAATCTTCCTGACACACAGTCAGACACTTCCTGACACACACTCTACCTGACACACACACACGTACTACCTGACACACAATCTACCTGACACACACAGACACACTAACTAACACACACTTTACCTGCACACACACACACATACTACTTGACACACACTCTACCTGACACACACTCTACCTGACACACACTTCCTGACACACACAGGCACACTAGCTAACACACACTTTACCTGACACACACACACATACTACTTGACACACACTCTGCCTGACACACACTTCCTGACACACACAGGCACACTAACTAACACACACTTTACCTGACACACACACACATATTACTTGACACACACTCTACCTGATACACACTCTGCCTGCCACACTACCTGTGACACTCGCACTACCCGCCACACACTCTACATGCCACACACTCTTCCTGCTACACACTCTGCCACACATTTTTCCTGCTACACACTCTACCTGCTACCCGCTCTTCCTTGAGATACTCTATCTCCTACACAGTCTACCTTCCACATACTCTGCCTCCCACACTTTCTACGTGCCACACACTCTAACTGCCATACATTCTACCTGCCACTCACGCTCTACCTACTATAGACTCTACCTGCCACATACTCTTCCTGCCACACACACAACCTGCCACATCCTCTACCTGTCACACACTACCTGCCATACACTGTATTTCCTTCATTAAGTGCTAACTTCACACTCTACCTGCTACACACTCAGCCAGCTTCGGTCTGCCTGCACCACAGTTCTTGCTTCTCGTTGTTTGCTTTACACTGTACCTATCTTACAGCCTGCCTGGCACAGACGTGATAATCAGTAAGGGAATTATGGTCACTATACCCATCTGGAGCCTTCAAAACGATCCCCAGTACTGGACCAACCCCACAGAGTTTAATCCAGACCGCTTTCTGCCTGACAACAAGCCTAATCTCATCAGTGGTACCTACTTACCGTTTGGTCTTGGACCCAGAAACTGTGTTGGTAAGTTTAATGTTTCGGTCTGAGATTTTAATGCTTTTGTTCTACTTTAAATTAATCTATATCATGACTCAAGAATCTACATTTTGTTTTCAATATAAGTAAGTCGGTAGCCAGTCCCTTCAGTTCCTCTGACACAAATACTAAATTGTGAGAATTCCTGTGTATGTTTAGTGAATATAAATTTAATAGTATAATTTGCCTAAAAATGAATATCAATAAATATATTCTGCTGGTACCTCCCTGAATATTCTGAAAATTTGTAATAAACTATTATAACATTTCAATGGAATGCCATGCGTTAAATCTGTGATTTAGAAGTCATCAGATTCTTAACGCTTCTCTTCACAACTGTTCCACAACTGGTGATAAGTAGCGCTCTATCCAGGAAATTCCTTTACCACAGCAGTTTTCTATGATCTACAACTGTGATCGGAAATCACCAATTTCACTGAGTACCTCACCACTCTCGCCAACTAGCATTGATAAATCTAGCTCTTCTTTTCCTCTAAAACACTAATCAATATCTTGAAAACAAATGCATAATAAACACTGGAGTTCCAGACGTCAAACCCATCATCTGGCAGTCCTAGATGCAGTACCTATGTAGCACACTGCTAGAATATTAAATTTTTAATCTGGAGATTAAAAAGGGCACAAGGACAGACAATTGACAGAGAGTGTTTACATATTTGCAGCCAGTCATGTAGTGCAAAAATACAGGTGTACATATATTCACCTCTTCAAGAGAGGACTCCTTGGCGCGGTAAGGAGGTTTTTGGTCTGAGGAAATGAACCTTTCGGTCTTCCTCCTCCAACCGAACCTAATTACCCCCCAATCTCCTCCCTTCTCTACCACATCCTTCCCATCCCTCCTTTCCCTTCCCCGTCCTCGTGAGTAATGAAGACATTTCAGAGCAACTCAAGCACTAGAATGTCCCGGTCTTTAAACTTAACATTTACAAACTCCCTGCCAGTGGGCAGAGACACTATCGTTGCAATATAGAGAGGCTAACTTCTGACAGTAGTGAACTACCATCTGTTAAATGTAGCGGGATAACGCTAACAAATGCGGGAGGTGATCCCTACCCTGCAGCAATGTAGAAAATGCTGGCGCTTCAGCCGCCCAGCAAAATATTGTAGGTAAGTGGCAGAATGCCCTGTTTGTGGTGTAGCTGACCATTGCAGTCTATCCTACAGTCACCCTCTCTCTCTCTCTTGCCGTATCTGCAAATAGGCACACACTGCCTATTCTCGCCGTTGCCCGATTTTCTTAAGAGAAAGAGAGATTCGTTGTCTTAAAAAGAAAAAGGGCTTCTCATATGCCATGGCAGTTTCCAATCTCAGCCTCCTAGGGAGCCTACCATGTCTCTCTTATTCCAGGGTGGCTAGATGGCCCCAGACCTCGGTGGTGCCTGCTCTCGCGATTGCCTCTGTGTACCTTACAGTCCTACGGTCAACTCTGTGTCCAACCCTTTTACAGTTTTGGGCTCTGAGGTTCCAACCTCATCATCTCTTACTGTCCCTATTTCACCTTCCCACTCACATGTTTCAACGATTATGCACCCCCTCCAATCTGAACTGTCGCCACTTATGCCTTCTTTTCCAAAGTCTACATTTTCATTTAGTTCCAAATCTTTTTTAAACCCCCAAACCACATGACATTCTCAAATGTGCTTCCCTCCCTATCTCTTGGTTTAGACCTTTACCTTGAAATGCATCTAATACTGTTGTGGATGTTCATCCACCCCCACTGGATGTTTCTGCTTCTCAAGACACCTCTACCCCTTTTTTGGTATCTTCCGTTGTCTTACCACATTTTATCCAGACTACATCTTCTCCCTCTGCTGCCAAGCTCTCTTCTACTACTCTCTCATCTGAAACTACTGAAGCCATCTCCACGATTATCGAGGAGACAACACCTATGATGGACACCAGTCCGCCCTCTGACACGTCACAACCTCACATTCTGCGTCTTTCTTCACGCCATCCCAATACTTCACTCTGTACTAGTTTGCATCGGCGAACTGGGCCATTTATTCACGTCAAACTGTTTTTAGTGAAGAGTCTTTTCCTTTATCCCCCAACTGCTGAGTTATTACAACTATTTTTGTAATCAGTTTTAACCTGAGCCTCGATTACAATTCCTCAAACCTCAGGTAGGCATTCTCAGAAATATGCGCCTTGGTGGTCTCCTACTTGTGCTCGTTTGAAACGTGCTGCATGGGGCCAATATCATTATAATAGGACCACAGAGAGATTCCTTGATTTTAAAAGGGTGAGGGCTTATGTCCGACGTGGCATCCGAGAGGTTAAACGCATTTGTTGACAGGATTATATTTCTACCGTAAGTTCGATTTCCTCTATGAGTGCAGTCTGGAAAACGTACGAAGATTGAGTGGCAAATGCTCTCCAGACCCAGGCCCCTCATTTCTTTCCTCAAAATCTGCCAGAGAGTTACTGCCTTTAGACTTTCCTTCTAGCAGAGAAGAGTCATAATGTGCCGTTTATGCTTCTAGAACTAAATAAATAACAAAAAGGCACAATACCGTGACTGGAACGATACACAAATAACCCGCACATAAAAGACAGAAGCTTACGACGACGTTTCGGTCCGACTTGGACCATTAACAAAGTCACACTAACAGAGGAGGAGCAGGACGGCTATATATAGGCAGGAAGAGGTGGAGGTAGTAGTAGTGGTAGTAGTAGTGGTGGTAGTAGTACAAGAATTGTATATAATACCGATCGTCGGCAGCTGGGCATGTTGACACTCATGTTCGTATGCTGCAGCATTTACATACGTCAGCCCTCGCAGTCCTCTTACGTCTTTTTAATCTTATTTGGTCGCAAGGGGTTCCTTCCCAGCTGTGGAAAACTGGCATTGTTCTGCCTTTTCGTAATCCAGGTACCTTGGGCCATGGTGCCTTAGACTGTCGTCTCATTGGTCGTACTAATGCGGTTTGCAAGTTGATGGAACATCTAATAAATAAACGTTTGGTGTGGTATTTAGACACACAATAGCCTCTCCATTACTTAATTTGGCTTTCGTAAAGGCCTCTGCACTATTGACTCCTTACTCCGCTTAGATACCTATGTTCGTAATGTCTTTGCTCAGTTATTACATGTAGTCTTTTTTTTTTATCTTGTAAAGGCACATGACACTACATGGAGATATACCCAAGATCAATCCTTAGGCCTCCGAGGCAGTGTGCCATTTTTCCTTAAAATCTTCTTATCTAAGAGATATTTCTTTGTTCGGTTTAATAATTTGCTTTCCCTGGACTTTGTCCAAGCTGAGGGTGTTCCTCAGCGATGTGTCCTCAGCACCACTCGTTTTCTACTTGCTATAAATGATCTAGCCTCTGTTTTTCAGTCAAATATTTGATCATCATTTTATGTCAATGACTGCTGTATTATTGTTATTATTATTATTATTAAAGATTCGCCAGTATTTTCCCGGCCCGGGCCTTTTCCAAGTGGTGGCCCGGCCTTGGCTCTCTGTCTTGGGAGTGTCTGAGAAGTAAGTCTGCCATGGGAGGAGGCACAAGTACTCCCTCATCTTTGCGACCAACTGTCCCCAGGCCTAGCTTCTCGTAGGGAGAAGCTAGGCCTCTCTCGACTGCTGTAGCTTGTGCAGGTGCTGATTATCGCCTAGTAGCAGCCTCACTCCAGAATGCTGTCAACCGTGTTTCCCATTAGGCGACTACTCTTGAGTTTAAATTTTCTTGTGCTAAAATGCTCCAAATTACTTTCACCAGACTTTCTGTTGTCTCTTATTCTCCACTGTACCTGTATGGCTCCCGTATCCTTGAACGTGATACGGTCAGATTTCTGGGCTTCTGTTTAATCGCTGGCTGTCCTGGAAACCTCACATTGCCTCCCTGGAAGCAACTTGCCATAACTAGCTGAACCTCTTTAAAACCCTCCCTCATCTCTCATGGGGGGCGGATCGTTGAACTCTGCTTCGACTGTATTCAGTCGTAATTTTATCGGAACTAGACAGTGGCGACCAGATATATTCTGCAGCTTCTTCCGCAACTCTCTAAACTTGATCCCATCCATCATTCTGGATTACATTTACGTCTAGGTGCTTTTCGCTCCTCCCCTCACGAGAGCCTATATGCAGAGGCAAATGTTCCATCTTTGAACGATCGCCGTGATGCCCGTTGCCTCAGTTATTTTGTTCACTCTCATGACTTTCACGATCCTAATACATACAGGATAGCAGTAGAGGTTCATTATTTGTTTGCCGCGCCTGTTTACTCCATCCATTTTCCCTTCGTCTTCAGTCGCTCTTGACTTCTCTTCAGTTGCCCCCTTTATATGTCCATCTAGCATTTAACTTTTCTCTTCCCACTTGAGAGGTTCAGACAGTTCGCGTCTGTTCCTCCCCACTACCGTGCGGGAAAGTTCGAATACCTACAGTGGCTTCTGGCTTCCTTTTTCTTAATTACTTCCGGTCTTTACTCGGGCCGTTCCAGTTTACAATGAAGGTTCCAAATCCGCCGACGGTGTGGGGTTTGTAGCAGTGTTCCCAGACAGTGCTGTACCAGGACATTTATTAGACTCGACTAGCACCTTCACAACTGAACTGTACGCAATATTCTTAGAGATTATCCGAATTGCTCCAGACCTACCTCACCGTTTGTGGTAGTCTCGGACTACTTTAGTGCTGTACAAGCTATCAAAAAATTTAATTCACCTCATCCCCTAGTTCTTGGTATACAACTTTGGTTTTGCCACATTTCTAGCAAAAACAAAGAAATCGTTTTTTGCTGGGTTCCTGGGCATGTTGATGCTCAGGACAATGAGCAGGCAGACTCTGCTGCACGGTCAGCAGTACACGACCTTCCAGTTTCATTTAGAGGTATTCCATTTTCAGATAATTTTACTATAATTTCTAGCTACCTTCGCAACCGTTGGCAGCAACATTGGGGTGAACTGATTCGTAACAAATTACAATCTTATCAAGCCGAGTTTAGAAGACTATGCTTTTCCTTCTTCACATCGGGCATACATGTCTCACTCATAGGTACCTCATGGAGAGGCGCCCAGTCACACTCTCTGCTAACTGTCAGGTTCCAGTTTCAGTATTCTATATTCTGTTGGACTGTCCAATCCATCAGCAAGCAACCAGAATTTACCTTCGACGTCGTCACTGGTCTAACGCTCTTATTTTATATTAACTCCTAGCTGACGGCTCCACCACTGACACAGACTTCCTCTTTGACTTTTTGACAACAACAGATTTATTACACAGCCTTTGATTATGTTTCCATAACAGAAGCATAATCAAAGGCCTTACAACCTCTACCGTGCAGCGCTGTATGACCCTCGTGGTTTAGCGCTTAGTTTTGATTATAATAATAATAACAATACATATATTCATAAAATGGTTGTGTATGTATTTTCATTCATTGAGCGTAAATTTACATGTATACTTACACATATTCAGAATATATCCATATGTGTAAATATAGACATTTATTATATACTTGTACATGTGCATAATATATTCAAAGAATGACTATACATATATATGCAATGCTTAACAATTCGCAAACAGGTAAAATTATTTACAAACATTGTCTCAACGTCCGCAGCAGGACTCGAACCTGCAAACTCTATGTCAGAGTCCACAGTACATTACCACGGAGCCAGACCCATGACTCCTTGCTGGAGTATGGGGAAACATCATCTAGCTCTGGTTAGGCGCCCATACTTATCTTTGGTCTGGCTCTGTGTTAAAGTACTGTGTACTCTGAATCAGAGTTTGCAAGTTCGAGTCCTGCTGTTCACGTAGAGAGAATGTTTATATACATATGCAAATATTTACTGTATATTTTTATTTATTTATACACAGAAAAATTTATGTTATAAACAGCATTACTTTCTCAAAGTATTATGTTTGATTAAGTTTACTGATCAAAATTACATTAACTTAATTATGAACATCTTTGTATTCCCATCTCTCTCTCTCTCTCTCTCTCTCTCTCTCTCTCTCTCTCTCTCTCTCTCTCTCTCTCTCTCTCTCTCTCTCTCTCTCTCTCTCTCTCTCTCTCTCTCTCTCTCTCTCTCAGGAATGAGGTTTGCACTGATGGAGTCTAAGTTAGTGCTGGCCAAGCTGGTGGAGAACTTTGACCTCCGTCCTGACCCAGCCAGCCCTGAGCTGCAATTCTCCATAGTAGCAATGAGGCCCAAGGAAGACATCAACCTTATCCTCACCCCCATCACTACAAGGTCAGTCTTTACCCATCACCCATCATTACAAGGTCAGTCTTTACCCATCACCCATCACTACAAGGTCAGTCTTTACCCATCACCCTATCACTACAAGGTAAGTCTTTACCCATCACCCATCACTACAAGGCCAGTCTTAACCCATCACGACTCCCGAAATCGTAATGACACAATTGCAAATAAACCATACCACGGGCCGGGATAGAACCCGCGGTCAGAAAGTCATGGAGTCTCTGACGGCGGGTTCTATTCCCTCCCGTGGTATGGTTTACCTATCACTCCATCACTACAAGGCCAGTCCTCACCCATCACCTCATCATTACCTGGTCAGTCCTTATCCATCATTTCTATCACCACCAGGTCAGTTTTTACTTGTCTCCTTATCTCTAATTGGTAAATTTTTTCCAGTCACCACAACCCCAACCCATATCCATCACCCCATCACATGTGGTACTCTACAGAGTACCACAGTCAAACAGCCGTTTTAGTGAAAACCTAGGAAGTATGATAACTGATGCACGCATGAATAAAGATCACTTACTACTCTCAGGTGACTTCAATATAAATCTCCTGCAAGACCAGGACCCACACATTACTGAATTCACAAACGCTATGAGTAACTGCTTGTTGCTACCAACAGTAACAAAACCTACAAGAATTACATAGACTAGCGTTTCCTTACTAGACCACATCTGGACCAACACCATATCCCCTTTAAAATCAGGCATAATCACAGATAATGCCACAGACCATTACCCTACCTTCCTCATAACTAATCTAGGCAAATTACCCCAAGACACTACTAAAGTCACTTTCAGACTTCACAATGAAGCAGCCATTAATAACTTCACAACAGCAATGACAAACATTGACTGGCACACTGAGCTAGAAATCTATGCAGATATTGACGAATGTATTAATAATTTTCTAAAAAAGACCCAATACATCTATAACAAGCACTGTCCTAAAAAACAAAAAAACTAAACAGATGACAGCTAAGAGACTGAACAGTCCCTGGCTAACACCCAGCATCCTCAAATCCATAAATACAAAGCACCTATATGAAAAACAGTACAGAATGGGTCACATAACAAGAGACCAAACAAAACATTACTCATCAATCCTAACCAGCCTGATAAGAAGGACTAAAAAATTGTATTATGAGAACATATTATCCAACTTAAAAGGTGATATAAAAAAGACCTGGAAAACCCTATCAGAAATTCTAGGAACAAAAAAGATATCACGAAACAGCGCAATTGAACTAACAAAACCAGATGAACCCCAACTCCCACCAACTGAAACAGCAAACAGACTCAATGATTTCTTCTCCACCATAGGAAAAAACCTTGCCAATAAAATCCCAAGCTCAAATATCCCACCCAATGACTACCTCACTGGCAACTACCCGAGCACACTGTTCCTAGCTCCGACTAACCCAACAGAAGTCTCCCTTATTATCAACACACTAAAAAACAAGACAGGAGATTTAAATACCTTACCACCCTTTATATGCAAAAAAGTGTCACAAGTGCTGTCACCAATCATTGCAACACAATTAACAAATCCATGGAATCCTCTACCTTCCCTACAGTTCTCAAAATAGTGAGGGTCACACCGATCCATAAAGGAGGAGACCAAACAGACTTGAATAACTATAGGCCAATATCCAACTTACACCCTCTCTCTAAAATCTTCGAAAAATTAATTCATAAGTGAATCTATTCCTACCTCATCTCCCACAACATACTCAACCCCTGTCAGTTTGGGTTCAGGCCTAATAAAAATACGATGCTATTATACACATGCTAGAACAAATATACACTGCACTAGAGAAAAAAGAAGTCCCACTGGGGATCTTCATTGATTTACGTAAAGCTTTTGATACAGTTGACCACTACTTGCTCCACATAAAATTGTCGCACTATGGTATAAGAGGGCACTCCCTCAACTACCTTATGTTATACCTCAACAACAGAAGCCAATATGTGTACACAAATGGAGCAAACTCTTCCTCACAGCCAATTACAGCTGGTGCCCCACAGGGAAGTGTCCTAGGCCCTCTTCTCTTTCTCGTTTACATAAATGACCTACCAAATGCATCGCAACTACTCAAACCCACACTATTTGCAGATGACACTACATACGTCTTCCCTCACCCGAGCCCAGTCATACTAGCCAATACTGTAAATACCGAATTGCAGAAAATATCTACCTGGATGAGGACTAACAAACTTACTCTCAACATTGACAAAACCTACTTTATTCAGTTTGGTAACAGAACTACAGATGTCCCTCTTAACAAAATGATAAACGGATCACCTATCACAAAGCTCACAGAGGGAAAATTCTTAGGAATCCACCTTGATAATATACTTAAATTTCAAACACACATACAACAAATTTCCAAGAAAATTTTCAAGACCGTAGGCATACTATCGAAGATACGGTACTATGTTCCACAGTCAGCCCTCCTGGCCCTATATCACTCACTTATTTACTCCAATCTCACCTATGGAATTTGTGCATGGGGCTCAACAACAATAAACCATCTCAGACCATAAATTACCCAACAAAAGGCTGCAGTCAGAATGAAAACAAATTCCCACTACAGGCAGCACACTCCACCAATATTCAAAACTCTAAACCTACTCACCATACAAAACATCCATACTTATTATTGTACCTACTACATACATAGAACACTTAACTCGGATATAAACCCTCTCCTCAAACATCTCCTTACCAACCTCAACAGAACACATGACCATAACACAAGGCACAGATCACTCTTTGATGTTCCTCGTGTCCATCTCACACTATGCAAAAACTCAATGCACATAAAAGGCCCAAAAATCTGGAATTCATTACCTGTGAATGAAAAAGAAACACTGTCTGTTTATAAATTCAATTCTCTTCTCAAAAATCACTTACTCACCCACAACTAAATAAATACTGAATAATTGTATCACATGTATCAATGATCTTCCAAACGTATCCCAACACCTGAAACCCATTCTCTTTGCTGACGACACGACTTATGTCATCTCTCACCCTAATCTTGCCACCCTCAACACCATTGTTAACGAGGAGCTGATCAAAATATCGACTTGGATGACAGCCAATAAACTTACGCTTAACACTGACAAAACCTACTATATTATGTTTGGTAGCAGAGCAGGAGATGCACAAATTAACATTAAGATCGACAACACTCTAATTACCAGACATAATGAGGGCAAATTCCTAGGCCTATACCTGGACAATAACCTGAATTTCAGCACCCATATCCAACACATAACCAAAAAAGTATCCAAAACAGTTGGGATCCTCTCCAAGATACGATACTACGTGCCGCAAAATGCCCTTCTCACACTATACCACTCACTTATTTATCCATACCTCACCTATGCTATTTGTGCTTGGGGATCAACTGCAGCAACACACCTAAAGCCAATAATAACCCAACAAAAAGCTGCAGTAAGAATAATCACTAAATCCCATCCCTGGCATCACACCCCCCCACTCTTCATAGATGTAAACTTACTCCCTGTTCAGTACATCCACACTTACTACTGTGCAATCTACATCTACAGGACCTTAAACTCTAATATCAACCTTGACCTAAAACGCTTTCTTGATAGTTGTGACAGAACCCACAGGCATAACACCAGACACAAACATCTCTACGACATTCCCCGTGTCCGACTAAACCTTTACAAAAATTCAATGTATGTCAAAGGCCCTAAAATCTGGAACACCCTACCCGAGAACTCTAGAACTGCAGACACATTCATCACCTTCAAAACTACCATTAGAAAACATCTTATCTCCCTGATACACCCCATCAACTAACTACAACGAATACCACCTGTGGTTCACACTTACACTCACTCACCCCATTTGACCATAAACAGAAATATTAATCTCAATCTTAAAATAATGAATCCTATGATACTCCAATACTGAAACTATGTACTGTGCCAAAACAAAAGCATTCACATTGCTAAACTCACAAACTAGTATTTAGTCACTTAGCCATAATACCAACTTACCTCATAATTTGTAATATTTTAAAATAAAGAATTAAACTAAGTCTGCCCGAAATGCCTAGCCATGCTAGGCGTTCTAGTGGTACACTCTGTAATCATTATTTAACTACATGTAAACCACACAACAACCAAATTATGTAAATTCAACATTGTAATCTTTATAGAGAATAAACTTTGAATTTGAATTTGAATTTGAAACCTGTGACCCAATCAAACTTTGTTATTTTTAATTACATTACCTAACAGAATACTCCATTCTACTGATTACAAAAAACCACAGTAAATGTCAATGACCTTCTTTGAAATACCATTTTGCTTTATTTTTAATTTTTTACAATAATTTTTTTACCTTGACATATCATTTTTATTTAAATTTTAAATTTTTAATTTAAGCCCCCCAAAAATACCTGCATACAAAGGGCTTTGGCATTTCACTTAACCACTGAATTCTTTGTATTTCTATGTACATTTCAAATTAATAAATAAAAAATGGGTACTTCTCACCCCCACCGCCAAATTCATTTTTTTACTCATCCTACTATTCACTTTTCCCAAAACAAAGAATTTTTACCCATACCAATCATTAACGCATCAATCCAGATCACGAAACAAAACCTCTGTAAAAAGATTTTATATAAACGTCCCCCACCTATAACACACAGCGGCTCTGCACCTTCCCCTTTTGGATACTGCCCCAAAAATATATTGGAAAAACAATGAAAATTTTCGGGGCCTCCAAAGACCATGACCGCCACTACAGAAATTTTTTAATATGAAAGCGCTCAGATAGCCCTTTAATTATTTTTAAGGGCCCCCTAAGCTGAAAATCAAATGGGCCACCTATTTTAAGGGGGTTTTAAGGGGGAATTACACCGCTAAGTTTTCCCAAGAATTCCTAAAAAATTCTAACCATTCAAAGGAACATTAAAGAGGGAAACTTATCAAGAGGAGCCTGATAATTCTGCATAAATAGGACATTAATATTCTTATGTGCTATTTACCATTGTCCGTTCTATGTGAAAAAGTATTTCAGTGTAATCAAAATGAACCTATATATATATATATATATATATATATATATATATATATATATATATATTATATATATATATAATATTATAATATATATATAAATATAATAAATATAATATACATATATATATATAAATATATATATATTATATATATATATTATATATATGTACATATATATTATATATATATTATATATATAATATATATAATATATATTATATATAATATAAAATATATATATTATATATATATATTTTATATAAGGTGATTTCAAAATATGCAAAACAACCACTCTGAAAGAATAGAGAAATTCCAAGCGCTTTCGTGACTACTCACATTATCAAGGAACTATGAAAGTGAAGCATCCAAGGAAGCTATATAAGGTGATTTCAAAATATGCAAAACAACCACTCTGAAAGAATAGAGAAATTCCAAGCGCTTTCGTGACTACTCACATTATCAAGGAACTATGAAAGTGAAGCATCCAAGGAAGCTATATAAGGGGTCGGCCAGCACCTCACTATCAGATCCCACAACGGTTAAACACGTGACGCGCGGCGAGCCAACTTGGATAGGTCCTTTGTAAAACTCACCCCCAAGCTATTTATTTGTCCAGTGTATTATTAAATTCTACCCAAATTCTTTTAAATTTAATAAATGGATCTAATTTAAAAAACCAAAGGAAATATTCATATTATTGTCAAAACTGCTTTTATGAAACAAGATTCAATTATATTCCTGTCGACCATGGACTTGCTTGATACTACTTTCCCCAACTTTTTTTAAATCAATTGGATGGTTAAAATCTCTTACATGAATAAATAGAGCATTGGAATCTTGTCCAGTTCTAATGCTAATATTTATGTTGTTTTAATCTTAGTTCGAGATTTTTACCAGTTTGACCGTAATAAACTTTATCGCAAATTTTACAAGGGAAACTTATAGACACATCCATCAGCATTTTGGGGGAATTCTTAATCAAAAGTTTTTTTACTGTATCAAGATTTTTTGAATACAACTTTAATATTAAAGGGCTTAAGAAGAGAAGGCAAATCAACCAAGTTTTCATGGTAAGGGAGAACCAACATATTTTTAGTTGAATAAGGGTGGTTGCCCTTTTTTGGATTATAAAAAGTGTTCCTAGCAACTTTAAAAGATTTATCAATTACATTTCTTGGTATTTTAAATCATTACCTATTTCATAAATTTTGGATATTTCCTCATCTATGAACTCAGGACTACAAATTCGTAAAGCTCTCAAAAACATTGATGAGAAAACAGACAGTTTGACTCTATCTTGATGCGAGGAATAATAGTGGACATAGGAACAGTTATTTGTAGGTTTTCTGTAAATTTTAAATTTGAATTCATTATTACCCTTAATAATTAAAACATCTAGAAAAGGCAATGAGTTATTTTCTTCAAACTCAACAGTAAAGTTTATAGAATGGGCTAAGCTATTTAATTTTCCAAGAAAATGGTGTATATCTACATTTTTGGGCATAAGACACAAAATATCATCAACATATCTGATAAACTTTACTGTTGAGTTTGAAGAAAATAACTCATTGCCTTTTCTAGATGTTTTAATTATTAAGGGTAATAAATGAATTCAAATTAAAATTTACAGAAAACCTACAAATAACTGTTCCTATGTCCACTATTATTCCTCGCATCAAGATAGAGTCAAACTGTCTGTTTTCTCATCAATGTTTTTGAGAGCTTTACGAATTTGTAGTCCTGAGTTCATAGATGAGGAAATATCCAAAATTTATGAAATAGGTAATGATTTAAAATACCCAAGAAATGTAATTGATAAATCTTTTAAAGTTGCTAGGAACACTTTTTATAATCCAAAAAAGGGCAACCAGCCTTATTCAACTAAAAATATGTTGGTTCTCCCTTACCATGAAAACTTGGTTGATATGCCTTCTCTTCTTAAGACTTTTAATATTAAAGTTGTATTCAAAAATCTTGATACAGTAAAAAAACTTTTGATTAAGAATTCCCCCCAAAATGCTGATGGATGTGTCTATAAGATTCCTTGTAAAATTTGCGATAAAGTTTATTACGGTCAAACTGGTAAAAATCTCGAACTAAGATTAAAACAACATAAATATAGCATTAGAACTGGACAAGATTCCAATGCTCTATTTATTCATGTAAGAGATTTTAACCATCCAATTGATTTTCAAAAAGTTGAGAAAGTAGTATCAAGCAAGTCCATGGTCGACAGGAATATAATTGAATCTTGTTTCATAAAAAGCAGTTTTGACAATAATATGAATATTTCCTTTGGTTTATATAAATTAGATCCATTTATAATTAATAGAATTTGGGTAGAATTTAATAATACACTGGACAAATAAATAGCTTGGGGGTGAGTTTTTGCAAAGGACCTATCCAAGTTGGCTCGCCGCGCGTCACGTGTTTTAACCGTTGTGGGATCTGATAGTGAGGTGCTGGCCGACCCCTTATATAGCTTCCTTGGATGCTTCACTTTCATAGTTCCTTGATAATGTGAGTAGTCACGAAAGCGCTTGGAATTTCTCTATTCTTTCAGAGTGGTTTTGTTTTGCATATATATATATATATATAATATATATATATATATATATATAATATATATATATAAATAAATATATGCAATAAGATCACAGAAAAACAGGTGATTTTAGAATATGCAAAAAAACCCACTCTGAAAGAATAGAGAAATTCCAAGCGCTTTCGTGACTACTCACATTATCAAGGAACTATTGATAGTTCCTTGATAATGTGAGTAGCACGAAAGCGCTTGGAATTTCTCTATCTTTCAGAGTGTATATATATATATATAAAATATATAAAATATATACATATATGTATAAATATATAATATATATATATTATAATATATATATATAATAAAATATATTTTATAAAATAAAATAATATATATATATATATAAAATATATAAAAATTATATATATTTTATATAAAACCATATATGTATATATATATTATATATATATATATATATATATATATATATATATATATATATATATAAAAATATATATAACATATATATAAAATATATAAAATATTATATATAATAAAATATATATATATATGCAAAACAACCATTTCTGAAAGAATAGAGAAAATTCCACGCTTTCGTGACTATTCACATTATCAAGGAACTATGATAATGTGAATAGTACGAAGGCGCTTGGAATTTCTCTATTCTTTCAGAGTGGGTTGTTTTGCATATTTTGAAATCACCTGTTTTTGTGATCTTATTGCATAAAAATATATATAAAAGGGGAAGGTGCAGGCGCCTGCGTGAGATAAAATATTTTATATTATATATATATATATATTATATATATAATAAAAATATATATATAATATATATATATAATATATATATATTTTAAATATATGTCGTGCCGAATATGTAAAACTTGTCAATTAACAAGAACTCATTTAAAATTAAGCCCTCTCTGAAATTTTCTCTTATACATTTAAAGATATATTTTTTTCATTAATGTTAATGTAAAAAAAATTAATTTTGCACTAGAAGAATCTTAGAAAACTTACCTAACCTTATTATAACAAGAGCAATTTATTTTAGCCTAACCCAACTTAACATATTTTAGATTTGTTTACAATAATTTAATACTAAACAAACACAGAGAAATATATTTTTTTCGTTAGGTTCAGATTGATTTTGGCGAAATTATTGTATACACAAATTTTCACTTGTCCTATATGGCAAGATGAGCGTTGCTGTTTAAGCCAAGATTGCAAGTTCTGCCTATTCGGCACGACATATATATATAAACACTGATCTCTGGCTGAAGGAGACTCGAACCTACGAACCTTGTAACAAGGTACGCTGGGCCTTACCATTCTCACCACACTTGACAATACCTTGGCGTCTAGCTTGTGCTAGACGTTTGATCCAAGGCAGCCAGCTTTCAGGGAGAAGGCTTACAGCTTTTCATCTCATCTCCTGCATGCATCAGCCTTACTAGAGATAATAACAATGCAAGGAATTCGCAAGAGCAGGCGAAATATACACAAACACTGATCTCTGGCTGAAGGAGACTCGAACCTACGAACACACCTCACCATCACATCCCACAACAAAGCAACATCCGATGTGCGACGACACCTGACTCATAAGAAAGGAAGAACACTGCAGTAGGCCCGCTGGCCCAACTAGACAGGTCCTTCACGACATCATACTAACAAAATATTCTACTCAAGAATTAAGATTTATTGTTTGCCCAATGTATTATTAAATTCTTCTCAAATTTTATTAATTATAAATGAATCTAATTTATATAAACCAAAGGAAATATTCATAGTATTTTCAAAACTGCTTTTTATGAAACAAGATTCAATTATATTCCTGTCTACCATGGACTTCCTTGATACAACTTTCTCAACTTTTTGAAAATCAATTGGATGGTTAAAATCTTTCACATGAATAAATAGAGCATTGGAATCTTGTCCAGTTCTAATGCTATATTTATGTTGTTTTAATCTTAGTTCGAGATTTTTACCAGTATGACCGTAATAAACTTATCGCAAATTTTACAAGGAATATTATAGACACATCCGTCAGCATTTTGGGGGGAATTCTTTATCAAAAGTCTTTTTACTGTATCAAGATTTTTAAATACAACTTTGATATTAAAAGTTTTAAGAAGAGAAGGCATATCAACCTAGTTTTCATGGTAAGGGAGAACCAACATATTTTTAGGTGAATAAGGTTGGATGTCCTTTTTTGGATTGTAAAAAGTATTTCTAGCAATTTTAAAAGATTTATCAATTACGTTTCTTGGGTATTTCGGATCATTAGCTATTTCATCAATTTTGGAAATTTCTTCATCTATGAACTCTGGACTACAAATTCGTAAAGCTCTCAAAAACAATGATGAGAAAACAGACAGTTTGACTCTATCTTGATGTGAAGAATAATAGTGGACATAAGAACAGTTATTTGTAGGTTTTCTGCAAATTTTAAATGTGAATTAATTTTTACCCTTAATAATTAAAACATCTAGAAAACGCAATGAGTTATTTTTCTCATACTAAAGAAGCTAAATGAGTAAATGTAAAACAAACAGGAAATCATGGTACCAACAAGGAGCATGATGGACAATGTAACCCAAGTCCTCTTAATGAGCAAACATAAAGTTGTTGTTTTCACGTGGAAAACTACTAATGATCCCATGTATAAGGCGCAACAAACTCTGAACATATAAAATAGTATGTTGTCTACATACCTGAGTTCTTGAGGAGAAAAACGCACGAACAATCCGCAACTTGAGTAATTGTGTGTTATATACAGAGAGAAATTAATTACATCTCTTAACCTAATCACACACTGTACTCGTTGCTAATAAAGATATCAAGGCCACGAGAAAATGCTTGGAGGCAGCAATCAAACAGATTTCTGACATCATAGGCCAAGGTCAGGGAGCCATCAGTATCTTCATTCCTCTTCAAAAGCTTAAATTACGAAATGAAACTCTTCATGAAATGAAGTTTGTGCCGTCGTTCAAACATCGCAGCTACAGATGACATCTAACATCTAATCTTCTCATATCACCTCCTGAATATAACGTCAGATCACGCTGATCCTTCTGGTGACTTGTTAAGTCAATACTTAGAACGAAACCACCCCATAAGTATTAACACCACAAGAACCACCACTAGTATTCATATTATCACTACCACCACCACCACCACCACCACCACCACCACCACCACCTCCACCAGGTTATTCCCATATCCCACCACCAGGTCAGTACCAGGTCAAACACATCACTCTCACTAAACTAAACCTAATTTTAAAGACCTATTTTTTTACAGTGATACAAACATTAACATGCATGTAACAGCTACAGTGATACAAACATCAACATGTTACAGTGATACACACATCAACATGCATGTAAAAGTTACAGTGATACAAACATCAACATGTTACAGTGATACAAACATCAACATGTTACAGTGATACAAACATCAACATGTTACAGTGATACAAACATCAACATGTTACAGTGATACAAACATCAACATGCATGTAAAAGTTACAGTGATACAAACATCAACATGTTACAGTGATACAAACATCAACATGTTACAGTGATACAAACATCAACATGCATGTAACTGTTACAGTGATACAAACATCAACATGTTACAGTGATACAAACATCAACATGCATGTAACTGTTACAGTGATACAAACATCAACATGTTACAGTGATACAAACATCAACATGTTACAGTGATACAAACATCAACATGTTACAGTGATACAAACATCAACATGTTACAGTGATACAAACATCAACATGTTACAGTGATACAAACATCAACATGCATATAACTGTTACAGTGACACAAACATCAACATGCATATAACTGTTACAGTGATACAAACATCAACATGTTACAGTGATACAAACATCAACATGTTACAGTGATACAAACATCAACATGCATGTAACTGATACAGTGATACAAACATCAACTTTCATGTAACTGTTACAGTGATACAAACATCAACTTTCATGTAACTGTTACAGTGATACAAACATCAACTTTCATGTAACTGTTACAGTGATACAAACATCAACTTTCATGTAACTGTTACAGTGATACAAACATCAACTTGTAACTTGCTATGGATGCAAAAATTAACTTTCAAGTGACTTCACCT
>NC_069400.1:47159167-47164044 GCF_026875155.1 Cherax quadricarinatus
TCTCTTTATATTTTCCTAAATATTGTCTACCATTCCTCTCATTCCGATGATATTTCTATGATCCAAATTTCTACTTCTAATATCCTTTAGCCCCACTACCTATGTTATTACATAATCCTGTGTACCTGTCAATGTATGGTACAGTAAAAGCTAAATGCATTATATCACCTTTCACAACTGACGTAGCATGATGTTTTGGTGCGTAGACACTGATCAAGCATCACCAATTTATCATGAAACTACCTGGCATAATGAGCAATCCTGTGTTTTTATATAGCATTGTTGTTTAAGATTGTGTACAATAGACTCTACTAAATAGCTATCGAGCTTGTATACCCCATAATTTGAGTTATGTACTGTATTCCTGTCATGTTTGAAGAGAGAAGATTCAATTATGTTTCTTTCTACGGCAGAACTGTTTGGTACAATAATCCGGGCAGCAGCCCACCCCGGTGGGTGATTATGCCCGAAATGCCTAGCCATGCTAAGCGTTCTAGTGATACACTCTGTAATCACAATTTTACTACATGTAAACCAAACAATAACCAAATTTCTGTAAACTCAGCATTGTAATCCTTATAGAGAATAAACTTTGAATTTGAATTTGAATTTGAATTACAGGAACCAACTTGGTTAGAGATAGCATTCAACTCCTGCCCTGTCCTGACTGAGTATTTATGTTGGGCTATTCTGGTTTCCAGAAGTTTACCTGTTTGACTAATATATGAACATGGACACTGAGTATATGGGGCCTTCTAAACCCCACCAACTTTGTTGGAGTGTGTGTTTTTAATCAGCCTTTGTTTCTCAGTCCCAGTGTTTTTGAAAGCAAGGTTTATATTGATCTTTTTTAATGCCTCACTCACGCAAACCAGGTTCTCATTGACGGTAAACTAGTCCCTTTTTTCCCTGGCAATCATTTCCTTTTAGGTTCATTTCCTGTAGAAAGTCTTGCTTGTGACTTTAGTCCCCTTGTCGACAAAATCCCTAGGATATCTAGGTTTTTAAATTATTTTGGGGATTTGTCTTTTTAAGTATTGGAGTGCAGATGCAAAAAGGCTTCAAAAAACATTGTGAGGAACCACACCTTTTCCCCCTTGTTTCTTTGTTGGAATATTTAGTAAATGCATGAGGGCCCAAACTGGGGATGCCCTTTAGATAAATATGAATTTTCTGTAAACACGATGGTTTTTAAAAACCCTGGGAAAACGCAAAGTGTTTTTTTTTTATGTTCTTTTTGTAAAACTTAATGGAAGGTACTGACCATTTCCAGTCTAGGGGGGGAAACCCTACCAAGGTGTAAATCCAAAGGTTTATAGGAAAAAGAACATCATTACGTATCTGAACCAACAAAACTTTTCTAGGAGAATGTCTTTAAGAAGTCTGGGTTCTTCATAGGATTCCTTTCAAGTTGCTGAGAAAGGGGGCCCCTAAGGGGTTTTCCCCCATTGTCATGCCTTGTTTTTTGAGATAGAAAATTTCCCCTTTCCCAAACACGAATTGCAACCCATTTTAAAAAAATTTGTGGGGGTAATTTAAAATATATTATATATATATATATATATATATAATATATATATATATATTTTATATATATATATTATTTTTTTTTTTATTACCCCCGGCCCGACCCCCCACCAAGGCAGGGTGGCCCGAAAAAAGAAAAACTTTTCCCATCATTCACTCCCTCACTGTCTTGCCAGAAGGGTGCTTTTTACACTCCAAATTTTTTAAAAATGCAACATTAACACCCCCCCTTTAGAGTGCAGGGGACTGTACTTCCCCTTCCCGGATCAAGTCCGGCCTGCCGGTTTTCCCCGAATCCCCTTTATTAAAAAGTTACTTTTCTTTACACCCCAAAAAAGCACGTCAAAATATTAAAAACCATTTGTCTCCATTCACTCTATCAAAAACGCCCCCACGCATGCCTGCTGGAAGTCCAAGCCCCCCGCACACAAAAACCCCCTTTTTTCCCCCCCCCTCCCCAAACCCCCCCTAGGCCGACCCCTTTCCCCCCTTCCTTCACTACAGAGATACAAAAAATTTTTTGGGGGGTCATTCTGTTTTTGCCCCCATTTTCTCTACAGTCCGAAACCCCCTCAACCAAAAACCCCTTTCCCCAGGGCCCCTTTGGGCAACAGTTTTTGGGAAAACCCGCACCCTTTCCCAAACTTCCAAAATACGAATTCTCTGCATTATATTCACACCAACACATTGCCCCCAGACATGGGCATCTCCCCTGCCCCCAAAACCCTTTTCCTCCCGCAAAAATTTTTATCCCCACGCTTCACACCCATATAAGAGCGTTGGTTTTAAAAAAATTTTTTAACCTCCATACATTCCCCTCTTTGCCCCCCAAGGACAAAATTCTTTGTTCCACAGAAATCCTAAATGCACCACTCACTCTTTTTCCCTCATCAAATTTCTATGATTCACCTCATCTTTTATTTTTTGGGCCCCCCGCTGACACGTCCACTCCCCAAAAATTGAATACGTTCAAACCCCCTCCTCCCCTCTCCCCCCAAACTGATTTCAATCTTTCATCACCCAATCTTTTGTTTTCCTCATAAACCCTTTCTCTTTCCTGTATTCACCCCTTTTAAATTTTTTTCTTTTGCAACCCTACCAATTCTCCACCCAAACTCTTTCAACTTCTCTTCAGAATTTTCCCAAGGGCAAAAGTTGTCATCAGCAAGAGCAGCTGTGACAACTCCCCCTTTGTGGTGATTTTTTATCTTTTAACTCCCCGGCCCCTTGCCAAGACCCTTTGATTTACTTCTCTTACAACCCCATCTTTAAAAATATTTAAAAAACCCGGTGCATCACCCCATCCTTGGGGCTTTTTAAAAGGCCCACTTTTACTGGGAAAAAAATTTCCCCCTTTCCTACATACTCTAACTTGAGCCTCACTTCCTCGTAAAAAAATCTTCACTGCTTTCAGTAACCTACCCCCTACACCAACACTTGAAAACATCTGCCACATTGCCCCCCTATCCCCCTTCATACCCCTTTTTCCCAAATCCATAATGCCACAAAGACCTCTTTAGCCTTTTTCTAAATACTGTTCACTTATAGGGTTTCACTGTAAACACCTGGCCCACACACCCCCTCCTTTCCAAAAGCCTCCTTGTTCATCTGTTTCCCTTTCCCCGTTTACTCAAATTCTTTAAATTTTAAATCTACCATCACTTTCCAGGTACACTCAAAGATTATCCCCCTATAATTTTTGCACTTCTTTTATCCCCCTTTGCCTTTAAAAGGGAAATGCATACTCTCTCCCATCCCTAGGTACCTTACCCTTTTCCCAACATTTATTAAAAAATTGCACCAACCACCCCAAAAAAACATATCCCCCCTGCTTTTAAATTTTTTTATCTTTATCCAAAATCCGGTTTGCCTTCCCCCCTTTCATTTTACCTACTGCCTCACGAATTCCCCACACACAACGGCTCTTCCTCACTCCTACAAGATGTTATTCCTCCTTTCCCTATACCGAAATCACAGCTTCCCTATTTTTCAACATTTTAACAAATTCCCCAAAAAATTCCTTCCTCTTCCCAATACCTCTAACTCTCCATTTAATAATCTCCCCTTTCCCATTTTTTAAATGACAAATCCATTTGTTCTAGGCTTTTTTTTAATTATAATATATATGTCGTGCCCAATGGAGAACTTGCGATCGGCTTTAAATGCAACGCTCATCCCGATATAGGACAAGTGAAAAATTTGTATATGCAAAAATTTCGCCCAAAAACATTCGGACCTAACGAAAAAAAAAATATATTTCACAGTGTTTGTTTTTAAAATTAAATTATTTTAAATTATTAAATTATATGTTGGGTTAGGCGAAAATAAATTATTCTTGTTTATTAAGGTAAAATTAAGTTTTCTAAGATTTTTTGGAGCAAAATTAAAATTTTTTACTTAACATTAAAAAAAAAATTTCTTTAAAGTATAAGAGAAAATTTTAGAAAAAAACTTAATTTTAAATGAGTTTTTTGCAAAATGAACCGTTTTACGTATTCGGCACGACATATATATATATATATATATATATATATATATATAAATTTTATATTTATATTTATAATATATAATTATATATATATATTTTAATATATAATATTATATATGTCGTGCGAATAGGGAGAAAATTGCGTCTTGGCTTAAATAGCAAGTTCTCTTCTATAGGACAAGTGAAAATTTGTGTATGCAATAATTTTGCCAAAATCATTCGAACCCAACGAAAAAATATATTTCACTGTGTTTGTTTAGTATTAAAATTTTTGTAAACAAATCAAAATATTTTAGTTGGTGGGGTAAAAAAAAATTGTTATTCTTATAATAGGTTAGGTAAGTTTTCTAAGATTCTTTTTTCGCAAAATTATAAATTTTTCACCAAAATTTTTAATGAAAAAAAAACATATCTTTTAAAAGTATAGAGAAAAATTTTTGAAAAAAAATTTTTTTTAAAAAGAGTTCTTGTATTCACCGTTTTAATATTCGGGAGAATATATATATATATTTTATATATTATATTTATTATAAAATATATATATTTATATATATATTTTATATTTTATATATTTATAATATATATAATATATATCATATTTTATAATATTTTTATAATATATGTATATTTTTATTTATATATATTTTTAAAAAAAATTTTAAAAATATATATATATATTATTATATATATTATATATATATTATATATATATATATTATTATATATATTTTTATTATATATATGTGTGGAATAGGGAGAACTTGCGATCTTGGCTTAAATTGCAACGTCATTTGCCCAAAAGGAAAGCGAAATTTGGTATGCAAAAAAATTTCGCCAAAAAATTTTGAACCTAACGAGAAAA
>NC_069400.1:47164544-47189228 GCF_026875155.1 Cherax quadricarinatus
GACATCCAAGGACACTCAGTTTCATCAAGTCACCGATATCTGTCAAAGGGTGTGAAGAACACCATAGCTCACGCTACAAGAGCAAGGTAGGTTACGAATTTCTTGTAGTACGGGGGACTGTGCAGTTCTTGAGTCGCAAGGAGTTTGTAATCAACCTATAGTCGGCAGTAAGGTGCGGACTTTTGAGTCCAAACAAGTATGTAATTTGTCAGCAATCAGTGAATGAAATATGCTGACATAACACCCCCTAGGGGTAATTTATAATCTTACAAATTATAACTCTTTACAGCCCGTTGAGAGATGACTTCGACAGCTTCTCAAGACCTCGTCTGCAGGGGCGGCTGTGCAGGCGATGAGCTGTCTTTCTAAGTTACGTACAAACTCTTTAAACTTAGCTGGTAATGCCATTTCTCAACATAAATATATTTTAGATTTGTTTATGATAATTTAATACTAAACAAACACAGTGAAGTATATTTTTTTCGTTAGGTTCAGAATGATTTTTGCGAAATTATTGCATACACAAATTTTCGCTTGTCTTATATGGCAAGATGAGTGTTGCTATTTAAGCCTAGATCGCAAGTTCTGCCTATTCGGCACGACATATATATATATATATATATATATATATATATATATATCTATATATATATATATATATATTATATATAATATATATATATATAATATATAATATATATTATATATATATATATATTATATATATATATATATATATATTATATATATATATATATATATATATATATATATACATACATACATATATATATATATATATATATATATAATATATATATATATATATATATATATATATGTCGTGCCGAATAGGCAGAACTTGCGATCTTGGCTTATATAGCAACGCTCATCTTGCCATATAGGACAAGTGAAAATTTGTTGTATGCAACAATTTCGCCAAAATCATTCTGAACCTAACGAAAAAAATATATTTCACTGGGTTTGTTTAGCATTAAATTATTGTAAACAAATCTAAAATATATTTAGTTGGGTTAGGCTAAATAAATTGCGCTTGTTATAATAAGGTTAGTAAGTTTTCTAAGTTGGGTTTTGGTGCAAAATTATTAATTTTTACGTCAACATTAATGAAAAAAATATACATTTAAACGTATAAGAGAAAATTTTAGAAAGGGCTTAATTTTAAATGAGTTCTTGCTAATTGACCAGTTTTACATATTCGGCACGACATATATATATATTTTATATATATATATATATATATATATATTAATTTATATATATATATATATATATATTATATATATAATATATAATATATATATATAATATATTATGTATGTATGTATGTATGTATGTATGTATGTATGTATGTATGTATGTACAGTATATCAAAGCGTATAAATCTCCTCCATCTCCTCTGAAGCTGGGCGCGAACCCAGTATGCTGCAATCTTTTCCCCTCTGAATGGCCACGCTGAGGCTCTGGAACATGAAAGTGGCTGCCCTTGAGTCCCTGGTGGTGTCGATGAGTCTGGAACCCAGTTCTGTAAGGAAACGTGTGGAATTTTTCCCCATGATCCTAAGGTCTCTGATTCCACTGAGACAAATTTATATTGTTTGCTTATGTCCTTGTACTTGCCGATCTTGTACTCCTCCCTGTAATCAGCAGCTCCTCCCTGTCGACTGACGCTGTGATGGATGTATGTGTTAGCCAGCATCGACACACAGGTATAGTCCCATACTAAGAGCTTGCCTTTCTTCCAAGGATAGATGGTGATCCCATCGGGGCAGTTTACTGGGTTGTGGGTATTGTTGGCTGCTAGTGATCAGTGCTCTCTCTCGGCTGGGCATCCAGCTGTAGCAAGGGTTCTCTTCATGAAGTCGTTGACCTCACTGTGTCTTGCATGCCAACCCTTGGTTTTGGAACAGTTAAGACCAAGTAAATCATATTGGTCGGCTTGCGCATCGCCGCAAATATAAGTATATTCTGTGTGAATTGGTGCAGCAAGGTGAAGAGCCACTATTATACGGAGGGTCTTAGGGTCGAGGAGTGTTCCCATTGCCGAAATGGGAACCGTTCGGAGGAAGTCCACGGAGTGAAGTGCACTCACAGCTTGGAGACGGGCAGTCTCCCTGTCTGATGTTACAGCTCTGAGCATGTTGACAAGCACCTTTTCAGCGAATGGGCCATCCCAGCTTGCACTAGGTTTTGATGCTAGAGCAGCAAGAGTCTCTCCCATTCAGTGATGGCACTAACATAGATAGGGCCCTGTATTTCTGCTGAGTCACTGAGGTTGTCCAGAAGAATTTGTCTTATTAACTCATTTGATGTTAAGGAAGAGGATAGAAAAATTTGTAGGGCAATCTGGAAGTAAGGGTTTCAACCACTGTCCATCTTCGAAGGAAAGATTCAATACATTCTTTACCATGGTCTTAAGGAGAAAGTCATATTCCTTGCATTTCGGACTGCTGAAGGCTGGGGAACATCTCAGGAAGTAGGTAAGTTTTGGGATTGACAGGCACCTGGCGAGTAGGTAGAAGGCATCATGCGTATTGATGTCTTTCATCCTGCCTTCCATCGTCCTAAGGTCTGAGATTTTTTTTCTAGGATCGGATCGATGGCATTGGACCCAAGAGAAGCACCAAGGAGAGTGCTGTTTGTTGGATCAATGGCTCATGCTCCTGGTAAAACAGCACTAATATTGTAGATGAATGGTTCAAAGAACCGAGATGTTGTTAAATTAGACACATGTACAACTCTTGGGTATCTTTATTGAGGAAACGTTTCGCCACACAGTGGCTTCATCAGTCCATACAAAGGATAAACTTGAAGAACAGGAGGAGAATGAGGTAATCAGTCCCTCAACCTTGAGTCGATGTGGTCAGTCCATCAATCTTCAATAGATTGATGGACTGACCACATTGACTCAAGGTTGAGGGACTGATTACCTCATTCTCCTCCTGTTCTTCAAGTTTATCCTTTGTATGGACTGATGAAGCCACTGTGTGGCGAAACGTTTCCTCATTAAAGATACCCAAGAGTTGCACATGTGTCTAATTTAACAGCACTAATATTCTAGATTATCTGTCGATTGGTAGAAACTATTACATATTGGGTGGGGTTTAAAGATAGGCCCAGGTTCTCTCCCATGACTTTAATTTTTCTGATGTCCTCTAGGATAGTTTCCGTAGTACCAGCTAGGGTACCATCATTCATGAACCTGATATTGATGACCAGACAGAATAGAAAAGGGGCGAGAGGGTCCCCCTGTTGCACACCCTCAGAGGAGTCAATTTCATGGTTCCCAAACAATGGTTTAGAAGTAACACTATAATGCGATCCTATGAAGGGATTGAGGGAAGAGAAGTGTCTGTAAACTGCTTGGAGAGCAGCATCCCTTCTGACTAAGTTGAAAGCGTTGGAAAATTCCAATTTGATCAAGGCTTTTTCATCGGACAGGTTGTCTATGTATACTCGTGCTTCATGGGCAGCTGCTTCACAGCACTGTTGAACACAAAAACCGACCTGAGTTGGTTTCAACATTGCGGCATCCTCTTGACTCACCATTCTTAATGCAGCCTTGGCGACTAGGCGCCAAAAGGTGTCGCCCACTGCAATGGGCCTGATTCCTCCATCAGTTTTCCGGAGGGCACATAGTGAGGCACCAAAGAAAAGGTGTCTAATAGCCTCTGGGACACTGCCAGACACACATTGGAAAATTTAGTGAGTTCAGACAGCAACCTCTCTGAAACCTCACCAAGTGCTGGATTGAGCATTTATTTCAAGGGTCGTGGCCTTAAACCGGTGAAACCTCCTGCTGAGCCCTGTGGAAATGATACAGCAGCTTTATACACATCAGCATCCTGTAAGGTTAAATCTTCTTCACTTGCTGCAATGTCAGGGAGGTCATTGTTGGTACTGGGAGCCCTGGGTGGATGTTCTTGTTTGCCCTTCAGGGCTTGTACTGTGATGACGTCCTTAGGAGCGATGGTATCCTCACTGGTTATAAGCCTCAGTGCTCCAATCGTATTATCCTCTGCTATTTTTTTTTTTTTTTTGCTAATTTGGGCTCTGATTTTTGAGGCGTCAGGTTTCCTGTTGTTGGCATTTGCCCGACGGATGTTTGTCGCCCTAAGGGGTAGATAGACGAAGTTGTCAGCTCTAGGGAATGCATTTATTGCCCTAATAACAGATATTGCTAGTGACTTGTCCCTCCTTGGTGGGACAGCCATACAGGCATTGCCAAATAGCAGTAGGTTGTGCCAGGATCCGTTGTTTGCAGGAGCATCGTTGACTTTCTTCAAGAGGTCAGCGAATTTTCTAGCAGCTTGAGAGAGAGCTGCTTTGGGGATGTGTGTCAGCGTCCTGTTGGATGTTAATTTGATTGCAGATTTTAGGTCCTCTGTGGAGGTGAAGTCAGGGTAGCTGTCAGCTCTGTCTGCTGGGAGGGGCTGTTGGTTGTTTCCATTTGGAGCCCTCCTGGAGCCTAGTCACACATTGTGTGCACGAATGTTGCCAGTTGAGGGACTGGGTGCACATTCCCTGTAACGCACCTGACAGATGCCTCGAGGACTGATTCCAGGGTGTTGGCTCTGTCGTGGAGATTCCTAGGAACCCGGCACTTCTTGTGACATTGCTGACATCGTAGGGGTGGGAGGGCGCCAGCGGGTGAAGGACAGCATGGATGCATGGAAGATGACGGTGGAGGACTAGCTAGCGGTGGTATGAGTAATTGGTGAAGCACTAAACGGCAACACCCTGGGTCAGGTAGTCAGTAGGCCCAGACCGGATGTGGGAAGGGGACCAGGGACTGGGGGCGAGGGCTGACTAACTTTTACTAATTGTTATACACTTGTTATTCCATTTAGAGAAACCCTCGCCATTTGGCACACAAATCACCATGTTTGCACTGTTAACCAAGGTGTTCTTCTGTTCAGCATCCAATGATGGAGTCCTGGTCTACCACTTACATCCCCCCCAACCCAGGCCGAACACAGAGAGTAAACAAACATCTTCCACACCTCAGCTGGCAGGAGGCATAAGGACATAAGAACAGAAGAAAGAAGGAACACTGCAACAGGCCTATTGACCCATGCAGAGCAGGTCCATGGGTAACCCCCCAGATTAGACGAATGACCCACCCAGTATGGTGACCTCCACTCAAGGATGGAGCACTGCACCAGACCCAGCAGCACAAGCTAGTCAGGTCCAACTCACACCCACCCACACCCACTCATGTATTTATCTAACCTATTTTTAAAACTACACAACGTTTTAGCCTCAATAACTGTACTCGGGAGTTTGTTCCACTCATCCACAACTCAATTACCAAACCAGTGCTTTGATATATCCTTCCTGAATCTGAATTTTTCCAACTTGAAACCATTGCTGTGAGTCCTGTCTTGGCTGGAAATTTTCAGCACTCTATTTACATCCCCTTTATTTATTCCTGTTTTCCATTTATACATCTCGATCATATCCCCCCTAATTCTACGCCTTTCCAGAGAGTGCAAATTCAGGGCCTTCAGTTTATCCTCATAGGGAAGATTTCTTATACATGGGATCATCTTTGCCATCCTCCTCTGTACGTTTTCCAGAGCATTTATATCCATTCTGTGATACGGTGACCAGAACTGAGCAGCATAGTCTAAATGAGGCCTAACCAAGGATATATAGAGTTGAAGAACAACCTGAGGACTTCTATTATTTATACTTCTAGATATGAAGCCAAGAATTCTGTTAGCTATATTGTGAACACTAATGCACTGTTGTCTTGGTTTTAGATTACTGCTAACCAGAATTCCTAAATCCTTTTTGCAATCAGTAGTATTAAGATCTACATTATTTAGTTTACATGTGGCATGGTTATTTAACTGTCCAACATTTAGAACTTTGCATTTGTCAATATTAAACTGCATTTGCCACTTTTCCGACCATTGCATCAGTCTATTCAAATCATCCTGGAGTGCTTTTGTGTCCCCATTAGAAAGAATTGGACGGCCTATTTTGGTGTCATCAGCAAATTTGCTTATGTCGCTATTTATTCCCTCATCTAATGTCGTTTATGTAAATTGTGAACAACGGGCCCAAAAACTGACCCCTGAGGAACACCGCTTGTGACGTGCTCCCATTCTGATTCTCCCCATTTATGCAAACTCTTGCTGCCTATTTGTCAGCCATGCCTCTACCCAGGAAAAAATTTCTCCTCCTATTCGTGTGCCTTAAGTTTCCTCAATAGCCTCTGTATATATATATATATATATATATATATGATATATATATATATATATATATTAATATATATATATATTTTATATATTTTATATATATATATATATATATATATATATATATATATATATACATATATACATATATATATATATATATATTTTATATATATATATATATATATATATATATATATTTTATATATATATATATTATATATATATATATGTACTCACCTAATTGTGGTTGCAGGGGTCGAGACTCAGCTCCTGGCCCCGCCTCTTCACTGATCGCTACTGGGTCCTCTCTCTCTCTGCTTCCTGAGCTTTGTCATACCTCTTCTTAAAACTATGTATGGTTCCTGCCTTTCCACTACTTCACTTGCTAGGCTATTCCACTTGCTGACAACTCTATGACTGAAGAAATACTTCCTAACGTCCCTGTGACTCGTCTGAGTCTTCAGCTTCCAGTTGTGACCCCTTGTCCCTGTGTCCCCTCTCTGGAACATCCTATCTCTGTCCACCTTGTCTATTCCCCGTAGTATCTTGTATGTCGTTATCATGTCTCCCCTGACCCTTCTGTCCTCCAGTGTCGTCAGTCCGATTTCCCTTAACCTTTCCTCGTACGACATTCCCTTGAGCTCTGGGACTAGCCTTGTCGCAAACCTTTGTACTTTCTCTAACTTCTTGACGTGCTTGACCAGGTGTGGGTTCCAGACTGTGCTGCATACTCCAGTATGGGCCTAACATACACAGTGTACAGTGTCTTGAACTATTCTTGCCTGATTTTTTCCTTTTTTTTCTATTTTACTGTTTCCTCGCCCTCCAGAGTTTCCTTTTCATTTCATTCATAACATTAAAAAGCCTCATCCGATCGGCTTTAAATTTTCCGTGTATCGTAACTGGAAAAATTCGTGCAACAAGTGGCATTATAGGAGCCCTGTAACCTTACGTTGTTTAACCCATTTAAAAATTCCTGTAATGGGACAGATAACTTGCAATAGCCTCTGCTGCTTGTTTTCAAACATTCAAAAAAGTGTCTTCGACGAAAGCAGAGAATGAAAATAAAATGTGTAGTTATTCATCTGAATTTTTATGTTTTAAAACAATGTGAATACTTTATTCCCATTAAATTATGGTAAATATATATGAGTCATAATCTTCCTGACGGCTTCATAGCTGATGCATCTGACAGACCAGTATCCATTAAGTTTGCTTTGTGTGCTAGCAATCTGTCAGTCTACTAAATTACTTAAAAATATTGAATAGATTAACTATGTACAACAACCGGAGAATGCCCCATCTCATCGCCTTCAAATTTTCAGAGCCAAGTTGTATTTTCTAAAAATTAAGAACTGTTTTTTTTTAATTGGCTGCACTCGTTCCAATTAGCCAAATGTTTTAAATAGTTATATTAATTTCCATTCAGTATATAAGGAATGACTCTCAGATCAGCTTCAAAATATTAACAAAGATTCACTCAATTAAAAAGACGCCGCTGACCTTCAAGTTTATGTAGTCTAGAAGCAAATTTGGATAAGTTGGATTCAGATCAGATTCATGAGAATGTCCTCTCCCGTAGGCTTCAAACTATTGTTTTGACAGGCTTTATTGAAAGAAGGCTTGGCTTTCAGTTTCAGCTGTGTAAATTTAGGCTGCGTAAGTCAATTTAGGCTGCATAAGTGCAAATTCCCAGTTTTATACAAAAGAAACTAGGGGAAACTGAACTTTCTTAAAAACACACACAAATCAAATAAGGAAAACTCAAGATTTTTATTTACTAATTTACATGATTTTACTGAGCCCATAATTTAAATACATGTTTCGGTAGGAGTTCATGTCACAACCGGTTATATTGTTACCTACTGAGCTACTGTCTTCCACTAATGTCCTCCAACGTGTTGCTTTGTAACTTCAGAATACCTTATCCGATCGGTTTCAAATTTCATCACTCTGCGATGGCCTGCTTTGGGCCTCCATTGCACTGCACACCAGCCGCTGTTAGTGCACACTAACGTTTGGTACGTCATCTGGCCATAGAGCCGGTGAGGTACCCCCCCCCCCCATCCTGCTGAAGACCTGCCACGCAGGTGCAAGTAAAGACAAACGACACTTCCCTACCCGGGGAGCCGATGCCGGGTCACCAAAATGGAAGAGACCCGGGCCAGGATACCACACCATATCAAATAGAATAGAATTTCATCACTCGATCGACGCAATGCCCAGCCCTTCTAGAGTAGGGTAGGTGCCTGAGCCGGAGCTTGCAGCTCACAAGCCTGTCATTCCCATTAGCCCCCTTGGGGCGGGGATGGCAGACCAGAGAGGCCTAGCTTCTCCCTACGAGAAGCTAGGCCTGGGGACAGTTGGTCCCAAAGATGAGGGGGTACTTGTGCCTCCTCCCATGGGAGACTTAGGTCTCAGACACTCCCTAGAGAGGGAGCCAAGGCCGGGCCACACATGGAAAAGGCCCGAACCGGGAGAATACCGGCGAATCTTTAATAATAATAAATAATTTCATCACTCATGTATGCTACTGAGAAGAAGGTTAATGTTGTTAATGGTGTGTGTTGGCGTCATTGAGAAGGTTAATGTTGTTAATGGTGTGTGTTGGCGTCATTGTGAAGGTTAATGTTGTTAATGGTGTGTGTTGGCGTCATTGTGAAGGTTAATGTTGTTAATGGTGTGTGTTGGCGTCATTGTGAAGGTTAATGTTGTTAATGGTGTGTGTTGGCGTCATTGTGAAGGTTAATGTTGTTAATGGTGTGTGTTGGCGTCATTGTGAAGGTTAATGTTGTTAATGGTGTGTGTTGGCGTCATTGAGAAGGTTAATGTTGTTAATGGTGTGTTGGCGTCATTGAGAAGGTTAATGTTGTTAATGGTGTGTGTTGGCGTCATTGAGAAGGTTAATGTTGTTAATGGTGTGTATTGGCGTCATTGAGAAGGTTAATGTTGTTAATGGTGTGTATTGGCGTCATTGAGAAGGTTAATGTTGTTAATGGTGTGTGTTGGCGTCATTGAGAAGGTTAATGTTGTTAATGGTGTGTGTTGGCGTCATTGAGAAGGTTAATGTTGTTAATGGTGTGTATTGGCGTCATTGAGAAGGTTAATGTTGTTATGGTGTGTATTGGCGTCATTGAGAAGGTTAACGTTGTTAATGGTGTGTGTTGGCGTCATTGAGAAGGTTAACGTTGTTAATGGTGTGTGTTGGCGTCATTGAGAAGGTTAACGTTGTTAATGGTGTGTGTTGGCGTCATTGAGAAGGTTAACGTTGTTAATGGTGTGTGTTGGCGTCATTGAGAAGGTTAACGTTGTTAATGGTGTGTGTTGGCGTCATTGAGAAGGGTTAACGTTGTTAATGGTGTGTGTTGGTGTCATTGAGAAGGTTAACGTTGTTAATGGTGTGTGTTGGTGTCATTGAGAAGGTTAACGTTGTTAATGGTGTGTGTTGGCGTCATTGAGAAGGTTAACGTTGTAATGGTGTGTGTTGGCGTCATTGAGAAGGTTAACGTTGTTAATGGTGTGTGTTGGCGTCATTGAGAAGGTTAACGTTGTTAATGGTGTGTGTTGGCGTCATTGAGAAGGTTAACGTTGTTAATGGTGTGTGTTGGCGTCATTGAGAAGGTTAACGTTGTTAATGGTGTGTGTTGGCGTCATTGAGAAGGTTAACGTTGTTAATGGTGTGTGTTGGCGTCATTGAGAAGGTTAACGTTGTTAATGGTGTGTGTTGGCGTCATTGAGAAGGTTAACGTTGTTAATGGTGTGTGTTGGTGTCATTGAGAAGGTTAACGTTGTTAATGGTGTGTGTTGGTGTCATTGAGAAGGTTAACGTTGTTAATGGTGTGTGTTGGCGTCATTGAGAAGGTTAACGTTGTTAATGGTGTGTGTTGGCGTCATTGAGAAGGTTAACGTTGTTAATGGTGTGTGTTGGTGTCATTGAGAAGGTTAGTGTTGTTAATGGTGTGTGTTGGTGTCATTGAGAAGGTTAGTGTTGTTAATGGTGTGTGTAGGCGTCATTGAGAAGGTTAGTGTTGTTAATGGTGGGTGTTGGCGTCATTCCGCATTGTTCCCTTTTAAGTAAAAACTTATAATCCCCTTCAGTCACTTGAATCTGAATTCCTCTTATTAAACAGGCGCTGTATGATCCCTACGGGTTTACCTATTTCCAATGATTAAGATGAAACTATTCTTTACGGCATCAGTCTTTAATGGCTGATGTATCTTACGGGATAGTTCAAATATTTTAGAGTTTAAGTTGTGCAGATGCAAAGTTTGTTGGATACTCTGTAATAACAATGATAATAATAATAATAATAATAATAATAATAATAATAATAATAATAATAATAATAATAATAATAATAATAATGATAATTATCGTAGGGGTTCTTAAATGGAGATATCGAGGGTTGAAGGTAGACACACTTGTTGGATGGTAACATATATTGTCAGACTGAGATGATGAGGAATGGAGCCCACTGCCTTGCCTGTCTGCTGAATGGTCTGCCGCCGAGTGAGAGGGAGGCAGAGGTACGAGCCTACACATGCGCATCCCGTGACGTCACACAAAGTCACAGGCCTACAAGGGATCTCCTATCTAAAGCACATGGATGATACTAATATGCTATGCTATATAATACAGGGAATACAGGGATCAGCAACTATGCTGACAGCTCGGTCATGTTACGTATGTCGTCCCGACATACACTACTATCTATAGGCTGAACAGGCAGGCAGATCTGGGCTGATTCTATACAACAACAAATTCATATATAACTTAGAACTAATGGATGGTACAACATGATTTTGACGTAATTGGTGTTAACGTAATGAGTTTTAACGTAATGAGTTTCATTGTAATGCATTACAAACTATAAGAACAAGTCATTATACAATATGGATGGAATTGATCGATCGATCTGTATTCATGCACTCTACGGATTCTGAGGAAATAAATATATATATAATATATATATATATATTATATATATATATATATATATATATATATATATATATATATATATATATATATATATATATATAAAATATTTATATATATATATATATATATATATATATATATATATATATATATATATATATATATATATATATATATATATATATATACAAGGTGAAATTAACAGCAAAGACATCTGGTGCGCAGTCAGATCATTACTGTCAAATTCTCAGAATACGGAGGGAACGTGAACACGAAAAAAAAAAAATTCTGAAAAACTAATCAGTAATAACAAAACACACAGTTGATAATCTCATTCATCTCGGACATCTAATTATACAGACTATGTACATTTAAACCCAATTCTGCGAGGGTGAGGTTTACATATGCAGAATGGTTATCATCTCTGGGAGGATCGAATTCCTCTGCAATGGCTAACACATGCCTTGACTGAGGACAGTCTGAACGAGTATCTACAAAAGATACAGCTACATGGACAATCACTAGTGACTGTGGAATTACTAATTCTTCTGCTAGGAGTACTCAACTCGACTATTCGATACAGTAATTCTTGGCTCATTACAAAGTCACTAACGGGTGCTGGTGGCTTCACAGTAAGAATAAGATCTTCCTGGAGCAGGAATCGAATCACACCAGAACACAAGGGATCGGTTCTTTCTTACTGGAGGAATGAACAAACTCGGTGGAGTGGATGACTCCCCCCTTTTGAAAAAATTAACGCTTTAACACGCAATATGAGCAAGGGAGAACGAATCTACTATCTCAAACTGCAAGCACAGGAGAAAATAAATGAACACGGTCAACAATGCTGATATTCAATCTGAGTCGCACACAGTGACACGAGGTATCAGCTATAAAGAAACTACACTTACAAACGTTAGCAACACGTGAAAGTTACTCGAGAAATAACTTCTTACAATGCACTGATTACTGTCAACTAGGATGGGATCACCATCTGGAACATTAGGAACAACAACAGACACTCTAGTGAGAACACTAGCTGTAACAGAGACGTCTTTCTGCAGACAGCATGTCACATCAACAAGAGATGGCATTACTAGTTTCAAGTAATCGTTTTCTGACAAGGCATCCCCTGTGGAGAAACTACTACTCGAACTAGCAGTCATTGCAGGGATAGGCTGTGCACTCAAGGCAGTCTGAGTGTCCCCGGACACTTGAGGCAACGGAACACTATCCTGCAAGTCTGAAGGTGTAGGTGGAACACAGATGGGAATGACAGAATTACTAGTGCCTGACCGCTCGGCTACGTTAATAAGTAATTCACGGATCTATAGGAACTTAATCTGAACTTCACATTTCGCAGCACTTTAACAAATCTCAGATACAAGCTGTGAGAACAAACACATTGCTCAAGGGCTAGGTATTGTCTTTCAGTCAGTAAGGGAATATTGGTACTGTGGACTGATTCATATTGACTTTGACTGGCATGATACAATAAGTGAACATTCAAAAGTGACTGGGACATCTTCTCAGTGAAAATACTGAAGGGCATAAGTCAAAAAAAAAAAAAAATAGAGAGAATGACACAGTAAGCTTAAATGGAAGAAAATGCTTAACTATTCTGCATAAGTAATTAAAAATTGACAGGTTACACAGTAAGCAAAGAACTCACACAAGAAAAATATTCAACTTAATGAACAACACTTTGAAAATCAAGAGAACTTGTACTTTACTCAAATCTAATTTGCTCAACTTTTACTTTAAATTGAATGAATGGCACAGTGAGTTGTCTTTACTTTCAATGCAACAGGGAAATACACAATAAAATGATAAAATGGACTCAATAAACTTATGCAAAAAAATAAAACAGAGGCACAATTCACTGAAATAAAATAAAATGGCACAGAACAGAGCATATGAAATTGCACTGAAATAAACTGTAACAATATTGCAAATAATTGCTAATAAAAAAAACACTGCTTAGAATCTCTGCAAGAAAAACTTTAGTGGCAACACAATATTTGCACAAGAATTATTGCAAAATGAGTCAATGTGCAATAATAAAAATTACTACACACACAAGAAAAGAAATATATCAAGGAATGAACACTTTAACTCTTAACTGCACTCAAGCAACACTTAACAAGCAAAAGAACAATTTACTCTAAAAGAAGAACTTAAAAATTGCACTAAGAGTGAATTTGTTCAATAAAACTTAAAAAAATAATAATAGGTGCTAAAACACAGAACATAAAGTTTGAACACTTACAGTGATGCAGAACACAACACATCAACATAAACACAATACTAGAATTTTCTTGCAATGAAACTTGATGTGTGAAAAATTTTGTAAAAATTATTTCTTGCTTGCCAATCAAAAAAATGACACTATTGTCTGTGGAAATAAAACAAATTAGACACTGGCTGAATGAAAAGAATTATGAACCAAGAATGTTCAACACACAGGGAACAAAATTTAAAAAATACACAAATGCTGGGAAGAAAAAAAAATAACAGACAACACTGAGTTGTGAAAGCAGAATATGAGGTTAAAAATTTACTGAAATACTTCACTGGAATACTGAGAACACAAGGTGATCCTGAAGTGTAAACACAAGTTCTATATTGTCATATGTTGCACACACAACAAAGGAAAAACACTAAGTACTTACTTCAAGTGTATAAAAAGACACCAACACAACAGACATAAAATAATGCACGAAAATTAACACTGAATTAGGAGATTAAAAGAAATTAATGCATCAGTACATGATAAACACTGAGTCTGATCAAGAGTCACTGAATGTCACTAAGAAAAAAATCACTGGAAAACACCAAAAGAAATGTCTCAACACTCGCAAATGTCCCCTAAAAAAAATATTATCGCTGTAACAACTTGGTGAAAAATGAGGCTGATCATAGTGGAGAGTAGAGGAATGTTTATGTCGTCTGCTGCTGTCCTCTGCACAGGTGATCGTGAATGCGCTTACATCGAAGAATGACACACACAGGAGGCTTATAAAGGTGGCGCAAACACACTCTAGCTCTGACCCCCTATGTGGTCCTTAAAATATGGTGCTACAACCCTTAGCAGTGCACCAAAACACTGATGAAGTTAGGTGAGTGGGTAATGGCTGAGTGAGCGTCTAAGACCGCAATGGTGAACACACGTGGATCGTGAGTGGTTGGGTCTATGGGTTGAATGGCGTAAGCCTCACTGAGAACACCACACTGCCGCGAAAATATTTCTAATCCGACCGGCTATAAAACAAACCACGAAATACTACAACACCACAAGGATGAAAAAGAGCACTCAGAATGCTTGGAGCTTGAATCACAAGCGATGAAGACTACTCACGTGGCTTACTTGAGTACTGGGGTAAGACACCTGGGTTAGTTGCTAGCTGGCTTATCTTAACCCTTCACACAGAATGGCTTGATAACCTCACATGATGAGCACAACAGAGGTGGAAGCTGGCTTGGCAGGCAAGGAATTGGATGAAGTAGACTAGGCTCGACTGGGCTTCCTCACCACAGACTGGAAGCTGGCTTATTTTGCAAACTCGGGTCAACCCCTCGGGAGTGATGCAAATAAGCAGACACACTAATACAAAGAGACTGACCAGTGGATTGTGTAGAAGCTGGTAGGAGCTTGGGTGGGAGAACTGGCTTGAGGTAGCAGGCTGGCGTTAACCTCGGTAGGCCTACTGGTGACACGAAATGGCCGTCTTGCTGGTCGAAATTTATCTCCAGAAATCGCTGTAATCGTCAGAATTACAGGCCCACCGCTGCCACCATTTTATCGTAGGGGTTCTTAAATGGAGATATCGAGGGTTGAAGGTAGACACACTTGTTGGATGGTAACATATATTGTCAGACTGAGATGATGAGGAATGGAGCCCACTGCCTTGCCTGTCTGCTGAATGGTCTGCCGCCGAGTGAGAGGGAGGCAGAGGTACGAGCCTACACATGCGCATCCCGTGACGTCACACAAAGTCACAGGCTACAAGGGATCTCTATCTAAGCACATGGATGATACTAATATGCTATGCTATATAATACAGGAATACAGGTATCAGCAACTATGCTGACATAATGATGATAATAATAATAATAATAATAATAATAATAATAATAATAATAATAAATAATAATAAAAATAATAACAATAATAATATAATAATAATAATAATAATAATAATAATAAATAATAATAATAATAATAATAATAATAATAATAAATTTATTAATTTTCTGCAGTGTACAGGTAATGTAATTTACATATAAAAAAAATATTGTTAGGTACATAAGAAAGCTAGAGAATAAATCTTGTGGTCGGTTTTAAACTTTAATAACTGATGTGTTGTCCTAAGAGACAACACTGTCTTGCTTAAAGGTTGTGTAAACTTTATTCCGCCAATTTTAATAAAAAAACTGATTTCTGTGAATAAGTTTACCTGGAGTTTACCTGAAGAGAGTTCCTGGGGTCAACGCCCCCGCGGCCCAGTCTGTGACCAGGCCTCATGGTGGATCAGGGCGTTATCAACCAGGCTGTTACTGCTGGCTGCACGCAAATCAACGTACAAACCACAGCCCGGCTGGTCAGGTACCGACTTTAGGTGCTTGTCCAGCACCCGCTTGAAGACAGCCAAGGGTCTATTGGTAATCTCCCTTATTTATGCTGGGAGGCAGCTGAACAGTCTTAGGCCCATGACACTTACTGTGTTATCTCTTAACGTGCTAGTGACACCCCTGCTTTTCATTGGGGGGATGTTGCATCGTCTGCCGAGTCTTTGCTTTCGTTGTGAGTGATTTTCGTGTGCAAGTTTGGTACTAGTCCCTCTTGGATTTTCCAGGTATATATAATGATGTATCTCTCCCGCCTGCGTTCCAGGGAGTACAGGTTCAGGAACTTCAAGCGCTCCCAGTAATTGAGGTGTTTTATCTCCGTTATGCGCGCAGTGAAGGTTCTCTGTACATTTTCTAGGTCAGCAATTTCACCTGCCTTGAAAAGTGCTGTTAGTGTGCAGCAATATTCCAGCCTAGATAGAACAAGCGACCTGAAGAGTGTCATCATGGGCTTAGCATCCCTACTTTTGAAAGTTCTCATTATCCATCCTGTCATTTTTCCAGCAGATGCAATTGATACAATGTTATGGTCCTTGAAGGTGAGATCATCCGACATGATCACTCCCAGATCTTTGACGTTAGTTTCTCGCTCTATTGTGTGGTTGGTATTTGTTTTATACTCTGATGAGGTTTTAATTTCCTCACATTTACCATATCGGAGTAATTGAAATTTCTCATTGTTGAACTTCATATTGTTTTCTGCAGCCCATTGAAAGAGTTGGTTGATGTCTGCCTGGAGCCTTGCAATGTCTTCATTGGAAGACACTGTCATGCAGATTAGGGTGTCATCTGAAAAGGTAGACACGGCACTGTGGCTTATATCCCTGTCTATGTCTGATATGAGGATGAGGAACAAGATGGGAGCGAATACTGTGCCTTGCGGAACAGAGCTGTACTCTGTTGACTACTACTCTTTGTGTTCTATTTGTCAGGAAATTATAGATCCATCTACCAACTTTTCCTGTTATTCCTTTAGCACGCATTTTGTGCGCTATTACGCCATGGTCACACTTGTCGAAGGCTTTTGCAAAGTCTGTTTATATTATATCTGCATTCTTTTCGTCTTCTACTGCATCTAGGACCTTGTCGTGATGATCCAGTGGCTGGGACAGACAGGAGCGACCTGCTCTAAACCCATTCTGCCCTGGGTTGTGTAACTGATTGGTATCTAGATGGGTGGCGATCTTGATTCTTAGGACCCTTTCAAAGATTTTTATGATATGTGATGTTAGCGCTATCGGTCTGTAGCTCTTTGCTATTGCTTTACTGCCTCCTTTGTGGAGTCTGGCTATGTCTGTTGTTTTAAGTAACTGTGGGACGACCACCGTGTCCATGCTCCCTCTCCATAGGATGGTAAAAGCTCGTGATAGGGGCTTCTTGCAGTTCTTGATGAACACGAAGTTCCATGAGTCTGGCTAGTGTTAAACATATTAGATTCAATTATAATTAATAAAATTTGTGGTGTATTAAGCTATACGTAACAGGCCCTTGACACTCCCACCCACATCATACTGAGAAGGGTGTAATGCCGTATGTGTGGGGCAGAGTGCATGGGCATGTCATTTATCGCCTGTTTGAAGTCATTTGGCAGGATAATATCAGATAGGCTTGTGTTTTCCAAATTCTGTGGCTCTCTCCTAAAAAATTCATTTAGATCTTCGACTCTCAGTCTGGTTAGCGGCTTGCTAAAAACTGAGTCATACTGGGACTTGAGTAGCTCACTCATTTCCTTGCTGTCATCTGTGTACGACCCATCTTGTTTAAGTGGGGGCCCAATACTGGATGTTGTTCTCGACTTCGATTTGGCATAAGAAAAGAAATACTTTAGGTTTCTTTCGATTTCATTTATGGCTTTTAGTTCTTCCCGCGTTTCCTGATTCATAAGATTCCTTTAGCCTTAGTTCGATATTTGCTATTTCTCTGACCAGTGTCTCCCTACGCATTGCAGATATATTGGCCTCTTTTAGCCGCTCTGTTATTCTTTTCCGTCGCCTGTAAAGGGAGCGCCTGTCTCTTTCTATTTTCCATCTACTCCTTCTTTTTCTTAAAGGAATAAGCCTTGAGCATACATCGAGTGCCACAGAGTTAATCTGTTCTAGTCATAAGTCTGGGTCTGTGTTGCTTAGTCTATCTTCCAGCTTATATCATTTAGGACTTGATTTACTTGGTCCCACTTTATGTTCTTGTTACTGAAGTTGAATTTGGTGAAGGGTCCTCGTGACTGATCACATTTTGTCGGTCTGGGGCTCCGCGTATACATGTCTGAACCTCGATTATGTTGTGATCTGAGAATATTGTTTTTTGATATGGTGACATTTCGTATCAGATCATCATTGTTAGTGAAGATGAGATCCAGTGTGTTCTCCAATCTAGTAGCTCTATTATTTGCTGGTTTAAGGTGAATTTTGTGCAGAGATTTAAAAGCTCGTGTGTGTGTGAGTTTTCATCTGAGCTGCATCTTGGTGTTACCACTACGGCAACATTATTGGCTATTATCCCCCATTTTAGGTGCCTTAAGTTGAAATCCCCCAGAAGCAAGATGTTGGAGCAATTTTCAACAGCTGCTCCTGGAAATGTTGGGACGTTGCATCCGGAGGCTTGTAAACTACTACAATGACCAGATTTTGGTTCTCGATCTTTACTGCTAAAACTTCAACTACATCATTTGAGGCATTAAGCAGTTCTGAGCATTTGCCTCTGCAAGGTATTTTGTGTTCGTTGCTGGCATTAGACCCTGTATATTTGCAAAGAAGAATGTCATCGGATTGGTGTATTTTTGGTATCTGGGGGGGAACTTTTTTTTTTCCTGGCACTAATTTCTGTGTCTGTTGGTTTGGAGTGGAGGCCATCTGTGTTTCCACCCCAGAAATGACTGGATTTGGTGTACGATTTCTGCCATTTCTTGCTAGTTTTTTTTTTCCTTCCTGGCACTAAAAAACCTCTCTCTCTTGAGTGGCTGTGGCTACCCCGGTTGTCCCATGGTCTGGATGTTTTGTATCTTTTCGTCCCCTTTAGATGGTGTGCCTGGCAATATAAGTTATAGCACTGTCTTTCCTGTACTGAAGAGTGACACATTTTAAGGTGAAAAAGCTTACAGGAAGGGAGGTTGCATTTTCCTGTTGTCATATGGACACGGCATTTTCTAGGGTGGTTAAAGTTGCACGTCCCATCTGTTTATCCAGATATTCCATGCCTGCAGATACCAAGTGCAAAGTATTTGCACAGCTTAGTGGAGAATGTCTCTTCTGACGAGAAATATGTCTTGGCTTTATTGGGTTATCTTAGGTTTATTACTTTTGTGCCCATAACAATAGATTACGTAGAAAAGGATGATAATAAACTATGTACGATTGCGGTACTATTGACATGGTCCTCAGACAAATAGAGAAAATTATAAAACCTAACAAATCCCATGCCCTGATGAACTGTTGGCAAGGGTGTTAAAGGAATGTAAAGAAGAACTTAGCATACCTTTGGCTAATCTTTTTAACATATCACTACAAACTGGCATAGTGCCTGATAAGTGGAAAATGACAATGTAATACTATTTACAAGGCAGGTGACAGGTCCTTGGCTTCGAACTATAGACCAATAAGCCTTACCTCCATAGTGGGAAAATTTATGGAATCAATAATTGTCGAAGCAATTCGTTAGCCATCTTGACAGGCACAGATTGATTAATGATTCTCAACACGATTTCACAAAGGGGCGTTCCTGTCTTACGAATTTACTAACTTTTTTCACTAAGGTGTTTGAGGTGGTAGATCATGGTAATGAATATGATATTGTGAATATGGACTTTAGTAAGGCTTTCGATAGAGTTCCACACCAGAGGCTATTGAGGAAACTTAGGGCACACGGAATAGGAGGAGAAATTTTTTCCTGGGTAGAGTCATGGCTGACAAATAGACAGCAGAGAGTTTGCATAAATGGGGAGAAAATCAGAATGGGGGCACGTCACAAGCGGTGTTCCTCAGGGGTCAGTGCTGGGCCGTTGCTGTTCACAATTTACATAAACGACATAGATGAGGGAATAAATAGCGACAAGCAAATTTGCTGATGACACCAAAATAGGCCGTCCAATTCATTCTAATGTGGACATTAGAGCACTCCAGGATGATTTGAATAGACTGACGCAATGGTTGGAGAAGTGGCAGATGCAGTTTAATATTGACAAATGCAATGTTCGAAATATTGGACAGTTAAATAACCATGCCACATATAAACTAAATAATGTAGATCTTGATACTACCGATTGCGAAAAGGATTTAGGAGTTCTGGTTAGCAGTAACCAAAACCAAGACAACAGTGCATTAGTGTTCGAAATAAAGCTAACAGAATTCTTGGCTTCATATCTAGAAGTATAAATAATAGAAGTCCTCAGGTTGTTCTTCAACTCTATATATCCTTGGTTAGGCCTCATTTAGACTATGCTGCTCAGTTCTGGTCACCGTATTACAGAATGGATATAAATGCTCTGGAAAACGTACAAAGGAGGATGACAAAGATGATCCCATGTATCAGAAATCTTCCCTATGAGGATAGACTGAAGGCCCTGAATCTGCACTCTCTGGAAAGGCGTAGAATTAGGGGGGATATGATCGAGGTGTATAAATGGAAAACAGGAATAAATAAAGGGGATGTAAATAGTGTGCTGAAAATTTCCAGCCAAGACAGAACTCGCAGCAATGGTTTCAAGTTGGAAAAAATCAGATTCAGGAAGGATATAGGAAAGTACTGGTTTGGTAATAGAGTTGTGGATGAGTGGAACAAGCTCCCGAGTACACTTATTGAGGCTAAAACGCTGTGTAGTTTTAAAAATATGGTTAGATAAATACATGAGTGGGTGTGGGTGGGTGTGAGTTGGACCTGACTAGCTTGTGCTGCTGGATCTGGTACAGTGCTCCATCCTTGAGTGGGGATGGCCAGACTGGGTGGGTCATTGGGATAATCCGGGGGGTGGGTCATTAGTCTAATCCGGGGGGGGGGGAGGGACAGGGACCTGCTCCGCATGGGTCAGTAGGCCTGTTGCAGTGTTCCTTCTTTCTTATGTTATGTTCTTAACATCTGTCTCTTCTTAAGTTCACTGTAAAAAAATAATGTTATGTATACAAAACTTCAATATAACAAACACATACTTTCTTACTGACTTGCTTTCATACATACTTAAACCTTACAGTATTAGCTTGCCAGTTTTAGTTAGAGAAAATTATGGATTAATTGTGGCCTGTTTTAGGTGCCTTTTTATTGAAGTTGGAAAAACTGAAACTGATTTTCAGTTAATTTTTTTGAGTGCTTCATCTGATATAGTTTAACACTTTATCGCTGAAAACTTCATAATGCAACTTCTGAGCGACTTTAAACTTAATGTGCTGGTGTATTTTAGGATAATGGTCTCTTTCTCCTTTATGTTCTTATGCAATCAACAACAACAACAAAAACTGGCCAAGAGGCATCATGTCCTTTCAGCTTCTTAGCTGCTCTCTACCTCAGTCTTTCGTCTCATCTCAGCTCCCTTCATATATATATATATATATATATATATATATATATATATATATATATATATATATATATATATAATATATATATAATATATATTAAAGATTTATGCATACATTATATATTAACGACCTCGTATACTATGCAGACAAGTTGGGAAAAAGGACAAGTGTTCATACACTTTAATTAAATATTTTCAGGGGGGTAGACAGAGGGACGGAAAGCTGGACAGTTTTCCCAAAACTTGTGCTTTCTATGGGATGTCAAGACAATATTTGAGCACTGCAGTAAGCTTTCTTGCCCTTGCTAGCCAGGCCAAACCCAGTCATGTTTTTGTCAAATCTATTTTTTCTTACCTGAATTACGCGAAATCCATGAAATCAACTTGAATTTTCTATCATTCATACTTCTTGACATGAAGCCAAGAAGAATCAATGATATATCATTGGTAAGAACTTAAGATTAAAAGTATGGAGAAGTACAGCAGAAGACCTAATAGCCCATGCTAGGAAACAAGGACTTAGATGAAGAAGTTACCCAAGTGAGCAACAAGGGGTGACTGCAAAAGACCTCGGGTCCGATTTCAGGGTTTCTCTGTCTTTCACCTCAAAATAGCTGATGATTTTCTGGGAGGACACTTGATGCAATAAAGTACTATTACAGGGATGCAGATTTGTGCAGCAGCATTTAGGTATCTTATTGCCGATTCGTTTCGCCTAAGAAGCAATGATCTTTAGTGTAATGATTGTGAGCAATATAGACAAGTAAGACACACGTGAAAAAGTTAGATATCGACATCCGAAACGTTTGCCTACACAGAAGATTCTTCAGTCGAATCAGAAGTGATTAATATGGACACAGCATAAGGAATAGAGAAATAAAGATACTGTGATACATGATTAGTCTATCAAACTAATGAATTACTTTTAAGGTTGTCAGCCTAAAAGGTAAGTCAGCCTGAAAAAGTGTTCAGCTTCATAGTCAATGAAAATTTAACACTTTTCCGAGCTGAGGTACTGACCACATCAACACTGTCACCATGACAGCCACTGTTGAAGGAGCAGAGGTTTGAGATGTTCAGTCCTTCAGCCTTTGGTGAGGTAAACACCATGACCGTTTTCAGTTGCTCAGCCTAGGTGGAAAGTTGAATGGAGTTGCTACACCTCAATTCAGGATCGAGGATATAAGCTCCATAACAACTGCTTTTACTTAACCTATCTCTGCCTTTTTGACTTTAATATATCCTATATGAAAGCTTGTCTGATTTTCCTGGGATTTTATTCTAGGCGGTTTCATCTCAGTGGCTTTTGTCCCAGGGTTTTGTCTCTAGATTTTGTCCTGGGGTTTTGTTCCGAGGTTTAGTCCCTGGGGCTTCTGTCCCAGATGGCTTGTGCTCAGGGAGAGTGTTTCTAGGGTTTTCACCTTTTTTTTTCTGATGGAAGATTAAAGACGCCCATTACTCTTCTGAATAATTTATCAGGAAACATTCCAGCTTTTACATTCTTATGGTACAAAGGTTATTATACAAATATTAGCATATAAAACAGAGAAACGAGAGTTCAAGTCAGATTTAAGCAGTTGTCACATCAGGTTTAAACATCATAGAAGTAAATTAACCTGTAAACCGTGTTACTATGTGGGAATAGAAAACAGTAGTCAGAATCATTTAGACCACAGTGATGGAGATACTGAAACTCCTTGATTTCTGTTCATTAGCTTTAGAAACTGCAATAAGAGAGGCCTCTGAGCCCAACCTTTCTTACTTTAGGTTCAGTAAAGACTAGCTGGGTATCTTTCCAATTAACAAGGTGACCTTCACCGTAGCTCTTATCATCCCTACTGCTAATGTTTTTGTGCCAGCCTCACTGAGTGTGTGGATGAGCTTCACTTCTGACCTAAATGCCTCTCAAGTCTGACTTTCTCTCCCTAGGGTCATTCAAGTATAATCATTATCGAAAAAGTACAGCAAAGACTAAAACTGTCCCAAAAATTAAATTTTATTTATTTCATTCATTAAATGAGGCAACATAGAGCGTCCATAGATTGCCAACACTGAAAGAGGTGCCTTTAGGTTTAGGCCTTAAATTCATTACTGGCATTCACAAAAAAAATATATATATATAAATAAATAAAAAATTAAAAAAAAAAAAAAAAAACTGGCTGAAGTTATCACCAGGATCTCTCACTTAGGAAATTCTTATTTCTAACAATGGAATGTGCAAAGCATCATTACCGCCGCCGTCTCGGAGCCCTCTAGGCCAGTTATGCCCAGGAAGTACATTCAGGCAATGAGAGGATTATCCACTGTTGACAAATAAGGAGGTGTGGTGGCCCTTAACACAGTAAAATTTTCAACTTTTTTGGAGACATATAAGTGCGTACCAGCCTATTAATGAACAATATTTCACAGACTGCACTGAAATCTTCCTAGAGAAAAAATCGTTGTAGAGTATGTAATTCAAAACACAGCAAGAATCTCCGTATCTCTTAAGAGGCATCCTAAACTTACCAGACTTTATGGTTTCTCGAAGACCCTCTATCCTGGCCTTTCTATCCACAATCATTTCGTGGATAATCAGTGCCCCGCTCAGACTAGCTGGCCGCCTCCACTAGTAATGCTGCCTTCCACTGTTGCGCCTCATCTGACTCCAGTATAAAAGCAGTCTTTCTTACTGTCTATGCTTCAGATTTATCAAGGTAACTGAACAACTTCTAGGCTGAAGAACTGATTACCTCATCTTTTGTCTCCAGTCTCAACACTTTCATATATCTATTGGCTACAGCTGATAAGGTCTGTATTGAATTGATGAAGCCACTGGTTGGTGAAACGTCTTCAGAATATTGTTACCTAGGTGTTGCACGTGTGTCCAAGTCCCCAACACTGTGGATTATTCATGTGCACTAGAAGTCTTGATATTCTTGCAATTCTCAACAGGATCATCTTTGACAAGCTCTCACTCTTAAGAGTGAGAGCAAACTCCCCTTTCTTGATGTTCTCCTCTTCTTAACAAGGCAGCGGGATTTCTTCAAACTGTGCAGGAAGCCCATTAACAAAGACGCGACAATGTTAGTAACAAGAGAAGTTATTGGCTTGTTCCTAAGGTTCTTACGCATTTCCAGCCAGGAACTTCTCGAGGTGGAGGGCACATACATATTGAAACCCCAACTCGCTTCCATATCAATCCCTTCTTCATCCAGGACTGCAGACAAAATGGCGCAGACTCTCCTGCACCCCATTCCCACTGTGGGAACAACTAAGAATTTCTGTTGTGTGGTGGATGTGGCCAACACCAACTTCGCTTTCGTTAAGAGTAACATCAACATGGGTATTACAGCTGAAACTTTATAGAAAAGCTTACCAAGAAGCGATTTTTATAA